>CAWUFW010010256.1:0-713298 GCA_963921515.1 Calotriton arnoldi | reverse complement strand
TGCCCTGCATATTTATCCACGAAGATGCCACCGTTTTGTGCAATACCTCTACTCAACTGGAGTACTTTCTACTGGCTAATCAGTAAGTGCTACCTCGTTGGGTAAATGTATAGTGCCTTTCCTACACTACAGCTGCGTAAAGGACCAGAACAATTGTCTCCAGTGACCTGTGTGTCTGTAACTTTGCCACCGCGCCGAAAGCACCGGGGTCCTTTGAGTAAGCTGTCCATCATAGTGGGGAAAGGGCGGGCATACGTTGCATACCGCTAGTGTATGTGTGGCGGGGCCAAACGAGCGGGGCTTCTAGGCCCGTTCACATGCCTCTTGTTTATAAAGGGTCAGAGCAGGATCTCAGCGGCAGACGAGGAGAAGGAACCTCCTGGTCACAGGAACTACACGAGCATTGCGCTCGAGAAATTCAAGGATGCAAAGACCTCCATCAAGGATTACAGCTAACTTTTCAGGGTGTAAATGGAGAGAAGGCACATCTCCACGCTCACGAATTCTACACGAGAATTGCGCTCGAGAAAATGAAGGATGCAAAGACCTCCATCAAGGATTACAGCTAACTTTTCACGTTGGAAATGGAGAGAAGGCACATCTGCCCTGCATATTTATCCACGAAGATGCCACCGTTTTGTGCAATACCTCTACTCAACTGGAGTACTTTCTACTGGCTAATCAGTAAGTGCTACCTCGTTGGGTAAATGTATAGTGCCTTTCCTACACTACAGCTGCGTAAAGGACCAGAACAATTGTCTCCAGTGACCTGTGTGTCTGTAACTTTGCCACCGCGCCGAAAGCACCGGGGTCCTTTGAGTAAGCTGTCCATCATAGTGGGGAAAGGGCGGGCATACGTTGCATACCGCTAGTGTATGTGTGGCGGGGCCAAACGAGCGGGGCTTCTAGGCCCGTTCACATGCCTCTTGTTTATAAAGGGTCAGAGCAGGATCTCAGCGGCAGACGAGGAGAAGGAACCTCCTGGTCACAGGAACTACACGAGCATTGCGCTCGAGAAATTCAAGGATGCAAAGACCTCCATCAAGTATTACAGCTAACTTTTCAGGGTGTAAATGGAGAGAAGGCACATCTCCACGCTCACGAATTCTGCAGGAGAATTGCGCCCTCCCTCCTCGTGGGCATTCCTGCTGCACGATCACATGATCGTGCAGCAGGAATGCACTAAAGAGGCATCGGGGAAAGGAAAACCCTTTCCTTTCCCTCGATGTCTCTTTTCGAATCAAACCCCCTCCCCGAGCCAAAACTCACCTTATTTTCCGACGCGCTGGAAGCAAATGGCTTCCAGCGCGTCGGGAAGAAAGGGAAACCCTCAATGATGTCAGCGCGCCTCGCGCGCTGATGTCATTGATGGGGAGGGCGGGGGCGGGGGAGGCAGGGGAAGTCCTTCCCCTGCCTTCCCCCAAAAACCCGACGATCGGATTCCCACGGGGAGCGCCAGCGCTTCCCCGTGGGTGGTCTTATGACGAGCTGGACTCGTCATGAGCACACGAGCACTGTGTGCCATGACGAGTCCAGCTCGTCATAAGCACCGAAGGGGTTAAAAAGGAAGCCAAATCTTTTTACATGAGTAAATACCTACCATAATCGCAACAGACTCGTCATTATCATGGATCCACCATGATCATATGTATGCTACCTCTCACCGAACATTAACTTCTTTGGGGTACTGTATATATGTGGGGGTTTTTTTTTTAAGCATAATAGTTTTCGCAAATAGTGTTCAATTACTGATGACTTGGTAACAAAATTGTGGATAGATATACTAATGTAAAGCGCTCTGCTACCCCACTCAGGGTCATGTCCGCGCTATATAAAACACTAAATAAATAAGGATGGTGCAGGTATCGACTGCGTGGTCATAATGCACAAAAACTGGATAGAATGTAAAATGTGTACAATAAATTCAAAAAAGCTAAATGAGTTTAATGGTGAGCGTGTCACCAGTGCAAAATTACAGTGATGCATACCATGTTAAGTTAATAAATATTGCCCTAACACTCAACAGTGACCAATCAGTATGGCAAACAAAAGAAAAACTGGCTTTTGAGGGTGTGCGTGTCACCGAGAGAATGACACACCAGGTATCACGGGTAGTAGCCAAAATAAAGTTACCGGACACTGCCCAGCTGATCCACAGTGCACAATACTGAGCAGTTGATAACAGAAGTGCACAACGATGGAGAATATCTGGCGTTGCAGGCACACGCTTGCCTGGAAGATAGTAACGGTAATTCAATGATGTGAGCGCTCGTCCACCCAAATGGGAAATGAAAGAAATGACGAATCGCGTTTCCGTGGAAAATGACAGGGCTGAAATGACGATGCGCGTTGAAGGCACACTTTTGCCTGGTTGAACTAGACAGCGTTGACAGTTCATGTGCACGATGTTCAGATGACTACTCTCGCCTGACTCAAAGATGGCCGCACGTTGTTGAGTCAACGTCGTGACATCACGATGAGGCAAGCGCACTCACCAGAATTCCAGGGATGAACTCAAGCGCGGAGAGTCAGCGCGGGACCCAGCGCGAGCCTGGCAGTTGATGGGAAATCACCAAAAGTAAGAGATTTTCTTCATAAAATGTAAAGATGGGTACATCACGTACCTTGAAGCACGAGACACTCTCACCAGAAATTCGGTATAAAATCGGAGCACATCAATTGTATTCAAGGGCCATAGTTCGCTCGAAATGTTCAAAATTTGCATGAAATTCTTCAGGTAGACGTGGGGTCCTTAGTGGGGTCACATCCCATCCTCGTCACCAGTTTTGCAAACACAGGACTCCCACAAGTTGAATAAAGTATGTTATTAGTATCATACAACGGCCCTTGATGGTCTGCCAGCTGCTCCCTCAGTCAACTGCTCTCTCTCTCCATTCCAGAATCCCCCTACCTCACGAGAGACAAGTTACCATGGAACAGCAAGCATTCCACAAGGAATGTGCACAATGAAATACAAGGAAGATTAATACAGAGATACAACACAAAACATGAGGAAGAACAACTTCCACAGTGCACAGGAAATTCAGAATATTAATCCTAAAGCAAGAGTTGTCAGGGGTTGCAATTCAGGCCTGCAACTTTGGCTAACATAAAAACGTTTCATTTAAATACTGTGAGTTGCATAATTAATCTTGCATTTCGACTAACAAATTTACCAAATTATAAAAAGTAGAATTATTAAACACATCTAATACATGAGTTGTGTCAAACTTCACAACATGGTTTCTCCATATTAGCGTTTTCTGCTAGTTACATTTATTTCCTACGTTAACTCTTGATACTACTTATCGATAACCTAAAATATGTCATGTAGATACATTAACGCGGTTCACAGTTCTAACACTCACATTTACACAAGACAGGATTAAATGCGGGTACGCTCTACACTTGATTATGATACACCTCTACAATTGAGTAAAATGCAAATACAAAACTTCTACTCCATCAATAGGTTAAAGCAAGGATGCACATTATGCCCCAGAGTTTTTTTATTTAGATGTTTCAGATCTTCCTGCTTTTTAGAAATCTGTACACCGGTTTTCCCTAAATTTTAGAGGGTTGCATATAATCTTTTTATAAGCTGATAATCTGGTCTTCTTTGATAAACATCTCATCCGGCCACAGCAACATATAACTGGTATTGTTGAATTTAACAACTTAAATAATTATAAAAGGAATTTCACTAAAACCAAATGTATGGATTTGGTAATGGAGTTTAGAAATTTAATGGATGGAGAGCAGGCACCCAACAACATTAATAAAAGCTTACTATTACTTTAGTATTATCTTTAAGACTTGGTCACCACGCTCCCCAAATGTTATTGTTGAGCACTAAATGTGCTAGAACAGAAATGGGGGTCTCTTATGGTCCAGTTCTAAGTTTACTCTTGTATGATTAATTTAACCTTGCGCTACTTTCTAGTCATACTCAGAAGGAAATGTAACAGTCGCTGAACAAATTATATTGGGTTGAGCTAAAAACTGTTCCAAAACAGAAATGGCACTCAATGGGCCGAAGTCTGTTTGAAACTTTGTATGATTGCAGCTAATATTAAGGCTTCCCTGATTTACCATTCTAATCTATGCCATGTATAGCTAAGTGGTCTAAGGTAAATACGCTCACTAATATGAAATTAATTGAGTATGGAAAAAAGAGCAAGGTGTCTTTTCCTTAAGGAGGATAGCTTTTATAACCCTAAAATCATCAAAGAATTGAATATTCTAGAATGTTTAATTTTGGTGATTGTTAGTGATGTAGGACTGGATAAATTTACAGGATAGGTTCTTTAGCAATCTAATCACATTAAAGAATGTGTGACAAGAAGGTGCGATCACTTTTGGTATGTTATAGATATTAGGAAGCAATCCAGCTTGGTTTTAATATTGACATAACTTGAATCCCAGTGGTATGTCACTTATAGTATGGATGCGAAACTGAGAGAAAAAATTATAGGATTCTGGCTCCACTATAATAATATAAATGTCCTTTCTTAGAAGTAACAAAAATGGATTTAAGAAGGATACTATATAATATTTTTTATGCACTTGCCTAGCCTTGCCTTATTTTTATGAGTGAAATGTATTGTATTCCATTGCACTAGAATGTGCAGAACTCACTGCATTAGACATCCTAAAGTGTAGCCTCACTAGCCAGCGAGAGGCAAGAATGGGGTGGACAGTCAGCGGGGGGCTGGTAGGATGTACACACTGACAGCCGGTGGACGTCAAACAGACATCTATGGTGTGCCCTAATTTATGGCAGTAACTGGGGTCATATTTGAGGGTAGCATGGAGAGCCCAGTTGAATGAATGAATAACACTTAAAGAGCACAAGTTTCAACCCTAACAAGAGAACTCCTGGAGCTGAAAGACAACAGTGAGCAAGGCAGGAATTAAGTTTGTTTAAATAGCCAGGGTTTTTTTTTAAGGTTGTTCTGGAATGACAAGTATGAGCATGCCTAAGAGGCAGGGGGAGCAGGTTCAACATATTTTCCGTAACGTAAGGAAAGGGTCAACCACCACTATGGCCTTTCTGGACACTAAGGAGAGTAATTGTCAGGAAGAATCATTCTGAGACGGTTGACGAGAGGCCTGAGCCTGGAGGGCAGTCGGACAAGTATGACTAAGAGAAGCACGACTCACAAAACAGTGGTATGCATTCATGGGGGCAAGCATGGGATATATTCATTCGAAGAAAAGAACAAGAGTCTAAAAATTGAACAAAGGACAGGGGAGGCGAGCATGAAGGGATCTGAATGAAAGGATGAAATGCAGGTGAGAATGATGTTATGGATGAGCGAAAAGGAAGTATGAAGGTGGCCTTGCATTAAGTACAATGAAGTGGCAGGAGGGAAATGTGCAGATGGGGAAGCGCTGAACTTTAAATAAAGAAGTATGATAGAGGTATCGCCAAGACAGGGTTGTGGCTATGGGAAGGTGAAAGGCCGAAGAGGTACTATAGGGTAAGTGTTGCGAGTATGGGATGGTGGAAGAGGTGCCAATTTAAAAGGGTCATTGGCTAAGATTGCCAGAAGTAAATCAAGAGGTAAGCATTGCTGAAAAACTGGTAGGAGGGGTATAAATGAGGGCGGGCAGAATTGAATAGAGAAGTACAGTGAGTACGAGGCAGGTGGAAAGGTGAATCTGGAGCACAGCTACAACAGAGGTGTGAGTCTAGGTCAGGACTGTTGTGGATGAGTTAGAGCCAAGAGGTAGCCTAATAACCCTAAGAGATTTATCGGAAGCGCTGCCTCCACACACACACCCTTAGGACCAGTGAGGTGAGCTCTCACCTGGATGGGGCATGGTGATGGTCTCATTAGATTTGACTTGTTGAAGATGACCACAGCCCACGCTTTGTGCATGTCTGCGTTCGGGATCTTGTACCCGTAGGTGCAGTTGCCCTTGGGGATGAGTGCTACCCAGCTCAGGGCGTGGGCAGGCACGGGGAAGCATGTATTGTGTGGGTCGCAGGCCAGTCATTCCTGGGCCTTGGGCATGACTGCAACCCCTCGGGCATCCTGCTTGGGCATCCTGCCTGGGCATCCTGCTTGTGCGATGTTCCCCGTAGCAGCGGCACTCACTCTTCTTGGAGCACAGCTCTCCCAAGACAGAGTCTTTCTTCTCGGTCATTGTAAAGTCCAGGCACAGCAAATGCACAAAGCAGCAGCAGGACAGCAGCCATGTAGAAAGCACCAGGATGCGGCACACCTGCACCAAAGACACCAGGGCCATGGCGGGGTATCCGTCTTCTGGGTCGACGCCTGGGGGCGGGGCTAGCTGCTGCGTGGCCATGTGCTACACATTTCAGAAAAGGTAAATGCAATAAACTAAAGTACTGCTTTGCTTCAAGCATGCCTCCCAGCCTCAATAGAGAGCAAGGAAAATATACTGCGATGTGTCCATGTCCTGTCGTACTTGTTTACGCTGTGATTTAAAAAATGTTTACTCCTTTTGTAGTGTAGTTCCTATTTCCCTAATAGGCTCTGCGCATTGGAATAATATACACTATAGGTTTGACATAGGACTAAGGTCGGTATGTCCCTATCGAGTATATTAAACTTAATTACTTGTGCCAACTAGCTCAGAGGCCACTAGAAACTCCTTGAGAACAAGAAGGGAGTAGTGTCTGGCAACCGAAAAACATGACAACTTTTGTTTCCCTTTAGAAGCGGAACACGTCTCAGAATCGTGGAAACAATAGATAACAGTTTCACTCATTCAATCGTGCATGCTTAGTTTCTACAGAGTTACACAGAAAGGAAAGACGGGCGTTTCAATAAAAAGGTTTCATTGAACAGTCTTGTTTCTCGTGTAAGAGATATGTGCTGTTATGATCACAAGACAGTATGCAAGCTAAATAATGTACAGTGTGAGCAGTAGAAATAAATAATACTGCACTAGCATTATCTTTTAGCATATATTCACGTACATAAATAACATGAGCTAAAAATGCGAGTACTCATTAGATGCGTCTCTAAGCTGGTTCTACCCCAATGTACCTAACCTAGTCTAGGTGTAGGGAAAGATAGAAGTAGGCAGAGTATTCTCTAGTCTGGTATACTAAGAGTAAGTTTAAGTCTATTATGCCAAGTATGATATGCCAAGAGTCCCTCTAGGTTCTAGACAGCTCCATACCTTGAGAATGAGAGAGGTGGGAATCTCTAGCCGGATCTGGAACTCTAACACCCTGCGAAGGGAATCAGAACACTGGAAGCTGGATTCGTCTGCGTGCAGGAATGACAGCGTCTTCTCAGTGCATCAGGCCGGGATACGGGCTCCTCTGAAGTCGAGGTCTCCTCTAACTTGCTTTGGCAAGGGAAGGTATATTTATACCTGGTAGGTGTCTTGGAATGTTAGCATTGACGTGAAGTCGGACAGAGGAAGACGTCAGGAATGAACCCTTAAGGTATAACGGTTCATACATAATAGATGAGTTCTTGGAGAAATCAATAGTCCTGTGCTAGGGGAACTCCCGAAGTTTAAGGGTCTGGTTTCTAAGAACTCGTTGTGACGTTAGGGTGGACGGATGTCGGTGACCATGCCTGTATTTGGAGTGCACGGTTAATGCCTAAATAAGGACAGGGATTCTATGCCTATATAAGGGCAATGCGAATTGTGCCTATATAAGGACATGATTCAGGAAAACCTATATATGGTCCCCTAAAGCGGAATACAAGACCCACTCCATCTTCGATTAAACGATAAGACTAAATGCTAAACATTTAAATGCTAAACATAAAATTGAGTACCACAAGTTGCTAAAAACATTTCTAAAAGCATTGTAAAAGAAGCTCAAAACTGTTGAAATGCAATAGGTACTGTACATTTAAAGCATCGCGTTCATTCTAAGCATATAACGGAAGTAAAATGCAACGTGAATGAAACAGAAATATATACATATGACGAAATGGTCGATAAGTTCTTAAAATCAAAGCCATTGCATATCATGGAATTAAATGAAATGTTAGACAAGTAAGATGACAATGTGTCCCTGGAAGTATTCAAAGAAGTCTGTTTTATAAGACTAGTTCTACTGTAAGCAGATCGTTCATTTGCGATGTCATTTCAAAAAACTTAAAAATAAAAAAGTTCAATTCTGGGAAAAGTTCCAAGTTTGAAAAATATGAAGGCCAAATTTCATTGTTGCCCTGGTACACTGTGAGCCGAATCAAAGTCAGTGTATCGGTCTGGCGTAAACATTAGATCATCTATTTCCGTAGCCAAAATGTCATCCACCGAAGTTGGTGACATTTGGAAAACCTCGTTCAGAAGGTTAATTGCACAGAGATGAGAAACATCGCGTTCAGCAGAAGGTGCAATGTTCGTGTCCGTTGTTACCTGTGTGCCCGTTGATCCATCTCGTACCTCAGCAGCAGCCGGAAGCGTCTGTGAGATCTCAATGAATGCCGTCATCAGGATTGGTAGCCTCTGGGGACAACACACAGCATGGGCCGTTATCGGGTCCAGCAGAATATCGATATCCGTTGGCACGACTGATGGGAGTGTTAGACAGGTGTCTAGCACGCATTTTTCACCGCAAAACAGGTAGCGTAGAACAGGTAAGATGCAATCTTGCCAGATTGATCTGAATGACAGGAACCACGTTGTATTAAGTTCCCGTAGACGAGGCATGCCCAAAAGCTGTACTATTCGCTCACGGCATTTCCGTTCCAGGAGTGCTTTCTTCACATCGCTCGGAGTGATGTTGGCAAAGAGGCTTGCCATAGCGTAGTAGGAGGAATAGAAACAGAATTCCTGCAACAAGTGCTAGAATTAACGGCACACCACCAAACACCGAATGTGCGAAGTTTGGGATGATTCCGAGGACAGCCTGGAAAGGTGCTAATAGTCCGGAACAGATGGTCTTAAATACATGTACAATTCCGCTTGTATCTGACATGTTAAAGATACGTCCTATCATTTCTACAAAATGTATAGGGCAGTTTGTACGAATTAAAGCTTGTATCTCAGCCGAAGTCCTTGCAACTTGTAGATCATAGGTTTCTTTGGCTGAGGTCAAAGGCACTGATTGTTGTATAAGCATGGCTTTCATTCTGCTTAAAGTATCAAATCGTATAAAAGAGACATTCAATGAAGGCCATAGAGGCGACCCCCTGACTGTGTCTATTGGGGCAAACAATACTTGCATACAGCAAGTGACCCTGGAGTCTACTGTTACCAGATATGGGATGCCTGGCAACATGCCACAGCAACTCTGATCATTCAACATGAGGTAACTCCCATTAGAAAGTTGGCCAAATGTTGGATTAATTACAGCAGCTGGTGTACCTTGCTGGTGGCAGGACAAATTTGCCACAGAACCATTACAAGCCCCGTGTAAAGATATGTCCTGACAAATCAGTGAACCGCTCAGTGCACTTTCACAGTGTGTACCGCTTAGAAACACTTCACGATCCCCACTCCAACATCTGTAATCGTAAGGTAAATTCCAGGATGTCTTAATGTATTCTTTACCCAACCTTTCATATTTGCCTGCTTGCATCTACCTAAGGCAATACTGAAACTGGAAAGTAGTCACAGGTAGACTAATTTTGCCATGAATAAGCCATTCTGTAGCTGGTTTTTCTGCCACTGTGAATGGTAATTTTTCAAGTTTTTCAATGCTCAGTACTGTATACTTTGCTCCCCTTTGTGCCAGTTCGATCTGTTTATCAGTTAGATTGTATTCTGCAAACAGAGCCGTCGTGTTGATAAAACGCCATGGCACATAGCCCGCACGCAAAGATTGCAGCGTCCAGCTTAATAACATAATAGAACGCAACTGTGTTTGGCCTTGTTGTAACATGGCTAAATCTTGTTCCAGTATGTCGATAGCAGAGGATACAATACTGTCCAATGAATAAATTCTGGAGGACAAAGTTGTTAACCCATTGTCGACCACAGAGAGAGTTTTCTCTAAGTTAATACGATCAAGTTCATTTATTCGTACTGCGACCTCCATCTGTGACACCTTCCATGCTTCATTATAAGCAGCATAAATGCCGGCATATATGAAACGTTTTTGACGCGGTTTTCTTGGTCCAAGCAAGAATTCCCTAAGGTCTGCGTCTTCTTTAAGTAAAGATAAGTGTTGTTTCACATCCTTAAGTGTAGATTTTTGCAGCCAATCGAGGCATAATTTTCCTACACTGTATGTTGTTACTACCCCCGGATGCTGTCTTTGGACGTATCGTGGGTCTGGCCTATGAATAGCAAACCCCTGTGTTTTATTCAGGAATCTGTCTTGACAGTTGTTTGTGTCTGTGGGCCAGATCAACCATTTTCTCCAATCAGGATTTGTTCTGTTGAGTTGTAGTATGGTGTCAACTGTAACCGCTGCCTGTGTATTGTTATCACTAGCAGGTGTTGGTACAGAAGGTGTTTTCATGTCTTTAATCTTGGCTAACCCAAGGCAAGACGTTTGTTGCACAGTGTCATTCAAAAACATTATTTGTTGAGGGACGATACAGGCTCTAAACAAAGCTTCTATCCCTTGCACTTGCCAATCTTTAGTATCCCAGACAGATTTTTGTGTCTATTGTGTCTTTCCAAAAGTCGAAACCCTGTCCAGACAGTTGGGCAATAAATGCTGCAGAGTAAATCTGTTTTGTATTTGTTAACATAATTTTCAATCCTGTCTTGTTTACATTTCTATAGTAAAATGTTTCTGGATCAGATGTATTGTACCCTGAAAAATATGGAAACTTTTTAGCAAATGTTTTCGAACTACCTGTTGGTGGTGTAGGACAATGCTCCCATTGGTTAAACATAAACACATTCCTAGGTGTTGCAGATTTATGCAAAAAATGATGACCATAGTGGTTATAGCATTACAGCTGTTCATAGTCTGATGAACCATCTAAATATTCATTATTAGAAAATGCAGCAGACCTCTCTAGGTCAAACATCATGTCATTTACAGTTTCAAAGTCCCAATCATCAGAATAGGTACTGGATGAAACAAAATCACTTAGTGAAATCTTAAATAAATGTGGAATGTTCAAATGTTCCGTCGGGCCAAAAATATCGAAATCTGTTTTGTCCCACACTATACCATCCTATATAGGAACGGCTGTGATGTTCACTGCAGACAAGTCTCTTGTTTCACGATGGGAAGATTTGTGAGGGTTTAAAAGTAAGTTCACTTCTTTTCTTTCAGTGTCCAAATGGATGTATCTGCCATTTATAAGCACGCTCATAGTCATAACCAAAGCTAGCCAAAGCAGGAAGAAAAATATTCCAGAAATAATCCATAGTTCAATCCATGGTGAAACCAGATAAGCCTTTTTCAAAAAATGTAAAAAGTCTTGTACTTGCTGTTTAAAAGTTTTTGATGCTGGTCGACGTCTCGGGTTCACTCAGATCCTCAGAAAACGTATCAAAGTTAATGAAATAGCCAGAAGCAGTTCTGTCAATTGTTGGAATTGCATCAGGATTTGTAGAAATCGCTGGAACCAGTTGATCACTTGTTACATTGGTGTAGACAGGTGTATTTGGACGAACTGTTACTTGAGTTTCAAGAGGGATGAGCTCCATAGCATTGTTGCTCAGTCCTTCATCTGTTACTGCTGAATTCTCGATGGTTATCAGTCTTTCAGTCTGAACCTCTTGGATAGTAGCAAGAGGAGTGTGTCTGCTACTAGGTCGGAGTCCACGAGGTCTACTATTTAGTATTGGCCACATACTGTGGTTTGATGAGGTCGATGGACACAAATCTTTTCTCCTTTTTTCCAGCAAGGGGTGGCAGAAGTACTGTTCTTGTTCCGTGTATGGCTAGGACAGGTACTGGTTGTCTGTAAAAAGGTCCAAATTCCTTCTTCTCCGCAATTTTTTCTCTGACTAGATCCCCAACTTTTGGAATCCAGACAGGCCTTGCTGGGACCACCGGTTTTTCCCCAGTGGTGGTTGGCTGCAGGAATACGTTGCTTTGTTTCGATCTTAGTTCATTTAGGTCCTGTAAAACAGCCTAACGATCTTTGATATCAAAAGGTTTATTTTCCACCACTGTGCCTCTACATTCCAGATCGGGCACCCACATTCTTGTCCCAAATAGGACCTCATATGGAGTGACCCCCCCCTAGAGAACTTCTTGGCAAATTGTTTAATGAGCGTTGGACCCCATAAAGATGTTTGAGCCACCCATCACCCGAACCTAATACCCTAGCTGTTATAGACTGCTTTATGTCCCGGTTTTTTCCTTTCCACAACAGAATTTCCCTCAGGATGAAACGGAGAGGAGTACCGCAATGCAACGCCCAGACTGGCCATGGCGTCTTTGTAAGCCCGAGAGCTAAATGCAGGGCCCTGGTCAGAATGTAGCGTGCCTATTGCATATGTGCCGATAAAGACTCGCAAATCTTTTTTAACAGTTCGAGCGTCAGCCGAGCCCTGAGGCCATATCCATAGGAACCTTGACTTAGTATTTGTGGGATTGCAGTTGTCCACGAGGACGCATGTGCATAGATAGTCTAATGCTATCTAACAACGGTGTCTGTACTGGCCAGCTACATTCGTAGCATGGTGTCTGGTGGCTTTCTCTCTGTAATTTACAGTCTATGCAGTTATTGATGAATATGTGTATTTCTGCATTCATCCCAGGCCACCAATACATCTCTTTTAATGTCAATATTGTTTTAGAGATCCCTTGATGTGACAGACCCTCCCCCAGATGTGTTTCATAAATCAAAGCTGCTCTACGTTCCATGTTTGGAATTACCCTATCCCCCACTCCAGGGATTTGAGCAAAAGGAACGTTGTTCGCATCAATTACATAAGAGTACTTGAGTGGAAACTTTTTTGGTAACGCTGCACCACTGCCTTTGCTCGTAGCATTGACAGCCAACATTATCTCACTGTCTATTCTCGTTTTTGAACGAGTGATCGCATCTACGGAAGCCGTCTGAACAGCCCCCTTTGCAGCTTCGTCAGCCAATGAATTCCCTGCAACGTGAACGCCATCACGTTGATGACTCAGTGTGTGTATCACGTGAGCCTTTGGTAGTTCGCTTTTTAACTGAACTACTTGTTCCCAAAGCGTTTTATGCTTTATTGTGCCACCTTTTGCATCTTTGAACCCGGTTTCAAGCCAAGTTTGTATATATTCATTATACGACTGTACACAGTAGAAAGAATCACACACTATTAGTGTGGGGAATTCTCGATCTGTACTTTCAAGTGCCAGTTTGAATGCTTGTAGTTCAGCTCGCTGAGCTGTGAAATCTCCTAGAGATTGGGTTTTTGTGACCATAGGTCTGAAGTTGCCATCGCGCATGCGACCTTTAACGATTGCGCACACTGCACTGTAAGCTTGCTTACTCCCTGTTGCGGGTTGTGCGGATCCGTCAGTGTAAATTATGAATTCATACTGATCGAGAGGCAGAATCTCAGTGGGCAGAGGACATTCATGTTCATATTGCAGGAACGCTTGTGTTTTTAAATCAGGATCAAAAACATATTCAACATCTGTTGCAACAAGAGAATTAACCCATTGTATCCATCTCGGATGTAATGCTTTTGCATTTGGAATGCTCGCTTTAGTTACCGCCTCTAAGGCCGGAACTGGGGTTATGACAATAATGCGTTTCCCTTGGGCGAGAGCTCTTTCTTTCGCTACAGCGGTTTGAACTGCTGTCAGAATTTTTTCAGTCGAAGTGAAGCGCATTTCTGCTTGTGTATACAAATGTGATTTGTATGCAATTGGTACTTTTTCACCCTCATTAAATGTTAAGTAGGTGAATCCGCATTGACCCGAAATTATTCGGATCACTAAATTGCGTTGACTTACGCGTGTTTGTAAGTGATTTGTTGCTAACATGTTAGCTTGGAGTGAACGCAAGATTTCTGTGTGTTCATTTGTCCAATTCTTGATTGAAAAATCAGGTTTGATTAATGCGTAGAGAGGTTTAACCCTTTCTGCGTAATTTAAAATGTAAGTTCTTCCAAAATTTAGGAAACCCAGTATGGATTGTAAGTTTTTCAGCGTCTTAGGAGTTTGGAGCAGCGCACACCTTTCTAAAAAGTGGACTGCCAAGCTCTTGCCTTCACTTGAAAGCTCATATCCTAGAAAGAGGACATTGAGATGGGCAATTCTGGATTTTTTTAAGTTGAATTTGTAGCCCTCAGAGGCGAAGCCCAGTATAATGGTGCTTACCCTGTTCAAGTGCCTATCCAGGTCATCGTCTGTCAGATAGATGTCATCGACATATGACAATGCCTCATTATCATAAATTTGTAGTAACTCCGTTACTCTCGCTGAGGATAACCCCGGGCTGTTCTTGAACCCTTGTGGGAGTCGACAAAATTGACGCTGGGTCCCCATTATTGAGAAAGCTGTTAAATACCTGCTTCCAGGTGCTATGTTTTGACAAAAGAAACCATTTGAGATATCCAATGTGGTTTTATATTTTTTACGCACAATGTTATTCATTAATGCTGTACTATGTGCATTTTGCACTGCAAATGTTTTTGAACAAGTGTTTAAGTGTCTGTAATCCAAAACTAGACAATATGTATTGTCTGGTTTGGAGACAGGAAACAAAGGATTGTTCATTGAAGAGGTGCATGTTTCAATCACCCCTTGGTATTCAAGTTGATCTAAGATCTCCCTGACCTGTTTTTTAGCTTCTTGCTTTATTGGGTACTGCCTTTGTGCAGTAGGTTCATTTTTTAGATGTATTGTAAGGTGAGGTGAATCCTCATCCCACCCTACATGATTTTTGTATAATGCTGGGGCCTGGGCAACTGCCCATTTCCTGGCATAAGTGTATTTTAGGTGAATTGGAATATGGTTAGAGAAGGCAGGCATAATAATGTCCTCGCCATGTGGGCACTCCCTGACAAATTGTGGTGGCCAGTCTTTTTCTGCTAGAAGTATGTCATAGCCCCTCGAAAGTTTTTCCCAAAAGAGTGCTTTCACCTGTCTAGGTATGTCTCCCTCCATCCGGAGTGTTATTTCATATAACTTTTGTGGAGTACTAACCCTGGTGTCTACAGTCTCAACTGTAATGTACTCATTCAAGTCCACTATCTCCAGAAGTTCCTTCAGGTTCTGGCAAGCTATTGTGACTTCTGCAGCACTGTCCAGCATTGTCTGAGCCCATTCTCCGTTCTTGAGTTGTGTTCTCAGTATCCTCGGCATGTCTGATCTTCAGACCTGCTACCTTCTTTTTTGAGAATTGAGGTTTAGATTTATTTTTCGGAGCGTGTTTGTCGTCTTTCGATTTCACGCGTTCTTCTCTATGTTCTGACCGTCCTCTTCTTTCCGGTGTCTGTGACAAGATCTGAAAGGTACGAGAGGAATGTGTATCAGTATCTTGATACCTGTCAGGCTTTTTCAAATTATCCCTATTCCTGAGTTTATACCTCCTTTCAGAGGGCTCCTTTTGAGGAGACCTACCTCGGGATTGAGAACGTTTCTCGTTTGAATTTTGTTTATTAGTTTCCCACTTCTTTTTAGAAGATGTAGGAGTTTGTTTAATAGAGTCCTTCTCAGGACTTTCAGATAGTTTTGGCTTTAATGGTCTTCCACCCAAACTATCTCTGCCTAATTCTGCATAAGATTGTTCTATTATTCTGGGTAGTTCTGTTTGATGTTCTGTAACATCGAATTCCCTTAATCGTTGGCGGATCGCCACTGCTGCTGCCTCCCCTTTAATATTAGATAATATTATTGTTGAGACCTGGTCGAAATTTTTCAGTAATTTCATACCTAAATTCAGAGCAGGCTCTGCCCCGTATTCATTTTGAATTTGTTTCAGGACATCAGGTATTACTGCAATTGACGGAATACCATGTGTTTTAGTATAGATGGCAGCAAAGACTGAGCCCCAAGTGGTGCAGTCTTCCAGTTGTGGTGTGATCCCCATTGGTAAACAGATTGTTAGGATTCTGTGTTTCTCATAAGGGCTAGTATTTGGAAATACTGCTTCTATTTGAGTAATTTTTTGAGCTATCCAGAATGGAATTTGCTCACGTTTTGTGGGCATCTTTCCCATGACTGCGTATAGAGTCTGTGGTGTAATTTTTAGTGTATTCCCCTGTTGAGGAGTTTGATTTGGAATGGTTAATGGTGGTTGGACTGTGAAAGTCTGCATGACATATTGGACCAATTGTCTGTAAATTTTTATTAACTCTGTAAGTTGAGTAAGTAGTTCCTCGTTTGACATTTCTTCAATGTCAGGATGAGGTGTGTAGCCGGCTAGAATCGGCCATGTTGCTCCTGGTCTACTTAGTGGACCGAGCCTGGTAATGTTTTTGTGATGTTTTAGGGCACCTTTAAACCAGAGCTGATGCTCCTGGTATGTTAGTGGAATTTCAATATCCTCGAAAGGAATATATTCATCTGGTGGATCATCTTCTTTGTAGAAGTGAAACAGTCTTGTTACTAAATTTGATTCAGGAAATATTACCCATGAATAGAATACCTCTGTCTGAAAGGATTCATGTGCCTCTATCACGAAAACTGCTCTACCGCCTCTTGGTGGTAGGCCATATTTTATAAGTTTTAGAGTGATGGCTCTTCTTAAGTATGGATTGATGTCTATGACACCCTCCTCGGTTCCTTCGAAACCTGTAATGTTATAAGCTGTTAAAGCTGGGTGACCCGTAACTTCATCGTTGTCGGAGTCAGGCATTTTTTTTTTTTGAAAAATGTAGAACAAGTTTCAAGGAAACAAAAAGATAAGGTGCACAATATTTTGGAACACTGTATCCTTCAACGTTGAACAAACCCAAAAACGAATATATAGGGTGCTTCCCTATTTAGTTTTGGCGGATATTTAACCCTACCCACTCCAGACGTCTTTTGGAGTATGTGAGTAGGGGTCTCTGAGAAAAGCACGAATGAGTTACTCAGTATCTAGCGTTAAATTACTGCCTTACCAAACCGTTGGGTGCCATGTAGTGTAGTTCCTATTTCCCTAATAGGCTCTGCGCATTGGAATAATATACACTATAGGTTTGACATAGGACTAAGGTCGGTATGTCCCTATCGAGTATATTAAACTTAATTACTTGTGCCAGCTAGCTCAGAGGCCACTAGAAACTCCTTGAGAACAAGAAGGGAGTAGTTTCTGTCAACCGAAAAACATGACAACTTTTGTTTCCCTTTAGAAGCGGAACACGTCTCAGAATCGTGGAAACAATAGATAACAGTTTCACTCATTCAATCGTGCATGCTTAGTTTCTACAGAGTTACACAGAAAGGAAAGACGGGCGTTTCAATAAAAAGGTTTTATTGAACAGTCTTGTTTCTCGTGTAAGAGATATGTGCTGTTATGATCACAAGACAGTATGCAAGATAAATAATGTACAGTGTGAGCAGTAGAAATAAATAATACTGCGCTAGCATTATCTTTTAGCATATATTCACGTACATAAATAACATGAGCTAAAAATGCGAGTACTCATTAGATGCGTCTCTAAGCTCGTTCTACCCCAATGTACCTAACCTAGTCTAGGTGTAGGGAAAGATAGAAGTAGGCGGAGTATTCTCTAGTCTGGTATACTAAGAGTATGTTTAAGTCTAGTATGCCAAGTATGATATGCCAAGAGTCCCTCTAGGTTCTAGTCAGCTCCATACCTTGAGAATGAGAGAGGTGGGAATCTCTAGCCGGATCTGGAACTCTAACACCCCGCGAAGGGAATCAGAACACTGGAAGCTGGATTCGTCTGCGTGCAGGAATGACAGCGTCTTCTCAGTGCGTCAGGCCGGGATACGGGCTCCTCTGAAGTCGAGGTCTCCTCTAACTTGCTTTGGCAAGGGAAGGTATATTTATACCTGGTAGGTGTCTTGGAATGTTAGCATTGACGTGAAGTCGGACAGAGGAAGACGTCAGGAATGAACCCTTAAGGTATAACGGTTCATACATAATAGATGAGTTCTTGGAGAAATCAATAGTCCTGTGCTAGGGGAACTCCCGAAGCTTAAGGGTCTGGTTTCTAAGAACTCGTTGTGACGTTAGGGTGGACGGATGTCGGTGACCATGCCTGTATTTGGAGTGCACGGATAATGCCTAAATAAGGACAGGGATTCTATGCCTATATAAGGGCAATGCGAATTGTGCCTATATAAGGACATGATTCAGGAAAACCTATATATGGACCCCTAAAGCGGAATACAACACTTTCAGTTAGTCGATATAAGTCTTAAGAACCTGAGAAGCGCATTAAAAGAAGCAGTGATGGGAGAATTTGGGAAAGGGCAAGTAGCGACCTCAGAGGGGTGGTGGGTGCAGGCTAGCAGTGTTTGCCAAGATGGATGAAGGTGCCCCGGTGGAGCAGGAACAACATACCGCAACAGAGCTCCAAATGAGCAACTGAAATGAAAATTTCCAGAAAAACAAACAATAAAGACGAAACATAAAGATACAGGAAGTAAGGCACTGCTCCGTGCGAGGATACCAATGACAACAGGAAGGGACAAAGAAGGATTAACCACTAGCAAGGAAGACTTTTTGAAGGACAACCGAAGTAAGGAATAAAAAGGCAATGGGCAGGGTTTAAGCTTAAGCCCACAGAGTAAATACAGTATGTCTCGAAGAGACAGCGAATGTGCTGCCTAGACTCGACCTAAACAGGATGAAATGCATACAACTCATTGTACCACAGGATAAACAGTCTCTATCTGATTTTTTGTGACACATTCAACAAATTGGCCATGGAATAGCCGATGCTAGCAGAAATTACATATTTAAGTACTGTTCCAGAGTATAATGCTGCTGATCACTGTTTCGTTTATAGTTACATCACATTGTCTATACAAGAAGAACTCAACACCATCAGGGTTGACTTTATTATTTTATTTGCTCACATTCAGCAATTTTAAGTTTCTAAAAGACCATCTTTTCAGATCATTAAGCTCAAGTTGTTCATGGTTGCTAACTGGGCCTCGGGGCTCTGTACTGCAACAAGGTGAAATGCTGTTTTCTCAAAGTGCCAGGACCGGTGCTGGTTATTGTACACTGTGGGGTAATTGCACAGCGGCACATATAGGAATAAAGAATTATGGAATATGTGCTTGATTTTGCAATTACCTACAAAGGTTTTCACTAGACTGATCCAAATATAAGGCTAAGTGTCGAACATTAGTCCCAGGATTCGGTTAATTACGGCCCTTTTAAAAAAAAATTAAGGTATTCAAAAGTGCAGAGGAAAATTATTTCCTATAAAACAGACAATACAAGGTGTATTTCTCTTAACTACAGTCTATTCCTCTGCATGCTTGATAAAACAGGCTCACCCCAGTGTGAATGCGTTGATGATCCATGTAGCATTTCTAGTAACAGGAAATTAACTTTCAAATACATTGAAAAGATCATTAGGACAACTTTTACAAACTATAAACAATTTAAATATTTTGACATACTTGTAGCCCGGTTTAAAATGCTTCTGTTGCCTCACTTTCTCCTGAAATTAAGCAGATTAGTTGATAGAGACCTTTTAATTCAAACCTGAGCATAGCAAAATGCAAGATTTCCAGCAGCATGGTGCCCAGTAAGGGCATGCTCTATGGGTGAAGATAGCACTTCTTCTGGTACTGGATGCATCGATCCCTCTTTCCACCACAGTCCTTTAAAATCACCATTCCATCGTGCATCGCCTCCACACCAGCTGAGAGTGAGAAGTTATGAGAGTTGTGTGGCTACCTGATTTGCTGACACCGGGCACCAGTGCTCTATTTTGTATGGTTCATGTGCCTACCTGCCTGTGCGGGGGCATCTACTACAAATGCAAAGCAGAAGTGGCTGTACCATACAATTGCAAATCGCACATACGGTGCAATAGGAAATGTGTTTGCTTAGTGTGCCACGCTAATTATACCCAGGTCTCACAGCAACAGTTTAACAAATAGCTTGTGAATGTATAGTTTAAATTGGGTGCAGTAAACACACTGGGGAGTGCGAGCCCCTGTGGGGCTGGAAGAGTGTACATGGGAAGTGTGAGCCCGTGTGGGGCTGGAAGAGTGTACAACCTGGGAAGTGCGAGCCCCTCTTGGCTGGAAGAAGAGAGGAGCAGCTTACCAGAGTGAGCAGAGAATCAACCTGGATCTGAAGGAGGCATGCCTCGCCAATTTTTGGATCAGTTTGTTGTGGCGAATGTGAGATCATGAGCGCTTTGTTTGCTCTCAAACCCTGTCCATTTTATCCTGCCAGCAATGTTGAAAAGGGCCCAGAGGCACAATGGGTTCATCTCGGATGCAAAGTTTTATTTACCAAAGTAGGTGAACAAATAAAGCACTTTGACACAGCACGTCATTTTCAATGTAATACCAATGCATTTTTACTAACATGAAGAGTCAGGGGCACTGGCAACGTGAAGTCAGGGGTTTTTCAGATAGCTTTGTTACAACAAGGTCCCACGTAAACAATGAGACCAATGCTTCTGGAAAAACGCTCAAAACATGTTCCAGCCCACGTAAGGACAGAGGCTACCACAAACACTTCCTTAAAACCAGACATATGTTATCATCATCATCAGACTAGAGGCTTCTTTCTCTTCAGTGTGAGTAAAGTACATGGAAAAAAACTGCACACGCCAGGAAACATGGTAACATGAGTCAGAGGATAAATGCATAACCAAGCAGTCCGATTTCCCGAGGAGGCATTTAGAAAGGAAACCAGCAATTTTGGGAGACAGGTAGAGCTGCAGACTTTGAAAATGGGGAGCCGGGTGCGTCTTCACATCGGTTCTCCCCCTGCCTACCAATGAAACAAACCAAAGCAAATGGAAAAAGGAGTGCAATGAAGCAAACAGAAATAGACAATTGAACAATAATACATGTAACAGGGCAAGTCGCCAGGGGCAAGAACCACCCACTGAAAGGAATTTTGAAAAGCACACACAGGAACAAATGGCAAGTGAGGGGCATCCTCAAAAGCCCATAAAGGAGATACAGCATGTCTCAAAGAGACAGCGCATGCGCTGCCTAGGCAAGACCTAAAAAAATATTAAAATGTGCGTGAAAACACATTTTAAGAAAGGTGGAGCTCAGCAGCAAATTGCAACTGCCAGACCATCCAAATAAAACATAAAATTAATTTAATTTAATGACAATCCCTGTCAGTGCCAATAGGTGTGAAAGAAAAATGTAAATGACACAACAAACAACAACAGACAAGTGGATGAAAAGGGCTGGTTGAAAGCCCCCTATAAGTAGGCATATTATAAATGTAAGTTTACTGAAATCAAATGGTCTTGGCTAATGCCAGACTTAACAAAAGATAGAGTGACTGGGAGGAGCAGGGGAGCAATGATAGAGCAGTAGGTAGAAAAGTGAATGCCGCCGAACAACGATAGCAAGGGGGCTGGTCTTACAATAAATAAATAAAATGCTGAGTGGGCAGAGGAAGCAATGTACGAGCTTGGAGAAATGTGGCAGGAATGCAAGGTTTGAACCAATACATGGGGGAGAGAACAAGAAAGCAGATGCTCTAACATGGAGCGCTTAAAGTATTGTAAAAAGTAGAAAGCACCTATTTACAAGGCATCTGGCCAAATAATACAAATTCTCTGCTATTTACCCAACGGCTGGCAAAATAGTACATAATCTGTGTTGTTTAGCAGGCGACAGGTGGTCGGATAAATAGTGTCATGGAGGTCTTTACTGGTTCTAAATCCCCAGTCCATACGGCCATGCCTGATACTAATTCCTCTCTGTCAGACTCATTTCAGGACCCTCTCCTCCCTAGGAAGAAGAAACAGAAGCGAAGATCCACAATGGACAAAAAAAAGACCACTCTTCTAGTGACAGCCTTGACCTTCGACCCAAATGACATAATTCCCCCCAGATCATCACATTGGTCTCTGTCCCCAGAAGTAGGGGGCTATGTCTTGTCCCAGCATCACAAAGGTTTGAAAATGAAATCTGTAATTGCCCCAGGGTAAGATGGCAGACATAGCAGAGGTGAATCCCCGAATGGTGAATTTCATGAGAAGGTTGCGAGAGATCGCAAAAAAGGAATGGACAGATCTTGGCATGCATGTTAAGACGAACTTTTGGATATGACGGGCCCTCTTGCAAAAATCACAAAAATCCTAGAAATGGCCTATCAAGCTATAGAGTGCAGCCTGCCCATCAATCCAGATACCCTCATCGGTTGGTCACAGCGGGCCACATGCCAATTGGACAACATTAACTGAGATATTTCGACAGAAAGACGGTGATCTATTCTCATGCGCATTGACCCGAAATTAATGAGGATGCAGGACCAGGTGCCAACGGATTACTCCTCGGTGATCGTTTTGGTAAAGATTTAAGTGGATTTACTACTACCTTTCTTGCCCTTGACAAGGCCCAAATGTTGCTAAAAAGCTCTTTCAACCCAATTTTTTTTGCAGGGGCCAGTTGATATAGGAGTTGATGCTCTGGCCATTTGTACTATCAGGGGTCCCAAAGGGGTTATCCGTTTTCCGTCAGGATGAAGAGGGTCCGAGAATGATGGAGGGCTCCTTCGGCCCATCTAGACATTGTCACTGTGGCGGTGATACCCTGAAACCGGTCCCAGGATGCTTGTTTTCCGGTCCAGGAAGACCTGGCCTGGCAGTTCAGGCTGGACTGTTCCCATGGGGAAGAGGGTCATGGCTGATTTGCATATGGCTGGGTCCAAACTGGAATGGCGTGGCGAGCAAAATAACAATGGATTAAACCCAGATCTGTGACCGGGGGTGAATGTTTGACAATGTTCAACATTCAGTCCATCATCTTTTTGTGTTGCATTTTCACCCTAAGTGGGAAGGGTATGCCCAGACGTGGGTCCCGTGCTCACTACGCCACCGGTTTCAAGCTAGCCCGGCTGATGAGGTGGGATGCCCTGAAACCAGTCCCATGATGCTTGCTTTCCGGTCCAGGGAGGACCTGGCCTGGCAGTTCGGGCTGGGGTCAAGGCTGATTTGCATATGGCTGGGTCCAATCTGGAATTGCGTGGCGAGCAAAATAAAGATGGATTAAACCCAGATATGTGACTGGGGTGAAAGTTTGACAATGTTCAATAACCCGTCTATCATCTTTTTGTGTTGTACTGTGGCCGGTATTCCAGAGAATGTCACAGAGGACAATCCTTAGGAGGTGCATGATCCGGATTTTCAGGTATTTATTATTTCTTAATCGGACATGGTTTTGGGGGAAGAGTGAAGCTCTTTCTGCACAGGTGGCAGTCCATAACACAGGACTTGTGGGTCCTGGACACAATTCAAGGTTTCAAGCTGGAGTTTCACAGTACTCCGGTTAAGCAAGTGTTCACCAGGCCTCTGAATTGTTCAATTCCACGTCAAGTTTTTATAGACGAGGACATTCACGGTCTGTTGCCCAAAGATGCTGTTTGTGAGACAAATCCTCCCACTCCAGGTTTTACAGCAATTTATTTCTGGTACAAATGAAAGGTGGAGCTGCCAGACTCATGTTAAACTTGAGAGACTTTAATGCCTAGATTCTCTGCAGCAGAGGTCTTCGTACATTTTTGCACTGAACCCCGTAAGAAAATCTTTTTGAATTTCGGGTCCCCCTCCAACACTTTATTGCAAGGATTGGGGAAACAGGTGGGGAATGGCTGATAACGGGGGAATTATGAGCTCATTTTAGGGGTGCTTTTGTGTAGGTCATAATCCACACTAAATGTGAGACTTAAAAAGGAGAAAATGTATCAAACAAAAACAGAATTGGCCAAAACACTACTCCCCATAATAGGGGTGCTGTGGGTCCATTGAACTCCTGGGCTCCAATGCAACTGCATCTGCAGTACCAGTGATAGCTTCAGCCTTGTGAAAAAGGCTATATCTTCTTCTTTCACCCAATCCACACCATGCCTGACAATCACTTCAATCTTGAAACAGGCGAGGGGCGTGGCTTGACCGCCGAGCTCGATGGCTGCGAGGCGGTGAGGCTCCTGACACCAATGGCCTAAACCCGCTCTAATATCCGCAAACTTATCCGTGTTTCCCCTGCAAGTCCAGCGGAACGTGTGCGATACACCCGCTGTGACACTGCGCACTGAAAAACGCTGGTGCCCGGGCTCCAGAGAGAGGAGGAACCGTGGAGCGAGCAGGCTCGGAGTCCCCGGGCTCGAGTCCATCTACAGTCAGCTGGGACTTCCGTGAGGGGTGGCTTCAGCTGTGGGGTCGCGGCGGCGCCCCGGAGGCTTGCGCCCCTCGTAGAGCACCAGGACCCCAGAGGCAAGTAGCAGAGCGGAGACGTCCCTGCCGCAGTTTCGGCCCCCCCCTCCGCTACCTGAACTTTCTCTCACACGGCGGCCGTGCAGGCCGGGAGTGTGGCAGTGATCGGCTGTGCGGCTTTGGGTGCCCCGGTCCTCCAGCTGCCAAGTGACTACGTTGGGAGCCTGGCGGACGCGACCGCCGTATTTACAACCACTGCCTCCAAGGGTGACGGCCCTGTGGGTGTCTGCGGACTGGGAGAGGGGGGCTGTGATCGAATCACGCAGCCCTCCGCCCCACAGCTATGGTGAGATGACGGGGGGGAATAAGTCGGCTCGCGGCGAGGCGGGGTGTTCGCTCTTGGCTGCAGAGAATCCGGGGGTGCCCTTTCAGTTCATCCTGCTCACAGACGCATAATAGGATCTATCCCTGCCGGCTTTCCTATTGCTTCAAGATTCACTCCGACTGGGTCGCACCTGCGGCCTCCGATTGCTGTGGGTACCAGCAATCTCATCCTGCTGCATTCTCCCCAGAGTGTTGCAGTCTATCAGTACCAGATCCAGGATCTTGGGCGCTATTCTTTCATTCTGTACTGCTACCGGCCTCATTGCCACAGGTTCACAGTGGGGGTTCTGGTGGATGATGGCCGTGTCTGGCAGGGCCTTTCGATCGCCGCCTTCTGCCCTCAGGGTTATGGCTGCAGGACCTAATTCATACTGGATGTTACCCATAATCTGACCCCACCAACACTTCACCACGCGTGCGGAGGGCACTGACCCCACGCTACAGTGTACACAAGACTCAGGGGACGACGACTGCAATTCCAAATAATGGACACTGGTGTACAGTTTCTTTGCTGAAGGTGGGGGTAATTTGAAATCAGTGCACAGCTGGGACGCTGAGGACACTACAGTGCACATTTTGTAACCCTGGTGAATCGGAGCTTTGGAAAAGTCTGGTGTGCCTTAATTAGCGTACAGTGTACAGGGCGCGGGATTCCAGACCTGAATACCGGTGTGTGAATCGTCACTTGATCTACTGCGCCATGTCTGGGCCGAAGGGACAGAGAACTACACTCCAGACTAAGTTGGACAAATACGCCACTCATAAAGTAAACGAGCTGGAGGGAGCAACCAAGGGGGATACCGAGAAATTGCCGACACCTTCTGGGGAGGAACCAACGTTGGTGGATGTAATGGCAGCCATCGCAGGGGTGCGTACCTCGCTGGAACACAGAATGGACACCATATCAATCGAAATGGCACTGATCAAGACTGATCTGAAGAAAACGAGCGAAAAAGTTAAAGCCATGGAAGTGGTAACTCAGGAACTTAGTGGCGACACCCAGCGAATGCGTAAAGAAATCAAAGAACTTCAAACTGCGCAGAAGAGGTTGGATTCCCAGCTAGACGATTATGAAGGTCGCGCGAGACGTAACAACGTCCGAATTATTGGGGTCCCTGAGCGAGCAGAGGGTCCGGCAGCTGACTTATTCGTAGAGGACTTAATCATGTATCACCTGCGGCCCAAAACACTATCCAAATTCTTTACAGTCGAACGAGCACACAGAGTGCCGGGGGGGAGGCCTAAACCGGGTGCCCCTCCAAGACCCATTCTGGCGCGCCTCCTCAACTTCAGGGACCGAGACGCTATCCTGCAAATGGCTCGTACTAACCCTCCCCTGAAAGTTGAGAACAGTGAACTGTCCTTTTTTCCGGACTTTACCATTACGGTTCAACGCCAACGGCGCACCTTCCTGGACGTTAATAAGTCCCTGAGAGACAAGGGCATTCGATATGCGATGCTCTGTCCAGCAAAGTTGAGAGTAGAAGCGAACGGCAAGACCTGGTTCTTTGAAACGCCAGAAGCAGCACAAGACTGGTTAGAGGGCTGGAGACCGGCAAAGGTCCACAACGCAAAATGATACGCAGTCAACACCATCGTCCTGTAACAAGTTTTATCACGCCCGGAACTGTTGGCTGCGATGGTCCTACACTGGACTCGCCTCTCACGACAGCGGATGTATCGAGACGACACTCTGAGCAGGCCAAACAAATGCTTTATTCACTATTTGCTTGTATTCATATATGATGCATGTTCATACATCATTAATGGGGGACACATTGAGACAGAGCGGGGTCCATTGGGCGGGAGTCTGCAACCCCTTCCCCTCCAACTTCTAGTTAGTTTTTAGTTAGGGCGACAGGCACTCTGCACTATTGGGTTTATGGGCAGTTTCGAGCACAGAGTGCGGGGGAGCAGGGAGGGTGGGGGTGTTGGGGGTGGTGTTCTTGTTTGGTTTTCTTATTTCATCACAGAATCACATATAGCGTGTTAAGGCATGGGAAATACAGTGGCCAGGAATCTGGGGATAGTGGGGCAATCATTGGCGCAAGGGTCTATTGGGTGAGGGCGGGAGCTCCGGGGAGGTGGCTGAGTGCCCCCCAGCAACAGATACCTGACAAAGACATGGGTGTCAGAAGCGAGAAACAAATTAAGTTGCTATCCTGGAATGTAAATGGATTGCGGGATAAACTTAAAAGAGGAATCATATTGCAATTTCTTAAACGGCATGCCCTGGAGGCGGTCCTACTCCAAGAGACACACCTCATAGTGAACATGTGTAAAGCTCTAGCTAGATGGGGCTATCAACTAGTGGTACACTCTGGGTTCACGACGGACTCCAGGGGAGTTGATATACTGAAAAAGCGCACCTTCCCCATGATAATAGACCAAGTTTACACTGATAATTTGGGGAGGTATGCAGCAGTGTCTGGTCAGTGGGAGGGCGAAGCACTGACAATAATGTCACTGCACTTGCCACTGGGACTGCAGGAAATTATGTTAAAAGATCTAGGAAGGGTGCTGCTTGCATTTCCCAGTGGTAGAATGATCATAGGGGGATTTAAACTCTTTTCTTGCAGGGACACTGGATCGCTGCCCCCCTAGAGACATACCTCCGTCGCAACTGCGACTCCCGCGTTTCCTGGATGCTATGGGACTCGTGGATATGTGGAGGGTGCACCACCCTGTGGAGAGTAGACACAGTTCACGTTTCACTCAGGGGCCCACAACAGCCGCTCCCGCATAGATTACATCCTCGCCCCAGCGGCACAAGTTGGATATGTTAGAGAGATTCGACACCTAGCGAGAGGCATATCGGACCACTCCCCCATTTGGCTGCACATGGAATATGAAAGGGGAAGCTGCACTAGGGTTGCCCCCATTAACCCCTGGTATTTACGCAACCCCACAATTAAACTAAAGAATAGAGAAAGAAATTGAACACTACTTTACTGAGAATGAGGGCACGGTTGACTCGGCTCAAATCCTTTGGGAAGCCTTTAAGACTGTAATAAGGGGACAGGCGCTCTCTCAGATCTCTGGAGCGAAAAAGGAAAAACAGGCAAGACTTCTCCGATTAGAGGAGGACATACTGAAATTGGAGGAGAGAATCGCAACATCAGTAGATCAAGATGCAATGCACACTCTCAGACTGACACAAGATGATTACAGAACCGAAGCGAGAGAGGCAGCCAAAACTATGCTCAACCACAAGCTAGGGAGTGTTTACGAGCTAGGGGACAAGGCGGGGAGGCTGTTGGCCTGGTTAGATAGGAGGGAAGCAGCAAGCCAACTGGTCACAGAGACATGGGCAGATAATGGGAGGAAACTTACTGATCCACAGGATATCGCGGACGAGTTTGGTAGATATTATGACCTAATCTATACTTCTAGATCCACCAGGCAGGAGGCAGAAACTAAGGAACTACTGGCAGAAATTCGTCTGCCTGTATTGGCAGAAGAGGAGAAAAATTCACTGGAGGAAGACATCACGCCGGATGAAATAGCTCAGGCTATCCGGTCTCTCCAGGCGGGAAAAGCGATGGGCCCTAACGGCCTCCCGATAGAACTATACAAATTAAGACCCGATAAAATAGCCCCCTACCTCAGGGAAATGTTTATGGATAGTCTTGAGAAGGGACTCCTTCCACAGGACCAGAGACTGGCCACCCTAGTGGTGATTCCCAAGGAAGGGAAACCTAAACACAATTGTACATCGTATCGTCCCATTTCGCTGCTGAACACAGAGGCTAAGATACTAGCTAAACTGATAGCCACCCGCTTGATTCGAGTTCTCCCTGGGCTGGTCCATCCGGACCAATCTGGATTTATGCTATCTAGAAACACGACCCTGAATTTAAGGAGAGTGCATGGGGTGATGGGCAGGACAGATACTATCATGGAAGACGCAATTGTGGTGTCCTTGGACGCCACCATGGCGTTCGACACCATTGAGTGGCCATACCTTTTCGCTCTCTTGGAGAGGTTGGGATTTGGTCCCTACTTTATTAACTGGGTCCGACTTTTATATGCTGACCCACTAGCATGAGTAGTAGTTAATAACAAAAAATCAGGTATGTTCCAGCTCCACAGGGGCACGAGACAGGGGTGCCCGCTGTCCCCATTGTTGTTCGCACTCACGCTCGAGCCTCTGGCCTGCTGGATCCGACGTAACCCCATTATAAGAGGGTTACGCTGGACCGAAGATTGGGAGGACCGTATATCGCTCTATGCAGACGATATTCTGTTATACTTGGCCTCCCCTCATAGATCTCTGCATACAGTGCTTAACATCTTTACTAATTTCGGTACGTACTCCGAATACACTATCAATTGGGCGAAATCGCTTATCTTTGTCTTAAAAGGTAAACCACCGGTCCTGCCACGAGAGTACCAACTCAGGATAGAGACAGAGGGGTTCAAGTATCTGGGAGTTTTTATTACCAAGGATCCAAAACTATTTTATGATGCTAATCTGCTGCCGACACTGCAGCGCCTGAAGTGCAATGTAGAACACTGGCAGTCTCTTCCGTTGTTGCTCTTGGGGAGAGCTGCACTGTTTAAGATGATGTCGCTACCCCGTTTTTTATATGTCTTACAGAACTCGCCCGCCTTGGTCCCCGCGTCATATTTTAGACAGGTGGAAAATGCACAGCGAACACTCCTCTGGGGTAATAGTCCACCCAGAATCTCATTCCCAAAATTAGTGAGAAGCTGGTACGATGGGGGATAGGATTACCAAATATCAAGAAGTATTATTGGGCGGCACAACTGGCTGCCATTAATCACTGTATATACCGGCCCCCGAATGACCCAGGCTATGCCATGGATAGATGGCTACTCCCTGGAGGTAACTATACACGAGCACTATACTCAAAACCCGCAAAGTTCCCCTTGACGGGCCCCACAAGACACTCTGTGCAGGTGTGGCATTTGGTCCAGAAAAGTATGGGATGGACAAAAACTATAACTCGGCTCACCCCACTATGGGATTCAGAACGACTGGGGAATCTCTGTAAAACGAAGGGGTTTGACAGATGGGGTATGATCGGAATCTCTCAGGTGGGCGATCCCTGGATAAAGGGAGAGGTGCTGCCCTTCACCACCCTCCAACAAAACTAGGAGCTCGCTGGTACTGAACAATTCAGATATCTCCAGGTGCAGCACGCCCTATATACAGTCATCCCAAAGGGTGAGGCCCCTCCTGAGGCCTCTCCTCTTGAGGACAGGCTTCTGGACGGGTACATGCCCAAGAAGGCGATTTCCCTGACGTACCTAAAATTGATAAATCACTCGCCTGATCCTCTTCCGCGACTACGGACAAAGTGGGAAAGTGACTTGACAGAGCTCGGCGAGGAGGAATGGACAGAGGCGCTAGCATCCCCATGGGAGGGGGCAATATCCTCTAAATTGAAGCTTGTACAGCTGAAAATACTGCACAGAACTTATGTGACAGGACCAAAACTGGTCAAGATGGGATATGGAGAGGGGTCGGGTTGTAGACGACGGTGTGGCAGTGAAGGCACCTTTTTTCACATACTATGGGAATGCCCCTTTATTGCTAGGTATTGGAGAGCGGTAACCTCCTGTATGGGGGAAGTTATGGGGCAGACAATAACAATGGAGACCAAGCGATGTTTGCTAAACATATGGGAGCCAACAGACCTGGGAAGCAAGGAGAAAACGTGGGTGACACTAGGATTGATGGTCACTAAGAGGAACATTGCAAAGAAATGGGGGGTCCATGCAGCTCCGACGCTAAGGGAATGGGAAGGTGACATGGATTGGTGCATGTTTCGAGAAAAAACTGTATATATCAAGGGGATGCCCTAGAAAATGGATGCAAATATGGGGGAAATGGAACGATTTTAGGGGCAATATATGTGAGCCACCCACGTTACCGGCGCGACTGTCCCCGGATGGCTCAACACCCTAATATGCAAACGTTCACTGTTAATAATTTTCACATGACAATATGGAACTGTGTGTAATGTGTCACTGGGCCTCATGCCATTTGCTTCAAACTATCTGTACGCTGTGATGTTGTTTTGGTTAACAATAAAAAGATTTAAAAAAATAAATAAATCTTGAAACAGGCTGTCTGCCCCTTTAAGAAAAAAATGAGTTCCTGCATGCTGCCCCCCTCCATTTGCAGCAGGTCAGCCTTCTGCTATATTGCTATCAAGGAAAACAAGCCCCCACATGCTCTTTTTAAAGTAAGACATTCATAGTTCTGATGCAATGGGCCCTCCAGGCTCCTGGCCCCCAATGCCACTGCATCTGCTTCCCTAATGATAGCTACTGTGTTGCGAATCAGGCTGTCTCCTCTTCCCTTTGTTAACAACATGAGCTCCCATCTCACACCATCCCTCGCCGTTCCATCGCTCTGATGCCCAAACCAAGGTGTCTCCTCTGCCTCAATGTTCCCCACGCTTGGGCAATTGCTCTAAGCTCCAAAACAAAACTCACACAGCAAGTATGCACTGGTCCCCTAATGCAACAAAGGAAGGATAGCATAACAGACGTAATTATGCAGCTGCAGCACCAGTGATACAGAAAGCTCTACAAAGTAGTCTGTCTACTCTGCCCATTTCTGCCACTTTGTGTTAAAAGAAAATCTAGCCCCCAGCCCCGGTTGCTTGGGCCCTATTCATGCATAGCAAGGGTGACTTGGCCCTAATGCTAGCAAGGAAAATTGCCCCCCACTCCACTGTTTACACTAGTGTAACACCTCCTGCTGCACTAATGGTATTGATTGCCCTTTAAAAAAAAGGACACCAATGTATTGCCCTCTTGCCCAGGGGCATTTCTTAGAGGAAGCTCTCTCTGTCCATTTGTAAACAAAAAATGAGCCTCCACATAGCGCCCCTTTTCTGGGCCATCTATTTGTCACTATCATTATGTCCTTTTTCTCCTGGGCCACTACTCTCAGTCCCAAGGGGTCTGGAGGATCAGGGCTCTACATCTGAATGCAACCCTGCTTGCCTCATCCCTGCCACCTCCTTGGCTCACCTTTTTGCCAAAACAACCTGTTATGAATAGTTAATGCTGACCTTGAGGTGCATTTGTCTGAGAGTGAAGGATCGGAGTGCATGGGGGCATGGGGGAGGGGCTCCTGTGCTGGGAAGCAGAGAAGAGGGATTGAGAGCTAAAGAAGAAACATGCCTTCATGTCTGGGTTCTGCTACCTGAAAGAATTGTAAATGTGTGCAATTGGTTAAGCACCAATTAAAGGCCGCTTTGAAGTCAGTATAGGCTTACTTTAATTAACTGATGGAGTCACTGAAAGTTTACTGGTGACAACCATTTATTAGTTTTGAGTGGTAATATAAGTTTTGTATCAGTGGAGTTCTGGACTGCATCCTTTTAATGGACACCTACAAAAATGTTTGCCCTAGTCAAAGTCTTTTTACTAAAATGTATATTTTTATAGCGCTTGTTTTATCTTAAACACATTTGCCAGCAGCCTCTGTTTTACTGTATAATACAATCATAAAATAATGACATATTCAAAGTGCTTTCTATCACAGGATGGAACTTTTTAGCACTATAAATAAACAAGTAACTATTCCTCACTGAACCAAACAGGATTTAATTCTATGACTCCTGGGTCACACTCACACAGACATCTGCAATGATCACATTAGCCAACTAAGTTTTATAATGCAAAAGAGTACATCCTTTGGATTAGTTTAACATGCGTTTGTTTTAAATTTAAGGGGCTTGCATGCTATTTTATATGCAGTTACTTGAAGCTGGAAAAAACAAAGCAAAATGCAGAATATTTTGTCTTTGACACCATCTCTACACTCACTGACCCTGCCCCAAGCCACCGGGTATTACATTCCCCACTCTTTTTTTATTTACTTCAGCTACTTCATGTAAATGAAGACACCCTGGAAACACTAAAGTTGCACTTCTTGGCCATCTTCATTTACAAGTGATTGCAGACGCACTTGCACTCTCGTAGCAATGCAGCCAAGGACCCCCAGGAGTGGGTGCCTCACAGTTTGAAGACCTCTGATGTACAGGCATTTGAAGATCGAAGGAATCCATCTTTTGAGAGATTTACTAGAACATGGAGACTGGATGGACCATTTGGACCAAAAAGACGCCTATCTATCTATTCCAATCTTTGCTTCTCACTGCGCTTTCTCCAGTTGCAATGGAACAATTGATGTTTTAAGTACAAGTGATCCTGCTTGGTCTGTTATCGGGTCCTTGGTGTTTCACCAAGATGATGAGGCCCTCAGAGCCTGGGGAGTCAGTCTAAATATTTACCTAGATGACATCATCATTCTGGTACATGGTCAAGCCACTGTACAATTACATCTCAACTGGTCAATCCAACTGCTACAGGGATTGGGGTTAGTCATCAGTGCTCCGAAATCCATTTTGTCATCCACTCAGACTATGCAATTCTTAGGTTTTTGCTAGGGTTGGATGGTAAACTCCGCTCCTCTGGCAGAGTTTGCAGAGTTTTGCCCATTACACGCTTAGCTTGGAGCACAGAGTTTCGGAAAAACTCTGCCAACCGCCGCGTGGTGGAGTTCTTTCTCGCCCGCAGCTCGCAACTGTAAGTTGGTGAGCGCGAGCGAGAAAATCAAGCACCAGACCACCTCCCAGCGGGATTTCTCAAAACGAGCGGTCACTGAAGGTCGCTACTGCACGCGTTGAGAAAGCTGCCGTTCGTGGTCAGAAAGCTGCCGCTTGAGTAGAAAATCTACTCAAGTGGCAGAAAGCAGATACGGCTCCAAGAAAGGGATGTTGGAGGGAGGAGGTGGTGCGATGGGCCCAAATGGAGGGGGAAGCCCTCAAGAGGGAGGAGTACAGAGGGCTTTGCAAAAAACCAATATCGCTAGACTGGCTTCAACTGTTGGAACAATTCAAAAGTAATGTCTCTACTGATTAGGACTGTGGTGGTCTGTACCACCGACATGAGTTGGGCTAATACACTTGAATATGAAGTGATATGAATGGGACTGATATCACTGTGGTTATCTGCTGTTCCCTTGTCTACCTTCCTTTGGCCCTTCCTCCCTCCTGATCCTTCGCTCCCTCCCCTCTGCCCGCCTCCCCTGGCTCCCCCTCCGTCTTCCCTACCCCCGCCCCCTTTATACTGTTCATTTAAGGCCTCAGCAGCCTATGTTCGAGAGTAATGTAAAGACTGCGTGGACCAGCATCTACAAGCAAGAGTTAATGGGAAAGTTCCTTTATTGGGTGGGAGGGGGGACTAGTTGAGTGTATTGCTCCGAATCGTTCTTTGTTCTAATAGAAATAATATAAATCACAGATTCTTGCATTCCCAAATGTGGGTTCTGTATCACTGAATGTTCCTAGTGAAATATATGATATGAGTTGTAATGTTATGCTATTAATAACATATGCAATAAGACTACTGATTACACAATGTATATTACTCCCTGATAAAATGTAATACAATGAGTTTGAGAAAAGCAATAAAAATTATGTGTGAAGAAAAAAACACACAAAAAAAAAAAAGTGGCAGAAAGAAGCAGCACTCTCTGGTGCACTGTGTAGTGCAGTTTGCGCTGATTTTACAGTGCGGGACAAGCTCCCAGCACTAAATATCAGCATGTGCAGCACAACATACCATTAGAGGAACTCTGCGGAATCTTGTGAAGTTTTTGGCAAAACTCTGTGGAACTTTCCGCGAGTTCCGCCTACCACTAGTTTTCACATGGATTCTATTCAAGCTCAGCTTCGACTTCCAGCCTTAAAAATCCAGATTATCAAGAAAGAATTTAGATCAGCATTGTCTAAACAGACTGTGTCATTGAAATTGCTGGCCAGGATTGTGGGGCTTTTGCTGCCTCAATTCAAGCAATATTTCTGGGTCCGCCTTATTATTGAGCTCTGCATCGCCTCAACATTCAACATTTGCAGAAGGGCCTTTCCTATCTTTCCTATTCTTTTGTGGATGCACAGCAAATCTGCTGTGAGGTACATCAACAAACTGGGTGGGACAGGGTCTCGATTGCTGATGGAGATTGCCAAGGATTTTTGGCACTATTGTCTCCAAAATTGCATTTCAGTAATTCTAGAATACATCCCTGGCCAGAAGAAAAGGGTTGCAAACTTGAATTCTAGACACTTGAGAGACAACATTGACTGAAAGCTCCATCCTCTGGTTTTCCAATCCCTGAACCAGGCTTGGGTTCCTGGCGAGATTGAAATTTTTACATCCAGATTGCACCATCAGTTGGAGAAGCGGCTCTAGAAACTGACACATTTTTGCAGGATTGGACAAGGATCCTGCATTATGCTTTTCTCCCTTTCTAATTTCAGAGGTTGGCGACTCAGGTGAGGAGGCAACACTCGAAAGTGGTGCTGGTGACTCTTCTTTGCAGGGTCCAACAGTGGACACTAGTCCTCCTGGAACTGTTGTACGATCTGCTAATGTGCTTGCTGGTTCTTCTGGATCTCTTGACCAACCCACGGGGTCTTCTCCATCTGTTAGTGCAAGTCGGTCATTTGAGACTTCTGGCATGGAGGATCTCAGGAATTGCTGACAAATTCCTGGACTTTCAAGCAAGCTTCATCCTACATCAAACATTCTTGGTCCGGTAGTACTCACAAGAGATATTTTTCAGCCTAGAAGCAAATGCTTAGTGCTTGTCTGGAACTGGGTGTGGATCCCTTCAAGGCAAACTTGTCCTTGGCTCTAAATTTGTTGCCAGATTTAGATTCAGGAGTTCAGGCATATAGGTTGATCAACAACTATAGATCAGCAATTTCAACAGGACATTCCCCTGGGATGAACAGCCCATGCTCTGCAAATTATTGTGAGGTATTAGGTTCACCAATCCTCCTCTACCATGTTACTCTGTGTTGTGGGATGTATCAGTGGTGTTATGATTTTTAGACCATTGGCCAGATAATACTGAGCTGTCAAGAAAGCAGCTTTCAGCAAAACTAGCTATGCTATTATGCATGCTATCTTGCAGGAGAGTTTCCTATGTATGTGCTCTGGATAATATGGATAGAGTCTTTTCTCCAGACAGAGTTAGTGGTATATGTGTTAAAAAATCATGCAGCGCAGCAAGTCACCTTGCTGTGCTGCATTGTTATATGTCATATAGGTACCCCGATATAGGTGTAGGTATCATCATAACCCTTCACCTACATTCTCTCCTATACTACATACATAACGGATTTGGAGGACTGACCTTTTACCCAGTTACAATACTACACATAAGTACGTAGGATATTTCCCTGGGCACTGGCCTCATAAATTATGCATGAGGATTCTTAGTTTCTTAGAATCACAGCAGAACCATCATCTCCTGCATAATAACTGTGTATAAAGTTCATTCCCGACGTCATCCAAAGTTCGACACTGGCACAGCAAGGTAGAACCCCTGGGGATACCTTAGGGTATATAAACACCACATCTTGCTGAGAGAGTCAGAGGAGATCACGACTTCCATGCCGACACACTGACGCAAGACGCTGAGGTCCCTGCATGCAGATATTCCAGCTCGCAGTGGTCTGACATCCCTCGCGGGGTGTTCAGCTCGAGACCAGAACGATGTCCCGCAGGCTAACATCAGGTAATGGGGTTGGCTTTATCCTAGAGGGATTCTTAGCTTTACACCTACTCACATGCTAGGTACACTTAGGTACATCTAGTTAGGGTGCATCGTAGGACTACGCATTTTATTGCCATGTATTTTATATACTCACCTATATTTATGGTTTTAGCAAAATGGTAGAAACCTACCATCTGTTTACTTTCTTAGTGCTGCTACTCATTTATATATGCTACTGTCTACTGGTGATTTCAGTGCACTTATTTTACGCTAGAATAATGACCGTTCAATAAATACTTATTGAAAACGTCCCAACCGTTTATTCTGTGTATCTCTCTGAGAACAAGTGAGCACGAGTGACTGGGCGAAAAGTAGGTTACTGTTTCCACGGTCCTGAGGGGTCAGGGTTGTCATGTTCGATAGTTGCCAATAACTATTCTCTCCTTGGTAAGAGGAGGTTATAGTGGCATCGCGAGCTAGCTGGCACACAGGCCAACATACCCGGTGGGGGTGTCTGGAATCAGTCTGGACAACAGTCCCGCAGTGTATGTTGTCTACACGCGCAGATCCTATATAGGTCGTATAGGAACTACACAACAGCATAATAGGGAAAGGACAGGAATGCATTTCACCAAACATTTTACAGCGCATTCCTGTCTTTTCCCTGCGCTAGCACAAAATGTGCTGCCTATCACCGATGCAGACACCATGGTGCAAGGGTGCCTGCGTAGTAGCAGGATTGTTTTTGTGCAAGAAGGGATGCCTTCCTTCACAAAAACAATCCTGAGAGGCAATTTCCTCTTTCTATTTGTGCTGCGGAATGCAGCACACATAGAAAGAGGAAGTAACGAGGAGAAATAAAGATATTTCTCGTTGTTATGCTTCAACTGGTAAGGCGTAGCATTTTGATGAATTCCCAGGTCTACCAGTAATGGTAAGTCTGGGAATGCACCAAAATCCATGGGTGGATGCATGAGAACACCCACGCTCTACCCATGGAACGCCTCCTGGGTCAGAGTAAAGCAACGCATCGGTTTTGCGCTGTATTGCGTTACTCTAGATTTATCAAGTCATGCAAGGCCATAAATCTTACTTAAGAGTTAATTCACTCTTGCGCCCCATTGTGTGGCGCAATGGGTGACACAAGTCTTTGATAAATTTGACCCCCACTTTTCAAGTTTCAAAACGTACACAGCCAAATTCCAAGACCATTGTTTATCCTGCGTTCCTGAAACCCCCCAAATTGTGTGTGGTACTGTAGGACCCTGGGTTATTAGTGGTCTGACCTCCAAAAGTAATAGGTCCACAATGTCTCCTTACTGGGAAACAAGCACCTCATTGTAGCGTTTGACTCTCTCAGGGTAGCAAAGCAGAGCAGTCTAAGGCCTACTCAGGGGAGATGGTGTGGGCCAGTAATCACCATTTGCTGGCATGCAATAAGAACACTCAATAAATGATTGTCCAGTCAGTTCTTTTCCTTTAGAAAAAGATAAAGTACATTTATTACACACACACTACTAAATATTACACATTAATTTACAAATATCTACATAGGCAGATGGGAAATACCGTAGATGACATTGTATAATCACCTTTGACCCCGCTAAAGGGTCATACAAGCATATAAGGTGGGTTTATTGGCTTGGTCACAGCTTCAAGATCAACAAACCACATGTTAAAGACATCATTTTGTATGTAAATGCAATTATCAATAATACTCATGTGTAAATGCACTTATTAATGTTAATAAAGCATATTCACTTCTATTAGTAATCATATCAACATTATTATCAATAAAGCTTTTTAAAATGAGCATAACATGTGTTTGTGTGCTTTGTATATACTTCAAAGCATGAAAATGCAATCATAAAAACAGCCCTTCAGGCCATCACTTTCTCATCACATTAAATACAACAATCATTTCAGTCCCTAGAGAGAGCTTCATTACATGTATCTCCTTTATACACCTTCAGCTTACATTAGATGTAGCCATTGAATTTGCCCCTAAAAGATGTTACAATCCCACCTGTAGAGCAAAATCTCCAGTAAAAAGAATTCCTGCGGGGTACTGGTTTTCTAAACCTCGCAGTCGTAGGGTAAGTACTGTTTAAAACTTCTTGGGGAGAGGTGCTGCACTCCTTCAAACCCCTCCCTAAGCTTCCTTTATAATGTTGGTGGTACCCCTGCCGTCCTGGGGCCACCACAAGAGGAAAACTTGCATGTTATGTTATGTTAAGAGACTTGTACCAATGGTGCATATCAGCGCTAAAACTGTAGAGTAGAGTCGGGTGAGAGGAGGGCGACTAGTGATCGGAGAATAGCCAGGTCTTCACTGCCCTTGCAAATTAAGGAGCCCTGTAGAGCCTTATAGTGTGCTCCACTTTGGAACAGTGAATATTAGATAAGCTTCTTTGCTGCTCTAATCATCGCCGCTGCCTGTGTCTGGCTTTGCTGCAGGGGAGAGACTCCCAGGACCGTGTTTGGTTTTGCTGCAGGGGAGAGACTTCCAGGACCAGGCAGCTTCGCAGCAGGGGCCGCATTGATATTTCGCGCCATCCGGCGCTTTAAAACCCTGCCTCATCTCCCGCAACGCGGGACGCGCGCGGGCGAAGCCCGGGCCAAGGGCGGGCCCGTCTGAGCCCGTCCGAGCTCGGCTGAGACTGTACTGGGCCACCCCTCTTGCTCTCAACCCAGGGCTCCCCACGGCACGACTGAAGGTAAAGCGAACCTTATTGCCCCACATGCTAGACTGTGTGTTATTGAGCCATACCACAGGCGGAACGAACTGATCACCAGAAATGTCTAACCGGAAAGGGGTAGTCGGGACCTTGGATGCCTTCATCGTGAGGGCAGAGTCTCTCCTGACCCATGAAATTGAAATTACGGAGCGCCGATTGTCTATGGACCCTGCCACACTGTTCTCCAGTTTGTCACAGGGCGGCTCAAAAACTGTGAATACATTATGCGCATCTCCTTGTAGGTTACCATCTTTGGAAATTTGTGCTGTATCACCCGCCCTGTTAGATTCATCATCTTCAATGTCATGCCCGGGAGCCGTGAGTCAGGTCGCAGCAGGTATTAATACCAGAGCACGAGCGGCATACCCCCATAAGCCCGCCAAACTGAAAACACAGCCACCTAAACGCAAGAGGAACACCGGAATGATGGGTTGCCTAAGCCCAAGGCAAAGCCTAAAAACCCTAAAACCGATCATGTCAATGCTAACAACCCAGGAGCTACTTGCACAGTTTCAGTGGGGACACAGACTGATTCCGTCTCAGACCTCGCCTGTAATAACATTAATTTAGTCGCCAATACAGGCGTTGAGGAAGGCATTGCCGTTTCTCCTTCGGTTACTAGGTATATTGATACCACTCTGGGCGACATTAAGATTGCACTTGATAAGACTTTTAATCTAATGAAGGCGGAGTTCGAATGTTTAAAATCTGCACTGATCAATGTAGCCGACAGGACTATGACCTGTAACGTAGTACCCAATAATGATGTCTGCAGTTTACTGCCCTCACTAATTAGTCAAATGAGTAATACACCTGGGTCAGAGTCGCATCCTGGTCTTGCTATTCAAAAAGGTCCCACTCCTGCTACCCCGCGCCTTAACTGTAGTCATATAAACACAATTCACAAGATAAACGCACATAGTAAGCAAGGGGACAGAGGGGCTATCTCACCAAGACACATAGATAACCTGAACTCTGTACCAGGAAGCAGCTGCCCTATAGATCAACGTCCTAGTACACCCACATGTGATATTAGACCAGCTAGGGATATTCCTAATTGTTTTAGGAATGGCTCCTTGAGATCTAATCCCGATGTATTCAACTTACCCCCAGCCTCATGCCCATATGTGTTAGTCCTGGCTGGGGTCCCTTACCTATCTGGGGAGCAAAGGGAATCCTGGGCAGATTTGCGCAATAAGGCCGTAGAATGGCTTTGTAAATATAAGGGGTTCCATCCTTCTAAAATGAACGACATTATCATGGCTAGAAGAGTCGGGTGGGTTGGTCATTCTGTCAAAAACATAAATGGCGACTGCATCGTTCTTAATTTTCGCAGACCCAAGATTGTTTGCCATCTATTGAATATTTTTGAACACCCCACCACTCAAAACACTCACATTAGTGCACTCCCCTTGGGCTATTTTTACAAGCCATCCACTAATCCTTTCAGGGATTCCCCTGTCTTGCCTTTGATAATGAACAGGTTTAATTCGCTATCCAACCTAGATACACAGGACTGGCAATTATTACCTATGGATGCTCAGCCTTCCCAGCAGTCCCTTCTGGAGCAGCCCCCTGCTAGTACAGTTACAACCATTACCGACAATGGCGAATGCCCACCCACTAGTATTAACAATGGAGCTGATCTGAACATCCTCAGCTGGAATGTAGCAGGACTGCCCTCCAAGCTCGATGACCAGGATTGGTTGCGCCTGGTCAAAGAGCAAGATATTGTTATGTTCCAAGAGACCTGGGCCACACACGATTCATATATTGAAGGGTTTCATTGTATTTGCGTCCCGGCCTCCAGCCATAACATAGGCCGACCATCTGGGGGCCTTCTTATTGGTCTTAATGTAGCGACTGGTGGTAGTTATAAGATATTCCCAACAAACAGCCCTAACTTCCAAGTAATACTCTTCAAGAGAAGAGTCTCTCTTTATTTGGTAAACTTTTACAATAACGATTTTGCATCAGTTCCCAATAAGAATTTTATTGAGCTTTTTGATTTTATTTCCAACCTAGACTACCAGGCATCCGGATGGAATACTATTGGGATTATTTTAGGCGGGGATTTTAATGCAAAGTTTTATGATAGGCACTGTGTCACGGAACCACATAGTATGGGCCCCTCGTTTCGCAGGGGAGCAGAATTGGCAGCTCTATTGAGCTCGCTTAATTTAGTTAATGTTATGGAGCAGTTGGGCACACCTCACGCGACTAACAACCATCTCCCGACCTTCAGAGGTCGGGGATATTCGTCCGTAATAGATTTTGTTTTCATCTCTTCTTTACTCACGGATTACTTATTTACCGCAGAGGTTGTTGCCACTACTCAGGGGGATCACAACCCCATTAGAACCGCTTTCAGATTAGCACCCCGACACGTGTTCTCAATTGAATGTGGGGCTAAAGATCTAACCCCATCTACTGACAATCTAACACTGTCTTGGAGGGGCATTGATAATGGGGATCTGTTTAAATTATTAGTGAAGGATAACTTACCCCATATCACCTCCTGCTTGTCATCTGAAGCCCCTCATCAGGTGGTAGTTGGTGGCTTTTCTAAACTCTGTCAGGCAGTTAAATCCCTCCTGTCAAAGCCCGCCTCCTTGAGGAAACCGGGCCCTAGATGGTTTGATTCTGCATGTTCTGCTGCCAACAGGAACCTGCGTATGGTTTTGTCAGCTGACCCCAGGTGCTCCTATGACGTAAAACTGGCCAGACAGATGTACAAACTAGCTATTACTAACCGGAAAGAGGTACTCTTAAGGGATCGTTGGGAAGCTCCTATCGCAGGCTGCCACGGAAAAAAGGGCAACCTATTCTGGACTGCTGTAAGGGATCTTAGATCCACGGGACAGCTATTAACACCAATTAGCTGTACAATCTCGAGTCAGTCCTGGGAAGATCATTTCTCAAATATTTATGCTACCCCCAGGAGAGATTGAACAGCTGGAGTATAGTCTCCCTAATACTCTTCAAATTACACTCCCTGAAATAGAAGAGGCCATCCATCAGTCTATCGGGAATAAAGCCCCTGGCCCGGATGGGCTACCGATCGATCTCATTAAATGGATCCCGGATTTCTGGGCTCCCCTTCTCCTGAATGTTTTCAATCACTGTATGTCGGGCCCGCTCCCTGATACCTGGGCAAAAAGTATCATAGTCCCAATATTTAAAAAGGGGGACCGGTCACAGCCCATTAATTATAGACCAATATCGTTGATTGATAACACTCTCAAAATACTGGGCAGAGTCCTATACAATAAGATCCTGGAATGGTCAGAGGAACATGGCATCTTAGAGCGCCGCAAGTTAGGCTTTCGTAGGAAGGTTGGTACCATCGAGCAATGTCTCAATCTTAGCCTTGTAATTGGGAAATATACCATCGCCCGTAAAACCCCTGTCTACCTGGCCTTTATGGATTTGTCCTCAGCTTTTGATTTTGTTAACAGGTCAAAGCTGTGGGCTATCCTGTTGGGCCATGGTTTAGACGCTCCTCTGGTTCATTTCCTGGCTTATCTCCATAAGGACCTTCAGGCACAAGTGAGAATTGGCAGAGGTGGTGAGGTCTCAGGGCCCATCAAGGTAGGAAGGGGGGTCAGGCAGGGATGTGTTCTGTCCCCCCTTCTTTTTATTATTTACATTAATGGCCTGAACAAATCATTGATAACTGCAACCCAAGACGTCCCTATGATCAACGGCAAACCTTTGCCGGTGCTACTTTATGCAGACGATGCGGTGCTTATAGGCCGCACCCCAAACTCACTGCGCATCTTAGTACAGTCGTTTGTTAAACATATGGACAGTCTGGATTTAAGAGCCAATTTAAAAAAATCATTTTTAATGTCTTGTGGCCCACGGAAACACTCTTTTACCTCTATCACCGTTGGCAGCCAAAAATTAATGTGCACTGGTAAATTCCCCTACCTTGGTGTGGTCTTTGCTGCGACGGCTCCTGGACTGAGCATCTTTCTCACTCCAGGAGCAAGTTCTCAAAGACCATCAATTCAATTTTTAGTTTCCCCCGTCCTAAGAATATTGGCGTTATTTTAGCCATTTTAAAAAAATTTAAATTGCAATGCGTCCCAGTAGCCACTTATGGAGCGGAGATTTGGGGCACCATAAACAGCTCCTGCATTCAGCGGGAAGAAAATAGATTTTGCAGGAAACTGTTGGGCGCCCCAATCTCGACATCTCATTATATTTGTCATAAAGAATTAAATTTAAATTATGTCACTGATTTTATACGTGCTCGTCCGGCTCTCTTTTGGTTGTCTGTTTGGAGGAATGAGGAAGCTATTCTGACTCGAGATATTATCATGGACTGTTTGAAGTGTGAGAAAGGGATGGATATCCCTTGGCTATCGGGAGTTTACCAGAGCTTATGCAGTATTAATCAGGGTTGCATTTTTAGAAACCCCAAGAAAGCTGAAACGCTACGGAAAAAAGATCTTAGAAATGCACTCTACTTATCCTACAGTACCGAGCGTATAGCTCAGGAATCACAGAAAACCCTTGTCTCTAGTTACATGTCATTAGTCCGATATTGTTATCCCCTACCAAACTACCTCACCCTACCTATGAGTCATTGGGAAAGAAGTCTGTTATTCCGTCTCAGAGCAGGGACAGTCAAGTTTGTATTATGTTTTCCCTTCGGTTACCATCCCAAAATTGATTTGGTACCCTGCCCATGTGACGGAATTAGCGGACAGACAACTCTGCATTTTTTATTCTTTGTAAATATTATATGAAATATAGCAAGGGGATGCTTTATCCCTATTTTAAAAAAGGAAACCTGTTAGCTTGGATTTGGCTTATACAAGCATACTTGCTTTGATTGATGAGGAGCTTGTCTTTCGCTTAAGTACTTTTTTGAGAGTTGCTATTCGGGCACGTAAAACCATGCTAGACCCTTGAATTCTTAACTGTGATTAGTCACGCTGTAAATAATGCTTTTTTCATTATATTCTAACATGTGACACTGTGTCTTATAATTGTTATTCGGGCACGTATTGTCCATGCAAGACCCTTGAATTCTTAACTGTGATTGGTTACGCTGTAAATAATGCTTTTTATTCACTATATTCTAACATGGGACACTGTGTGTTACAATCGCGACAATCTTTGTATGGTTGTACTTTTATGGATATACTGCTTATCCGAATAAAGATCATGAATTGAATTGAATATTAGATAAGCTACTATCCCGCTGAGCTGGGGATAGCCACTGCCTTTTTGCCTTGCCACATGGTCTCAAAAATCTTTTCCTTTTTGTTTTTCGAATTATTTGGGGGTGCCCCGTCCCAACTGGGCCCCCTCATGCACCCAAACTCCATGCCTTATGGGTTGGAGGTAGCCCACCCCTGGCTGCCCCACCGGCTCCCATGCAGCCCATTACCACCCCATCCCACACCCTCCAGCACATCATGCTGAAACAGTTCAAGATGGCGTCATCCCGGAGTCACTAGTCACATCTCCTCTGGAAGCTTCAGCTTTGCCCCTAGCTGACACCACTGCCAGGGCCTTTCTCACCAAATCTTCAAGGGGGAGCCTTCTCCTGTGTTGACTTCAGAGGTCTGGGCTGCCTCCTTTGTTCAGTGATAGCTGATTGATTGATGTAGATTCTTCGCTCCCACCCCATTCCTCCTAAGGGACTCTGTAAAGCGCTGTTAATTGCTCTCTTTGGTGGGCTATTGTTCCTGCTGCTCGAGAGAAATGTAATTAACCTGGCACAACAGGGTGACAAAAGGCCTGGAATCTGATCCTCAGCTGAGCCAGAGAAATATGACAATTCTGGAGGACACATAAGTTGTACAGATATCTGTTTGGAACTTGCAGATTTGATTTTATCACACAGTTAACGCCCCATTTGGATATGTCACTGGACTTTGCAGACCAAAGAAATCAGAGAACTCATCGCATTCTGATAGCTCTTCCTGGGCAGGAAGAGAGGGGGAAGCTGAAACTTATACCTGAATAAGCAGTGTTCTGTTTCCCACGCAAAGGGCTGATTACCCCCTACTGATAGTCTGGAGCCAGGGCTGGGAAGAAAGGACCTAGTGCATTTCAAAGATCCTTCATTGAAGTCACCCCCACTTTAAAAGCAGAACTGAGTATAAGTACTAGGTCTCTGACCCTACCAAGACAGTACACTACTGGAACTGTGAGGAACTCTGGCAGGATTAAAGACTACTGTGCTACAAGGACTGGTTGCCTGCGGCTCAGTCTGGAAGAAATTCTTTTCTGCTTTGCTGTGCTGCTCTTCTGCCTGCTGATCTCTGACCTACTGAGGACCAGGACTGGACCCATCTCACTTGAAACCAGAGTGACTCCAAGGGCTTGCTGGCTTGCCCCCTGTTCTGATGCTTGAGGGCCATCAAAGACTTCTGTCAACCCTGCAACAGCACATTGGCTCTGCCATCTGTGAGTCATGCCCTACCAAGTGGTACCAAACCAGTCCTGAGCCCTTGAAAGGTGATTTCTGCTCTGCTGATTGATCAAAACCGGTGCATCAACAACTTTGTGCCGACTGAAACTGACGCATCGGCTGGCACTCAATGACATCTCTTTGATGGACTGCGCGGCTCGCTGATGACAGATTGTGTGACTCAATGACAACGCATTATCTGCATTGTAAAGGGGGTTCGTAGACGAAACCTTCATCGACTAAGTGGATTGGAACCGACACGTTGCCTGCATCTATGTGATCAACGACAATGCATCGCCTCCTGTGCTCCACGCATCAAGTCTTCAAAGTCAACGCTTCCTCCATCAAAGGTACACTTTCAGTGGGACCTGTGAGAATCCTGTAGCTGGCCTGCCCTCCTAGCGTGACCAGATGTCCCCGGTTGGCGCATTATGACTCTAAGCACAATAATTTGATGTAATCTTTAAAATTCAGAATTCCTGTTCTACTTATTGGATTTTTGTAATTTTGTTCTTGTTTTACTCCTAAAAATATAATCTATTTTTCTAACCCTTTGTGGGGTATTTTTGTGGCTCACTGTGTTACTGTCTGTGCGTGTTGCAAAAATACTTTACACATTGCCTCTTTAGATAAGCCTGACTGCTCTGTGCCAAGCTACTAGAGAGGGGAGCACAGGTTACTTATTAGTGTGCATCTATCTAGCTTACCCTGACTAGAGAGGTGGTTTCTGCTTGTACAGGGTGTATACTCTGTGTGAGAAGTTGGCCTGGTATATGCTGTCCACTAATGAAAGTGGGCACCTTGTACCAGTCCAAACAACCCTTATGGTGATTTGGTCAAAGATAACCTTTATTGAAAGCTATCCTAGTGGTAGCTATGGAGAGCAGCCTTCAGGCTAAGTCTTGAAGGAATGTTAAGCACCTTGTTTTACCAGAATGCAACCTTATAGTATTGGTTAAATGAAAGGGAAACCACACAGTAGTTATAAATATATGTATTTATTATATATAACACTCTCTAGTATCCTCTACACGAGGATAGAACACAAATCAAATAATACAGTTGCAAAGAATCAAACGTAAGTAGCACAATACACAGTGGGCTCCCGGGGGAGACCAAACCATATACTAAATAAGTGGTATAAGAACCACGACTCGGGACTAGACCTAGTCTAGAAGGAATCGCTGGGACCCCAAGGAACCACCCAAGGCGAGTGAGTAGGGACCCCACGGAGGACGGGTGCAGTGTGAGAACACGACCGCGTGCTCCGTACAATTCAATGGGAAAGTCGCGGTTGGAAAGTCAGAGATTAAGGACCCTTCCCAGCAGATTACGAAGACAACCCTTGGAATTTAAGAGTTTGGAGGGCCACCCCACCCGTGGATACCTTTGTACCAGAGTTGCCTATCCCAGAGGAGCCGGGTGCATAGGTGCGAAGTGGCGTCGGAAACCCTTGTCGTTCTCTAAGGATGTCGACAAAGAAATGCTGCTGCTGGAAGAGAGAAAAGTGTCAGGTGGAATCCAAATGTGGATTCTTGATGAGAAGAACCTAAAAGCAGAGGGGACAGAGTCTGGGTCACTTTGGAGTGACCAGGGGCTCGGTAGACGAATGCACACCGATGTCAGGTGCTTCAGGTGTGTTGACGGTGATCTTGACTCTTCAGCTGTGCAGACCAGGAGATGTCTTGGATGACCAGGAGCCAGATACGAGCTGTCCCACAAAGGATGTCGAGTGCTGAGGGGTCGGTGTCTGGCGGGAGTACCAATCAAGCCTTGGCAGCGGCAAACAACATAGATGGTCAATTTCAGTGTCGATCTGGCCCAGCAAGGACCAGGAGACTCACCACAGCAAGGGGAGTCAGGGCAAGCCTGGAGCAACCAGGGGAGCCCAATTAAAGCAAAGTTGACCCTCAAGTGGACACACAGGCCGAAGGCACTGGAGTCATGATGGGACCTCAGGCGGTTTCACAGGATACCAGCTAGCAGGGCACAGAGTGTGAGGATGCCAGAGTCCTTCTTAGAAACAATGCGCTGGGGTCAGGGCTACAAATGGCCCAATGCACGGAATTGTTGCACGACAACAAGCTTGTGCAGCTGCAAATGAACGCGGTGCACAGGGGTACAGGTAATACGGTTCCCACAAGGGATATCTGCCTCAAACTTGGTAAGAGGGCAGCTCAACCTTGGAGACTTTCAGAAAGCCACCTCCTGTATTGCTGGAGCCTTTGGACTCCGCAGGAGCTCAGGGTCAGAAAATTGGTCAGATGCGTTACGGTGCCTGCGTTTGCAGGGGAGTGACTCCTTCACTCCAAGGGAGATTCTTCTGTTGTCTTGGAGGTCCACAGGGTCCTGCACGGAACCTGTATGGATCACGGACAGTGGCGAGACTTGGGACGGCAAGGGAAGACGAAGTCGAGCCCAAGGGAGTTCCAGCAAAGTCCAGCGTGTCCAGACGGTCGAAATGTAGTGGTATCTTCTTGCAGAATCTTGTCCACGTAAAATCTTATGTCCTGTAGCCAGGTAGCCCATTTTATACCCACGGGAAAGGGTTGGACAGACTCTAGGGACCCTCCTAGGGGAGGGACAGGACAGAGGGGTGGCTTCAGAGCAGGAGCAAATGGCTCCTAGAACTGGTTTGAACTGGACTATGCACAGGGACACCAAGTGTGCCCCTCGTGCAGACTTTCTGGCAGTGACACAGTGCACCCACCCAGCCCCAATACACTAAATCCTGTCTGGAAGGTGGTAACACCTCCCTGTGACAGGATGCCTATTGTGCTGCCTTCCCCTGCTCGAGCTTGGCTCAGCAGCAGGACGGCAGACTCGTGTCTGTGGCTGGCAGCATCCATTTTGTGCTGTAAGGCTCGAGAAAGTTGGTACCGGTAGACTTAGGTACCCCCAGAACCTCGGTTCTGAGGGGAGGAATCATACCTCCCACACCAGTTACTGGTGTGGAGGTATGATTCCAAGGTGTTTGACACCAAACACGACATACTTCGTTGCAGTCGTTTTTGAGATAGCATTTACCGCGAGGTTATAATGCATCTCTACCTATATGTCTGGTAGTATCACGTACAGCCCGGGAGAATGGTCGCCATAGACTGCAGAGGGGCCCTGCTCATGCAGGAGCACCCTCTCACGCAAAACCCTGACCTTGCTTCCAGGATTGTTAAGGCCTGCTATAGGGGTGACTTACAAGGTTTTAAGTGTAGTGATATATATAGATATAGTGAACCTATATCTAAAGTAAGTGGTGCAATCACCAACTTACACAGGCTGCTGTAGCAGACCTAGAGTTCCATTTTGCATGGCCTCTCATGGGTGGCATAATACATGCTTCAGCCCATGGGAGGCCTCTGGGGTACCTATGCCCTGGGTACATGGGTACCATATACTAGGGACTTATAAGGGTACCCCAGTATCCAATCTGGAGTGTACCAAAGTACATATGTTGCAATTTAAGGGAGAAAGCAGATAGGTCAAAACAGTGGGTGCAAAAAGCAAAAAGTGGGGGTAACCATAAGAAGCAGATCCTACTTTCCTACACTCTGACAACCAGAAACCCCATTTCTAACAGAAGGCGTATGGGAAAGTTACTAGGAGAGTTATGGCAAAAGTCTGACGTTCAGTTGTTGATTGCTTTACAGAAACCATTTAAGTTCGTTTCTTCAGCCACTCTGGCCAGATGGGTGTGTTGACTGTTAAATGAAGCAGGCATTGATGCGTCCATGTTCGGGGCTCATTCCACAAGGGTTGCGTTGGCTTCCAATACATTTAATTTAGGTTTTAGACTTGAGGATATTATGAGGGTGGCAGATTGATCATCAGATTCTAAGTATAAGACTTTTGATTAAATTTATTGTTGATGTGGCATCTATTGTTGTGGGACAACTTTAAACAAGCATAATCAGAGTCTCTGGTCCGGACATAGAATAAAAACAATTCTGAAATTTGTGTCAAGAATTTTCAATTCTATTAAGGACACAAAACCAAGGATTATCCCGGCCAGTTTTGTCTGTATTACAGATGGGTAATTGATTATATGTTAATGCAGTTTTACCCACCCTAACAATGTTATACTGTAGTTATATTCATAGGCATGGTTTACGGTTGTTTTTTTCATTTTCTAGGTGGTGAGCAGAAGCAGTAGTAATCTCTTTCACAGTTCCTGTGTTGGAAAGAGTTGAGGCTCTCGTTCAAGGAAACTGTAGCAGTTCTGCTGGTTCTTATTCCTTAGACACTTCCTGTTGAGGTGTCTGGATCCTGGATTCGTTAATCTCTGAGTTGAAGTTTAAGTTTCCACAAGGCTGTGGGATATGAACAACCAAAGCAATGGGATTCATAAAGAAAGAGACAGAGCAAGCCATATTTGAAGGGTCATCTGTAAGATGATTGGTGGACTGTGTGATTTAACAATGTTATTAGAATGATGAGAAATCTAGTTTTTGTTTAAAGTGTTTTTGATTGGCTTCTGTAAGTTTCAAGTAAAGAAAGGAAAGCATAATCCTCACCTCCATGTCTTTAATAAAATTGAAAATTCTTGACGCAAAAGCTAGAAAATGTTTTATCCTCCTTTTCATGATTTGTAGGGCTGGGCTCATTTTGGGCTTCTTATGGAAGGCTGTGTGCTAGCTTTGTGCTTCTTTTTTTAAGGGGGATTGTGCTTACTTAGGGGGATATTCTCAAGAACGTGCGATAATCATTGCCAAAATATGTCAACGCAATTTTTCATATCGCCGTCTATCGTGGGAAAATAACGCCTTGTTAACTTCACATTCTCAACACGGCATTAACATGCGATAGTTTCCCGATAACGGGTCAAATGTCCGTGATAAAATTACCGGGACGGCGATAAAAATCCAAAGCCGAACGTGAAAAAAGTGGCGATGGGCCCAACTGCGAAAAAAAAATCAGCAATAAGCTGCGCCAGGCCTGCAATTCACACACGTCATGCGGGAAAAATAACTATAAAAGCAGAAAAATACCCACAACCAAAACAACTGCAAAGCACAATGGAGGCAGCCGGAGCAAGTACAGAGGACAACCAGAACCCCACAAGCCCCACGGAGGACCAGCCTGGGACCTCGGGGTCAGGGAAGGGCAAGGAGAAGAAGAAGAGGAAGACGCGGTTCAGTCCGCAGGAAAACAGGATCCTGATAGCGGAGGTGATAGAACACCATCAACAACTGTTCGTCACCTCCACTGTGTCATTGGCAACAAAAAATGGAATATGGCAGTCCATCCTGGACAAGGTGAATGCAGTCGGAGTGCCGAGGAGGACAATGGAAGAGGTCAAGAGGCGCTGGAATGATGTGAAGCGCAAAACCAAGCAGAAACTCGGCAACAACCAAAAGGCAGCAATGCAGACTGGAGGTGGGAGTCCAGCGCCACAGGAGGAGCTGGATGAGATGGAGGAAATGGTGTCCACAGTCATCAGTGTGGAGACGGTGGCAGGAGTTGGGGGACCGTACATTGCTCAACATGACCTAACACAACAGCAACAGGGTGAGTAACGACCAGGGACTGGGGGGACGGGGGGAGATGGGCACAATGGCACACATGCACAATTAAGTATAGCACAGTGCACACCCACAATGACTCTGGATCATGTCCCTGATCCCCTTGGCACACTGCAGCACACCTAGAAACAGCAAGTAGGCCCCCGTCGACTATGTGCCCAGAGGGGGACCTTCCCACACATCACCAATCTCACAACCAACCCATGCACATGTGCCAAACCCAGCAAAGCGGCGTGTCTGTGAGCCACACTGATAATGCAAGTGACACTGCATGACGAATAGCATGGCTGCAGTCAATATCTCATGACATGTTGCACGCCACGACACTGAGGTGGCTGAATGTGGACCACATCCGTAAAGGAGCAAGTCACACTCTGCTCTGACACATCCAGGTGCACATACAACCCCTGACGTCAACAACACATCTGCAGACAAACCATGCCCCAGAGTCCCAACTCCCACCAAGAGCCCAATTTACCCAAGTATGCAACATCTCAGCACTGTATAAGCACAGAAGTCAAAGGCACACCTCCTGAAAGGGATAAGGGGCAGCAAAATCAGAGCTGCAGGGGCGACTCTCCCAAAATGCAGCACACACACATAACATTCAGAGCACATCAACATTGACAACAATGTGGTACAAACTGCAACACGTTCACAACAGAACAGAGGACACAACTGGTGCCGCTTGTGTGTAGAAACTGGCCAATCACATTTGGCATAGCAGGGAAAAGTGAGATGATAATGTACAAGTACAAACACACATCCGTGATGTTGTCGAAATGTCCACTGTCCCGCATCAATAAGGCAGCTCCTTCCAAACAGTCACAATGTACATTGTCATGCAGTCTGTATGTAAACTAGTACAATGCGTCATCATACATGTGAACACAATGTTAAACTGCATCTCCCCTTCACATTGCAGAGGGAGAACCAACACCTCCTGCAGAGCAGACCCAACAACCCAGCACTGATGATGAAGAGGACCTCGACGCCCTCCAAGAGCCCATGGACAGCTTCGGCACCCCACCTCCAGGAGCAGGGCAGCCCAGCTGCATCGAGGAGACCTCACCCCCTGCACAGACCACACAGCAGGAAGCACCCACCACCACGGCTGTCTCCCAGGACCCCCACGAACAACACATGGCCTTCCAACGGCGTGTTTTAGGGTGCCAGGAGAAGATGGCTGATCAGGTGCGGGTGGGGTTCGACCTCATGGCAGCCAAACTAGATGCCATACGTGGGTGTCTAAGTACCATCAGGGACCACTTACAGTCCCTAACGGACACCCACAGTCCGCTCCATGCTCTCCAATGATCCATGGCTGACACCGCTGGAGTCCTGACTCTGAGACAAGGACAACTGTCTAGTCAGAGTGGCTCCAGCGATGTCAGCCGGGAGTTGGGACACCCGGCTGACACATGAGATACGCTGCTGACTGGGATTACGTACTATCTTTGACACCCTGAAATGGCATTTTGAATACGTGACACCCTAAACAGCCTCTCTGTACAGAGGTGACACACCCACCATCTAATTGCCATTTGTGAGATTGTTAGCACTAAATGTTGCACTTACACTTGTCAGAGTGATGTGCTTATGCAGAGGAGTGACATGCACACAGGGAATGTGTGTTGGAATGAATGTATTTGCACATGCTGTGCCTGTGGTCATTTTGTCCTGTCCCATGATTGCTACGGACAGTCACAATGTGACGTGCTCATGTGAAGAAATTGTTAATGATTGTGTTCCTTCAGGCTAATCCTGCTGCAGCTGCACTGGGGTGTGGTCCACCTGCCTCATCTTCATCATCATCGTCCGGTGCATCTGGCACTTGGATCCATGGGGCATTGGTGCGTACACATATGTTGTGCAACACACAACATGCAATGATCATCTTGCACACTATTTCCGGGCTGTACAGGAGTCTTCCACCTGTGATGTCCAGGCACCTGAAACGTGACTTTATCACGCCAAATGAACGCTCCACAATGCCCCTGGTGCGTTTGTGGACCGCATTGTACTGCCTCTGGGCTTGGGTGTTCGTGCCTCGGAGGGGTGTCATCATCTACGGGCAGAGTGCATATCCTTGATCACCTGTGACAGGGGAGAGAGATATGTGTCAATCGGTGGTTCTGCATTCTGTGTTGGCAGGCTTCTTAGTTTAGTGGTGTGTGATGTGTGCGACTTTGGGATTCATGTTTGCCATGTATTTCTTGTGGCATATGAGCGGCATCCATGTGTTTTACGTTGCCTCACAGCTGCTCCTCACTCCCCCCGAGCCTATTTACTTGTGTGCGCTGCGCGGTTGCATCACTTGCACTCCTAAGACATACCATTGTCATGACTGTCTGCGCATGTCCACAAGCCTGACGACGACACTGTGATATTGGCCGTTGAAGGTGGTCGGCCACGTGTGTGTAGGCCTATGGTCAGGATATGGCTGACACAGAGACACACGCAGTATTTACTTTGGTGGCAATCCCGGAAGTGAACCACGCCCAGGGCCCCGGGCTATTTATTCCTACGCTGGACTGGCGTACGCCGGCCCAGCCCACTCCGCTGACGCTTACAGGGGGGGATGACATAGCTACATGTCCAAGGTCTTCCCCACTGCCTGAGGTGACATGGTTGCGTCCACTGTCCACAACACTACAAACACCAGCAGTATGTGTCCACATGGACATGTCTGTGCTCTGCATACTGAAGTCTGTCCAGCACATCACCGCCACACTTGGCATTGTGTACATTCTTATTCATGGGTCACTTGCCTCCTTCGCACAGACTTGGTTCCCACCTCTCCCCACATTCTGCAATTGTGTGGCAGAGGTGCCATGACGTGGATGGTTTGTCTACATGGCTGGCAACGGTTGCCACAGTTACTTGTGTTGTTGTGTCTGGTAGGTGGGCATGTTGTTTGGCATGTTGTATGTGATTTTGTAACATGTGCATTCCCACAGTTGTGAGTTGCATGATTGTGGAGTAGAGCTGTGTGGTGTGTTCATTTGGTTCTTGCCAACGAGCAGTGCATTTCCATAGGTGCCATCCTGGAAGCGCTGGTTGATGATGGACTGTCGGAAGATGTAGGAATCATGCACACTGCCTGGGTAGTTGGCGACGACGTTGGTGAAGAGTCCCCGGTGGTCCACTATTGCCTGCACATTGATGGAATGCGTGTGCTTTCTGTTGCGGTAATTGTGTGCAGTGTCGGCAGGGGGCACAAGTAGAACATGTGTGCAGTCAATTACCCCCAACACGTGCAGGAATACAGCTATGGCGTAGAAGCCTTGCTTGGTCTCCAGCTGTTCCTGCGCAGTGTGGGGGAAGTGAAGGTGCTGGGGTACCAAGCTGATGATGGCATCCAAGACAGGTGTGAGGAACTTTGATAGGGCTGGCGGTGAGACTCTTCCGACTCAGGCAGTTGTTGGTTGGAAGGTACCAGAGGCAAACAGGTGCAGCACAGCCAGCAGCTTTGTCTGCGGAGGGATGTTGGTTGTCCGCTGCGTTGGTACCGCCAGCCTGTGGGAATGTGGGTCAGGATGCGGAGGATGGTTGTCCTTTTGAGCCTGTAGTGGGCAATGACATCCTCTGGCGTTAAGTCTGTGAGGCTGGTGCGTTTTCGGAAGGTCCGCTGTCTTGTTCTGCGCTGTCTCTGTGGTAGGCCGGGGGGGGTGGTCCGGGAGGGGCCTGGGGGGGGTAGCGGTGTGTGTTGTGGCCCTCTTGTGTCTCCGAGCTGCATGATCAGTAGCTCCATGACATGTGTTGGTCTTCAGATGTGGCTCTGGGCTGGGCTCCCTTTCATACTGCAGGTTGTCGTCCTGCTTAACACCAGTAAAAGGCAGGTGTTAAATCCCTGCTGCTAACGCGCCTTATCGCCTGTTTTTGGATCGCATCGCCGATCTGGCTGGTCGTTGAGAATATCGCGAAGTGGTGTTTTCGTGTGTTTTTGCACGGGAACGTCTACTCTGCATATCATTTGCGTTAGTTGTCGCTCTCATCCGTGGCGATGTTTTTTGCGGCAGCTATCGCTGGGTAACTGGCGATTTCGGCAGTTTGCACCAGCTTGAGAATAGGGCGGAAAATCTATCGCCACTTTTGCGGCGCTAAAGTGCAGATAAATCGGCGATAAGTCCTTGAGAATATGCCCCTTAGTATTTCAAACCTGACAAACAGCAACAGTAAATGAGCAGCAGCAAAAAGAGAATGATTAGGGAGTTTCTTTTTGAAAAATTTTTTTTTTTAAAGTTTGCTGGCCGGCAATCATGTCTGAAGGTACTGTACTGCAAATGTTTCATGCATAAAAAGGAACCACCATGACATCACTTCCTATCAATGTAGAAAGTTGCCTACAGGGCCAGTAGACAACTCTAAATTTGGCAGGCAAAAACTCTAAATCAAGCCCATAGTTGTTCTTCCTTCTATCATGAGATTGCAATGAAACCTCCAATTATACTGAGTTGGTCACTTCATAAAAAACACTATGCAATTGTTTCTATTTTGATAAAATCATCCTAAATATTAGGTGGTTTTATGTCATTGGGATACAACATTTCCAGTTCTGGTTTTTGCTTTCACAAATCATTGTTTTCAGGTGTTTAAGTCTGACTTAATTAATTGAACTGAACCAGAATTAATAAATTGAGAATGCACCAATTTACTGCAGAAAAGGAGGTGTTTTGATAACATGTGGAGCCGATTCACAGAACTAATCAGAGATAAAATCCTAAACTTACTACTTTTGGTAATCACAGAAGGCATTTAGTAGTAGTAGTTAGGAGTCCTAACTTTACTACTACTAAATGCCTTCTGTGAATACCAAAAGTAGTAAGTTTAGGATTTTATCTCATATTAGTTCTGTGAATCGGCCCCATGGAGACCTTTGGTAATCCTATATCTGGACCTGGTACATTTCCCATGGTTTTGTGAGGAAGAGTCAGTACATAGCTTTAGAAGAGTAAACAGCTTTAACTAGTCTTGCAAAGGTTCTAATCATCTTCAAGATTAGTCACTGCTTCAGTTAAACATAAAGTAGTAAAAGCATTAGTGGAACACAAAAAGCTCCATAAAGGGCCTCCCACATCTCTATGTCTTGGCCCATGGTGTGATGAAGTGGCATTCTGTGCCATGTCTTTCAAAATAACTTTTTTAACTTGGAAACATTCAAACATTTGTTACCTTTAGACCTATAGGTTAGTGCCTGCATCTACAGTTTTAGCATCAAGCGCCTCATGTCACAAAATCACAGCGTTTGTGACCACAAATGTGCTAACCATTATGTACCAACCGATTTTCATGAGTTGGAAAATTATTTCAATGAGTAAAAGGACTTTTGCAATTGTTTTTGAATTGCAAATAGGAGGGTTCAGGAGATGGGGTTCTGTCCTCTTTTTTCCAATCTGGAAAGGAATTTATTGATGGTTGTGACAGGAATTGCTGATACAGCCCATTGATGAGCTAACAACCCTTGAGTTGGGATGGTAACTAATATGAAAAGGGGAAGAGGCCCACTTAGGTATAGAACATGGGTTGCTTTGAAAAAAACAAAAAAAGATTTCCATTTTGGAATGCGGTCCTAGAGATGAGAGTGTGCTCACCCATGCAGGCCACTATCCCTGTGATAAGAGCCAATCATAGAGGGTGGCAAATTGGCACCTGCCGTATATATATTTATTGAGCAGGTCGTTCTGCAACCTCCTGCGATTCTGTAGTTTGTGAATCGACCGAACAGTACATATGTCGGTTTGCAAAATAATATTCCATTCACAACACTACATGTGGAAATTGCGACCACTTTTTGCGAAATAATAATAAAAAAGGACCCTAATTTTCATAAGGAGCTGGATGCCAAATGAGTTCAGTCCTTGTTTGCATTTCTACCTGATGTAAGTAACTGTTGAAATTTGCATAAGGCATAATAATACACAATGTATGCTGTTAGATAGCAGCTGAGTAAATAGTGAGGTTCCGCTGCTATTTGCATGGAAAACAAATGATTCTTCAACTGTTGTTACCGTAGTATTTGTAATTTTGACTCATATAAATATGATATAATCACAGGAACTAATGACAAAATTGTTTTTTATTTGAGCAAATTTGAATTGTCGATGAACATATCCTTGTAGATTGTAGATCCTTCAATTATCTTGTAAACACCTATATATAGGGAGCACCATTTGACAATAAGGAATTAGAATAGTCAAACACATTCGCTCAATCCGAAGGAATGATGAGAAGTAGCTTGTTATTGCTAATAATAACCCCTGCTATAACAGTGATTTTAATACACCTTAAATTTACAGAAGTCTATACTGCAACTGATCATCCATGTGTTGGAAATCGAGAACTACAATTAAGACAATTCGACTACGAAATTATGAATATGCTATCTACCTTGAAAACCATGGGACTCAATAGGTAAGAAGTACTAGTCTATTTCATACACGAATAATGAAAACTGATTTTATCTATAGATAGATAGATATTGCTGTGTTCTCTTAATTGTGCACTGTCCATATATGTATATATGCTTGGATGATGAGGGTTTATTATAAATGTGTTTCTCAAATTCTTGAAACTGCTTTTCTTTGATTTAAATGTATTCTTGTGATGAATGAATCTGGTGTCACACTATATTTGATTTGCATTCCAAAGTGACTGAAACTGTCTCTTAACAACTGTTTAGTTCCTCATTCCATTAAATTGTATTAGATACTGTATATCTCAGTTTTTTTTTTATTATTATGGGAAATTTTCAGACTACTACAATTATTATTATATAGAAATAGAACTGAGTTGAGGTATCTAAATGTACATTTTGGATTAGGGACTTTTTAGCAAATAATATGCATTTTGCTATTTGAAGCCTTGTATACCGTTCACACATTTTCTTTGCCTCGGAATATGATGAATATGTGTTTTTGTATATTTTATGCCCATGTATTTTTTTAGTTTCTTGTTCATAAATTTGACCAACATGAACAACACCTGTACACTTGGTAAAGGCCAAAGATATGGGTGAATCATTGGCTGGGAATTCTTCCTCCAGGGTTCTTTTCACATTGTGTTTGCACTTTTAGCAGTTGAGAACTTTTGAACTTGCACTTTGTCTATTATGAAGGAAAAAAAGTAAATGCATTTTTGTGCCTTAACTTCCCTGCAAATAGTAGTCTTTAGGAATACTTGGATTGCCCTGGTGTACCAAGCATTTTCCGTTTTAGGGCTCCATTTGCTAGTTAATAGGAAAAGGACATTTTGTATTTCAAATCACTTTGATGTATTTGCACAGAATTTGACAGACGCTTGGTCTGATTGTTTCTTCATTTTGAATGTTTCTTCATTTTGAATGTTTCTTCATTTTGAATGTTGGACAGATTGGTCAAAGAATTTGTGGTGATATAGAAGTAGTGTTTCCATTTTAAGGTCCATATGAATTTTCACTCAAAGCTACTCAAAAAATTGCTGTTGCCTCCCAATGTGGTAGGCAAGAAGAAAGACTTTTAGATCGCTGCTTTTCTTTGGTGTAAATCTGGTCAGTATTTTTTTATATATTTATGTTATGAATACGAAGTCAGTGGGCTTTGATACAAAATTTATGTACTTGTTTTTTCATAAATTTAGCATTGTTTCATTGCAAATGTTGTCAGATGCTTGGTACATTTCAATACAATTCTCTGTTTCAATTTTTTTGCAGATAGATCGGAGGGCAAATTTTATGAGGTTGATGCTAAAGTGGCATTACCACCTCTTTGCCTTCCTCACCACAGCCGTTACATGTGAGGTGAGGCATTACAATTGATAGGGGCAATTCACTTGTTTCTTTCTTCTTGAGAATAACTTCCTGAAAAACTTCTGTGGAACCAGATTTAAACCTCCAAAAAGTTGACTCAGCTAATATTAAAACTTATTAAACAGGAGCATATAAATTACAACTACAACCTACAAATGGAAGTAAAACTAAAAATATGCAACAATTGACATTAAGGAAAAGATGATCACACTTAATTTCCTCACAACGTGAGCAAAATACTCATTCCAGCTGTTCGAAAATCATTTTGAACAAAATAAAATGCAACCTTCATTAGCAATTAATAAATCGGAGCAACCACTGTAAGCACAGTAACCAGAACTGGTTGTATAATGTTTATTTCATCACACTTAAAACCCTAAACATCAGGGGCCTCATTTATGAGAAATTGGCGTAGGGCAGCGTCGCACGTCTTCTTGTTTCGCTAATGTGAAAGGGCAGAAATGCATTTTATCTAAGAAATACTGTGTATTCCTGTCCTTTCCCCCTGCACTAGTGCACAACTTAGTGCCTAGCGCCAATGCAGGCACCCTTGCACCATGGTGCAAGGGTGCCTCAGTTGCAGGTAAGATTGTTTTTTTGCAGGAAGGGGCACCTTCCTTCACAAAAACAATCCCGAAAGGTGTTTTCCTCTTTCTATGTGTGCTGCAGAAAGCAGCACACATGAAAAGAGGAAAAAACAAAGAGAAATAAAAAAAAATTCTCATTGTTACGCTTGCTCTCAGGAGGCGTAAGGTTTTGCCGCTACCCCACGTTGACGTGAGTAAGGAAATCTGGGCAGCGTCAAAATTCATGGGTGCTGCGTGATAAAACCAACCGCAATGCCCAATTAACTCCTCCTTGATGCAGAGTAAGGCAAGGCAGCGACTTGCACTGCTTTGTCTAACTCCATATCTATGAGGCCATGCAAAGCCACACAGAGGAGCATATTTACAAGCCCCTTGCGCCACCCGTACGTCACTTTTCCCATGTTAAAAATGACGCAAAAGTGGCGCAAGGGGCTTGTAAATAAGCCCCAGAGTGGCTTTGCATCGCCTAATAGATATGATTGAGAGACTTACGCCGCCGGAGCATCACAAAAAGTGATGCTTCGGCTGCGCAAGCCTCTCATAAATAAGCCCCTAAGAAGCCCATTGAATCTAATATGTATCAATACGATTTTTAAGTAATAGAGTAGAAACATTGTAATGAGAAGCAGTTAATAATAATATTAGTAATGCATTTAGGGCCTCATTTATAAGGAATTTGCGTAGGGCAGCGCTGCAAGTCTTCGCCAATGTGAAAGGGCAGGAATGCACCATATTTATGAAATAAGGTGAATTCCTGTCCTTTCTCCCTGTGCTCGCTCACAATTTGCTGCCTAGCGCCAATGTAGGCACTCTTGCACCATGGTGCAAGGGTGCCGCCGTTGCAGGCAGGATTGTTTTTATGCAGGAAGGGGCACCTTCCAGCACAAAAACAATCCTGGGAGGAGTTTTCCTCTTCCTATGTGTGCTGCAGAACGCAGCACACAAAGGAAGAGGAATAAATGAGGAGAAATAAAAATATTTCTCCTCATTAGCCTTCTCTGGGGAGGCATAAGGTTTTGGCACTGCCCCAGGTTTACGTGATTAAGTAAATCTGGGAAAGCATTAAAAATCCATGGGTGCTGTATGGGAAAACCCATTGCAGCACCCATGGAACAACTCCTTGACGCAGAGTAAGGTAAGGCAGCGACTTGCGCCGCTTTGTCCTACTCCATATCTATGAGGCCATACAAAATCTTGCAGAGTGACTCTGCGTCGCCTCATAGATATGATTGAGAGTCTTGCACCGCTGGAGCATCAAAAAAAGTGACACTCTGGAGGCTCAAGCCTCTCATAAATACGCCCCCAGTACATTACCTGGGGGCGTATTTATAGATGGAGAGGTGTGGTGCAGCGGCCAGGGCAGCTGACTTTGGAGCACAGGGCTCACGGTTCGATCCCGGCTCCGGCGGCAGCTCAGCACCATGTGACTCTGGGCAATAGCTCACTTAATTTCCATGACGGCCCCCAGCGCCTTGAGACCCGTAAGGGTGAGTAGTTCGCGCTTTACAAATACGGATTTACATTTACATTTACCCCATAGTGCTTGCATTTTCAAAAACTGTAAATGACAAATCCTATTTTTTTCCAATAAAACAGCACTCAACTTATCGACTTCAGGAGGACAAAAAACTTTGCTGGCTTTACTGAAATTCGCAATGGAATGGCACACCAGATGTGGTCAACTAGACTTGTTATCACTGAGTCATGTTGCTGCATATGTATGACAGTTCACACGTATTTACTGGCAAAATACACCCCTTCTAATGGGCTCCACTGTTAGGAATGTCAATGAAGGAATCTCATCTTTAGCTGCAGTGTTGTTAAAGTTTCAGTTTGGGGTCGTCATTGCCTATTTTGTGTGTAGAAAACTGTAGAAACAAGTTGTTGCAACAAGCCTGGGAAAGGTATGAGCATGGCAAGTTGATTTGGAAAATAATATATACTGGGATGTATGCTGAGAAAATCTGATGAAGTTCTCTGGTTAAGGAACTTTCACCTAATCATGTATTTTCTAATTTTCAAAATGTACAACACGTTTAGAGCTCTCTGGCGTGTGTTATGGAGTGGCTACCTAGCTGACTCTCTATTGGCTAGAATCCATTCACAACACTAAAAATGCCCCTATATTTATTGGATTAGTGCCTTAATGTAACTCTGATCATGGGGTGAGTGGTCGCATCATTTTGCTCGGCTAAAAATGGTGCTGCATAGCCCAAAGAGGAAACTCTTCCCATATCTGTGATTGCAGTGATTCAATCAAATTGTGAATTTGTTTCCTTGTGGATATGTTGGTAGTACGTTGTCTGTTATATCTGGAAGCTGGGAGAGCTATAGAGAAACGCATTTGCCAATCATCTGCAGCATGTGGGTAGTGGGATAGTCAGGGAGCCATCAGCCCTAATGCAGCGGCGACTCCTCCGCAATGACGGAGGAGCGTCACCCCACTGGCTCAGAACCAGAACCTGAAAAATATAACATTATTTTACTATTATTTTATTTTTCAGCTTCAGGCTCTGAGCCAGCATGTGCAAGAAGGGGCCGGGCCATGGGAGGGGGGAGGAGAAGTGGTATATGTGCACTTTTAAGTACGCCTGTCATTTTGGCCAGCAATCTTAAGCCTTCCAAAGTGACATGTGCACTTAGGTTTCTCCAACCTGGCTGTATTGCACAGCCGGGTTGGAGAAACAGCACAGACTCCTTGTGCCTGAATGAGCATTAATCCAGCCACTCAGGCCAATCCCCATGCTGCTATCATGCTTGAGAGCAGTGCGGGGATTGGGTGGGGAGTCCGTGATGCCAGGAACTTGAAGCAGAGGAGCATGAGGCGGCCGGCAGCACCAGGTATGTGGCTTTTTTTTTTTTATTTACCCCCCCACCGTGCGCTCCCCCATGCACTTCCCACTGGACCCCTCCTTCCCGTACCCGCTCCACCCACCCGCCGGTATTTACCTGTGTTGGCTGCCACTGCCTTAATTCATGTAAGTAAAACATCTCCCCTTAGCCCTTCCTAGTCATGACAGAGGTGAACTGGGTTCTCACTCTTGGGCCACGGAGTCATTGCACCTGTTGCACCTCTGGCACCAACGACCCTCCATGCGAGTCTAGATTCTACTGTGGTGGGGCATAGTGTAGGCTTTTATTCTAAACCTATGTGAAATTGAACCCCCAGCTTGCTATGTGTGCACAAGTACATGAAAGTACAAATACAGAATGCATATCAATGACAAGTACAGCGGTGCCTTTTTACAGACAGGTGATCAGAATGTGAGGCGAGATTTTTTTGTATCCCGTCATAACACCAGGTTTAGAAATATGGTGGCAAATTTGCAATTTTTTCACATAAATAGTGCAGAGCTATATCATCTAAGATTGGCCTGCTGCTGCTGTCATCCCCATTGCTGGAGCACTAAAAAAGCTCCCTTGTGTGAGGCACAACCTCTCACAGGTCAGTGTGTGCTCACTATAATAAGATCTGTACTGAAACTCTACAAACATAGACACATCACACGCATTGGATGCATGGAGTGAACTTCCACACCCATGCAATGCTTAGGCTTTAAGGGTACATGAAATAGCTCTCCTTGTGAGCACCTGCTTCAAGTAGGCGTTAGTTTTTGACCCAAAGACCAGGCTGGCTATCTCAGTAGATCGGGCATTACATCCAAAATTATGGGTGTGATAGAGCGCTGATAGCACTCTATTTTGTATGAGTGCACTATACTCATGGTTTAAACGCACTCTCATGTATTCGTATTGTTTGCAGTGTTTTACGATTATTAAGAAACATTTATTTGAATCATTTGATGTTGAAAACTAGTGAACGCATTTAAGTAGGACTTTGTATGTATTACGATTCCTTCATGCATAATGTGCAGGACGATATTATTTCTATACACCGTAATTGTGGTTAGTTTAAGTTGCCTGAATTATAGACCCAAAGTCATAAGTTTCAATTCTCCTTGCTCTTGAGAAATAAATAATTAAATGTTGTTGTGTTCGAACCTAGAATGTTCTCATCCTACTGCAGGTGAAAGAATACACATCGTTATTTTCAGAGTTAAGGAGAGACCCGGAATGTCTTTGAAGATGGCTGGGAAGCGAGAAGGGATGATGCCTTGCGTATCTGGTCTGTCTGGAAGCTGGAAAGCCAAGGCCACTGGAAAGAAGATATCACTAATTAAATTTGTGTCTGAAAAAGCAAAGCTACTGCATAGAGGTGCAATGGAAAGTTTTAAGAAGAATGACGTATTGTGGGTTGAATCCCATCTTTTGTATGATGCGCAGGGACAGCGAGTCCAGACTTCTGCTAGCTTTCGGAGGAGAAGGAGCATCTTAGAGCAAGCTCCATAGCCATAAGCTAAAATGACCCATTTGACGTGAGTACTTCTTAGGAAGTCAACACGTGCTGACACCTTTGGGGAATGATAGAAGAGAGACAGGAAGGGCCCTCATGTAGAGCAGTGGAGGGAAAGATTTTCATTTCTTTCAATGAGCCGAGAACTGAATATCGCATCTATTCTGTGTTGCGTTGTAATTTTGGAATTTATAATCATCTGTCTTTTGGGCCGCATTACTAATATTAGTAAACTTGGCTCTGAATTAATTTTTCTATACCTCTATACTTTGCTATTGAGGTGTATTTACATCCAATTGTTTTTGGCCTTATAATAAATATTCAAACAGCACTTTGGAGTTGGTGGTCTTTTCAGGCATGATGACTTTGCTGATATCTGTCTGAGTTGTTTCCTCCCTCAACCACTTTTAATAGGTAAATAAAGATCGATCGCTTACGCTATACTTAGTAGGGAACATCAGGTGTGCAATTTAGCGTAATCAAATGGTAGCAGAGGATGGTTTACCTTTAAAGTGGTTTATCGCTAAGGTGAGGAGAGTAATCAGGGGTAGGATTGAAGGTCGAAGAGCCCTGAAGTGGAGTGGAAGACGGCGGAGACCGGCGGACGTTGATGGTGCGGCGGAAACAGTGGTGGCGTGAGTATGAAAGGAATTGTGGTGTTAGATTGCGGTGATGAGTAAGTGTGTGATGTCTTGCGGAGTTGGGATGTATGTTGAGTGAATGTGGTTTTTGGTTTACTGGTCCGGACACGTGCGGAGCAGGAAGTTTTGGTGAGCGGACTGAAGAGAAGTCCAAGATCCCGGGAAAGTTTTGTATTGTAATTGTCTGATCAAATGTGGGTGCTGTGAAGCGCTATCGACAATCCACTTGTGTTAGGGAACTTTGTGTGAATGAGGAATAGGTCGCGGTAGAAAGCCTCAGGTACCGGGGGTGGACTATGGCGATTGAGTGACCAACGCAGGTCGGGGGTCACAACGGTTGAATGTTCTTGTGAGAGTGTTCTATCGATCTTTAGTGACAGACAATTACTTGTTTTATGTGACTGTAAGTTATTGTAATTGTGTAGGAACAGTTACTTGGTTTAATAACTTTTGGATATACAGTTACTTGTGGTACGAATGTGTGTGAGCGAGTTTGCAGTGAAATTGTAAAGGCGGGTGAGCCGCTGCAAGGAGTGAGAAGTGACGTCAGGGTGCGCCGCGCTGTGATAGGTTGGTTGGTGTAACGCCGCGCTGGGATTGGTGGAAGTTCGTTTGCAGTGGAATAGGGTATTTTGGGCTTGCAATTGATCGATTTTACAATGAGATGCTTTAGGGTATTGCGAGATTTGTGTAAAGGCGACACAGGGGTAGTGACTCGGGTAGGAGAAGAAGCTCTGCCAGAAGACACACAGGCACATTACATGGCAACGAATGTAGGACTTCATACTATAGTGTGGCTTCAGAATTGGCATAAAATCACAGAGAAAGAGGGTGAATTGGCTTTCCCTCGTTATGGGTCTTTTCGTATGGAAGTGCTGACCCAGCTGAGGGGGGTGATGAATGCACAGAAACCTCTCCCTAGACCCACACAATTTGAGGCATTAGATGCATGGATGAGAGCTGCCCTAGCAAAAAGGAGAGAGGCTTCACAAGGAAGAATGAGGAAAGCAATGAAGACATATCATGATGCTAGGTGGGATGCCCAGTTGAAAAGATGGAGAGTAGACACCATAGAGGGAGAATGCTTGTATCCATTTCGTATGTTGAACGAGGGGGCTGAAGGGAAAAAGACGACAGAGGAGGACAGAGATACAGATAACAGCTTCCTCAATAGATTGCTAGTGGAACGTCCTCCACCGTGCGACTCTAGATCAGAGACAGAGAGGTTGCGCCCTTCAGAAGAGCTTTTAAGTGTGGGACAACTGGGTTCAGAGGAACAATCGACAGGAGTAAGAGGCAAGATTACAATGGTACATATTCCGGGAGGGTCTGGAGGAATGAGGTATCCAAACCCTAAGCCAGTACAACCTGCAGGAAACATGCAGTTACCAGACGCTTTGTCGGTACCAGTCACAATAGGGCCAGTGGTTCCGATATATAATCCTAGAGAAAGAACCAATGACAATCAACAGCAATTAGGTGAAGGGGAAGAGACAATGTCTGTAGGGAGCCTTGCAATGAGTGGGACAGGTTTAAGTCGGATGCCAGTGGAATCTAGTACTCCACTGCCAGCTACAGCTGATCCATCAAGAATGGATAGTGGGTCAGAACGAGGACGGACAGGAGCTCTAGCGAATTCTAGGTCTGACCTTCGAATGTGGGTTCAACCAGTGAGAGAGTCAATGATGCCGAGGGAAGAGACAAGCAAGAGACAAGAAGCGCCTAGAGTACTGTTTGAGCCACAGGTTATTTGTGCAGGTGACCATTGGAGAAGTCGAAGCTGGGAAAGAGATAGACGCCCAGCTTCGAAGATAGAAGAGGTTGCAGTTCCTAAGAGAACCCAAAGCTGTGACAGGGAAGATACAAGAAACGAGGAAATTCAGAAAGTGTTAAAAAGTGCAATAAAAGCGCCAATGCTAGATGTGGTACGATTAAAGGCAGAACTAGATGAAGTGATTGAAGGTAATCTACCTCTGAACAGAATTGAGACGTATGACTCGAGCAAACTACTGTTCGTAGCAAAGGACATGAGAAGAAAGGCCAAATGAGCTTATGATGCATTGTTGCTTTTGGCACAAATGTATGAGGTTGATTTGTCTAAGACCAAGATGATACAGGGTTCTTGCAGATTAAATTACACAGATAAGGATTTGGAAGAGAAGCGAACAATTGGATTAAAAGCACAAATTTGAGAACTAGTGATAGGGATGCGGACATGGAAAGAATTAGACAGATGGAAAGAAAGATGGGCCAAAAAGAAAAGCTTCAAGACTGGAATAGGAAATACTCCGCCTCCGGGTGGAGGGAGGGGAGCTGCAGGAAATTTCCCCCTCAGGGAGGTACAGAATGGAGGGTATGTACACGTGCCATGGAGCAGGGGTGATTTAGCAGCATTTACGAATGATTTTCCTCGGGTGAGGGAAAAACCTGCTGAGTGGTATAAGCAAATAGATCAGTTTGTAAAGATTTCGAAAGTATTGCGGATTGATTTAAACACCTTGTTTGATATAGTAGTGCCGGCGGATTTGTGGGTGGCATGTAAGATTGCCATTGAGTGGCCTACTGCAGAGCCACCTAGAGATTCATTGACTCATGGTCCTTTACCTGATGTAATGAGAAAATACGAGCAAGTGATTACATGGTTGCAATCGAAGGTAGCTCCTCAGATTGTTGATTGGTTGAAGATTGATCGCACCACTCAAGACTATAAGGAATCAGTACATGATTATTACGAAAGATTGTTGTTAGCTTTTAAGCAGCATAGTGGATTGGATACAATTGAACAGAAAGATATGGGAAAATTTGTCTCAAAGTTTGTGTTGGGACTGAAATCTGATATTGGTTTGATGATACAGCATCACTTGATATGTTGGCAGAATAAGTCGGTGGACGAGATTCTGCGTTATGCTAAATATTGCAGTGATCAAGTGGAGTCGACATAGAAAAAACTGAAGGACAAGTTGATGTTGGTGCAGTTGAGAAACGCTGATATGACGCAAGGGATTGGAGGAGCGATAGGTAGAGGTAGAGGAGGTGGAAGAGGAATGGGACAACAAATGGTGACCCAACCTGGTCGGGGTAGAGGAAGAGGAATGGATCCAGGTGTAAGTGAATGGGTGGCCCAACAGAAAAGGATCACTGCCTGCCATTATTGTCACAAAATCAGGCATTGGAAGCGCGAGTGTAGATCGAATCCAGCAAATCAGATACAGATGGAAGGAGAGGGACAGCTGTCCGAGACTGTCAATACTGTGACAAGACCCAGGTCTATGTATGGAGGAGGATATGAGCCGCAAGTGCAAGTACCTCTACCTCCTAGGATACCCATGCATAATCAGTTATACCATCAGATGCCTTATTTTGAAATACAAGATAGATTTGATCAAAATCAAGATTTACAGGAGTGTCAGAGGGGTGCACGAGGAATGCACCTTGGATGCGATTCTAGAAGTAGATCAGAGTGGGCCGTTTGTAGATGCAGATGTGAATGGATATCCAGTTACCTTCTTATTAGACACTGGAGCTGCTCGCTCCACGGTGAGAACTGAAGTAGTCCCAAATTTAACTCTTTCGGGACAATTGATTCAAGTAGTGGGGGTTAGTAATCAGAAAATGACCAATCCATTGACAAACAAATTACCCGTGAGAATAGGACCATTTCGGGATAAACACCAATTTGTAGTGTGCAATTCAAGTCCGGTCAGTCTTTTGGGACGAGACCTTTTGTGCAAACTCAATTGTTCTATATCGTGCACTCCGAGAGGTGTGGAATTGCAAACATATGATGATGATGCTGATTTTAAAATGGCTAACATGAGTCTGTGTGCAGAAATGTTTGTGGTGCTCACAATAGCAGAATTGCCACATGACTTGAGAGACTCAGTTGATCCAAAAGTGTGGGATTTTACGGGCGAGGATGTAGGTCTGATGAGAGGGGTTGAGTCGGTTAAGATACAGGTCAAACCCAATGCTGAATTCCCACGAACGCCACAATATAAATTGACTCCAGAAACTGTGGCCGGAATAAGACCTGTGCTTGAGACTATGATTGCCCAAGGTATTCTTAAGGAGATAAAAGGAAGTCCCTGCAACTCACCTATCATGGGACTGCAGAAGCCAAGTGGCAAGTACAGAATAGTGCAGGATCTGCGTCGGGTTAGTGAAATTGTGATCCCATGTTGTCCTGTGGTACCGAATCCAGCTATTATTCTATTCCAGATACCATGCAAAGCAGAATGGTTTACAGTGATAGATTTGTATCATGCATTTTTCTCCATACCATTGCATGAAGAAAGTCAGTTTTTATTTGCGTTTAGGATGGACGATCGTGTGTTAACATGGGAAAGAATTCCTCAGGGGTATACAGAAAGCCCCTCGATTTTTAGTCAAAGTCTGAAAAAGAATCTTGAAGGACTGGTGATGCCCCAAAACTCAGTCTTAGTGCAATATATAGACGACCTTTTAGTCGCCTCAGAGACTGAGGATGCTTGCAGGATTGACACTGTGGCGTTGCTGAATCATTTGGCAGAGAATGGACACAATGTGTCTCCAAACAAATTGCAGTATTGTTTGTCTGAAGTTCAGTACCTAGGTCACTGGATTGAGAAAGGAAAACGAAGGGTGTCACCAGATCGCATAGAGACGATTCTGCAAATGGGAACTCCGAAAACACAAAAGAAGTCTGCATGTTTTTGGGAATGGTCGGCTATTGTCGACAGTGGATCCCAAATTTTTCCTTGCAAGCAAAGCCTCTGTTGAAACTGACTCGAAAGGATGTTAGTGATCCGGTACCATGGGATGATGAGTGCTTGAAAGCCTTCCGTGAGCTGAAGGAAAGTATCTGTCGTGCTCCAGCTCTCGGAATGCCGGATTATAACAAAGCGTTTTCGCTCTTTTGCTGTGAAAAGGAGGGATGTGCGTTAGCAGTCCTTGTACAGACACATGGGGGTGCCCGTAGACCAGTAGCTTACTTCTCAGCTACATTAGATCCTGTAGCTTCTGCGTTTCCCGGATGTCTGAAATCCGTTGCTGCAACCGGTGTCAGCATTGAGAGATGTGAAAGCATAGTGATGGGTTATCCGCTCATTGTTTATGTCCCCATTCCATAGAATTGTTGATGACACGAACGAAAACACAGTATCTGACCAACAACAGACTTACCAAGTATGAGCAGGTTAACTTGGCCGCTGAAAATGTTACCCTGAGACGTTGTACCACCCTGAACCCTGCTACATTGTTACCTGTTCCGGAAGAGGAAGGAGATGAGGATTGTGAAGAGCATGACTGCCTAGATGTTACTGACCTATCTACCAAACCCAGACCTGACATTGTCGATGAACGTTTGCCCCAATCTGTTTTGATCCTTTTTGTTGATGGTTCATGTTTAAGAGACAATGAAGGGTATTTGAGAGCAGCGTTTGCTGTGTGCACCATCATGGGAGTAGTGGAAGCTGCCTGTTTAAATAGAGTATTCTCTGCTCAGGTGGCCGAAATTGTCGCTTTGACACGTGCCTGTATCATTGTAGCTGATATTCGAATGACTGTGTATACAGACAGTCAATACGGATTTGGTGTAGTTCATGACTTTGGGCAGTTATGGTCACAGAGGGGGTTTCTAACGTCCTCAGGGTCACCTATACGTAACGGCGAGTATGTGCGCCAACTATTGGAAGCTTTGCAGAAGCCCAAAGAGATTGCAGTCGTTAAATGTGCAGCTCATGGAAAGGGAGACGACTTTGTCACTAAGGGCAACAATTATGCAGATGAGGTAGCACAATTTTGCGCTGAACATGCTTGTATTTTCAATGGAGAATATATAGGCGAGAGCACAGAAGAGACCGAGCTCAGCATGATGTTAGCTATAGCCGATACTTGGGATGAGGTGAAGCGGTTGCAGGATGAAGTCCAAAAAGAGGAAGCTGCTTCATGGGTCAGAGCAGGTTGCACAAAAAGAGACGTGGCATTTGGGTGTCCACAGATGAAAGAGCAGTATTGCCCAATTGTCTACTGAGCCCAATGGCAAGGCAAATCCACGGAGCAGTTCATCTGGGAAGAGATGCTATGGTGCGAGTGTTTAGGCAGACGTGGTTTAATCCACGCTTTCATGTGTGGGCTGAGACGGTATGTCACAGGTGTGTTACGTGTCAACAAATGAATGTTGGAAAGAGAACTGTGGTTGCAATGAGTCACATCGGAAGATCAGGAGGTCCCTTCAATAGGATACAATTAGACTTTATCGAAATGCCGAGGTGCAATAGGATGAGATACGTTTTGGTGGTGGTGTGTATCTTTTCGCGTTGGGTGAAAGCATATCCAAATAGACGATGTGACAGTCTCACAGTAGCCAAGTTGTTGTTAAGAGAATTGATCCTGAGATATGGATTTCCGACATCAGTGGAGACAGATAGAGGAACTCATTTCCACAGTGAAATCATGAAATTGTTGTGCTCTGCTTTGAACATTGATCAGAGACTGCATTGTAGCTTCAGGTCTTGTAGAGCAGGTTAATGGCACCATCAAGTCAAGAGTGGCAAAGGTGTGTTCGTCAACTTCATTGAAATGGCCAGATGCGCTGCCTCTGGTGCTCATGAGTCTGCGTAGCACCCCAGATAGGAGAACAGGGCTTTCTCCCCACAAAATTTTGACCGGAAGAGCTATGCGTTTGCCTATGGTGCCAGCTACAGCATTGATAAACATCACTGATGATTTAGTGTTGGATTATTGTAAAGGACTGGCTGATGTGGTTACTTCTGTATCCCACCAGGTCGAGGCTGCGACTGCATCCACCTCGAGAGACCTGCTCCATGATCTTAATCCAGGTGATTGGGTACTAGTTCGCAAGCACGTGAGGAAGAGTTGTCTTGATGCTCGCTGGCGAGGACCATATCAGGTGATATTGGTCACAAGTACCGCTGTGAAGTGTGGAGGATTGCCGAACTGGATACACGCTTCCCACACTCGCCGTGTTCAAGAGCCTGGGGAGGAAGAGAGTCCCCTGGTTCCGAGAAGCGTGTGTGGACCTGCCACAGACAACGACGAAGGCACAGGCCCAGCTGTAAGAGTTTCGGATGAAACGGAACAGCCAAGTGAGCACGAAAGACGAGAGCTGGGTGCTCCTGAATTGAGCCCAGATCCTGAAATAGATGATGTTGCAGATGTGAACTTTGCACCAGATCAAGGTGAGCAGTCTATTGCAGAAGGATCAGATCAAGAGGAAGAGAGGAGAGCAGATACCAGAGCGGAAAAGTGGCCAGCAAGAAAAGAAAGGCTGAATATAAGGCTTGCATCTGAGCAAAATCTCGCTCCGATTCCTGAAACATCTGAATCAGATCAAAGTGACGCTGAAGAAAGACCGGATGGTCTGAGACGCTCCAGAAGAGAAAGAATAGCGTCTCGAAGATACGCATCTCCTGAGTGGACGTACCTGGCTGCAGATGCAGAGCTCAGCGAAGTCCGGGAGGTTGGGAGCTGGTACGGTGAGCTACGGAGGGGACACCCTCTCGATTGAAATACAGTTGCTCTTCCCAGGCGTAGAAGCGTTTGGAACACTAACTCTGCAAGTTCCAAATCCTCCAAGGTTGAGTGGATTGCGTTACCTGATCCTCAATCAGGTTGTCTTCCCTTCATTTGGCCGACAGCTCACCACACAAGAAATTGGAGAAATTCGTGCGGCGATTCTGCAACTTGTCCTCGAAATACTTGGATCAAATATCATTAACGATGAAGCTTGAATCATAACCAAAGAAAGCATTAGGCCTTAGAAAGAAGATAACTTAGACCCCAGTTTAAGAAGATTTAAATTTAGGAACCTTCTAGTAGATGATGGAGTGAGGAATAGGGCTGACTACATCTCTTCAATAGGTTTAGTATCAATCGAATGAACTTTGACATTAATTGCATGGGAGAAGAGAAAAAAAAAAAGACATTGTTAAACAAAGAAAACAGAAAGAGACTGTGTTTTCCCTTTTGTGCTTCGGAACGGATCAGTAGAAACCATGGTGTCCGAAAAATCAACACGCAACCAGAAGTGCATCATTGGCACCCTCATTGTAGTGGTGCTTATTGTTATAACTGTGGTGATTGTTGTATCTCTAGTTGGATTTCAGGATGCCGGACAGAATAGGGTACAGGCAGCACTCACTGCACCAATCTATGAGATAGATGAGGATGCATCCGCAAGGGATCTAGAAATGATTAAGGAAACCAGTCGTAGATTACATGTTGATTTGTCAAAGGGTGATTTCACTTTGAATGCGTATGCCCGATTATTGTATGAGTATGTGGATACCATGGACGCGAAGGATTGCTATGTGTGTATGCAATTACCAGCCTCAGTAGAAGAAGGCATTCAATACCATCATTTGCCTGTGACTTATGGCATTACATGTAGTGTGTTGTTGAGCATGTTTCATAGCAAAGCACACTTCGAGTACTATTTCTCAAATTATGATGTGGTACTCTCAGGAGTTCCAGTTCTTAAATACATGAATAAATATGATTATTATAAGGAAGTAGAGCGAATATCAAAGTATTTCGTGCCTACCATTACTTTAGATACGTCCTATGCCCATAGACACAATTTAACCTGTATGTTAACTGACATTGAAAAGAAATTTATAGATCAGATAGAAGATCGGCATAGACAGACTCTATTTCGACCAGATCCAAAGCACAAGGTTACCCCATGGACTAAAGAAGAATTAGATCATAAAGCAAAGGGAGTTTTGGACCCATAGCATTAGATTTCCAGCAGAAGGGGAAGTTGTGTATTAGACACCCGACCACATACTACGATAAGATATTTGTGGGTGAAAGTGATTGTGAGCACGTCTTCTTGTTCGAAGAATCAATTCGAAAAGCATTATTGGACAAAATAACCATAGTGCCCAATGTGTATTTTGTGTGTGGAAAGAATGCCTATGTGAAGTTGCCCAAAAATTGGTATGGCACTTGTTATTTGGCTGTGGTATTTCCCAAGATTTTTCATGTGAATGATTTATGGCCCCTAGAAAGAAAAAGACCTCACAGAGGAAAACGTGGTGTGAGTGCAGGAGAAGTGATTGGAGACATATTTGGGGCTATGATACCGAGTATGGGTGTGATTCTGAATGATTTGAAAATCAGAAAGCTGGCAACATTAGTGGATAAGCTCTCAATAAATACAGCTCAGATTTTATTACTTGTAGATGGGGAAATGGTTTCGATAAGGGCTATGGTTTTGCAAAACCGTCTTGCTCTAGATGTGCTGCTAGCAAAAGCCGGAGGAGTCTGCTAATTATTGAAAGTTCAACATTGCTGTACTTATATTCCTGACAACAGTTGGGATATAAGGAAATAAGTCAGCAATATTTCAGATATACACCAAGAGTTAAGTGAGATGGCTGCTGAAGGACTCTGGGAACAAGTGGGGAAAGGATTTGGCAAAATAGGCAGTTGGTTTGGCAGTTTGGGACAAGGAATAATGGGATATATTTTGAAGCCTATTATAATAGCTGTCATTTGTATAATTGTCCTACTAGGAGCCATCAAGGCTTACAAATGGCAAAGGGCATGACATCAGGAGACTGTTTCGAGAAAGCGAGAGCGCCAACTTGAACGACTGCAGGACAGGCATTACCAGCACCTTAAGGGGTTAGAACGATTCAGGCAGGGACGGCAAGCTACAGCTTCTGTTTAGGTCGGTCCCTTCTACAAGGAGAAAAACTACAGAAGAATAAGAAAGTTGGTGTTATGACACTAGTCATAAGAGGGGGGAACTGATAGAGCGCTGATAGCACTCTATTTTGTATGAGTGCACTATACTCATGGTTTAAACGCACTCTCATGTATTCGTATTGTTTGCAGTGTTTTACGATTATTAAGAAACATTTATTTGAATCATTTGATGTTGAAAACTAGTGAACGCATTTAAGTAGGACTTTGTATGTATTACGATTCCTTCATGCATAATGTGCAGGACGATATTATTTCTATACACCGTAATTGTGGTTAGTTTAAGTTGCCTGAATTATAGGCCCAAAGTCATAAGTTTCAATTCTCCTTGCTCTTGAGAAATAAATAATTAAATGTTGTTGTGTTCGAAACTAGAATGTTCTCATCCTACTGCAGGTGAAAGAATACACATCGTTATTTTCAGAGTTAAGGAGAGACCCGGAATGTCTTTGAAGATGGATGGGAAGCGAGAAGGGAGGATGCCTTGCGTATCTGGTCTGTCTGGAAGCCGGAAAGCCAAGGCCACTGGAAAGAAAATATCACTAATTAAATTTGTGTCTGAAAAAGCAAAGCTACTGCATAGAGGTGCAATGGAAAGTTTTAAGAAGAATGACGTATTGGTGGTTGAATCCCATCTTTTGTATGATGCGCAGGGACAGCGAGCCCAGACTTCTGCTAGCTTTCGGAGGAGAAGGAGCATCTTAGAGCAAGCTCCATAGCCATAAGCTAAAACGACCCATTTGACGTGAGTACTTCTTAGGAAGTCAACATGTGCTGACACCTTTGGGGAATGATAGAAGAGAGACAGGAAGGGCCCTCATGTAGAGCAGTGTAGGGAAAGATTTTGATTTCTTTCAATGAGCCGAAAACTGAATATCGCATCTATTCTGTGTTGCGTTGTAATTTTGGAATTTATAATCATCTGTCTTTTGGGCCGCATTACTTATATTCGTAAACTTGGCTCTGTATTAATTTTTCTGTACCTCTATACTTTGCTATTGAGGTGTATTTACATCCAATTGTTTTTGGCCTTATAATAAATATTCAAACTGCACTTTGGAGTTGGTGGTCTTTTCAGGCATGACGACTTTGCTGATATCTGTCTGAGTTGTTTCCTCCCCTCAACCACTTTTAATAGGTAAATAAAAGATCGATCGCTTACGCTATACTTAGTAGGGAACATCAGGTGTGCAATTTAGCGTAATCAGGTGCTTGCATTGTAATGCGTCTGTAATGCCCCCTCAAAGCAAGGTGGTGAAAAAAGTGCATGCTGGAAACTAAATACCAATCTGTTACTTCATGCCGCTGTGCGTGACTTTGGATAACTTTGCGAAAGCATTAAGTGTTAGTAAAACTGGGCCACGGTGTACACAAAACTGTAATATATTGGTAACCTTTCAGTATCTTTTATCGACCAATGATGGGGGACTATATATTGATTAATCTCAGCCATGGCTATTTATTGTGATGTTTGTAATGTTTTTTATCACCCACAATGTTTCCTCAAAATGTAATAAAACAAAAAGAAATATAAAGTTTCAAAGAGCAAAAGTACAGCTTGAACGCGATCCTTTACAACAAACCTGCTGAGGGAAGGTAGGCACATTTCTCTAGCTAAGCTGTGGTTTACGCTGGTAATAAAACACGTCTCATGTTTATGCATTCAGACTGAAATGTATTTGACAGTTCTCTACCTTGAGGCACGATTTAATTAATATTATGATGAGCGAGACTAATACTAATTTTGCTGAAGCAGGAACCTAATGAAAGCCATGGAGGAATGAGTAATTCTGCAGCATCTGGTTGGTATATGAGAAATATTAAGTTTAAGAAGTTGAATAATTGCAGCAAAACTATTAATTGCTTGTTGATATTGAAACCGTTTTGTATCTGTGATAGATGTTTTGCTCAGAACAGCAGGTTATGTAACAGAGCTCATTCATCAGAGGGCAGGAAGGGCTGAAGATAGGATAGGATCACCTGTTTGTATCTGACACACTGCCCACCTACTAAGGACTGAGTCAGAGTTTGGAAGATGTGATACTCCGTCACAAACCTGGCGGATATCCCGTTGACATTAAAACAAGACTATTATATCCCACAACACTTGTAATGCAGCAGATGGATATCCTCCATGTTTTGATCGAGAATTCGGTCTGCCAAACTCTAAATACTCCCTTAGTGTCCAATTTCAGTTTCTTGAGGTGTTGCATGATGCAGCAGGGGTGCCTCTCGGATGGCTGTTTGCCAAAATGTCAGTGGTAGAAGAAATTACATCATGCACCTTTTGGCAGCGAAGAACATCACAGAGTTGACCCCTTGTCCCACGCCTATACCCTCTGTAGTCTGACACAACCCAGCACCTGTGTCAGTAAAAAACACAAACAATGGCTCTTTGTAACAAGCCTGTGAGAAATTGGGTTGTTGGATTGGGGGAGGGGAGTGTCAACCCTCTTCAAGCAACAGCCATAGTCCCCATCAGGGTGAACCACTAAAGTCACTAAATTAACCTGTGCTTAACCTTCTGGTAGCTTGGCAAAAAAGCAGTCAGGGTTAACTTAGCGGAAATAAGTAAAGTATTTGTGCAGCACACAAATAGTGATTAAGTGAAAACACAACACAGGAAAAATCCCAAACCAATTTAGAAAAATAACGTAAAATGCAATAAATTATTTGACACTAAAGCAACAAAATCCAATTAGTAGAACTGGAAACATGCAATTTTAAAGGTTTTGCAGAAATCAAGTGCTAAGAAGCAAAAAGCACAACCACGGTTATCTGGTCACAGTAGACCAGGTCAGACTGACTATGATAGAGTATGGGCTGAATACAGGACTGATTTCAGTCTGCTGAAAAAGTACCTTGAATCTTGGGCTACAAGATGCGAAATCCTTGTGCCGAGCTGCACGGGCAGGCATCGAAGAGTTGTCGACAAGGAGCTGCGATGTGAAGGCCAGAATCGAGATGCATCATGCAGCAACTGAGCTGATGAACCATCTATGGGAGATTGCGATGTAGGATCCCACATCATCGTTGAGGGAGACGTGGGGCTGCAAAAACTTGTGCTGCTAAGCATCTGCACTGTGGACGATATGCATTGTGCTGGGTCGGCATCGAGCTGCGCCAGCATCGAATAAGCCACCGGGTCTTGCTATGTCTTAGGCTGTGATGAGTCGGTGTAGGGTAGGAAATGAGTCACACTGGGCCAGCTTCGGTGGCGAGCTGCACTGCTCTGCATTGAGATACGTTGAAATGCGGCAACATCAAAGAAGCATGTTATGTCCCTGTGGCTTGAACAGGGGGCCTTGGACCCTTGGAGATTTCCTGGAGTCCTGTGTCCACACAGGGAGGCCGGATTCAGCAGGGCAGCTCACAGCAGTTGAAGAGTCCTTAGGCAGCACGGCAGGGATTGGACAGCAGGGCAGACTTCACAGTTGGTCAGTCCTTTTTCCTGACAGAGTCCACAGGGCCAGAAGTCATCAGATCACTTGGGTCTGATGGTCCATTATTTATACCTTGTGCCCACTTTGAAGTGGGAAAAGTTTCTTGAGTTCTCCCCCTTCAGAGGTCTGGAATATCCTTCTTTCCTGCCCTGGCCTCAACTTGTCTCGGGGCACAAAAGACTAGTGTGAAATCCTTTGTGAGTGTGCTGAAGGAGAGTCTTTGTGATGTTCAAGTGTGCTAGGTGACTATATGGGAGCAATATACAGAAGCCCAACTGCTAGCTACACCTAGTCATGTGACCCAGGATACATGCTGCAAGCACCAAATGTGTGGGACAAGAAAATACCAACTTTTGGAAAGTGGCATTTTCTGAATTGTGACTTTAAATCTGACTTTACCATTCAAGAGGATTAACTTACAATTGTTTAGACAGAAGACTCGACATTTCTACCTGCTCACAACTGAAAGTTATGACTTATTAAATGTAATAAGGTAACCCAATGGTAGGCCTAGCAGTAGTGGGAAATGAATGTAAGATTTTTTCACTACCAGGACATGTAAAACTTAAAATCATATGTCTAACTTTTGAAAACACTGCACCCTGTCCTCTGGTTTGTATATGGCCTAGCCTGTCAGTGGCTTACATGCATTAAAAAGGAAGGTATTGGTCTAGCAGCAGTGTTATTTTGCCCGGTTGAAATGGCAGTTTAAAAGTACAAACAGGCTGTAATTGCAGTCCTGTGACATGTTTTTTTTTAAACATTCTGTTTATTAAACAAGTAAACGGTGCACCGTCACAAACATCTGTATACATGGTATTGGGCAATCTGATACATAGTACAATTAGCAATACGGTTCTGTCAGGCATGCCTCCTGTCATGCTATACGTGGTCTCTCTTTGTCGTAATCCCCCTTGATTTATTTATCCAGTGTCCACCCTATATATTTCCCACGCCGACCATATCTTCTCCCACTTTGCTGGGCACCCTCTACTCTGATAGATCGTTTTTTCGGCCATTTGACGCCAATCCAAGTCATTTTTCCAGTCTTTAATTCTTGGAGGATCCACCTTTCCCCAATTTCTAGCAATGTTTCTTTTGGCTACTGCTGCCGCTAGCATCAGCCAAGTTTTGGTGTGCGGGCTATCTAATTTCGCCAGTTACTCCCAGTAAGTGCCATCTTGCATCTATCGGAACCTGCTGCCCCACAGCCCGCCTGTGACATGTTTAAATGGCTTTATAAGTGTAGTGCCCTCTTGATGACTTTAAAATAAATTAAGATACATTTTAGGGCCCCATGTTTCGATCAAATTAATTTATTGTCCATCAATTCAAGCCCTCATTACGCCAAACATTACTTTATTCCACATTAAACGTTCAGATCTGGAATTTCACCAGAAGTCCAGTGGCAAATATGCACATTGTACCAAAAAATAATTTCCTTTTTGCTCTTGTAACTAGATTTTCTGGTCTTGCAAGTGCAATATTTTACATGAAATTCACTGTCTAATTAGCCTGTTCCTTCTATTGTACGAAAGGTATAGGAAAGATGACTTGGTGGATGTTTAGTGCACTAGAGCCTAATATTAGGATAAGAACTATGTGCACATTACTTGAAATCGTAGCTATAATTATTGTACATTTGCAAACAAAATGGAATCCACCTTCACAGCTGGCATCTAAGATGTAATATTGGAAATCAATGCACTGCTCTGAGGATGTTCACAATTTCATAATGTGCAATTCGATAATTTTCTTCTTTATTGTCTTGCCCTGCCTTGCTTCTTGTGTTCCCTTTCTATATGTATGTTTCTCTGGCTAGACAGTAATCACCGGCTCGTCTGAGTAAGAGAAACGGGAGGTGGTGGAGGACAGATGAGGTGTACAGAGAACAAAAGTGTGTGAGAGATGAAGTAGATAGATATGGGTGGTAGAGACAAAAATGAGGTAGAAAGTTAGGTGATGTGGCCAGAAAGAAAGATTTTCAGACGTAGTAGCAGGAAGAGATAGATAAAGAGAGAGACGTAGCGAAATAGGTAAAGTTCTAGGGTGAATTAGAGGTATGGAGAAGGAAATGTAGATAGAAAGAGAGGGGTCTGGTACACACAGCAGTGAAGCAAAGAGAAGTAGAAAAGGCTATAGAGATGTAAGGAAGAGAAAGAGTGGTGAGGTAGAGTGAGGGGCAAAATGAAAAGTGAGGAAAAGATTGGTTAGATAAAGGGACTAGGTTCATAGGGATGCCAACATAGTTAGAGAGAGAGAGAGATAGGTAAAGAGAGAAGGGTGAGGTAGAAGATGTGAGATGAAGTAAGAACTGAGCAGGCAAGATGGCGTGTGATTGACTGCAGTGATCCTACCGTCTCCCCTGAATGGATCGATGCTGCAGTCAGCGGCTTGTTGGACTGCCGAACCAGAGGACGGACGCGGCGAGCTGGGTGGTGGACTCTCTGGTATTGCTGCTGCTAATTGTTTGGCATCTCACGGTGCCATGTTCCTGCCGCGGGGTAGCGAAAAGCAAGCCCCGTAAGTGGTGTCATCGGGCACACGGAAAGCTTATGGCAGCGAGGGGCGGCAAAATGGTGAAGACCCGAGCTGCGGGCTCCACAGGAGGCGGTCCCGTTCCGCCGGTGACTTCCAACGGGAGCAGAGCTAATGGGAGCTCCATGGAGACGAAACAACGCACTGGCATGAGCAGAGGAAGGAGAGAGCCCGGGATTAAAAAGCCAGCAGGGAAACCGGGAAAGCACGTGGAGGAGGACCCAGCACAGCCCACGTTAACGGCTATGTTCACCAATCTTTCAGCAGCAGAGACCTCAAGTAAGAACCAAGTACTTTCCCAAACACTTATCTCACCCGGGGCAGAGGAGAGTTTGTCCTGTGAGGGGGTAGGGTTTGAAGAATCTGGGGAGGTCCCTACAAAAACTGGTCCCCTCCCAGAAATGTTGCCCCTCTGCTCAGTAAGGCTAGAGGATGGGGAAAATGAAAATGAAATAGGGGACCAGAAGCTGCTAGAGGCAGAGGGAGTCAAAGAGCCAATACCGAGGGAAACACTGACCCAAAGCAGGGAGAATTTAGAGCGCGAAAAACTTAAGAGCCTGGTAAGAGATGGACCCCCAAATGTGGTGCGACAGGGCAGAGGGGAACTATCGCCTGATGGAATAGGGGAGCGTTTCTTCTCCTTAACCGATGAGTCAGATCCCTCCGGGAAGGAAGGTACATCCACCAGCAGTGAGGGGTTCTTGGAGTCAGACAGCTCCTCCTCAGGAGACCAGCTGCAAACAACCAGAGGAAGAAGAGCGCTGGAGGAAGTAAAAGGAAAGACAGCCAGAAATGGCATGTGGCCAAACAGTTGAAATGGGACTATTTGGATACGCGGCCTGTGCAGCAGGCGGAAGGGCCAAAAGAGGGCCCAAGCAAAGTGGTAGAGATGGACTCTCAAGAGAAAGAACCGTCGCTAGCCATGATATTCCGATCCATTCAGCAAATGCAAGAAGAAGTGAGGGCGAATGGGCGCAGAGCTAGAGTGACGAATAAAAAGGTGCAAGCTGGAATTCGGAAGATAAATAAGAAATTCGGGGACATTGCGGTAAGATTGTCATCGGTTGAGACGCGGACAGAGACTCTCGAGGTGGAAATTGAGACATTGAAGGAGCAGAATACCGGTCAAGGGGGAGCTCTGTCGGATGTCTTGCTCAAGCTTGAAGAACAGGAAAATAGACAGCGGAGAAATAACCTGCGCTTCTTAGGGGTACCGGAGGGGGTGGAAGGCAGCAATCCTAGATTATACATTGTCAACTTGCTGAAGAACACCTTCCCCGAACAAGTGAAGCTGGATTGGGACAGTGGGATCCAACGTGCCCACCGGGCACCCCTAATGATGAAGAAACAACCCCAAGAACGACCAAGGGCTTTTTTGGAAATTTCCTGTTGCGACAACTTGTGTATGACCAAGCCCGGCCTAACTCTCCTAAATCGCATGATGGGGTCTCTTTTTTTGTTAAGCCGGGCTTTGCCCACGCAACTGTTGAACGGCGGTGGAAGCTAAGACAGTTAATAACACCATTTCAAAAAGTAGGGACAGAGGTTTTCTTACAAAACACGGCCAGACTGAAAGTTCAATATAAAGGAAACTCTCGTATGTTTGTTTCTGAGATTTTAGCACAGGATTTTTTGAACGAAATAACAAGGAAGGAAAAAGGAGGTGAAACCTCGAAGATATGAGGGGGAATGACCTGTGAGGCTAAACTGGAAAATAATGCTAAAAAGTCGCTAAGGATATGGTTTTGTGATATCACAGGGGGGCGGTGGGGCAGTTTATTAGACGCACATCATTCAGGCTATGCCTGATTGCCTAGGTATTTGGAGGGGGGGTGGGGGGAGGGTAGAGGGGGTGAGGAGTGGAGTGGGGGCACCATGGTGGGGGGTAGGCAGGGGGGGTTCGGAGTGGGTTTTGGGTATGGAAAGCTACACTGGGACGGTACGGTGGATACTGATGAGACAAATAATTTCTGAATGTGGGGTAAAGCTAAAAAAACTCAAAGATGAGTAAGTTAAGGATTGCAACGATTAATATATGTGGTCTGAATGACATAAAAAAGAGGCAAATAGTATCTCAAGGGCTAAGATTGCTGCAAGCCGATATAGTGTGCCTTCAAGAAACTCATTTAGAAGGGAGCCAAAAAGATCTTTTAAAATACTTGGGATATAGTATAATAGGAGCAACAACTCAAGGCACACGTACACGGGGGGTAGCAATTTTGTCCCGCAATAAAGCTATCCAGTTTTCCGCAGTTAAAGTCGACACAACTGGGCGCTGGGCTATCGTTAGCTGTAGTGCCCCTGGCTATCCTAAGTTTACGCTATGTTCCCTACGCTATGTTGTTGCAAAGTCATCCTGTACCCTGGGCACCCCCCAACGTTTTGCTAAATGGTACTGGTGGTAACTGACTCTGACTGACCCTGGGCTCTGCCTAACCAGGCCCAGGGCCAGTGCTATGCTGAAAGAGACACATTTAGAATACAGTGAAAACACCTACATACACTAGGGTACACTATGGGTTGGGGTACCCCTATGATTGGCATGACCTACCCTACAAGACCCTAGTATATAATAGGGCAGGGGGATTGAAACTACCTATCAGTCCCTAGTATATAGTAGGGCATGGCAGTTTAGAGGCCAGCAGCCTTTTCTGCACTTGCATGTGTGCACTGCTGAAGCCTGAGGTCAGTTTAAAAGCAGCCCTGGGTTCCATGGCTGCTTTTAAAAAGTAAATTGTGCCCAAACTCGACTTTTGTGTTTGGGGCACTTAAAAATGGATAACCTACAATGTTTTGGCATATTAGGAACCCCCAGGGTCTCCCCTAGGTGTCCCAGGGGTGGGGGGTCAGGTATTTATAAGGTGGACACTTATAAAATGAGTTTTATATGCCCTGTGTTAAGTGAAATTTCACATTTTACTCCCCATATTGTGCTAAAGTGCTTCCCAAATTCGACTTTGATGCTAGGAGCACTGTGGAGGGAGGATCTGCAATATTCCTACAGATTCAGAGCCCCTAAAGTCTCCCCTAGTTGTCCCATGGGGTGGGGGTCCTGTAGATATAAGCGAAGTACTTATAAAATATGTTTTTATAAGCCCTAGTGCTGGAAAAATGGCCCAAGTAATTTTTCCCATTGCAAATCCCATGCCACATAGGTTAACATGGCAAGAAGTTATTAACTAATAACTCCTGATAGGAGAATGATAGAACTTCCATTCAAAGACTTCCCAGAATGGTAGTGATGAATCCAACAATGCTTGTTGAATTTCTCCTAAAATGTACAGACAAGAAGTTATAAGACTTTCTTGTTTGTAAGTGCAGATTCAGCTTTCCAGTGGTCTGTCCTGATTGGTCAGAGTTAAGTGGATTAGCCAGGCTAACCTTGAAGAGGGGATAAAGAGCCCCTGGGGTTAACCAGCTCTGCTGGGAGGGCAGTGTGCTGCTACACAGGAATGCCAGAGCAGGGGGAGGAGTCGTAAACCATGGTCTTCAAAGGGAAGGGACGGCTCAGTGTCATTTACAACTCTACTCTCTTGACCCAAAGCCAGAGCTAGCATTAAGGAAAGAATGAGCAGATGCAAGGGGGAGAGGCTATGGAAAGTAGCCATCCTAGGGGTGTGTTTAGCCAGCTCTTACCTCCCTGCTGGAAAATCAGCCATTATGAATCTGGAAGATTTGGTGCACTCTGGGACAAAATAATGCCACACTCTACAGGATGTGGTCATATCCTTGGGGAGTTGCCCTGCTCCCATTGGTCAGGAGTGACCTCCTGCTTGACCCAGAGTACTTAGAATAAGTATCTGAGAGGGGCAGAGTCTCTCAGATCTGCTGCTTGAAACTTAAGAAAGCAAGACGTTGCCAGGCTGAGAAGTTGGGGTGCAAATTCTAAGGCCTGCCCTCTGAAGACTGCACCAGCTGAAACTACAGCCTTGTGGATTACCTTGCTGTAAAAGAACTAAAGAGTGGATCCCTGCAAGCTACAGGTTAACAGAGCTCACCTGGAACCTCACCACCAAGGATCCTCAACCTGGAGAACTACCAGTGGATTTGTAAGGGGTTTGTCCAAGTGGATTGTGGGAACTGAAGTCCTCAACTTTCAAGGACCATCTTGGAGCTTCCAGACCCTTGGAGTGAGTTTGAGACACTTTGGGACCCTTTGGGATACTTCAGGAAGAAGTTCCATAAGTTTGGAGAACTTTGGAGCAACTTTCGAAAAAAGCTCCTTAGGGGGACCGACTCAACCTGGCCAGCCAAGCCGCCTGCCTTCAACCGCGAGCTGGCCAAGCCATCCAGGTTCGTCCCGCTGAAAGCTCCGTAGGTCCGACTTCCAGAGTTTGACCGGGAGTAGAAGAAATCCGAGGCCGGCGAAACCTCACCGAATCCGGCCTGGTGAAGAGCATCGAGGGACCCCACGAGAAAAAGCTCCAGAAAAGTTTCTAAGTCCGAAGGTAAAAACTGAGACCGGGACCTACCGCGAGGGGTAGCCGCTCAGGGCTCCATCGCGGTCGGCCAGAAACTTTGACTTTGAGCCGGTTATTGCGACAAGATATCCCAATATGGTGCTATAAGTTTCTCAGTGCTATATAATGCTAAATCTTTGAAAATTCATATCTCCGGGTCCCTACATTGCATTTTTGTATTTTTGGTGTCATTTTAAAGATAAAAATATTTCCTATTTTTATAAATTGGTGTTGGATTTTTATTATGCATTGTGTCTTAATTATTTACTGAATTGGTGTTTTTAAATGCTTTACATACCTGTCTTTGAAGTTAAGCCTGCCTGCTCGCAGCCAAGCTACCAAGGGTTGAGCATGGGAATAATTTTCTAAGACCTTTTCTGAGCCCTATACTGTGTTAGTGGCCTTATTGCCAGTGGCAGACCTACATTTGCCCCTACCATGAGTCTACTTTCCAACATTTGGTGCTCAGCGGTGCGGATGAGGACTTGCGTTTAAAAGTACACCTTTCAGTAAAGTGAATTAAGATTATAAAAATCCTCTAAATTGCCTTAGAACAAAACTGTTGAGTTTGATTTTTGGAGTTTGGACTAAACAGTTTTTAATCCATTATTTTGATTTTTCCAAATTGTTCTAAGTCTGTTGTGCCTAGTTGTTGTGACTAAGCCTGGGCGTAGTTCGCGAAGTAGCGCTACGCGAAGCTACGCGAAGTGCAGTTCGCTCTACGCGAGCTACGCGTAGCACTACGCGAACTGCGTAGTGCACTGTTCGCAATGATTGCACAGTGCCGGATGCTTGTCCGCACTGTGCAATCATTGAAAACGGCATCTTGCACAGTGCGAGCTGTCTTTTACTGCCGCTCGAGTAGATTTTTACTCGAGCGGCAGCTTTCTCAACGCGGACTGGTAGTTTCTCATCGCGAGCGGTCGCGAGCATACGCGATGTCTCGCAATGAGAAACCTGACCTCCCCGCGTTGAGAATCTCGCCGGGAGGTTTATTTTCCACGCTCGCGATCGGCAACTTGATGTTGCTGATCGCGAACGAGGAAAAGTCTCGCCGGGATGTCATTTTGCTTGCTCGCGGTCGCCAACTTGACGTTGAGGACCGCGAGCAAGCAAAAAATGACCGCTGCACTACGCTACGCGTGTTTGCACTGTGCTACGTGCAATTCGCGTTGTGCGAAGAAGCGCAAACTTCGCAAACTACGCGAGCGTAGCGTAGTGCTTTGCCCAGGGTTAGTTGTGACCCAAAACTAGGGAACCATGGAGCTGGACCTGGCTAAACTGTCCCTGTTCAGGATGGCTGATCTTAGGGTACAGTGTAGGCTTAGGGGGCTGCCTGCTTCCAACAAGATTAGGAAGGCAGGGTTGCTTAAGTCCCTACAGGCCTGGGCTGGGGTAGCTGAGGAGATTCAAGGGGGGACGGAGGGTGTTCCCCCCAACCTCCCCCAAGAGGAGGGTGAGGATGGTGCCTCTTCCATTATCTCTAATGTTAGCCCTATGATTCCAGATGGTGGGAGTGGGGAAGGGTCCCTTACTCAGGAACCACCACTGTCCCTTGCAGAGAGACATCTTGAGGCTCAATTAGCTTTGATTGCCTTGGAGAAGGAAAAATTGGAATTGGCTAAGAAGAGATGGGAGAGGGAGGAGGCGTTTAAAAGAAATGGTGGCAGTGAAAATGATGAGGATTGTGAAATGTCCAGGGGTGGTGCATTTGATCCTAAACTTCCCAAGGGTATAGTGCCCAAGTACACAGAGGGGGATGACATTGACAGGTGGCTAGCAGCTTTTGAGAGGGCCCTTAGAATGAGTAGGGTCTACTCTAGGTATTGGGGTGCACTCCTGTGGGAGTTGATTCCAGGAGCTGGGAGGGATAGGCGCCTGACCCTGAAGGGAGAGGATGCAGAATCATACCAGCAGATGAAGGCATGCTTAGTCAAGAGATTTGGTCTGACTCCAGAGCAGTACAGGGTGAAGTTTAGAGGCACCCAGAAATTGAGTTCAAAGTCATGGGTAGACTTTGTGGATGTTTCAGTGAAGGCACTGGAAGGCTGGATTGTTGGTAACAAAGTTGACTCATATGAGGGATTGTATAATTTGTTTTTGAAAGAACATATTTTGACTCATTGTGCAGAAGAGAAGTTATGCCAGTATCTAGTGGACTCTAAGCTGACAGACCCCAAAGAGCTGGGGGAAGCAGCTGATGAGTGGGAAAGAACCCGGGTTTCCATTCAGCACCAGGGGAGTGACCAGAAGAAAGGAGGACAGGTCCCTCCCCAAGGGAAAGCCCAAGGGAAAGAAGGTCAAAACCAGAAGGAGTCCTCCAAAGACCCACAAAAACCTGCACAAGGAGGGGGGGGTCCCGAGCCAACCCAAATTCAAAGGGAGGTGGAATCAGGGAAAGAATGGTAGGTTCTTTGATCCCTCAAAAGTGGGTAAGTGCTTTGACTGTAACCAGCCAGGGCACAAACAGGGAGATGCTGACTGCACCAAGAAGCTCCCCCCTAAGGGGCCATCCACAGGGATTGCCAGTGTAAGTGTAGGGATGGAGAGTGGTGCCCCAGAGAGGGGTAGTCAGGTGGTGGAAGCAACCTTAGTGTCCCTGGGTGGGGTGAATATTGCAACCTTACCTCCAAACATGGACAAGTACAGGCAGAGGCCTAAAGTGAATGGGACTGAGGTTGAGGCTATCAGAGACACTGGGGCTAGTGTAACTATGGTCCTGGATGAGCTGGTGCCTCCAGGAAGGTTGCTACCTGGTGAGTTTCACCAGGTGACTTATGCAGACAGCACTACCAAACTCCATCCTATGGCTGTGGTGGATTTGGAATGGGGAGGTGTGACAGGCCCTATGAAGGTAGTTGTGTCTAAGGTGCTCCCAGTCCAGTGTTTACTGGGCAATGATCTTGAAGACTCTGTGTGGTCAGAGGTGGAAAGAGGACTCCATATGAAAATATTGGAGCTCCCTGAGTGGGTATGTGCTGTGACTAGGTCACAAACTAGCCAGAAGGGAGGGGCTGGACACTTGGACCCTGGAACAAAGGGCCAAGCATCAAAGGACAAGGGTACTGGACCTGGTGAGCCAGCCCAGGGAACTCCAGAGGTGCAGGAAGAATCTAACCCTGATGGGGAAGATCTGGCCTCTGAGGGAGGGACTCCATCCCTGCCAGAGCTGTCAGATTTGGCAGAACTGACAGGAGTAGGTGGACCCTCCAGAGAGGAGTTCAGTAAGGAGCAGCAAGACTGTCCCACCCTTGAGAGCTTGAGGCGGATTGCTTCTAAGCAAGAGGAGGGGGATGACAGTGGGTTTCACAAACTCTACTGGGAAGATGGACTGCTTTATACTGAGGCCAGAAACCTCAAGGAGGGGGCCACCAGGAGGTTGGCCGTGCCCAAGAAGTACAGAGAGTTCATCCTGACTTTGGGTCATGATATCCCCTTGGCAGGACATTTGGGACAGACAAAGACATGGAACCGGTTGGTGAACCATTTCTACTGGCCCCATATGTCTGAAAAGGTAAAGGAGTTTTGCAGCTCCTGTGTCACCTGTCAGGCCAGTGGCAAGGCAGGGGGCAAGACAAAGGCTCCCCTAATACCACTGCCAGTGGTTGGGGTTCCTTTTGAAAGGGTGGGGATGGACATTGTTGGTCCCCTGGACCCACCTACTGCATCAGGCAATAGGTATATTTTAGTGGTAGTGGACCATGCCGCTAGGTACCCTGAAGCAATCCCTCTTAGAACCATTGATGCTCCTGCAGTGGCTAGAGCACTGCTTGGTGTGTTCACCAGAGTGGGTTTTCCGAAAGAGGTGGTATCAGATAGGGGCACGAACTTCCTGTCCAGCTATCTGACTGCTATGTGGGATGAGTGTGGTATCAACTACAAGTTCACCACCCCCTATCACCCACAAGCAAATGTTCTTGTTGAGAGATTCAACAAAACCCTGAAGGGCATGATAAATGGGTTGTCAGAGAAACTCAGGAGGAGATGGGATGTTCTCCTCCCATGCTTACTGTTTGCCTACAGGGAGGTGCCACAGAAAGAGGTTGGTTTCAGTCCCTGTGAGTTGTTGTTTGGACACCCTGTGAGGGGGCGATTGAGCCTGCTGAGAGAGTCTTTAGAGAAGCCTCTTAAAGGAGCAAAGGACAATGTGCTTGACTATGTGCTAGGCCTGAGATCTAGAACGGCAGAGTACATGTACAAGGCAAACAGGAAACTGGAGGCCAGCCAGGAGCTCATGAAGCACTGGTATGATCAAAAGGCTACTATGCCTGAGTATACTCCAGGACAATTGGTGTGGGTGTTGGAGCCTGTGGCTCCCAGGACCTTCCATGACAAGTGGAGTGGGCCCTATCCAATCTTGGAAAAGAAGGGTGAGGTTACCTATTTGGTTGACCTTGGCACCCCCAGGAACCCTCATAGGGTCCTGCATGTGAATAGATTGAAGCCCCACCATGACAGGGAAGACATGACCATGTTACTGGTCACTGATGAGGGTGTGGAGGAGGAAACTGAGCCTGTGCCCGACCTCCTCTCCACTAATGTGCAAGATAGGTCAGTGGAGGGAGTTGTGCCCTCTCCCAAGTTGACAGACCAGCAGGACAGAGACTGTAAGCTAGTGCTGGAGCAGTTTGCTGGCCTGTTCTCTTTGACTCCAGGCATCACTGAGTGGTGTGTGCACCACATTGACACTGGTGACAGCCTACCTGTCAAAATTAAACTGTACAGGTTGTCTGACTATGTGAGAGCCAGCATTAAAGCTGAGGTTGCTAAGATGCTGGAATTGAGGGTAATTGAACCGTCTGAGAGTCCATGGGCCAGTCCAGTGGTGCTGGTACCTAAACCTAATCCTCAGGGGGACCCAAGGAATTAAGGTTCTGTGTGGACTACAGAGGATTGAATGCAGTCACAAAGACTGACGCTCACCCTATACCTAGAGCTGATGAGCTCATTGATAGGTTAGGGGCTGCTAAGTACCTGAGTACTTTTGATTTGACTTCAGGTTACTGGCAGATTGCCCTCACTGATGGAGCAAAGGAGAGGTCAGCATTCTCCACACCAGAGGGACATTATCAGTTCAAGGTAATGCCCTTTGGCTTAAAGAATGCACCTGCCACCTTCCAAAGGTTGGTGAACCGGGTCTTGTCTGGGTTGGAACAGTTCAGTCCAGCTTACCTGGATGATATAGCTGTATACAGTTCTACCTGGGGGGATCACTTAAGCCACCTAAGGGAAGTGCTTCAGGCCATGCAGCAGGCAGGTCTGACTATTAAGGCAAGTAAGTGCCAAATAGGGCAGAGTTCTGTGGTGTACCTGGGCCACCTGGTAGGTGGGGTCCATGTACAGCCTCTCCAAGCTAAAATCCAAACTATTTTGGATTGGACAGCACCTGTTACCCAGACTCAGGTCAGGGCATTCCTTAGACTCACAGGGTATTATAGAAGGTTTGTTCAAAATTATGGGACTATTGTGGGGCCCCTAACAGAACTCACTTCTAAAAAGAGGCCCAAGAAGGTGGATTGGACCCCAGAGTGTCAGAAGGCTTTTGACACTCTGAAAGCTGCTACGTGTTCAGCATCAGTGCTGCTGGCCCCTGACTACACAAAAGAATTTGTGGTTCAGACAGATGCTTCAGAGCAAGGGATTGGGGCAGTGTTGTCACAGCTAAATGAAGAGTGACCTTGATCAGCCAGTTGCCTTTATTAGCAGGAGGCTTCTTCCCAGAGAGCAGAGGTGGAGTGCCATTGAGAGAGAGGCTTTTGCTGTGGTTTGGTCCCTGAAAAAGTTGAGACCATATTTGTTTGGGACTCACTTTCGTGTTCAAACTGACCACAGGCCTCTCAGATGGCTCATGCAGATGAGAGGGGAGAATCCCAAGCTGTTAAGGTGGTCCATTTCCCTACAGGGGATGGACTTTACAGTGGAACACAGGCCTGGGGTTGCCCATGCAAATGCGTATGGACTTTCCAGGTTTTTCCACTTAGCTGATGAGGACTACCAGGGTGTAGGTTAGTAACCCATCACCTTTCGTTTGGGGGGCTATGTTGCAAAGTCATCCTGTGCCCTGGGCACCCCCAACTTTTTGCTGAATGGTACTGGTGGTAACTGACTCTGACTGACCCTGGGCTCTGCCTAACCAGGCCCAGGGCCAGTGCTATGCTGAAAGAGACACATTTAGAATACAGTGAGCACACCTACATACATTAGGGTACACTATGGGTTGGGGTACCCCTGTGATTGGCATGACCTACCCTATAAGACCCTAGTATATAATAGGGCAGGGGGATTAAAACTACCTATCAGTCCCTAGTCCATAGTCGGGCATGGCAGTTTAGAGGCCAGCAGCCTTTTCTGCACTTGCATGTGTGCACTGCTGAAGCCTGAGGTCAGTTTAAAAGTAGCCCTGGGTGCCAGGACTGCTTTTAAAAAGTAAATTGTGCCCAAACTCGACTTTGGTGTTTGGGGCACTTAAAAATGGATAACCTACAATGTTTTGGCATATTAGGAACCCCCAGGGTCTCCCTAGGTGTCCCAGGGGTGGAGGGTCAGGTATTTATAAGGTAGACCCTTATAAAAATGAGTTTTATATGCCCTGGGTTAAGTGAAATTTCACATTTCACTCCCCACATTGTGATAAAGTGCTGCCCAAATTCGACTTTGATGCTAGGAGCACTGTGGAGGGAGGATCTGCAATATTTCTACAGATTCAGAGCCCCTAAAGTCTCCCTAGTTGTCCCATTGGGGTGGGGGTACTGTAGATATAAGCGAAGTACTTATCAAATATGTTTTTATAAGCCCTAGTGCTGGAAAAATGGCCCAAGTCATTTTTTCCATTGCAAATGCCATGCCACATAGGTTAACATGGCAAAACGTTATTAACTAATCACTCCTGATAGGAGAATGATAGAACTTCCATTCAAAGACTTCCCAGAATGGTAGTGATGAATCCAACAATGTCATATTGTTGAATTTCTCCTAAAATGTACAGACAAGAAGTTATAAGACTTTCTTGTTTGTAAGTCCAGATTCAGCTTTCCAGTGGTCTGTCCTGATTGGTCAGAGTTAAGTGGATTAGCCAGGCTGCCTTGAAGAAGTGATAAAGAGCCCCTGGGGTTAACCAGCTCTGCTGGGAGGGCAGTGTGCTGCTACACAGAAATGCCAGAGCAGGGGGAGGAGTCGTAAACCATGGTCTTCAAAGGGAAGGGGACGGCCTCAGTGTCATTTACAACTCTACTCTCTTGACCCAAAGCCAGAGCTAGGATTCAGGAAAGAATGAGCAGATGCAAGGGGGAGAGTCTATGGCAAGTAGCCATCCTAGGGGTGTGTTTAGCCAGCTCTTACCTCCCTGCTGGAAAATCAGCCATTATGAATCTGGAAGATTTTGTGCACTCTGGGACAAAATAATGCCACACTCTACAGGATGTGGTCATATCCTTGGGGAGTTGCCCTGCTCCCATTGGCCAGGAGTGACCTCCTGCTTGACCCAGAGAACTTGGAATAAGTATCTGAGAGGGGCAGAGTCTCTCAGATCTGCTGCTTGAAACTTAAGAAAGCAAGACGTTGCCAGGCTGAGAAGTTGGGGTGCAAATTCTAAGGCCTGCCCTCTGAAGACTGCACCAGCTGAAACTACAGCCCTGTGGATTACCTTGCTGTAAAAGAACTAAAGAGTGGACTCCCTGCAAGCTACAGGTTAACAGAGCTCACCTGGAACATCACCACCAAGGATCCTCAACCTGGAGAACTACCAGTGGATTTGTAAGGCTTTTGTCCAAGTGGATTGTGGGAACTGAAGTCCTCAACTTTAAAGGACCATCTTGGAGCTTCCAGACCCTTGGAGTGAGTTTGATACACTTTGGGACCCTTTGGGGAACTTCAGGAAGAAGTTCCAGAAGTTTGGAGAACTTTGGAGCAACTTTGGAAAAAAGCTCCATAGGGGGACCGACTCAACCTGGCCAGCCAAGCTGCCTGACTTCAACCGCGAGCTGGCCAAGCCATCCAGGTTCGTCCCGCTGAAAGCTCCGTAGGTCCGACTTCCAGAGTTTGACCGGGAGTAGAAGAAATCCGAGGCCAGCAAACCTTCACCGAATCTGGCCTGGTGAAGAGCATCGAAGGACCCCACGAGAAAAAGCTCCAGAAAAGTTTCTAAGTCCGAAGGTAAAAACTGAGACCGGGACCTACCTCGAGGGGTAGCCGCTCAGGGCTCCATCGCGGTCGGCCTGGAACTTTGACTTTGAGCCGGTCTATCGCGACCAGATATCCCAATATGGTGCTATAAGTTTCTAAGTGCTATATAAGTGCTAAATCTTTGAAAATTCATATCTCCGGTTCCCTACATTGGATTGTTGTCGTTGTGGTGTCATGTTAAAGATAAACATATTTCCTATTGTTATAAATTGGTGTTGGATTTTTATTATGCATTGTGTCTTAATTATTTACTGAATTGGTGTTTTTAAATGCTTTACATACCTGTCTTTGAAGTTAAGCCTGCCTGCTCGCAGCCAAGCTACCAAGGGTTGAGCATGGGAATAATTTTCTAAGACCTATTCTGAGCCCTATCACTGTGTTAGTGGCCTTATTGCCAGTGGTAGACCTACATTTGCCCCTACCAATAATCCACTTTCCAACAGCTGTTTAATGAATTATCTCACGGGCAATTTCGGGGATTTTAATATTATTCTTGCCAGTGGCTGGGATCTGGGAGCCCTATATATAGACAAGAAACCTAGGGGCAGATCTACAAGGAAGTGCCGCAGCGTGGCACAGCAAGCCCTTTGGCTGCGCCACGCTGCGGCACTTCCGTAACACAGGAATGCGACATATTTACAATAATATGTCGCATTCCTGTGCTCTCCCCTGTGCTGGCGCACAAACTGCAGCCATGCACCGGCGCAGGCACCCTTGCACCATGGTGCAAGGATGCCTGCGTCATGGGGACATTGTTTTTGTGCAGGAAGGGGCACCTTCCTGCACAAAAACCATCACTACAGGCATTTTCCTCTTTCAATGCGTGCTGTAGAATGCAGCACGCATTGAAAGAGGAAAAAACGAGGAGAAATGAAAACATTTCTCCTCGTTGTGCCTCGCTACGCCTCCCCTGGGGAGGCGTAGTATTGACACGCATTTCCAGATTTATGATTCCTCGTAAATCTGGAAATGTGTCTCATTCCATGGGTGAAACGTTGGAACACCCACAGCAACACCCATGGAACGCCCCTTCCACGCAAAGTGCTGCGTGTGAAGGGGCAATATTTACAAGAGAGGAAAAGTCACGCAGGGTGGCTTTTCCTCTCCTTGTAAATATGGCGAAGTGAAATGCGCCTCGAGTACGTCACAAAAAGTGACGTACTGGTGGCGCAGGGGGCTTGTAAATCTGCCCCCTAAAGTTTATCAAGCTTTATGTAATATGTGTCAAGAGCATGGATTATGTGACGTCTGGGCGAAATTAAGGCCTAAGGATCAAGGTTTTACGTTCTACTCGGCGCCTCATCAGAAGCATGCGAGGCTAGATTATTTTTTTGTCTCGCACACGATTAGCCAGAAAAGTACAATTGAAAAGGCCCCCAGATACCTCTCAGACCATAACCCACTGATACTTGAGGTACAGGGAGGGAGTGATCAGGGAAAATCCTTTTCTTCATGGACATTCGAAAGAGCATTATTGGTGGATGAAGCCTATGTGGAGTACATGAAGAAATGGATTCCGGAGTTTCTAGGTAGGAATCTTGGATCTGCCTCCCCTGGCACAGTTTGGGATACACTAAAAGCAGGGATATGGGGGGAAACAATGCAGTATGCAATAAGGAAAAATAAAAGTGAAAAGGTGGAACTTCACTCTTTGCAAATCAGTTTGGCACAGGCGGAAGGCAATTTAATTAAGGCCATTCAACAGAATGAAAGCATAGAGGATGCTAGCCTAAGGGTTGCAATAAACAAAGCTGCAATAGGGGAAAAACTAATGAAAAAAGCAGTTGACAAAGTAACCGTGCATCGTGAGGAGATGTACGAGTGCAGCGAAAGGGTTGGTCATCTTCTTGCGGTTAGGACAAGGCAAGAAGTTACTCAAAATGAAATCAAGGCAATAAGAGATCCTATGGCGGGTTTGAGGTCAGATGTAAGTGAAATCCGAACTGCTTTCCGTAATTTTTATCGGACTTTGTATACAGAAGATATGGGGGGGGAAAGGTAGAAGGAAGAACGGATAGAGAAGTATTTGGAACAGCCTGCTGAGGTGATCTAATCAAGAGAAGAGAGGGACCTCCTAGATCAACCACTAGTATGGAATGAGATTGCAACTGCCCTTGCTAGCTTACCGAGAGGAAAAGTGACGGGACCGGATTTGATCCCCACTGAATTTTATAAAGTCTTTAAAGAACAACTGAAAGAAATTATGGAGATCTTGTTTTTACAAATTACAGAGGGGATGAACCCACCGGCTTCTTGGGCTATGGCAAAGATTATTATCTTTCCAAAGAAAAACAAACCTAGCGAGGAGTTAGGGTCTTATCGGCCAATAACTCTTATCAATGGGGATGTGAAGATTTATTCCAAAACTCTAGCCTCTCGCTTGTCACTAGTGATCCACAAAAATTTTTCCCAGAGCCAACATGGCTTTATCCCGGGGAGAGGTACCATAGAGCATATTAGGAAGATTATCACGTTGTTTGACGTCAAGCAACTGGCAGGAGACCCTATGTCCGCAATTTGTTTAGACGCCGAAAAGGCTTTCGATAGGGTCTCCTGGCAGTTTCTTTGGGCCTCTATGCAATGGAAAGGGATAGGGGCACAGTTTATTCGCGCAGTGAAAGCCCTGTATAAAGATCCTGAGGCTAGAGTTTGGGTTAACGGGGGTTTGACTGAAGCATTTAAAATAACGAGAGGTACGCGCCAAGGGTGCCCTTGCTCCCCGTTATTGTTCGCTATTTATATAGACCCTTTCTTGAAATACTTGGAGAACTCACCAGATATTCCCCCGCTATTTGAATCAGAGCATACAGAAAAGGTGTTGGCTTATGCTGACGACGTCGCGCTAGTCACTTCACAATCTGAGACGGCGATGATAGCAATTGAAAAGGAAGCCCAAAGATTCGGCTCAGTGTCTGGATATGCCCTGAATAGGGATAAAACACAAATAGTAGTTAATGAATTTGCACCAAGTATGGATAATAGAGTCGTCAAAAAGACCACATATTTGGGGGTGGTGATAACTGCCGAAATTGACGAGATAGTTAAAGAAAATTTGGAGCCGTGTGCCGGTGAAATGAAAAAGGCACTTAAAAGAATAGATAATTTGCACCTCACATTGATCGGCAGAGTAAATATAGTTAAGATGGTATGTTTTCCTAAGGTTTTATACTTTTTAGGAGCAATTCCCTTGATTTTTATGAACTAAAAAATTCGAAAGCATCTTTGCACAGTTCATATGGGCGTACTCTAGACCTAGAAGAGCGATTAAATATTTATTCTTACCTAGAGAGCGTGGTGGCTTGGCTTTACCCAATCTAAAATTATACTGGTGGGCAGCATCTATTAAACATTATATAGCCTTTTTGAATGCGAGCCCTGGGATGGAGATATCTAGTGATAGTTACCCTTATGTACATGGGTACGGCCATGATGTAAGAGGGTGCTTATGGCGCCAGCTTAATTTTGGATATTACAAAAGAGTACACTTTAAGACTCTACACACGGCTTTTAGGGTATGGTCTTCTGTGCGACGTTTGGTAGGTCTAGGGAAATTAAATTACTATATGCCCTTTGTACAGAATAAAGACCTCTCTGATATTTTTAATGATTACTACTTTAGAAGTGGATAAAGGCTGGTATAACCCAGGTCGGATGCCTATTCACAGCGGATGGTTTAATGTCATTTGAGGAGGTGAGAGGAAAATTTGATCTAACTAATAGAGAATTCTTTAAATATTTACAAGTCAGGGACTTTTTGTTAAAAAAGGGAGGAGGAAAAGAGCAATTTGAGAGTTGTGAATTAGTGGATAGATTAAGACGACCTGAGGTACCAAGGATTGGACTATTATATGCTTTACTGAATGCCTGCTAATCTTCAAGCACAGTTGTATAAAACATGTTTTGAATTATATTATACCCCATAACGGATCGCCAAATGGGGGAGGGGAAAAGAGTGTTTTGCCCACAGTGCGCGTTATATAAGGCAGACTTAATGCATATGTTTGCCACCTGCAGTGAGCTTGTCCAGCTTATAGGAGAAATAGAGGTGTTCTTACAAGAGAAGTTGCTGTTGCAGGTGAAAGTCACCCCCCAGGTAATTATGCTTGGTATAAATGACCTGGGTAAATATGAAGGTGGAGCTTTTATCCGTATAGCAATGGCAGTATATAGAATTTGTATAGCATCAGCATGGCTGGATGCTAACCCACCAATATTTCACCAATGGATAGCTCGCTTACTGAGAACATATAGTCTCGAGAAAGCTATTTATGAGCGAAGGGGACATAAGGCCAAAAAGAAAGGAGTAAAAATATGGCAGTATTTTGCGAATTGGAGGGATCAAGTGGATGGGTAAGCCATATAGGCCTTACAAGGCAGGGGGCGAACATGTTTTATATTTGAGTTATATATTTTGAGTGCACTCTGATTAATGAAAATGGCCGTGGTAGATAATACAGTAAGGTGGGTGTACCGGTCAAAGAAATTGATGTTAAATTGACCCTGGATATGGGAAGGGCATGTTATGCTATACCCCAGAATACTAGGAGAACGCAAGATAAGAAATATGGGTAAGACATTCAAGTGCTTTTAGAGACTTCACGTATGCACTGTCTGATATTTTGCACTGTAATATCCAGGCTGCTAATATGGTTTACATGTATGTACATGCACTTTATGTTGGTATAGGCCCTGTATGTATTGGTCAGGTGGTGAAGATCTGAATGTCAAGCTGATAACTCGAAGGTGTTATGGCAAAAAGCACTCTAAGCTAACTGTACTAGAAAAAACTGAGCTGACTTGATTAAAAATGTTGATATGGGAAACGTACATTATTCTATATGTTAGAATACTATGGGGCAGATTTACAAGCCCCTTGCGCCACTTTTGCGTCACATTTAACATGGGAAAAGTGACGCAAAAGTGGCGTATGGGGCTTGCAAATCTGCCCCCATGTACTTTTGATATACCCACTTTATTTATCAGGCTGCTAATATAGTTAATAATGTATGCACATGCACTTTTTTTGCTGGTTTAGATAGGCCAGGTATGCACTTTTCTTCTTTGGCACTTTAGTAGAGCGATGGGGAAGTCGTGGACATGATATGCATATGCACTTTACATAGGGCCTCTGACTGTGATGTGATAACTCAAAGATGCTGCTAAGAAAATGTTTAAAGGGAACCAGGAAACAAAAAACAACTGTATAAGATGTGGTATTGGATAAGGGAATTTTATTTGACCTAGGATTTTTTTTGCTTTGATCTAGTATGAATTAGATACCTAAAAATTTAACAAAAAGAACCCACTTGGAAATTGGTAGGATTGGGGGTAGGGAGGGGGAGGGGGAGGGATGAGCACGGGGAGATATTTAAAAAATGTGGGAGAGAGATAGAAGATGATTGTATTGTTTATTTCCCTGTTCTCTCACTCAATAAAAATATTTATTTTTTTAAAAGAAGTAAGAACTGAGACATAAAAGAGAAAGATCAGTGAGATTGGGAAAAGAGGTAGAGGGTACTAGAATGAGGTGACATAGAGGTAGCCAGAAAGTGGGATCGATAGAGAAATGAGGTAGAGAGAAGAGTGAGGATTTAAGGGTTGGTAAGGTATAAAGAGGTAAGCTACACCAAGATAAAGCAGTTGCTCGCACTTTAATAAAAAATATGTATTTTTATTATTACGGTGGGACTTCTGACTGTTTTGAACAATTGGTGGGGAAGCTGAAAGATTTGCACGTCCTAGCATGGCTCAGTGGCAGTAACAGAAAGTAAAGAGGGCTATATGACCCTTCCTTATTTAGCATGAATTCCTTGTATAAACATTAGGCCCTAGGCAACTAGGAGACTGTTGAGGGAGTATGTGCCACGTGGTCAAGCCTGAAACTTTGTTGGAGTTAAACAGTGTGTAAGTCACTTCCTCTACACCTTTTGATGAATCATTGCCCACAGTCTTTTTGTCTTATGGCCACCACCTAAGCCAGTGGTAACATATTTGATAAAATAACTTTTTGGGGATAATAAACATTTTGAGAATAATGTTCTGCGTAAGCCTAAATGAAAGACTACAATTATAATTTGATTGTTTGCAGGCTCTCTTGAAACACGTTCAGACATAGCAAGTAACTTTTCTCTGTATTGTCATGCCTCAAACAATACTACCCGCTCTTCTCTGCATTACAGAATTGTAAGTCTGTTTCCCTCAATAACTCACCTTTAGACTTAAGAATCGAGCACGAAAATTATGCATCTAACTCGGACACTGTGTAGAAGCGGCTTATCCAGGCCGAATTAGCATTCAATGTTAAAGCGACTGAGGAGGCATCTGGAATTTTACTAAAAATTCATGCCAAAAACTATGGAGGCCACAATAAAGCAGGAAAAATGCTAGCTAACTATTTAAAGGTCACATCACAAAGATCCAAAATTGACAGCATTATTGATAATGATGAAATATTTTTATAAAACTTTCTTACAAATTGATAGAGAGGCTTGGAAAGATAGATAAATAGATAGATAGATAGATAGATAGATAGATAGATAGATAGATAGCGTTGCAAAGACAGATAGATAGAGAGGCTTGCAAAGATAGAGAATGTTGCAAAGACAGATAGATAGAGAGGGTTGCATAGGTAGATAATGTTGCAAAGACAGACAGAGTAGGTTCCCAGGCGTCTTTAGTGTGACCTGGAACTCGCCTTGCCCTTCTGGTTCCTGATGGTGTCTGTCTCCTGCCATTTTTCTTGTTAGCTGCTTGTTTGGCCCTTAACTCGGTAACTGCTCTTTCTTGTTTGTGTCTTCTCTTCTATCTGCCCCCGTCTCTGTTTAACTGCTCCTTTTTTAATCCTTTGTTCCTCTTAAATGACCCTTTTTGCATCTATTGCTCCTCTTCCTGTCCATTTTTCATCTTGGTTGCTCTCAGTTTTTACCCCCTGACTTGCTCCTCTAATCAAATTTTCCCACCTTGCCGCTCCCGCCAGAATTTCCTGCTCTCCCCATCAGATTTTCCTGCTCTTGCTGAGTCCACCCACTACCCGAGCTACTTTTACTCTTCAAGGCCCTACTTAATGGAGGAGTTGCGTGGCCTCCATTAAGTAGTGCCTTGGAGAGCGGTCACACTGCAGTTGAACTGAAGGTGTGCCAAAGGAAAGCCTGTCTGCAACTAACTGTGACTTGATCATGCCCAGCACCAGGAACCCTGATCCAAATGCCTCTCACAGCTACACCATCAATAAACTCCTCCTGCTCAACCCTGGACACCACCAGGATGCTGCTGCCGAGCCACACCTCAGTCCACAGTGAGCCTCTTTGTCTGCTCGCATTGCCACTTCACCTGCCTCCACGGACCCGCTCCCACTACCCAGACACACACCGCACCCCTCACCAATTCAGATCAAGACCCACACTCATACTACACCACACACACACACCCTGCACAGGAACACTCAGTCACATAAAAACACAACAAGAACGATGCCTATGCTACAATGTTCGCACATCCAAATGCGGCCAAAGTGAGGGGATATAGTATTCCGCAACTTTTATGACTGTCCATAGATTGGTGCTCTCAATGTACAATCACCATGCCACGAAGGGTGATGAGTCCAGCCTGAAGCAGAGTCCCAGAATGGTAAGCATGTGGAAGAGAAGTACCGAAGCACACACCAAAGTCCAGTATGAATGGTTTAGTAGCCAAATGATGTATTCAGATGTAAGCGTGAACAAAAGTTATTTTTAATCTTCAATTTTCTCCAAGATCCCTGTTTGTATTTTTATTTATTTATGAGATTTGTAAAGCGCTCAATTACCCATGGGTGTCTCGGCGCTAAGGACAGCAGGCAGATACCATATATCGGAGAGACTTACTGATTGAACAGCCAGGTCTTTGTCATTTTCCTAAAGGTTAACAAAGATTGGGAAGATCTGACCTTTAGTGGAAGAGAATTCCAAAGTTTTGCAGTGGCGACTATAAAACGTTTATCGCCCCATGAGGCTGTTTTAGTGCGAGGGACCCTAAGCAGAAAAGCAGTGGATGAGCGAAGGGCTCGGGCCGGAATGTAAGCTGCTAGCTCCCTGATTAGAAACTGAGGTCCTGTTTTACAAAAGGCTTTATAGGCAATACACAAGGCCTTGAACTTTATACGGTTCTTCACAGAAAGCCAGTGATACTTCCGAATAACATGAGAAATTTGCTTGTATTTAGGGGTTCCTGATAGCATCCTGGCGGCTGCGTTTTGGACTGACTGTAGCTTATGAACGACTTTTTTGGGGGCATTTACAAGAAGCCCATTGCAATAATCAATAGTAGACATAACTAATGTACTAACCAGAGTTTTCCCTGCAGTCAACGGTATGACACAACATCAAAAGAAACATCAGATTTTGGCTTCATTGCCTTTGAATACTGTGCCATATTGGCGTACAGCTTCTTTCAGAATTACAGGCATTCTGTTGCCTCTAATGTATAAGGAGGATTGATTTGGTGTATTATGGGGAACTTTCTAGGGTCTTGGTTCCACCAAAAACACGAGGAACATTTTTGCGGGCACTTTGTAGAAATTTATTATAATCACATCTCGGGCACCGTGCAAGCTTTTGGATGCATGTGTATACTTGCACTGGACTATCTAGATGTTTTTAACTTTTCTTTCAAGTCTATCTACCTACTTTTTTTCGTGGGTGAGTCACAATTCTTTGGCCCTTTGACTGAATCATTCTCTTTGGGAGTAAATCTTCTTTTCCTTCTTTTGTCATCAAAATTCACAGTAACATGAAACGTTTGTATATATCATTTGCAGCCTTGAAAAAATCCAAGTGACAAAGCACATGTTGATTGCCCTTTCTTTTGATGTTGTGTCAAATAAATAGGGATCTTTGTGAAAACTGAAGAATAAAAAAAACTTTTTTTCACCCTTACATCCGAATATATCATTTGACTTCTAAACTATTCATACTGGATTTTGGTGTGTGCTTCAGTACTTCTCTTCTACAACACTCACTCACATGCATGCTCCTCAACACACACTCACTCAGTAAACACTTCACCAAGATTTGGGACCTCTTCGACTCCAATGCATTGTACCAGCTCTTCCTCACTGAAACCTGGCTCAGTCCCACATAGGTGGTGGACATTGCTTCAGCCATCGTTACTGGATACAAAATCCTGCACGAGGACTGACCACATAAACCAGGAGGAGGACTCGCCATCATCCACAGAGACACCATCAAGGGTACCTCTTGCAATGACCCAGAAGTCACTTTTATAGAACTCATGCACTTCAAGTTTCAGATGGACAGTAAAACCACTATCAAAGGCATCCTTGCCTATCGGCCCCCAGGACCTCACACTCACTTCAGCCACCTCTTCACTGACCTCCCCGCACCACTCGCCATGGGCACCAAATACTTCATACTCCTAGGCGATCTCACCTTTCATCTCAACGGTCCCATGGGCTGCAAGTCCAAGGACTTGCTCAAAAGTCTACAGAACATGGACCTCACCCAGCTCATTCAAGGCCCTACCCACATTGCTGGGCACACCCTGGACTCCATCTTCTCCTCCAGTGACAAGGTTAAAGTCAGCCACATCATTCTACTCACAAAGACTGACCACTCCATCATCCACATCCACATAACAGGGCCACCAGCCACCCCTAAGGAGTTTAGCAATACTGCAAGCATCTGCTGGAAGAAAGTTATAGAATGACTCAATGCCCCCCAATTAAACTATCCAGACCCCACCAATAACCTCATCAAGGACACAAACAACTTCAGCAACTGGATCACCACCTGCGGCAATACCCGCATGCCCCTGAAAAACACCGAACTCAAAAGATCCAACAAGCAAGCTAGCTGGTACAATGCTGACCTCAGAGAATCCAAGAGAGTTTGGAAACTACTCAAAGGGAAATGGAAAACCACCCGAGTAACCACTGCAAGAAACACCTGCAAGGCCACACTTAGACACTATCACCACCAAGTTAACTGACCATTAGAATGGAATCTAGCTGCAACAATGGCAAGGAACATTTCGCCATCATCAAAGAATTCACCAACCCAACAGCCGCCACCCAAACCATCCCCCCTACACAAAAACTCTGCAACAACCTCTCTGATTTCTCTTTCGAAAAAATCACCAAGTTCTATGGCAACTTCGAAACCCAGCCACACCCCATCAGCCTTCCCAGCTAACCTCATCAACCAAAGACTACCAACTGACAGCACGGAACCCTCTATTCATCAAGGACACTGCATCAATAATGAAGGCAGTCCACTTAGGGGTTCCCACAGACCCCTACCCCTACCATATCTACAATCTAGGAAGAGCCACGATCAGCGCTGCACTAACTTCCATCACCAACACCTTTCTTAAGACTACGGTACCAAAACAGCCCTCATCGCTGCCACAGATACATATGCACCATCCTCTACCATGGACAGACCGCCGTCCTCATCCTCCTCAACCTCTCAGCCGCTTTTGACACCATCTCCCACCGCACACTGATCACCGTCTACACACAGTGGGAATAGAAGGACCAGCACTCAAATGGATAGCTTCCTTCCTCTCTGGAAAAACACAATGAGTCAGGCTCTTGCCGTTCACATCAGAACCCAAGGACCTCATCTGTGGAGTCCCACAGGGATCATCTCTCAGCCCCACACTTTTTAACATATAAATTGCTCCTCTGCCAAACATAATCAGATCCCATGGAAGAATAATGGGCTCAAAAAGTGCCACCTTTCCAGGAACATTAAAATAAATACCTCTAATGATCTTCTCTCACAATGCTTTTCTTTCTGTTCACTGTTCTTCATTAGCCAAAAAGAGATCCAGTATGCGAGTAACACGTCATCAGAATATAACATAAAACTGCCCCCACCAAGCTGCTGCCTTTATTTATTTGAAGCTCTGACTGCTCTCAGGGCCTCGATATGGAATCCTCAAGACTATGGATTTGTTGATTCTACACCCTGCAATCCTGACTTCCCCTCATGAGGTTCATTTGACTACAGGTAAGGTTGATGGCAATCAAAAATTGTGTTTAAGACAGCAGCCTTCCACGTTGAATCTTGAACAGCTCCTGGGCAAGTCAGTTTTATTATGCTCTCAATGATAGACTTGCAAAAGGTTTTACCTTCTTGCTGAACAATTTCCCCAAACCAAACGTAGACGTAATTTTCAAAAAGTGACTCCGACCATATTAAATGCCTTTTGCACACCCAAATATGGTGGTACTGTAGGCTTTCTGCCATAAAATATGAAACACTGTGGGTGGTATACTATTCTAACCAGAATTAAAGCAATCTGTGACAAATGTCCGAATTTGGGAATAAGACAGTGGAGCCTCTTTGGCGTATTGAAGATACGCCCTCAAACACACAAAATCTAGAAATCCACTGTAATTATATCAACAACCCATCATTTAATGTAGGCTTCATGCATTCAGGTTCCAGTTGTCAAGCTTTGGGCCAAGTCTTAAACCTATTTAAGCCAAAATGTGTTTCTTAGAGATGGCTTATCGTCCATGACTTCATCAGGACTTGGTAACAACAATTGCCTGTAATGCTACCTATTTAAAGATGTAATCCTTCATGTAAACAAAGCTATATCTCATATCCCCTTAATGCCTGAGAGAACTCCTAAAGCAGTGTCCTTGAATAATACAGCTTCATTATTTTTTATTCCAAAGTCTCACTGCCAGATTTTTCCTGGTAGGTCTTTCTGTGAGTTTCACCCAGCCATTTCTGAGAGGACCCCAGAGAACGCAAGATACACATAATTTGTTGTTTGGATTCACTGAGCCTTCTCTTCAGTGCACCCAGCATTCTCTGGATGGACTCCAGAGATTCAAACATTATGTTGGTGGTTCTGATGCTGCACCTTATTGAGGACTGCACCTTAACCACTTCTTGGAAGAAACCATAGATTGACCTTCTTTGGTGGTTCCTCAAAAATGCATGTTCCTGTGAGTTGCACCCCATTGGGACAGGAGTGTCCCCTGCATTATGTAGTCATGTTCCCCTGCCCTGAGTACCAAACTGTGAGTAAGTGCTATCCTAGTGTTTTGATTTTACCCCGCCTCATGCTAGTTTAATGTGTGGGCCAAGGCTTTGCCTGGTCCATTAATGTAAGTGTGGACCTGGATCTGTCCTGGACCTGGAGGGGTGCACTAATCATGCCCTTGTTTGTTTGACAGTGGACTGCCATTCCTGTCATGAGTTTAGAATGTGGAGAGTTGGTTGCAGTGTACTATATTTTGTGAATCAGTAGTTGTGTCCAGGTGACCATACCTTTTTATTGGTGTCAAGGGAATGAAGGCATGAAGTCATACAGGCCCACCCATGGAAAGTTTCACTGCTAGGCGCTAACCCAGGTTCTAGTGCTAACATCCCAGTGCATGTTTGCATGGATGTATGTGTGTGGCGTGCATGATACATACATTGTGTGTATGAATGAGTACTGTAAGCCTGTGGATTTCATTTTAAACCCCCAGCCTGTCCATGTACACAAGATGTTTCCCAGACATTGGAGGGGTTGTGCTAACATTTCTAAAGCTGGAGGGAAGAGACCTAGACACTAATGAGGGAAAGAGGTGACAGGGCTCCCTTTTGAAATTCAATGTGGTACTTTTTCTGTAAGGAGCAGCTGATTAGTCCTCCTGGGCACTGTCATTTACCAGGTGGTGGGTGAGGGATGGGACTGCACTCTGTTGTTCACAGTTTGAAATGTCCTTTAAGGGAGGCTAGCCTTGTGTGTCTTTTCCTGATCACTGTTCAGAGTGGCTGTTGACAGCCAGGTGCAGAAAGCTCACACCTCTTCATGCCTCTGTTGTGTCTGCTCCAGACTTAAGATGACTCTGCTGTGAGGAGCATACCTCTACACAAAGGATGAGTCTGGAAGACAGTCTGAAATGGGCACATGAAAGCAAAATCATCCCAAACTGGGTCTGGGAGTGCAGACAGAGAATCTATATCCCCTGTCTACTTTATCTGTACAAAAGTGGGAGCTGCTCACCCAGTTTTTGCTCCACGTCCAAGTTCAGTTTTCTTTGACCAAAGAAGGGGTGCTCCACAGAGTACTCATGGAACAGTTTGCATGATAGCCAGCTTTCTAGAGTTGAAGGGGAATCATCTCGAATCTAACCAGGGGGTAGGAGCTGTCTTCCTACCCTGAAGAACCTGTGAGACGACCTGCCTGAGAAGAAGAGGAAAGTAGAGAGCTAACCCTGAATGAGGTGTTGACTACCAGGGTAAGCAGAAGCAGCTGACCCCAGAGCTGATAGTCCATTCTTCCAGAGAGACTGGAGAGTGATCCATCTTCTCCTAGATCAGAGCATCTTGTCTCCTTCCTAAAGCACATGGCACTGCTGAAGTGTGCCCAAGCAGACTGCACCGCTGTGACCCTGAAAAGTGGCATATGTCATGGCACTCTCCTGAAGTGTGCCAGAAGTGGGCTACAACACTGTGACTCTGAGGCAACTGTACTGTAGCTCTGCTGAAACCTGAGCAGACTGTGCCACTTTGATAATGCATGTGGCATGTATCGTGACACTGTCCTATAGTGTGCCTGAGTGGTCTGCTCCACAGTTACCATGAACATGTGCCCAAAACAGCCCGTCATGCTGCAAGTTGGGAAGTGTGACCAAAGCAGACTGCACCACCATAAAGACTGACTGGGCTGTCCCATCCCCATGAGAGGTATCAGAGCTACTCCATCGCCTTGAGAAGTTCCTTCAGCTGCCCTGTGAACTTTTATCCTGTCTGACCTAACCTGCACCCAGAAAAGTGCCTCTGAACATCCGGAAGGCAGACTTCAGGCAGCGGCCTCTGCAGCTGCTGCTTCCATGGATAGGACCAGAGTGCTTACACCCTCGCAGTCCTAGCGCGTTTCTTCTGGGGGAGAAAGGAGGGACCAGATGCATACTGTGGGCCCCTACAATGACTGGTGGGAGAGAAGGACTCACATTAACATATACATACTGTGACTATGACTGTAAAACTGAGCACAATAGCTGAACAAGAAGGGTAGCACTGCGCCTGTGCCTGAAACATGCCATACCATATCTTACACCTTGTTAGGGTACAGTGGCTCTTCACCAGTGAATATTCGTACCTGCATACTGTAGTGTGTAGTATTCGATTTTGAGTGTATTAAAGTTTATTAAAGTAATTATGAAAGACAAAAACTGGATTGGAAAATCAGTTATTGAGCTGCTAGGTGATTGTTGAGTTCTGCACTTGACGCACCCTCACATTACCTCCCTGAGAAGCCTGTGACTACTTGCCTTTGCTACCATTGAGAGTGAAATGCTGAAGAAGTTGTACTTGGCCCCATTTGCAGAGCCATAGTAGGATGGACCGTAGGACATCAGAAGTGAATTACCCCTACTCCCAGGACTGAGACCCAGTAGCCCCTGTTTGCCCATGGCCCCAGAAATGGGTGTGACATTCCCCTTGCTCCTGGTAGACTCATTGACACGTACTTAGTGGGATTTAGAAGGTCCACCCTAATTAGCACTCAATGACCTGAAAGTCTCTAATACAAATGGCAACAGGAAGCTGAGGTCCTGCCTTTCAAGGGTGTATAGCACTTTCCCAGATATATTGGAGGACCCTTTATTCTGGATTTTTCTGAACTGATCCAATAATCACCAACATAAATGGTATCTGAAAGCAGAGCTGTCACCACTCCAGTGTGGACACCACTTTCCCTGATATATTAAGTTACCATAACCCCTTAGATGCTGGGCCTCCATCCCCCAGTGCTGAGCCCTGTTTTGGCTATTTGGGGTAGTTTGTGCTTAGGGCTCCATAACTGTTTTTCGACATAAGCTATCCATGTCAAATCTGTGTCCTTTTTTCAACATCCTGGGGATTTTAAAAGTACCTAGGGTTTATGGATTACCCTGGAACGGACGGTGACAGTAGGCAAAACATAGTTACATTCTGAGTTTGTTTGGGAACTATAGGAAAAAAGTGCCCTGGATACAAGTGTCTTTTTTTTTTTTATAGAAAATGGCATCAGGGAATGGTTTACTGTGCTAGAGTCATCAGCTTCTGGGGTTTCAAGAACATGAGGAGCTGAATGAAAAAAACTAATTCTTTACCACAGTTTTGGCATTTTTCATAGAAGTCACCCATTATTCCTATTTTTGTGCTCTCAACCTACTTCCAGTTTCTGGTGGAAATCAGTGTGAAACCCATTGGATGTTCTAGAAAAGCTATAGATTTATGAAAAGAAGACAACATTCCAAATTCAACAAGGAGTCAGATGTGTAGATCTCTCAAGGTTTTCCCAAAGAAACAGTTTGAATGTTGAAATAAAGAAATACCGAAAATGAGTTGGAAAAATGCCATTTGTGACAAAGTTTTCATCTGTAACTTTTTGTCACAATGGCCAATTTACAAAAGCAATATACCATTATGTTTGCTAGGCCCTTCTGGTTGTGGGGATATATAGAGTTTGTAGGTTCTGTAAGAGCGATAGGTACCCTGAGACAACAACTGAGCTGCACCGTACAATATTTTTTCATTGTGTTCCGAGAATAGACCAATTCATTTGGTTAAATATGTAGAGTGAAAAATGGGTATCAAGGGCATCAATGTATTTCTGAAAAGGACACAAGATATGGAGTTTAGCAGCAGTGGTTATTTGTACATCTCTGAATTTGTGGGTGCCTGCACTATCATATGATTTAGAGAGTATTTTCAAAATGTCTTCTTTCTTACACACTGTCTTACATATGGAAGGCACATATGCAGTGAAATCCAATGGTAATGACAAATATCCTACAATTCTGTGCTCCCACATATCTTCTGATTAAAAAAGTGCCTCACTTGTGCAGGTAGGCCTAGTGCCTGCGACAGGAAATGGGCCAAAATGCAACATTGAAGCATCACATTTTTTCCCTCAAAATGGACCCCTTTTTTGCAAAGTGGGTATCTGTGGATTTAAGGCCATAGCTCAGCCAGCACCTGGGAAAATCTAGCAAACCTGTAAATTTTTTAAAACTAAACACCTAGGCGAATTTAGGATGGGGTTTACTTACATTGCTCTCATGAGAATCCCTTGCAAACCTCAAACTGTGACTAAAAAAGCTGATTTTTTTCACATTTCTGTGATGGAAAGTTCTGGAATCTACAGGGAGCCACAAATTTCATTCCACGCACAATTCCCCTAAGTCTTCCAATAAAAATGGCACCTCACTTGTGTAGGTAGGCCTAGTGTCCGCGACAGTAAACAGCCCAAAACGCAACATGGATACCAATGGTAATAACAAATATCCTACAATTCTGTGCTCTCACATATCTTCTGATTGAAAAGGTACCTCACCTGTACAGGTAGCCTAGTGCCTGTGACAGGAATGGGCCAAAATGCAACATGGAAGCATCACATTTTTCGACAGAAAACTGACCAGTTTATTGCAAAGTGGGTAGCTGTGGATTTTGGGCCCTAGTTCAGCTGGCACATAGGTAAACCTAGCAAAGCTGTACATTTTTTAAATCTAGACACGTAGGGAAATCCAGGATGGGGTGACTTGCATGGCCCTCACCAGGTTGTTTTACCCAGAATCCTTTGCAAACCTCAAACCTTGACCACAAATACATTTTTCTCACCTTTCTGTGATGGAAAGTTCTGGAAACTGCAGGGAGCCACAAACCTCATGGGGTGACTGGCATGGCTCTCACGAGGTTGTTTTTACCCAGAATCGCTTCCAAACCTCAAACTTTGACTAAGAAAACAGATTTTCCTCACATTTCTAGGATGGAAAGTTCTGAAATCTGTGGGGAGTCACAAACTTCCTTCCACCCAGCATTCCCTTAATTCTTCTAATGAAAATGGTACCTCACCTGTGTGGGTATGCCTACGGCTCGGGACATCGATACAACACATTTTTCCACTCAAAACGGATTCTTGCAAAGTGGGTCGCTGTGGATTTTGGGCCAAAACTCAGGGGGTATCTAGGGAAACCCAGCAAACCTGCACATTTCTAAAGGTCGATGGGAGCCCTACCATGGGGACTCCTATTGACCTCAGTTTGATGCGTTCCTGTCATGGACATTAGGCCCAAACACACAAGTGGTGCAGCATTTTTATCAGCACAAGTGGGGCAATGCTGGGTGTTAGGAATTTTGAGGATTACGGTGGATTTGGGAAGTTTCCATCACATAAATGTAGGGAAAATGCATGATTTCAGGCAAAGTTTGAGGTTTGCAGGGCATTCTGGGTAAGAAATCCTCATGGGATTCACACAAGGCACATCACTCTGGAATCCCCCGTTTATCTACTTTTCAAAAATGTCTGTGGTTGGTAAGTGTCCTTGGGTGGCAGCCAAGCACGGCCCCAAATCCTGCAGCTACCCCTATTTCTGATCTCTCTAAGTAGCACTTTAGAGCCTTTTGTGTCAAGGTCTCTTGGCCCACCCACACAAGTGAGGTAGCATCTTTATCAGGATACTTGTGGGAATGCTGTGTGGGAGGAAATTTATGTCTCCCCACAGATTTCAGAAGTTTCCTCACAGAAATGTGAGCAAAATGTGTGTTTTTAGTCATCATTTGACGTTTGCAGGGCATTGTGGGTAAGAAAATGGTATGGGATGTATGCAAAGCACACAACCCTGGACTCCCCCAGATGTCTAGTTTCCAGGTAGCAGCCTGCCGAAGCCCAAAAAGTGCAGCCGTTCACCATTGCAAGTAGGGTGATATTGCTGGTTAGTCACACTCTCCTGGCCCATATGGAAAAACAACACCCTAAAGAATCAACTGGCCTCTTGCTTGCCATTGGGATGGGATGCTTTAATCCACAGGGGAGCAGAATGACTGTTGAGTTTTTACGGGTGAGGGTGAGGGTGGAAAGCCCCACCCCATTATTTTATTAAAAATATTTATTGCTGCCAGTATATTGCTGCCATATAGTGGGCTTTCTGCTTCCCAAGGGCAGATCAGGAGTAATTACCCCAATCTGTCCCACCCGGAGCCATAAAGACTGGTGCCCCCTTTAGTTGGACTGGGGGCATAACCATGCTCATGGTGGGACAGCCCCCACCCCTATATATGTATGTATTTTTTAATTTCCTGGCATCTAGTGGGCTTTCAACCCCCCTAGGGGAGCAGATCGGGGCAATTAACCCCATATGCCCCCCAGAGGGAACAGAAAGACTGTTTCCCCTTCTACTCAGGGTAGTGGTATAGCTATGCCAATGCTGGGCAGCCCCACCCTATATTTAAAAAAAAAAAAACGTTCCGTGGCTTTAGTGGGCTGGGGAAATTACCCCCATCCATCCCCCAGAGGGAGCAGAAAGACTATCTTTCTTGTTGGGGTGGGAGCATGGCTATACCCATGGTGGGCAGCCCCCAGCTATATATTTAAAAAACATTCCCTGATGTCTAGTGGCAGTTCTGCTTTCCCGAGGGGACAGATTGCAGGTAATCACCCCATCTGCCCTCCAGGGGAAGCAGAAAGACTACAGGAAAGGGAGTATGCAGTTCCTATCAGGTTATGTGATTCTACTCAAGTCAGACAAGTTCTAAAGAGTCAGCAGGGAGCACAACTCTTTAGTAACAAGTGCCCTAACACAACTAGACAGGTGTCATGCTTCATCATTGGGCTTTTGCTCCACGTCGGGCCGGCGCTGCAATGCCCGACGGGCACCCTCAATGGGGGCTGTTTACCGTTGGTCTTTTAATAAGCTGTCTGTGAAGGATAGCTGTGTGGGTCTGGGTGTAGATTGATGTAGTAAGTGTATAGGTGTGAATAGAATGTTAAAAATTGGACAGGGGTACTCCCCAAGCCTAATTTTATTGACAGAGTCCTCCTGCATATGTTAAAAATATTGACGCTATCTACTAGATTTAGTTATCTAACATAGCTGTTGGGTCAATGTGTTTCAAGCCTAAATAAGTCATACTAATGATCTTGTGGCTTTTCTTCAGGACCAGTGCAACCTAATCTACATAGTGATAGGAGTTTCAATGACTAATTGTTCTATGTAATACCAATCACACCTAACTCTCTGAGGTTGTTTTTTAAAAAAATGATTGGAATTGACCTGTAGCATAGAAATAAACATAAACACAATCATCAAGCACATTTTGCGATCTTATACCTAAGGCATGGGATACCAAAGCATGCGCTGCATCGTTGATCATGCTCAGGCATAAGTGATTACCATCTTGTACTATGTGACACACACCACAGACCACAAACAACAAACGTGACATATATTTAAAAATCCAATTCATTATGTCAATTACGGTCAACACTCACCCTAGTCTAGTTTCAATAACAACTCCTCGAGTCAAGCACGGCTGCACGCCCAACTGCGTGCTGGAAAACATAGGGATCAAATATAAAAAACCCATGTTCTTAAAGATCCGGGAGAGCAGTTGTATGATAGCCCTCTCTCATGTAGAAGTCAAGGTAGGCAATGCCATACTTACAATGTCCCGTGATCTTTGTCATCAGCTGAACTACCCTCACCGACAGCCACGGAAGTGCTGGGCGAAGATCGTGACTGACTTTTAAGCCGCTTTCCAATCCGCTGATCGACACCCAGTGTCAGGTCACGTGAGGACTCCTGAGCACTGCATCTAGAACAGTGAGGCTGCTCGCGGGCGGGTTATGAAGGGTGCCATATTAGAGGGAGGAGAAACAGTCTCTACCTCGTAATGGAAAACCAGCAGCCATGATGTAGGGGCTGTGGGGGCTATGAACTGGTCAATTAAGGTCAGTATTGCTGGCCGTGTGGGACTCACATTATATTGGTAAACCCCTATAACGAAATAAGGGTGGTCAGTAAAAACCAGTGTATATGTGTCCTGAATGTTAAATCTGAAGAGAGGTGGTTATAATCACCGTGTGTGGGCTGATATCATTACTACAACACCCCCCTCTTGGTTAAACTACAGGCTAGGTGTACATAGTCATCCTGGATAATGGATCTGTTTCCCAATCATGTTTGAGAGAAAACATTGTGTTTTAGAGATGTATCTCGTTCCAAGGAATCTTATCATTAAGACCAATGGTGTTAGAGGACAGACAGAATATCCATTGTTGTTCCCTTCTAAAGAGGGCTCTCTGGTTTATGTTTGGATGTGATTCAAACACCGTCCAGTGTATGTCGTCTGGGGTATGGTCCTCACACAAGAAGTACATGCTCATTTTCCTGTTTGGATTTTTGCAGTGTATAGTGCTGCGATGTTCATTGATTCGCAATTTTACTGGCCAAGTGGTCATCCCTACATATTGTTTGCCACCTGGGCATGTGATCAAATTGATACAGTTTTCTCAGTTGCAGTTGATATGTATTTTCTGTATCCAAATCCAGTCAGCTTTTAATCGTACCTCACTAGTCCTTTCTGTATAGGTACAGGCCACACATGAGCCGCAGGGAAAATGTCCCTTTACTGGGGGAAAGCCCCATAGAGGTCTATGTTCTGGTCCCTTTAGATTTCTGGGGCGTGTGTATTAGCAGGTTTTTCAGACTGGGGTTCTGTTTAAATATGAACCGGGTTGGTGGAAAGGACAATTGTCCAGTTTGCAAGATCGACCAGTGCTTTTTAAATGATCTTGCATATCTTGTTTGATTGTGATGTGTATGTGGTGACACATGTGAGGATGTCTTCTTGTTGTCTAGTGCATGGTTCGAGTAATGTCTGTCTATTACAGTTCCTCGCACGTTCTCATGCTGTTCTTACACAGTGATGTGGGTATTGTCTGGTTTCTAGATTTGTGGCCAGGCCTTGAGCTTGTGTATTGAAATCTTGTATTGTGTTGCAGTTACGTCGCAGGTGTAAAAACTGCCCATATGGTAAGTTAACTCTTTCAGTTTTGTTGATCTAGAGTTCAGTTAGTGAGTGGGCCCCATTACTTAATTGAACAGTTTTACTCTGCTGATTGATGATTGGGGAAGTGCCTTGACATACAATTCAATCTGTGGGAGGACCCTGTGAGGTAACATCTTGGGGTGTTCAATTTGGTGCTGGTGATGGTAGTGTACCAGATATAGGTGTGGCAGAAGACAGTACAGTGGTACAAATAAGAGATCACCTTCCTCTGTGGTTGTTAGTACAATAGCAAGTGTCTCATCTGAAATTGTACTGGCAGCATTGCCAAGTACTAGTAGAGATACCCCAGTTGTTTCTCAAATTCAAATTGATCCACCTATTACTACAGTCATGGTCGAATAGACACTGAAAGGGAACTGTTAATGTTGGCTTATTGAAATTGAATTTGGAGAAATGTACAAGAGACAATTGATTTAAATAGATTATTGTTAAACAATGTTGACTTGATAAAATGAGGTATATGATCAAAGAAGCAGCCAGATGTGCAAATGAAACACACGATAAATTAGAGGAATTAGCTGATAAATGTGAGTTTGATCTCAGTAAGATGACGAAGGTGAGCAAAAATTGTAAAATAGATTCAACACATGATGAAATAAGAGAATTGAGTTTTGTGACTTTAAGAGCTCACATTAAAGAATTAATTGAGAAGATAAAGGAATAGAGTGATTTGAAGAAAAATAGAGATAGATGGAAGAGATGGACACCAAGTAAAAAGAAAGTCAAGGAATCAGATAGCAAGGTGAAGGGATCAGCTAGTGATTCAGACTTGAGATCAAGAATCGTTTTGGAATTTCCATTCAGAGAAGTACATGGGGGAAATGTAGTACATGTGCCATGGACGAGAGCTGATCTTTATGCTTTTACTACAATTTTTCTGAAACTGCGAGAAGAACCTGAAAGGTGGTACAAAGAGGTTCAAAGGTTGTCAATAATTTCACAGATGGTGTGGACTGACTTAAATTCATTATTTAAGACTGTAATCCCTGATTTGTGGCCGAAATATGAGGTTACTGTTGCTTGGCCGACTGAAGAAACAACAAGAGTTGCTCCTAGCAATGCTCCTTCTGAGGAGGCAGCTAATAAATACAGACAGGTTATTGAACATTTGGGAAAAAAAAGGTGCCAGAAAAGGATATTAATTGGGTAAAGATTTTGAGAACTTTAAAAAAGCTGAAAGAAAGTGCATGCATATTATGAGAGGCTCATTCAGATTTTCAAGAAGCAAAGTGAAGTTGATGATCCTGAGAAAGATGGTGTCAGCACTTTAGTTTCTGCTTTCGTTATAAGTTTGTGTTCAGAACTAAGTATTCATATACAACAAAGTGAAATGTGTTGGCAGACAAATCATATCAATGAGATCTTGAAACTGGCTAAATACAGTAGTGATTGGTTTGATGCAAAGCAGAGTGGGATTAAGGAGAAGCTGAAGGTTGCTCAAATAAAGCAATTTTAGAGAAATGCCTGAAATCAGTTAATGGGTTCAGACATGGATATGTTCATTCTGGAAATGCTGGAGTGCATGGAATGCCCAGATGCATGGGGTGAGAATGGGAAATGGGCAAATGCTACTTCAAGTTGGTAGAAAAGGGACTATGATCAATCCTGGAATTAATCTAAATGTTAAAATGTTGAAGAGGAACACTGCTTATCACTTCTGTGTTACAATCATGCACTGGAAGCGGGACTGCAGAAAAAATCCACATAGAGGCTAGAATGAATTTGTTCCTCAGATGCAGAAAAGTACATTGTCCAGGGCCCCTGCCCTATTGACTAATGTGCAGGATATGCATGACCAGAAATGGTTTCGCATGACAATGCCTATATCCTCAGTGATGCAGCAAAACATGAAGGATGAAATGGCAGATAGTCCAGGGTACCAACAGAATCCACCGATTCTGGGTAATGATCCCTCTCAGTTTTCTTCAGGGAATAATTCACAATGACGGCGACTGAGAGGTAAGAAATAATTCTTACTGAGAGTAGTTGTAGGTAGATCAAAGTGACCCATACATTGATGGTGTAGTCAACGGCCACTTCATTTAATTTTTAATTGAAATGTGTGCTACTTATTCTTCAGTTCATTCTGTAGAAATTCCAAGCACTACCCCTCTCAGGACGAGTTGACGAGAAGTCCATGTTCAAAATGAGGATTCAGTATTCAAAATAAAATTACAAGATTCAAGGGTTCAATTGTTTTAAGGTTTAACAAAAGATTACAGGTTACAGGTTACAGGTTACAGGAACGTTATAGTTAGGCTGACATTTCACTCATACAAAACCAGAGAAATTCAGCGGTTATAGTTAGCTGAGCTACCCATAACTCGCACCACCGCAATGCACTGCTGATGACGTCACATATTACATCACTCATGAAATGGTCAGTGACATCACTGATGACATCTCAAATGAAGTAATTTCGTTCAGCAGTTCGGGCTGTATCCGTGTCTAAAGTTTCCTATGGTAATTAACCTGGAGAAAACACGTTTTGGGACCTCCCTTTTTTCTCGGCCCCTGCTTGATTAATCACCTCGAAACTTTCAACACAGCAGCTGACCTGACCATTCCATTAGTTTTAAAAATTTCGCAATGATTCGTCAAGCGACACCAAAGATATTGGCAAATCAAAAAACGCTTTTCCTATTGAAATTAGGTCCTAACTATAACTACCTACTGGCGACTGCCAGTAGGTAATATATATATACCAAATTGACACATAATTGCAATTGAAACAAATTCCATATGTTGTGTAGAAACATGTTTATTAATGTATTATATTCATGCCACATTTTCATGCAAAATGTTATTTTAGACAAGATGGATACTGCATTATCCCAATATTCGCATAATTCCCAGGTATTGGTCTGTGGGGACTTCAATTGCACTTTTGAGCCATTGGCCCCAATTCCCCCCAACTTGACTGACGAATGGGACAGTGAATGGCAGGTTCCTCATCTAGATTTGCCCTTGGTAAGGTGGAGTGTAAGAGGTGCGCAGTTGTTGGCACTCACAATGCAATATGACCTCAGGGCGACTAATGGTAGGACCGTATCAGATGCTCAAGGGGATCCTACCTTTAATAGGACAGCTCAGGAAAGCAGAATTGACTACTGCCTAGTATCCCTAAACTATTGGCATCTTGTAATGGACATGGCAGTGGTCAAAAGGGTTGACAGCGATCACAACGCTCTCGCTCTCACCCTTACAAATCAAGCATCTGGTGGGACTGTCAACCTGGGCTGCCCGGACATTGGTCTTTTATCAGTTGCAAATAACCTGAGGAGAATTAAGTGGAACTGGGTTGAGGCCCATCCGGAGGCCCTGGGCGCAGTAAAGAGGAAGGTTTCTACATTCCTTGAGAAAGCTGCAAGGTCAACTATGGAGCAGGTTGATGAGGTGATAGGTTCTAGCCATGATTTTTTATATAGAGAAATTAGGGATTTACTGGGTAGCCAGGGGAATCGGTATAAGACGGAAAGACCAAATCGACAACATATACAAAACCAACAGGGAGCATGGTATACTAAGGCCTGTAGGCTCTCAAAGCAGGAACTATTAAAGGCAGTTAAGCAAAAATCTCGTCAGGAAATAGTGTCTTGCAGAGCCAAGTATAAACTAGTAGTTGAAGCTGCTAAAAAGGAGTGGGAGGGCTCCCTTTGGTCATCCCTGAGGAGTGCATTGCTAGAGAGAGATGCGAAAAATTTCTGGAGTCTAGCCGCCCATTGGCTAAAGGGTAATAAGTGTCAATTGGAATTTACAGTACAACCGGAGGCCTGGGAAACACATTTTGGCACACTATATGAAACTAGGGATAAGGTGCTCGTGGGACATGACGAAAATCTGACCAGTGGGCCTCTGGACTCAACTGACCTCCATTTTACGCTAGAGGAGACCCAAGTAGCAATTGCCTCTTGCACCTTGGCTCGTGCGCCTGGGCCTGATCGAATCCCCAACGATCTCTATAAGGAGGATGTGGCTCTCTGGGGTTGGTACATAAATGTACTATCAAACTCAATCCTCAGAGGTAGCCCTATCCCCACATCGTGGAAAAATGCTGAGATCGTCCCGATCTACAAAAAAGGGGATAGAGCAAAGCCATCAAGCTATAGGCCAATAAGTCTTATCGACTCCTTACAAAAGATCTTTTGCAAGCAGATATTAGCTCGGCTGCAGGATTGGATCGCAGAGTCTGAAGTCTTGAGTGACCTCCAGGCAGGATTTCGAGCTAAAATTAGCACCCTGGACCAAACCTTCCGTTTGTTATGTTTATACTGGAAGGAAGTGCATATTAAAGGAGGTGAACTCTACGTGGCTTTTGTAGACCTGCGGTCTGCGTTTGACTTAGTTCCCCGGGCTAAACTGTGGAGGGTCTTAAGGAATTAGGTATGCCACAAAATCTCTTAGATATTTTAATTAGACTCCACACACTTAACACAGCACAGGTGAGATGGGGAGGGAATAATCAAGTTACGGATACCTTCCCAGTTGAGTGTGGTGTGAGACAGGGCTGTGTTCTTGCCCCCACTCTTTTTATCCTTTTTATTAATGATGTTATAAAGTGTCTAGATAGGGATGGGTGTGACGCTCTGAAAGTTGGTAGTACAAGAGTCCCAGCCCTCCTTTTCACTGATGACACCCTTTTAATTGCAAAGACTCCGCAAGGTCTTCAGCAGCTTTTAAATGATTTTATTATGTTTTGTGATGTTCACAAACAAATTTATCAAAATCTTATTTTGATGCTAAAACATTAAGTGATATGCTGGATTCTGGCATATCCCTTTTTTTTTTACCTCTAATGTATGTTTTTGTTGGCTCTTCAATTGAGCTATTCATCGTCCACACTATTTTCTGTTTGCTGTACTTGTTCTGCTCCCATGAATCGAGATAACGACACAAATTAAATTTTTTGCCTCCAATTTTAAATTCCTTTTCTTTTCTAAACAGTCGCGGACCCCCTGATTGGAGTTGCAGACCCCCAGGGGTCCACCGACCACAGGTCAAAAACTAGGCTTAGGTAAAATTCAAATTACGCTTGAGTGAAGGGCGCATTTTTTTATTTTTGCATAAGATCATTAATGCAAAATGACGGAGATCATACTATTTCGGGGAGAAATTTTCACATAAGATGTACTATTTGGATAATTTTTGAATGTGAGCAGCATTTCAGGAAGATTTTTTATCCGAGCAGACTGAACAGGTAATTTTCGATCACAAAACTACAAATCCGAATGTGAACTGCAGTAGTATGAATGCCGGTGGCAGTTCCTTTAATGTGTACGATCAACAAACATTTCAAGTAGATTTTATTTGAGCAGACAGTAGGATAATTTTTGAACGTTTAAAACTACAAATCCGAACACGAGCTGCAGTGTATTGAATGCAAACAACAGGAAGTCATCTTACATTTTTGAGAATTTTTAACCAAACGGACTGTTCAGGAAATGTATTACACACAAGTGTATTAAGCCCATCCCAATTAAGAATCACTGTTCTACCTGACTGAACATTCCTTAGATGTGTTTTAGGCTTGAATCAAGGATATAAAGGATATATTGTAATATTTTTACTGTAGATCTTGTGTTTTCCTTTGCAAGGTCTTAAGAACAATGTTCCAGCTTCTTCTTTCAACTTACAAGAAAGTCATAGTCCAGTCCTGCATCTTATCTAGACTAGATTTGTGTAATGTCCTGTTTCTAGGGATTTCCTATGTCCATAATTCAAAGTCTTTGGGTAATTTTATACAGGCTCATCCTAGAATTAAATTGGAGAGCTTGTTTCTTCTCATCTCTCGACTTTACATTGCATTTCAATTAGAAAACAGCTGTTATGGTGTTATGAATAGCACACCATGCCTGCTTTAACAAAGGGCCGGTGATCAGGAGCTCCGTAAAACATAGTGCTTGGTCGGGGCTTCCAAGCTTTCCCCTGCTCGTCTGTGTTTTATTCCCTCAAATTTGTAAAACCTGAAGTGGGGGATACATGCTTTTGGTGCTAGACTAAGGCATAGAATGCTCTCTTTCTGGCTAGCAGACTCAAAGATGACCATTTAAACCTCCTCTGAAATCTCAAAGCTTTGCAGATTCCCTATACTTTGTAGTTCTTATCCTTTAGTTACTGTTTTTTTTCTCAGTTCAGCATCAACAAAGCCTAGGGTTTAAGTGTATTCATAACTAAATATGTAAATATAAAAATAATGCAATTCAGACTCATGCCAGTTTATGTTAACATGTCTCTTGAACCATTATCATCTTACATTAATTCTGCCATGTCCTTTACGTTAAGCAGTCAACTTTAGAACTGTTGGGCTCCTCAAACGTAATATGTGCTGCTAGTATGTCAGGTTTTCTTTATCTTAAGTTAGTTACTGCTTTTTTAAGTTATGTGTGTATTATGATGATATGTTATGGGGTAGGTTTACAAAGGTTTTGCGTCAGGGTTTTGTCACTTTTTTGATGCAGACCAGATACAAAATCCATTTTGGTATTTACAAAGCAACCCAAATGTCGATTTAAGTTGCTTTGTACAAAAAAAAGTAATGCACCAAAGCACATTGTGCTGCCTTGCGTTACTTTATTTTTTATTTTTAGAGTTTTCTATAGCGTGAACAAGACCCTGAGTAGGGTATCAGAGCGTTTTACAATACAAAGCAGAGTAAGTATAAAAACATTTTGAAATACAGAGCTGAGAAAGTATAAAAACATTTTAGCAAGGTTCGGCAGATAGCAGAAACGATAATAGAGATGATTTGTTCGGTGCAGTAGGAACGAGTTCGAGTACGAGTAAGTCTTAGAAGCAAGGGTGTCATCAAGGGAAGTGTAAAAACAAGTTTGAAGTAGAAGAATGGTTCAATGCAGGCAGGAGTGATATCGAGAGTAGAGTCTCCATCAGATTCAGAGAGGGGCAAGTCAGTGAGTTAGCTGGTGTGATTAATAGGGCCCCAGACGGCGAGGATTGGTAAGGAGTTACGGGAGGAATTTGCTCATCAGGAATGATTTGGCTTCCCTTTTGAATAATGGTGTTGAAGAGATTTTTCTGATGCACGGAGGTAGCGAGTTCCATATTCTTGGTGCAGCTCCGGAGAATGCTCTGTCAAAAGTTTTTTTCTTGCTGAAGCGTGAAGGTTTCAGGAATAGATTATCGGAGCTCCTAGAGTGTCTGTTTCCTCCAGATATAGTAAGTTTCTGGGATAGGTATTGGGGGGTATTGTGGTGTAACACTTTATCAGTGATACAGGCCATCTTCAGGTGGATTCTAGCTTTGTAGGGTAGCCAGTTGAGTGCCTTCAGGTGTGGCGAGATATGGTCAAATTTCCTAGATCCCGTTAGGAGTCTTGCTGCTGCGTTGAGACAGGCTTTTAAAGGGGCTGTTGAGATTTTGGGAAGCCCCGAGAGGGTAGCACATCCGTATTCCAACCTCGATATGACTAAAGCCTGAACTGCAGTTTTGAGGTCAGGGTTCTCGATGAATGGTTTCATTTTTCTGAGATAGCTGAGGTGAAAGCGGGCATTTTTAGCCAACAGGTTGATGTTTGTTTGCATGTTAAGGTTCTTATCCAGTGTGATTCCAAGCGATTTGGTGGAGTCTACCAGAATCGGCGTGCAATTTAGAGCAGTGATCATCTTGGTCCATTCCTTTATCACCAGAGAGTTTTTTGGGGGGGAGATTAAAAGAAATTCAGTTTTTTGCGAGTTTAGCTAGAGGAAGTTGGTTGTTAGCCAGTGGACGGTCTTTTCAAGAGCTAGATTCATCATCTTGATCTTTTCAATGGAAGTGATCTTGATGTAAAGTTGAGTGTCATCCGCATACATGTGGAAGGAGATATTCGCCTGCTGTCGTAGTTTGGTTAGTGGTTCGACATAGAGGTTGAATAGCGCGGGGGATAGAGTTGAGCCTTGTGGTACTCCTAGTAGGTTGGGGGAAGAGGAGAAAGATTTTTATTCACCATGAACGTTTGCGTTCTGTTTTCCAGAAAGGATTTGAACCATTGAAGGACTGTGCCAGATAGTCCCATCCTGTTTTCCAGTCTTCTTAGAATTTTGTCGTGATTGACAGTGTCGAAGGCTGATGAGAGGTCGAGCAGGACTAGTCGAGAGCGAGTAGGGCGTCGTCGACTATATGAAGAATTGCTGTTTCTGTGCTATGCCCGGGTCTGAAACCCAATTGGCAGTCGTTCAGTAGTTTGAAATCCGTGATGTGTTGGTTCATTGTTGCTGAACACATTTTTCCAAGACCTTGGCTAGCATGGGAATGTTGGTTATAGGTCGGAAGTTATTAGGGTCGGAGGGGTTTTCTGTCGGTTTTTTTACGATAGGGGTGACTTGGCCAATTTTTAGGCAATCCGGGATGTGACCTTGCGAGATCGAAGCATTGATGATTTTGGTCCAGAGAGGGGAGATGATATGGTAGATGTCGGGTAGGCAGTTTGAGGGGAGAGGGTCATTGAAGTGGTTATTGGGTTTGATAGTTGCTAAGGTTTTAGTAATATCACTGAGATCGTAAAGTTTGAAGGTAGACCAATGAGAGTTATTTTTAGGCAAAGGTAGATCAAGTTGTATAGGATTTTCAACTTGTGTGTTCTTTAGGGTAGCTGAGTTGATTGCTGCCGTCCTGAGCTCGTGTTGGAGGGAGTTGGTTTTAGCTGTGAAGAATGAAGAAAATTCTTCACTACTTAGCTGCGATTTCGAAGTTATGAGTGCGGTTTTGGCCAATTTGTTTGATTGTTGTTTTAGCATTTCGAAGAGTTTTTTCGGTCTATTTTTGGCATCATCTAGTTCCGATCTGAAGAAGTCTTTTTTTGATTGTAGAAACTTTTGTTATAGGAGTTTCTAGATTTTCTTAGTAGTTTGAGTTAGAGGGAGGAGGGATGTTGTCTCCATTTCCGTTCAGTTAGTCTTGGTTTACGTCTCTCTTCATTCAGGGCTCCGTTGAACCATGGGTTTTTGTCTTTGTCCGGTATTCTTTTGAGTTTTGGTGGGGCTACTTGGTCAAATAATTTGGTCATCGTGGAGTTGTAGTGAGCAGTGAGGTCATTGACATCTGACATGTTATTGGGAGGAGTGAGTACTTTCTCACAGTTCGAAGCTAGATTGTTCCAGTTTAGGTTTTTCGTGTCTCTGATCCAGTGTCTGTGCTTGAATTGCTGCAAGTAAGTTTTCTTTTTAGCGGAGGGAATTTGGAAGGTAATAATGTGATGGTCTGACCAATCACAAGGGGTGATCGAGATAGATTCAACCATTTTTTCTTTAGTGTTGATCCAGTCAAGTGTAGCACCTTTGGAGTGGGTGGGCTTTGAGACAGCTTGGATCAGGGAATGGCCTGCTAGAAAGATTTTGATAGCGTTGACCTGCTTGTCTAAGGGGTCTTCCCAATGGAGATTGAAGTCGCCAAGGAATATGTCATTGGATCGAGGGGTCGAGTTAGTTGTAATGATTTCCATAAGTTGGTCTGTGAATACAGCGTTCTCATCTGGGGGATGGTAGAGTATATGTAGTTTGTAGGGGTGGTTATCTGAGGATTTTAAGGAGATCCTGAGGTATTCGCACGAATCCAGGGGTTCGAAGTGAAACTTCGAGATAGCGTTGTCGGATCGATGTATGCAGGCGATGCCTCCGCCTTTTTTGTGAGGTCTGTCTAGTCTTATGATGTTATAGTTCGGGGGGACTAGAAGGTCTAGGCATGGGGAGGATGATTCCGTGAGCCAAGTTTCCATTAGGATGGTTATGTCCATTTTCAGGTTAAGAATGAGGTCGGCGTTGTCAGAGGCGTGTTTTAAAGCTGAGCGGCAGTTTAATAAGAGGCAGGAGATCTGGTTTGAGGCATTCTCTAACGAAGGGTCGTGATTTTCAGGGGTTGGGGTTATTTTTTGAAGGTTATTAGGGTTTATCGTTCTGTGATTCGGTTGGGATGTTCTGTTTGGGTTAATGGGGACTGGGTGAATAGAGAATTCTTCCTTATTGGTGAGGGGACAAGTAGGAGCTTCGTAGAATAGTAGTAAGGTTTGGATTTCCGAGTCCGTGAAGTAGTTGAGGTGTTTGCGTGTACGGAATTGTCGGTTCGACAGAGGCAGAGGGATAATGCTTATCTCATTGTTGGCTGCTGCTAGAGAGAATTGAAAGTGGTTGATTTTAGAGAGAGAATTTTCTGTGAGTTGTAAGATGTTTCTAATTTCCAAGATAACGTTTTGTAGGTTCCGGAATGTGCTGTTAGTGTGGGTTCTGAGTGTGCCTAGTTCATATTGGTAAGAGGGGGAAGGCAGGAGCGGCGCGCAAAGAGGGCTGGTGATAGGATTGCTGGCGGGTTCGATGACTGTGAATGCAGGTGTGAGATGTTTGAGTAGCTGGGAATGTGGTAGTCGAATATGAGTGGGGTATGCACGGGTTGGAGGCTTTTTTACGATTCGCTACGGTGGCCTTGTCGTGGTGAATTTCGCCGGAGGTCGGAGAAGGGTTGAGGTGGCGGGAAAGGGTTATGGGGATGGGGCTGGTGGCGGAGTGTGGAAATGATGAGGGTCATAGATTGGGCATTAGGGGAGGAGCCTTGTTGTTGCTTCTTGCGATGGTTCTAGGTAAGGGTGTCTGTGATATGAGTTCTAAGGGAGGTGAGTTGTTGTTGCTTCTTTCAAGGGTTCTAGGTAAGGGTGTCGGTCGCTGAGATTCCGGAGAGATAGAGATAGAGGGAGTAGTTTGGTCCAGGTGGACAATGGGTGGAGTGTTGGTGTGGGTTTTTAGTGTGGAAAAGTATTTGTCGAATTGATCTAGGTCCCTATTGGCTGCTTGAATAAGAACAGTGCCATTTTTGTAGGATGTTATGTTCAGGGTGGCTCTAAGGTTTTGTGAGGGTGCCGTTGTAATCCTGGTTCCGTAGGGAATATTTTTCTTGTCATGGATGATTAGTAGCTTGGAAAAGGAAGTTCGCAATTTGGCCATTTTTCTTGTGAAAAATATAAGGTCATTGATTATTACACCTTTCTTTGCGTTGAAGGAGGGGTCAAGGAACAGAGTTTCGGGGGTTTTTCTGAGGAGGTTGTGTTTGAAGGTTTTGGAAGCATTCTTATATAGATTGGGAGGGCATAGAATAGAATAGGCGTTGTTTCCTGCAGGTTTCATATATGGTCCAGCCATTATGGGGTTTTCCTTGTTCTGGGAGAAAGGACCGGTTCGCACTCCTTTTGAGGAAGAGCTAGGAATAAGTTTTTTCAAAGGGAGAAGTATGGGATCAAAGCAGGCCAGAGTGGGAGAAAATGTATTTTAGAGGGAATTAGAGAGGAAGAAGAAAGCTGCACACAATAGCTAGATGGTCTAAGTATGGCAGAGACGTTACAAGATGGCTGCCATTTTGCAGGTTGCAGCCGAGGATGTATTGTAGGCCTTTATAGACACAGAGAAGTAGTCCTCTGTTTCTTTTTACTATTGCAGGCTCGGGCTTTTGTACCTTTAGGCAGGAGGAGAATGGCCCAGGCTAATATAAGATGGCTGCCTGTTTGTAGGCGACCCCAAGGTAGTTATTCAACTTTTTTATTTATTTTTTTGTTGCTTAAATGTTCTTTGTAGGCTCCAAACATTTATTTTTGTTTTAGTTAGTTCGTTCAAGGCAGGGTGAGAAAGGCCCTCCGGGATCACCCCTTCCCGCAATCTCTAGGTCTCAGACTGGAGTCCCTTGTGGTTGCAGCAGCGCCAGTCTGGGGATGGAGCGGCGTGCTCCCGCATTAGGGGACATGACCACCGGCTGATCGGGACCTAGGGGGGAAGAGGGCGGGCTATCCAGACAGCCTCTAGGGGGCTCTGCGGCTCCGTCGTGGCCGGCCGGACAACGAGAAGAGAAAGGAGGGAGCAGCTACAACAGCAAGTAATCTCCCAGGGGCAGTGGCGTAACGAAAGTTGAGGGGGCCCCCCTGCAAGGTACATGGAGGGGCCCCCGCTCTGGATTTGATCCAGAGCTCTCAGGCCTATGTACTGTGTTGAGGGAGCCCCCTGCAGCTTGGGGGCCCCCCGCACAGCAGTGGCTGCGGGGGCCTGTGTTACGCCCCTGCCCAGGGGGCTCTGGGCCCCGGTGAAACCGATAGCCCGCTTGCCCTCAACTCTGCCGGCTCTGAGCAAAGATGGCGGGTGGCACAGTGGGAAAAGTACGAGCCTTTCCATCTTCACGGCAGTGTGTGTTGCCGCCAGTCAATATGAGGAGAAAGGAGGGAGCAGCTCCTAAAGACGGATGATATCCCGGGGAGCTCTGGGCCCCGGTGATGTCGACAACCGGCTTGCCCCCAATTTGGCCGGCCCAGGAGGGAAGATGGCGGCCAGCACAGCGAGAAGCGCAAAGAGCCTCCCTAGCTCAGCGGGATAGGAAAGTCGAGGTCCGGAGGTGAGTCAGTTGGGGAGTGGTGCGGTGGGAGAAAGTATGTTTGTGATTCAGGGCTAAAGGAGATTTAAGCTCGTAAAAGCAATCTCCAGCCTCGGGAGCTCCATCTTTGAGCTCCTACTCCTCCGGCGGCCATCTTCCTTTTCCTTTGCATCAGGGAGGCGTTCTATGTGTGGTGCATGGGGATTCCTGTGCATCCACCAATGGATTTTGACACAACTTCTCTTGCTGGGTTACTTTGCATGAAATGTTTGTAAATCTGGACATTGGAATAAGGTCTTTCAGCATGCATTCTGAGAATGTCTTTGGAGTGTCTAGGCTTTAAAATTCACTGAGAGTTGATCTAGATGTGTTTTACGCTTGCTGCTGAGATATAAATACAGTATGTTTGTATTTTGGAGTGCAATGTGGAAGGCATTGCTTTTGTGATATGCAGTACTTTACTGCTTTATAGTGTGAGTGCAATGTTGACTGTGTTTATCACTGATACCATGTTATGTTACCTTTCTATTGGCCTCACTGTACTGTTCAATTATGCCATGTCCTTTTAATTATACTGAGTCAAATTAAATATAGAACTCTTATGTCTTGCTGACATAATATGACCTGTTTCTGTGACCTGTTCTTTATCTTATTTCAGGTCCTCTTATTATTAAGTTAGGTGTATCTTCTTGTGGTGTGCTTTAAGCTGTATCTTGTTGTTGGACGGTGCTGCACCGCACAGGCACTCCCAGGGCACTCTAGGCCTATCACTAACCCTTGCTAGGGAAAGGAGAACAGGCATGCACCATAAGTCTGTTTGTAGTGGTTTGGTTTTAAAGTTGACTGAGAGCTGGATTTGATGTGTTTCAGGCATGCTGCTTAGAAATAACATATTGTACTTCTGTGTATTGCAAGTACAGCGTGAAAGTCATTTAACACTTCTACCATGGTGTGTTACATTTTTCTTGAACTCACTGACGCCCACACAGTATGAGACTGTGAATGCATGAGAGTGTGCTGCACAAACGAGAGACAAAGAGAAATATCATACCCACACTAAAAGAACAGTTCGTAGTCGGACAGATGCTAAATTGGATGCCGAGCAAATGGAATGTAGGAGAGATATTATTGAGGGAGTTAGGATGTATCCTTCATTAATGGATAACAAAAGAGAGGTAAAAATTACTATTCCCACTCCAGTGAGTGCAACAGTAGGGAAAGTGTTGGATAGCGAAGGGGTAAAAATTACTATTCCCACTCCAGTGAGTGCAACAGTAGGGAAAGTGTTGGATAGCGAAGAGACAAAAATTACTATTCAAACTAAAACAGTTAAAACAAAAATAAAAAACATCAAAAATTATAAAAAAAATCATTAAAAAGTAAACAATATTTAGAAATGAAAAATCAAATATATTAAATATATAAAAAATATTATAGTATTAATTACATATAAAAAACCTACAAATAATATATAATATAAAATAATAAATACATTTATAAAATGAAATTCGTTTAAACTAGAAAATATTCACAAACAAATAAATTAATTAATACATAAATGTATTTATAGTATTCCCTACCCTATAACACCACACCAATAATAAAACACTTCAACATTTCTGAATGAAATTTTTCTAAAATTAACATAATTAATAATGAATTTAAAGAATATTATTAATAAAAAAAAACTAATAAACATTAATCGACTACAGACACTTTAACACTATGATATCCACAACACACACCTAAATTAAACTCTAAAGTAATAAAACACAATTATAAATTAGAAACTATTACTATTAACAACTAATAATAAAGTAATTAACATGTATTTAATACCCACCCTTTAACCCTTTAAAAGTAAAAACAACAATCAAAAAATTTAACAATTACCCAAAATAAATATCAAATAATTAACATTAATTAACAACTATATATTAATTCATTAAATACAAATTACTTCCCACCCTTTACTCCTATAAACACCAAAACAAACACCTAAAATTAATTACCCAATTACCATAATTAATTACCAATTAATTAATTAAAATTAATTAACATCCAATTATTAATTCATCAATTAAAAATAAATTACTTCCCACCCTTAACACCTATGAACACCACAACACACACCTAAAATTAATTACACAGTTACCATAATTAATTACCAATTAATTAATTAACAACCAATGATTGATTAATTAATAATAAATTACTTTACACATATAACACTATAACATCTCAATTAAACAAATTTTAATAAATAAAAAATAATCAATAAATTTAAGATAATTAAATTACTTCCCACCCTATTCCCCTATAAACCTACAACCCACTACGGAACTAAAAACGCAAAATTCAAATACATTTTTTTTATAACTACTAAAAATTCAACAAATATTTTAAAAATACAAACAATTCTTGTACAAAAAAACATACAACACATACATATAAAATAAATACTAAAATACAAAGCATTAATAAACAAACGATATTTTTAACAACTATATATTTGCAAACGATATTAAACACTTCAATATTTTTAACATCGATATTACTTACATAAAATCGATATTCTTGACCATGAGAATCTGTATGTCGATATTTCTGACCCACGATATTTGCAACTTGATATTTGTGCAACTGGATATTTTTGATTCGATATTCTCATTCTGCACTATTCAAAACCATACTCTAGTCAAGTAAGCGAAAGGTGTTTCTTTTTAACCATAATTTCTGAGATTGTGGTTCTGCTTTACAGCAATGAATGTACTGGAATTAATTACACAAACCTTACACTGTAATGAGCTCTATGGGATACAATTGGATTTCAATAACTTTCTTTATAAAAAACGTAGGGGCTGATTACGATGGCGGGCGGACTTGCGTGATTGGGACCGCCCGCCAGACATGCAGCGGTCCCACCACTGAAATTAGGATGCGACCGCCATACTGGCGGGTGCATCCTGGGCCTTTAATAACATTGCGGGCGGTGCAGATGGCTGCAGCAGCGTCCGCAATGTTAAAGGTGCTTGCACCGCATTTCCCTGCACCACATGGCAGGCGCCACGCGGTGCCTGCCACTTGGTGCATGGAAATGCAGGGGAGTACCATGCGTACCCCCCAGTGCAGCGACACCACCCCCATGGGGGGGCCCGCAACGGGCCCCCAAACCCAATCCCAGCCACCCTTTCCATGGCGGCATCGCCGCCATGGAAAGGCCTTTATTTCCCCACATCCTAATGTGGCGGACGGTGCCTGCTAGGCACCGCCACCATATTAGTGGCCCTGCTCCGCCCACCAGGCAATCGGTGCGATTGCCACCGGCGGAAAAGCGGCGGACGGACTTTGCATCCGCCGCGATACTCACCGCCATCCTAATATGGCGGTGGGTAATTCTCTATTTGATGGCGGAACGATCGCCACCACCAGCCCGGCGGTGGCGATCGTTCCGCCATCGTAATGAGCCCCTAAATTCTTACATTAAAAAAAGGCTACAACATATTTTCACTGAAGAGTTAGATTTGGGATTACAAAAATAAATATAAATAATTTCAATAAATTCAGAAACAAATATCACATTTAATCCAACTTTTCTACTAATAGATGATCTGAAGTAAAAGGGAATATTGTAAAAATATGAGGCATTCTTAAACGGACCACACCATGCTGCCACATGAAGTGGAACCTAAACAGAAGTGTTGAACATGTTTAAACATGGAAGCATTCTGTACGATGGGATGGGTACCTTCGCCATTCCCTTTCAATATAGACATATATGTCATGGACAATATATGAAAATTGGGGTTAAAAAACGAAGATAAAAATGAGAAGAGAAAGCGATATTAGTGCAATAAACAGGATAGTCTTATTGAAACACCAATATTTTAAGATGCAGAGTTAAAAGAAGCATTTAGCTGCTTATATTAACAAGTGACTTCAGTGAAATATTGAATTTCCGTTTACTTTTCATTTATCTGATACCTTTAAATTGTACTTATCATTCTGTTCTCATCCAGGGTGTCTATGAAAAATTATTTACAGATAAATTCTTTTTGAAAAGTTATAGATTGAGCTAAACTTTCCCTGGTTGGGTCTGGTTTTCCTAAAACACTTTTGTTGATTTCTCTACATAATTAATTAATTGAAGCAAATTTGATTTAATATCTGAGGGTATATGGATACAACTGTTAAAGGGAAGGCCGATCTGATACCTGCACTGATTCTGCATTTTTGATGTTCATGACTGTATATACATATAGATATGTGTATGTCAAAGTATGTTTGTGTCTCTTTGTGGGATCTAGCCAAAATACATTCAACAGGTAGTTTTTGGCTAGTAATAACACAAGATCCTTAACATCATTGCAAGGTGTAAATAATTTGGCTACCAGCTTTCTTCCAGAAAAGAGGTATTTTCTCACCCTCTGCATGACCTTGACCTTGACCTTCTATATTGGCAGTGTGTTTTCTGGCTATATCTATACTGTTTTGTCCAAAGTGAAATATGTTGTCTCAAGTTAGGAAATGGTGCAAGGTGTAGGACTATTTGAAATTAGTATTTGCATATACCAGGAGTTAAACTGCAATGCCAGACTAATACCATCTTGACTTTGAGAGGAAATATTTCCCTTACCCTACTATATATCCTTCAGAATCTTTTTTAGAGCTACAGGAGTGTGGCCTACAAAGACAGTACTACTACAATTATGTGCTGATTCCTGTTCATATTATTGAAGAGTGTGAGTCAGTGAGAAAGTGCCTGATTCTTTTCAGCAAGAGACTGGTTGATGACCATGAGATTTATTTGTTTGTGCCACCAGTGACCCCATAGTTTTCATGTTTATTCAGCAATTAGGACTAATTAGGTGGGTGTCCTAGTTCACCTCATTCATACATGTATGTCTATCCTAAAGCTCTGTGCTTGGGCTCATAAGACATATCTCACCTGGCATAAGAAACACTGATCATAAGCTCCGTTGTGTGATTTAAACATGCTGCACAATACTGCCAGAAACTACATCCAAGTATTTTGGATCTATTGTAGTGGGGGGATAATGAATAGTCAAGCTCAAAAGCTTCAGGATCCTCCAAATGTCACATCTCTAAACCACTGTAGTAAAAAATTAAGGATGGTTTTTTTCATATCCCTACCACTCTTAGCTGATCAATATGTCAAATGAAGACTAGTGTCAAGGATCAGCATAGTTGATTAACCTACAAGTTGCACTATAATAAGTGTTGCAAAGAGTGGCCAACTAAATGGCAATTCTGATGACTGTGGGAATTTCAGCACCAATGTCTACTTTTTTTTTCTCCTGGACTTCAGGATATTTATTCATTTTTCTACCAGCCAGTTTTCTACCAGCCATCTTTAATCTAGGATAATGGCAGCTGCACATCCCTGGTTGCATCTCCCTTACATTACACACTTTTGTTACAAACTTTCCATAAATAACTTGTGTAGGCAGGAATTATTTAATCTCTAAAAATTGTTGGATAAAAGGGTTAAAGGATATGCAGAGATTCAGCCTGGATATGCAGAGATGCAGCCTGCATTTATTCTGTATTTAGTCATGCATGAACATTTAGATATTGAAGTATATGTATTTTTGTGTGTCTTTCTTGTATGAAATGTAAATATGTGTGCCATTTTTATAGTCACACATCAAGTTGTACGTGCTTCTGAGGGTGCATTGAAGTGATTGAAACAGTAGCCAGATGTTTAACCATAAACATCATTTTTGGAGCAAATTGGTTTTTGTGTTTGGTCATGCTCTTGCAGAACATATTTAACATCAATACAAATGGTACAAACATGAGCTACAAGATTGGGTCCTGAAAAATGATATTTGCCTGCCTTCCGCATGACCAGAATTTTGACCTTCTACATATTCAGTGAGCTTTCTTGCAATAAATATAGAATTTTCCCAAACAAAATTGTCTCATCAAGGTGACAATGGTGCATACCAACAGCATACCAAAAGCCAAAGAACACTGAGGTAACTTACCAAACCCTACCACAATACCAAATGTTCTGAAATGAAAGAATATTTTTAAAAAGAGAGACATTCTTCAAAGAATAGCACCAAGTCACAATATACACTGGAACCAAAATAGAGGTGATGAAACAAGTTTAAAAATGTTAAAAATGTGTACAATCGAACAGATGCATTCACGGTTCACTTTTAACATTGATAACATTTACATCCATGATGCAAACATGGCAGCACATAATGAAGAATAAAAGTGGGAGGAGAAGGGGACATCAGTGAAATGTGCAGTGAACTATTGAGCCAAACACTAATATTTTGAAATTCAGTATATTAAAGAGGCATTTGCCAGCTTCAATCAGGAAGAAACTTCATTAAATTTGCATCTTTCCCTTTGGCTTTTCACTTATTAAATACTATTTTATTATTCTTTAAAATATTACTTCATCACACATACCATTCATTTCTAAGGCATTGCAGATATATCTATGAAACACATTTAAGGAATGTTTTGAAATTAAATGTTATACATTCTGTTACTCTTCCCTGCCTGTATCACCTTTATGTATCATACTTGTGTGACTAACCTTTCATGATACATTCACTGGGGCAAATATGATTTACTGCCTGTGGATGAAGAGAGGAAGGAGTTAAAAAGAGGAATGCATTTATTCTGTATTTAATTATAAATGTCCATAAATATTTTAATGTATATATTTGTCAAATAACTTACCTATATGTGTTTCTCTTTAATGCAACAAAACAAGCATTTGAGTTATGTGTAAATGTTATGTGTATAGCTCTACATGAAGCTGATTGTGCTCTAGAGGATGTATTGAACAGTGACTTATAAAGTCACCAGAAACTCATAAAAAGGAACAAACGGGTCTCCCATTTCCTCTCTTTAGAGGTTTGGTTAGCTTCAGAACATCTTTAACATAATTATAAAGGACAGCTACATGGATAACCAGGTTTCTCATTGAACACAGAATTTTGCTCACCTTCGGAAAGACCAAAATATTGACATTTAGTATTATTAATGTGGTTTATAGTTGATACATATGCCTCTTCAGACTAGGGAATTGGTCCTACTATAGACCACTTTTAACTGATTAGGAGCCATGCCAGAAGCCAAAATAGAAGTCACACTAATGCCATATGGTATCTTGAAATATTTTCCTTGTTGTTTTGATATGTATCCTCAGGATCTATTTAGAGCTCAAAGGCAGGGGCCCACATAGACAGAAGAACTATAATCAATTATGGAGCTTCTGGCTAATCTTATTAGCAAGGGTTTTGAGTTATTTCAAGAGCATGATGCTTGTTAGAAAGAGGTGGTAGGGTGGATGTGAGGTTTTCTATTTGTCACACCTGTGATCCTAGAGTTTTCCATGTTTGTTTGGTTGTTATGTATGACCTAGTGTGGCTCCCATTTCAACATAACTGCTTCATCTGTGTCTGTCTTGAAGTTCTCTGCTCAGGTCATTAGGCATATCTTATCAGAGAAAAGAAGCTCTTATCCCAGGCCTATTTGTGGGATTCACTAATACTGTAAACTCTTGCTAGAACCTCCAAATAAGGGGCCGATTCCGATCTCGGCTGGTAGGGCACCGAATCGGATTCGGCTTAACCGGATCCGATTCGGAGCCCTATTTCGCGACCGAGTCGTACGTGCGTCCGGGCGAGCGAGTACGATGCGTTCGCTCGCGAAATCTCCGACCGACTCGTTCGCAGGACCCGACCGCTCCGACCGACTCGCACGGGGACGACGCGCACCTCGCAATGGAGACGTTTCCCGGCCGGGTAAGTACGATGCGCACCTCGACCGCTCCGACCGACTCGCGCAGCCCGGCTCCAAGGAGCTGTTGGAGTCGCACTTTGGGGGTCCGTGTCGGACCCCCTGGAAGCGTAGGCGTGCGAGTCGCACACAGGGGGACACATGGGTCCCCCTACACGTGCATGTACGGTGCGACCCGCATCGACGCGAACACGCTGTAGGGGCGCCCTTGTTCGCGTTGTGCCCATTGAGTCAATGGGAGCCCGTGTACGCGTCGTACGACTGGCTCCCATTGACTTCAATGGGAGTCCGACCGAATCGAGTCCGATAGCATACGTGCGCATCGTACTCATTCGGTCGGACTGCTAGGGTCCGATTCGGTCGGAAATCTCTCCGGGTCCGGCTCGGTCGGAGAGATTTCCGGCCCGAATCGGAATTGGCCCCTAAGTCTCTTGGACCATTTCTAAGAGGACAATTTAGAAGTGATACTCAAAGTCTTCAAGCACATCCTAGTGACTCAGTTCAGTTCATAACAAACTTTATTCGGTCAAAAGAACATATAAGCAATACATCAAATATTATCATTAACAATTTAAAACCCTCATACATAACAGACCAACAGGATTTAAAATGATAAATTACACTTCAAACTAAAAGTACTGATATTAAAAGCAGATCTTATCAAATTTAATACAGAATAACACAAGTCTCGGGATTTCAAGGATTGCAAAAATATTATCTCTTCTTTAAAATATCTTACTTTAGATTTACGGAGGGCTGGGACTAAAAAGGCACGTCTCGGTTTGAGATACAGTCTACAAGATAGAATAAAGTGACTTGTGCTCTGAGCAGAAATTCCATCACAACAAGATGCCTGAAGATCCCTGCTCCAGCCCCAGCTATAGGAAAGGCAAATTTAAAGTGCAACCTTTCTAGTCTAAAACTTGTCAGCCTATATCGATGGGTTGGATTTTCTACCCAACATAAGTAAGGTTCAATGCTGTTTGTTGTAGAGACGGCAACATACCAAATAACAGATACTTTAGCTTGAGCAAGATCTAAGGGGATTTTTGAGCAATAATTCAGATAGCGCTCTTTTATAAAAGATTTATGGTTGTGCTTAATGCAGGATGGATTTTCATAAAATCCGGGCAGTTCTAGTGAATAGAAAGTATTTCTGATATAAGACAGCAGGGGATCTGCTTCACTTTGTCTAATGAATGACAATCAATTATAAAAGATCTTGTAACAGCAAGTTAAGATCTAACCCACATTTTTGCCCAAAGCAATAACGGGACCCAACCAATTAGGTCTTCCATGTAGGAAACCCCAATTCCTCATGCAAATTAAATTCAAAGTACTGACTGGGACTGATAGCAATCTTTTAATAAAGCTATTTTCTTCTCTTTGCAGGGGGCCAGGTTTACTATAGCCCCACAAACCAAGGTCCCAACTGAGATACATTTACTCCTAAAAAGGGCCAACATTTAATTTATTGGTTTATGTTTTAATTTGTGGGCGAAACTGAAAATAGCTTTTGAATTTCTATTAAAAGATTAGAGTCTTGCAGTCAAAAGGGGTGATCAACTCAACAGATTGTTAAAAGGATCCCCAAATAATTTTTGCATGCTACTTTCAATAAAATATGGTCCCCTATGCTATACGTTTATGTTCTGGTATTTGGGTGCCCGCAAGTCATGATGAAAGATTTAGAAAAATTTACTTGGAGGTCCAGCCCGTCCATGTATTTCAAGAAAGATCTGATAGGGATTGGAGGCCATTTGCTGTGCAGGCCATATACTGCAATATCTGGACCAACTTGGTCCCCATTTTTGGTAGTTCCTTTCCATTCTCAACTAAAAAAGAGCTTATCCCATTTATGTAAATCAGGAAAAGAAAAGGGGCTAAAATGCAACCCTGTCTAACACCCCGTGTGGACTCAATGAGTGGGGAGCATTCACCTGAGGGATCATAACGCACCTTTACTGAGAGATCCCGGTGGAGCCGGCATAACAGTAATAACAATTCCGGTTCCACGCCCATCCCACTCATTACGTCCCACAACTTATCGCGGTTCACTAAATGAAATGCGCCTGATAGATCTATCAACGCTAAGTGTACACATTCACTCTTAGCCTTCGTATACTACCCCATAATTAAATACAAATTAGAAATATGCTCTATCGTACATAGAGCGGTGCTAAACCCAAATTGCTTCTCAGAAAGAATATCATTAGAGAATGTCCAGTCTTCCAAATGTGCCAATAAGACACCTCCCAATATTTTAACACTAGAATTGATTTGGAAGATTGGGCGGTAACACAACGGTTCAGACCTATCCCCCTTTTTAAATATTGGGACCAATATAGCGGTCAACCATGAGTCGGGATTGGGGCTAGGATTGCCGATCTAAACACATTTGCTAATATTAGTGCCCACAAGGAGACGTTGGACTTAAAAAGGTCTACAGGGGCACCATCTGGGCCTGAGGCTTTACCAGGAATGGACTTATTTATAGCACCAACCTCGGCCACAGTGATGGTACATTGAAAATCTCTGTTCTGAGATGTCTGCACAGAGCCTTCCTGATCCTCATGGCATGGAGTTTTCGGGGAAAAGAAAACGTTTGTATAATGGGTCACCCATGCATTAACTGTGATTATGGTATTTATTATTTGGGCAACTTTTTCTTTAAAAAAAGGCCTGTTGATGATTTTCCAAAATGTGGCACTCACCTTCAGCTCCCCAGCCTTTGTAAGATCATCCCATGCCATTTTCCTAATTTCAGTTTTTGTCCTCAGGGGACTTCTTATAGTCCGCTCTTGTCTGCTTAACATCAAATTTCACACAGGGCCTGATCTTCAAGGTAGCCATCAATGTTTACGTGCCGCAGGGCAGGCCGTGTTAAATCAACGGCACGACCGAGAGACTTTAGGGGCATAAGTGGATGTGAGATTATTTACTTTAGATCTGCATATGTTTGCAAAAGCACCTTGAATCAGTTCAGGTCCTAAGCCCTTGGCTAAACAGGTCTTTATGTCTTCCCTAGAGTGAGTAACTACGGTCTGAATAAATAGAGCTGGATCCAGTTTTCTCCATTTGAGTTTCAAGCCATTGTTTTGAGTTAATTCCAAATTATCCTCTTTTTTGCGATTTAGTTTCTGGATAGTAGCAGTCAGGGTACTACGAAATGGATTGTGATCACTTATACAACAACCCAGTACCTCGAAACCGATCAAAGTGTGTGATAAATCGGTAGATAGCAAGATAGATTCAATTGTGCTACCTGCGTGATTCCCTATAAAAGTGGGAACTAGAGCATTTTTAAGAATTACCAATATCACTGGCAAAAATTAAACCTTAGTTCATTAAAACTTCATTAAGAGCCTCACCAAATACTGAGTGTGCAAAATGGGTTACAATATCATTATGCTCATTGCCTAAGCCACAAGCATGTACATTTGACAAATTACACATACCAATGTTAAAATCACCCAGCCATATAATATACACAAAACATTTGGTATTTGAATAAAAAGTCAAAAGAAAATTGTCCAGTTGGTCAATGTTATCCCTTTTAGAGTGATCAAAAATATTATAATAGAAGTTAATCAACACTATATCAAAGTCTACGGGAAGATTTATAAGCAAAACCATAAAAAACGGCAAAGATCAGCATTTACCGGTGGTTACATCCGTGACTTTCACTGACAAAAAATTTGCCACTCCTCCTCTTGCTCTTCCCCCCCTTAGAAAGAATTGCGGGTTCAAAAGAAGCATGAAACCCATCAATGTAAAACTCACATTGAGACCATGTTTCCTGACAGCAAACAATATCATGATGTTTAACAAGATTATTTCAATCTGGGTTCGAGATTTTAGAATGAGCCCCCACAATATTCAATGAAATTATAGTAAACATATTTTCTGGGTGGCGTCCAGACATCCCTTTCTCTTAAGCCAACTACTGGATCAATATGGCCAGGTATGCTAGCATCTGATCCAAAAATGATCCAAAAATAAGTGAAAAATACCAAAAGAAAACATGCATGTTGACAAATACTCTCCAGCTTCAACTTCTTGTGTTTGCTGCATATTCCTTTTCCACACATAGAACACAGTAAAAAATCATCCATCTGCCTCTATCTCATTGGTTCCCAGGCTTGTGGACATTTAATTTGATCTGAAATCAACCCCATAAGCTTCTCAATGTAGCTTCCTGGTAGAGTGATCCCTATGACACTGAAACTCCTGTCCTTGAATCAAGACTTGACAACTTCTCATTTTTTCATTCTTTGCCTCTTCATTCTTATGTTCAAAACATAAACCTAAAACAGTTTGAAAATGAAAGGGAATATTGTTCAAACATGACCCATTATTCATAGCATCAAATCAATTTGCTAGATGAACTAAAACAAAAGCAGTGGTGGTCAAACAGGATTAAAATGGAAACATTTTAGTCAACTCTGCAGATGGCTTCACTGTGCACTTCTAACATTGAGAAATATGATATCTATGATGTAAAAATGGCAGAACAAGCAAAAAAGAAACATTGAAAGAGAAGATGTCAGTGGAATATACAGGGGAGTATTCAAAAACTAATGCTTTAGAAAACATTGTTTAAAATAAGCTTGTGCCAGCCTAAACCAAGATGTGGCTTTAATGAAGAATATATTTTTCCTTTAGCTCTTCATTTTCACAAACCATTGTATTATTATTATACAAAGAAATATTTAACATTAAAATTGACTTCAGCAAACCTACCATCCATTTCCATCAGTTACACTTGGCTGCTTGCATCTGTTACCTAACATACTTTTATTGATAACTCATGTAGAAAAAGTTGATTTTCAAATTCGTCAATGAATGAACTACGGGCGAATAAACTTCTGTTGTTCATTCATCCATGGGTTTTAAAAAAGTTGAATACCTATATTTTTGTTACACAAGTAGATGCACGCACACACACACACACACACACACTTACACACACACTTACACCCACAAACAGGGAATGAAAGTGTTCTTAGTTTCAGTATACCATGTTAGCAAAAGAGAAGATATAATTAATCTGGAGAAAGTAAAGTATCAAATGAGCTTGGAAAGAAACATGCACAACTTTTTACTCGTCAAGTCAAATATCTTGCCTCTCATCCCTATAAATTATCCTAAGAAATGCCAAACTGCCAGTCTTGGATTAAAGTTGGACTGGTAATCAGAATTTCAACTTTTGAACTCACAATACCACACAAGAATATATAAGTAGAATAAGAACACAGGGTTCATTTCACATGTGCAGAATACTAAAGAAGAAATTGTCAATCTCTGCAGCAATCTCTGTAATAATATTTTAATTCTTACTTACATAATACAACCATCATGTTGTAACATTCATTCACAGCAATGTTATCTATAGCACATATTGAAAAATGCAGGTTTTGTGCAAAGTCTGCTGTGTCTAATGCTGTCCTTTAATTCTGACACATTTCAAGCATAAATGTCGAGGCATGAAGTCTTCAGGTAGCAATTTCACTTCTGAGAGGCTGATGTGGATAAGACAGAATCATCAGTATGTCTTGCAGCTGTTTCTGAGAGGTTATGCAGTTTGTCACAGTGATACAATTACAAGCTGATGTCTCCGAGAGACCCAGACACAAGTGTCTGTTCAGTCAGATGTCATGTCAGACTCTCTGGCCCATGGAGGGCCTGTAGTGCCAGGGTGGAATCAGTCAAATCAGATCAGTTCCTCTGGAAGAAAGGTAGGGCTGGAGTAGAGTTTATTAGATTCTAGATGGACCTCTGAGTCCACCATGTCAGGAGCATCTTTGTGTGATATACAGGTAAGAGCAACAGAAATAAAAGTAGTCACATATCTGGATAGTCACATTGCGATTCAGTGGCTTAGGACAGGCACTAGGCTGGGGTAGAGTCAGCCGGTAGGGCTCATTCATAGATAATTATATAGGAGGTCGGTGCCTCTGGAGAGGTAGAACATGTGTGATGCAGTTGACCACAAACTCCGCTGGTGTCACAGAAAGAAGCACAGGGCTTGGTAAGAGCCAGTAATATGATAGGTTGTTGACTGGCAGGGACAGTACTAGTCATCTGTTCTGCTTTTTAATATTGAAGATGTTGTGGAATCTGTTGTGTACTTCACCAAAGTGTGTGCAGCTGGCCAGAAGGGATTTCGCAAGTTTACCCATGTGCCAGGGCAATGCCTTTAGATTTCTGGCAGAGCTTTGGTATGTTCAGTTGCATTTTAAGTTAGTACCTCTGCCAGGCTAGAAAGGCTTGTGTAGAACCAGATGCATGTCAGGTCAATGGCTCTGTAGGATGGTTGCTGAAGGGTCTATTTTTTACAAGTCAGGTGAGTGCCTCACGAAGGGTGTGAGGAGACATGCCAGAATGTTACAACCTGTGTTTCTCAGAGTGTAAAAAGAATGGGGTATGAGATTTTCAGTCAGGATAGCGACTCATGAAACTGCAGTGCCAATTCAAGCAAGCTCTCAGTATTTCGAACAGTTGCATGCATTTATATTCATACGCCTCATTCTCCCTTCTTTGTCTTGAAATGACCTTGGAGTACAACAAATTGTTGTTTCTTTTTTTGTTTTTTGCATTGTGTGGTATCTTTGTTGTATTTGAAGTGTGGATCTAGTGGCTGCCATGGGAATTGGATGGAATCATCTTTGCTCCATAAATCTGCTTCGAGTTGCGCCTCTGGGATCATTGTCTGCGGTTGTGGGCAACAGCAATGTTGCGTCTACCACTAGGAACACAAAACAAAAATGTGGCTTTTCCGTGTGGCAACAATTTGCCCTGTTTTTCAACAAAATAAACCAAAACAGATTTTGTTTTTTTCTCCTCTCTCTCTTCTAGGCACCATGTGCCACATGTATAATCCAGTTTTGCATTCGCAAACGGGCCGATTCGCAGAACACAAAAACGGCTATTACATATATCTAAACCCATTTTGTGATTCAGTAACCTGTTACCAAATCGCAAAATGGGTTTGCAATTCGGTATTTGGAAGGGGCGTGTTTAGGGCATCCCTTCCAAATAGCGAATCCTAATGGTATGTATGAATGTTTTGTGACCCTGAATGTCGTTGCATAACATTCGCATTTTACCACGTACTTCAAGTAGGTGGTAACCGATTCGCAAATGGGAAGGGGCCCCCAAGGGACCCCTTCCCCTTTTGCAATGGTTGTAAAACATTTTTTAAGAGCAGGAAGTGGTCCGCCTGCTCTTAAAAAATGAAAAGAAAACTTTTCATTTTTCTTTTTAAACGCAACCCGTTTTTCTTTAAGGAAAAAGAGCTTCATTTAAAAAAAAAAAGATTGCTTTATTTAAAAGCAATCATGGACATGGTGGTCTGCTGACCTCAGGAGGGCACCATTTCCGTGTTTTAGTGATTCCTAGGGGGTCGCAAATTGCAATCTGCCTCATTAATATTAATGAGGTAGGTCAATTTGCGGCCCCACTAGGAATCAGTATATGAAATTCATGGAGTTTTATACATTGGAAATTGTGATTCTCAGAAAATCGCAATTAGGTAATCGCAATTTCCAAATTTGCTACATGTGGCTCCATGACTTTCTAAGGGCTTGGGATTTCAAACAGTATATTAACTCTTAAGGCCTTAGGGCCATATGTATCAAAGTCCCCTTTTGCGATTCTCAAATAGCGATATTTTGCAAATCGCTATTTGAGAAACGCAAAACCGTATGTAAACAAATAATCGCAAAACATTAGCGATTCGTTAAAGTTTGCTAAATGAATAGCGATGACCCAAATAGCGTTCATTTAGCATTGAACTTTCTATTTTGCGAATTTCGCAAAATTGCGAAAATCGCAAAATTGCGAAGTTCGCGAACTACAATTCTGAGACACAGGTGCAGCTTGATGACATCACAACCAGGAAGTGTGACTACCCATGCTGCACCTGAGTCTCAGAAGCAGAGTGAGAGAGCAGGAGTTGAGGCTGAGGCATTACTGCAGTGCTACACACATTGGAGAGAGTGGAGACATGGCCAGCAAGGACAAGCAGCAGGGGGAGACACCCAGAATTAGAAAACCAAAGTTCACAGAAAGTGAGCAGGAGGCTCTGATACAGGAGATGGTTGTGAGCCATGAGCTCCTGTTTGGCAAGAAGTCCCTGCGTGTGCCAGAGACACGCAAGAGAAGGATATGGGCAGACATCCAGCGCAAAGTAAACGCAATTGGCGTCACACATCGCAGCGTCAAAGACCTACAGAAGCGCTGGTATGATATGCGCGCGTGCTCAAAGGAGAAGGTTGCTGCCAGGTTGGAGGAGGCCAACAAGACCGGTGGGGGGACCTCCACTGCCACCGCTTCAACACCACTCGAAGAAATGGTTGAGGGGACCCTGCTTCCGGAGAGTGCAGTGGGCGTGTCAGACCTGGACAGCTCCAACCACACACAACCAAGACAAGGTAAGAAGCATGCCATCACACCCCTGATACCTCCCTACTACCCCCACACACCCAGGAGAGTCCCAGGGGCACAACAAAACTACAATTCCAGTGCAGGTACACAAGCACACACAGCAATGCATTATGGGAGATGTAGTTACATGCACCTAACAGTGGAGCAATGACACCCAGCCAGGCTCAAACAGTATGTGTGCATCATGAAAGTCAAAATACAGATAGATAGGACCCATGTAACTCCAAACACTGATATTTAATGCATGACAAATGCAAGGCAGGACAGTAAATTAATGTGTGCATTTATGTCCACAGCACCAGCAGAAACACAGGGAACAATCAGTGGAGGGGAGGATGAATCCCCCAGCCCAGAGGCAACAGGGCAAGAGGAGGAGGAAGAGGAAGACGAGGGCAGCCCAGTCATCCCTCCAATACGCCGCAGGCGGATTGCAGTGCCACCATTGCCACCACTGGAGGAGGAATCCCAGGACACCGATGTCAATGTCCAAACAGTCCAGGGACAGTCAGAGCCACAACCCCGTGCACGTGCACGTGCCGAACCAATACCACCAATCCCATCCAGGTGCAGGGCACCACGTGCATCCACTAGTGCAGCAGTCACAGGAGACAACACAGTCTTCCAAGGGCTGGAGGGCCACATGTTGGAGGTCCAGCGCCTGCAGGCAAAAAACATAAGGTCAATCCAGAGGCAAATCAGGGTTGGCTTCATGGGCCTGACGGGTGCCCTGGAGGCACTCTGTGCTGAGCAAAGGGCGGACCGTGCTGCTAGGCGCAGGGAGAGGCAGCGCCTCCACACCCGCCTAGACCTCTACACCAGGGCGGTAAACCGCCTTTCCTCAGCGACCTCTGTGCTGTCAAGGCGCAGCATCAGTATGCAGCACGAGGTGTCACACTGCAGCCAGGACGTGGCCAGGGGTCTGGTACAGGTGACATGTGCTGTGGATCAGCTGCGGGCAGCTGCCACTGCTGGCCCAGGAGTCCTCACTCCAACAGACGAGGACGCACAATCCAGCAGGAGCAGCATTACACCACCGCCCCCACCGGACAGGCGCCGTAGTGTGCGTCACGGCAGGGCTGCTGAGACAGGCGAAGAGGGCACAGTGCACCCACGGCGAGGGCCTACAGCCCGTCAGCGCCGCAGTTGAGGTGCTCACACATAGGCATGGATAAGGGTGCATCAACCCAGTGCACACAGACACTTGGTCAAGAGTCAATTTGCACTGTGAATCACACATGTGCAATACTTTTAACAATACATTGTGTGCCACACAGGCTGTGTGCCGATATATATCCTGTACAAAGGGAAATTAAACACAGTCCTCTATTAGATCTTTGGCATTGTGTCATCTTTTCTTACCTAGAAATAGTTCTGTGTGATCTCATCTCGCCTCTGGCGCCCAGCAGCTGCACCAATTACTCCGGCCGGCATGCGTCCAGGAGCTGGCCCCTCCTCATCTGATGATTCTGATTCAGTGAGCTCCACTGGTGTGCCCTTCCTGGTGGCGATGTTGTGCAGCATGGCACACGCTACCACTATCTTGCAACAGGTCTGGGGGCTGTATTGAAGTGCCCCTCCACTCTTATGTAGGCATCGAAACTGGCTCTTGAGTATTCCGAAGGTCCGCTCGATGGTACATCTGGTTGCTATGTGGGCACTGTTGTACCTCTGCTCCCCAGCGTTGGCAGGATTAAGGTAAGGAGTGAGTATGTAGTCCCGGACCGCATACGCACTGTCACCTGTGGGGCGAGAAAAATATGGTTGAACACTGTCCTGCCACTGCTATGCATTACTAGTGTGTCCTTCTATCACATGCAATTACCTAGTAGGTATCCCTCACCAAACTCCCCACTTGTGAGTCGGCGGTGTATCCCACTGTGGCGGAAGATGAATGAGTCGTGGGTGCTGCCTGGGTATTTAGCAACGATGTCGGTGATGATGTGCCTGGCATTACACACCACCTGTATGTTCAGGGAATGGTAGGACTTGCGATTCCTGAACACATACTCGTTCTGGGAGGGGGGATATGGCGACATGGGTCCCATCTATGCATCCAATGACGTGGGGGAACTGTGCTATTTGATAGAACTCCTGCTTGGTCTGGTCTAGTGCCTGTGGTGTGCTGGGGAAGTGTATGTGGTTATGCAGCCTCTGTACCATGGCATCAAGGAACGCGTGGAAGAAGCGCGACAATGCACTCTGTGAGACCCCTCCTGCTGTGGCTATCACCCCCTGGAAACTCCCTGACGCCAAGAGGTGGAGTGAGCACAGGACCTATATGTGGGTGGGGATTGTGTGTGTCCTGCGTGTGGGGTGTTCAAGGATAGGTTTGAGCTCTGCTATTAATTCCAGGATGCTCTCTTCATCCAGCCTGTAGTTTGTATGGATCTCCTCCTCAGTCCGCTGGAGCAGGGTTATGCGCGCTCTGAAGATCCTTTCCTGGCGTCTACTTCTCTGTGCAGCAGCTCTGAGTCGCAGCCTCCTGGCTATCACGTACAGCCCTGACATTGTGGCAAACATCAGTTGCATTGTGGGTCTCTTTAAATAGGTTGCACCTGGTTACCACCTGCTCAGACTTGGTGGTAATTGCGATTCTCTATTTTGCGAATTTTGTGAATTCGCAAATTGAGAATTATTCATGCATTCCGTTTAGCGAATTCGCTAATTCTGAACACAACAATAGCGAATTTCGCTAGATTTTGTCACATTTTGCGAATTCGCAAATATTTCGCAAAATGGTATTATTCGCAATTTTGCTAATCGCTAATTATGCGATTCGCACATTGGCAGTCGGGATGTGTCTCATACATAGCGGGGCTCTGTTTTGCGATCGCAAACACCGTTTTTCTGCGATTCGCAGTGTTTGCGATCGCAAAACAGCTTCATACATATGGCCCTTTATGACATATTTTTAATGGAAGCTTCCTTTGAGATGATTTTATATCAGTTTTAAGGCTTTTTTAGCTTACATATTATCAAGCCTTGCAGACTTCATAGAATGATTCTAAATAGCTTTTAGATGTTTTGAATAGTAGTTTTTTAACATTTTTAAACGTCCAGCTGGCTTTAACAATAGCTTTTATGTATCGACCCTTAGTATGAGGAGTGGGTGTTATATTCCCGAGTTAGGCCCAAGTAGCAAGCAGCTTATTTCTTAGATTGTCCTATTTTTAAGCCATAACAATCAGTTGGAGGTGCAAGTTATTTCTCAATGAGAAGTACTTGTGGGCCAAAATCAATTCTTTGCACTTGACTCCAGCATCCGCAACAAGGTTCTGAGCTTCAAGCCTTTGTCCTATTGTGGAATTCTGATGTACAGTAACTCCACTTCCATGCATGCCAGTAATCTTTCATTTGGAAGAGAGACAATAGTGTTACGTTTTTAATAGATCTTAGTATCCTGGATGTAGCTTGGAGTCTTTATCATGACTTGCTTTAGGATGTTTTATACCTAGCCAGATATGTTTTGAGTTACCGTATCTGATCCAAACATGAAAGGGCACCCAGGATTGTTTCTCTTTGTGTATTTTGGGTAGCATGCAGAATCTACCAGGAACCGTTGCTGCTGGTACTAAGCTCTCAAAGTTTTTCCCTGGTATCACTCAGGAGTGTTATTACAATCCTGATAAGTTTCCTTTTGCATTATTTGGTTGGGTCTTCCTGCGTATTGGTATAGTATATCAGGTCTTCAAGTTGTCTGAACACTTTCTGGATATATTCACTGAAGTTCATGTTCATTTGGACAACTGCTTCTCCCTTTTCTGCCATTATTATTGTGATGCTATTGTTGTTTTTGCGTGATCCTATGGTTCTTTTATCCATTGTAGCTAGGTTATGACTGTTTGATTTGGGGAATCACAAATACAGATCTCCAAAATGACAACAACTGTGACAGGGCTCTAGATAAGAGTCTGATTCAGTCAAGTTCTAAATTACTAAAATTTGGTTTCTAAAGGAAAGGCATGGGTGAGCAACACTGAAAACTTGTTTTTTAAAAAGCTAAACATTGGTTGCATTTTTTGTAAAAATGTTTCACCATGTTGCCGTATATAATATTCTGTCTACCCACACCCAAACCCTCGATGATTGTTTTCCCCAATCACATACTATAACCCCACTTACGATGGTTAATATTCATATAGTTATTTAGAGACAACAAGAACCATGGGTGAGCATCATTGTCATGTTAACACAGGGAATGAGATCACAATAGCATATGGAGAATTTTTATTAAAGACCCTGCATTAAAATATTGCATCAATAGCAGCCACATTTTCTCAAATTTACCCCTTTCATCTTGCAAGTCTCATGTCAATCTCTGCATCACTATCAACCTTCATAGCTCGCTCTTCTATTCAGGACTGGTGGAGAAGCTGGGGATTTCCAATTTGTGGCTACTAAATGTTTCATTGCGAGGGTGATGTTGTTGATCTATCTCAATTTCATTTTAGGCATTTTTGCAGTTTGGGAGTTGTTATCCACAATTTTGTTACAGCTGAGTCTGAAGGAATTTGAAACCTATTCTCTTCTTTATGTGGCTCAAGATTTCTTACCACAACGTAGTTTTTGCTATCCATGACAAACATATGTGCAGGTCGTCTCCGTCTTGCCCACTCTTATGCCAGCATTTACCATAATTTAATTTCACTTTTTTTGTTGTAATTTGACAGAGGATTATGTTTTCATACAACAATTTACTATTTTGTAAACTTGTGCATGTTTTTGGGATATCTTCCTAAAGCTTGTGCCATCACTTCAGCACAATCTCTTTGCCTAGAATGCAATACCACTTAGCCATATGGGTCCACTTGTGTTTTTATTGTGTTGTCGCCAGGTGTATTATACATATTTAAAATCGCCTCCTTTGTTCTTCTGTGTGGTGAACACCTTTTCACAGAGTGCTAATTCTCTAGTTATGGCTGCCTTGTTGGTTGGATCGAGGACCCAGTGGTGTAACAGGAGGTAATGCATTTGCTCCATTTCTCCTATGCTGAATTATTTCCTACATGTTTCCAAGACTTTACCCTCACCTTTATGAAGGAGATCATGAACATTCTGTACCCCCGCTACACTACTGAAACCAGCCCCAATATTTATTTTGTGAAAACTCAGGATTAGGCAGCATGGGCTTGAATGGTGATGAGAACGATCTATCTCTGTGGGCCTTGACTACCCTATCCAGGCTTTTAGGGTGGCTCGTACAATGCTGAACACATAGCTCACTGCAGGTCTATCTTTTTTAGGGTGGTACACTATGTTCCGGGAAACTACCAAACATACTTGCTTCCATAGGCACCCAGTGCTCTTCTGTTATGCACAGTGACCATTCAAAGAGCATGCAAAGTTGTATGGCAAGATAGTGTCTGTTGAGGTCTGGCAGTGCTAGCCCTCCCAATCTCCCTCTGGCCCTTATTATCACTGTGGGTGTAGCTGGTGACCTGCCTGTCCATATAAATGTGTCAATCGCCTTTTACAAACTAGACTCGTGAGCTCCTTTTAAGATACTGTTACAAGGAGCGCCTGGAATAAATACTTTGCTCTGGGTAGTATGCACATTTTTATTATGATGACCCTTTTCAGCTACTGTCATGTAGTTCCCCACTTCCCAGTAGGAACTGCGTGTTTGTTGGCCAACATAAACGTACGGATGGTGCCAGACTGATCCTGCGCACCCTCGCAGGATATATCGCCCTAGAGACCAGCTAGCTCACAGTGCCACCATGTGCACCCCTAAACCTAGACAGGTAGCAAATGGTTTTGGCAACCACGGAACATGAAAACTCTAAACCCCTCTCAGGGATTGTGGTAACAGATCTAGAACCTTTTCGGTCAGTCAATCATGCTCTCTTTGTTTCAGAGAAGTATATAAGGATTATGCAGTGGGGTGTTTTCAATATTTATTGAACCAACACGATTCTTGTATAGAATATATGTGCTGCAATGATCAATAGACAGAGCAGATGAAAGTGATTAGCAATATAGGGACAGTGAACAGAATGAAAAGTTCCACCATCTTGCTAAGACAATGTATATATGCAGGCATATAAAACAATTTATATAAATATGTACATATATATATGTAAATATATATATATATATAGTGTACTCCTACTATGCATACCCTAACCTAGATGCCTAAGGTGTATGTATGTGTTCTGCCAGGAATCTCCCATTGGATGATCCAACCCCATTACCTGAAGAGAAAGAATGTAGGTCCCCGTCTTGTTCATGAGTTGGACATCCCTCACAGAGGGATCAGCAAGCAGCTGGACTGAGGTTTCAGCATGCAGTGACCTCGCAAATGACAGCAAGTGCTCCTCTAGCTAAAACCCGGAAACGCTTCTTTATTTATAACAAACAGCATCCTTGCTCTCGAGCCGAGACCTTAGTCAGGCCAACAGTATTATGATCTATTAATAGCTTTGTCTTCTTATGGATGAAAACAAATAATGACATTTGCACAATTTGTGGCAAGGCCTTGTATGGGGTTTTCGAGGTGTAGTGATAATGTTCCTATTTAGTGGAATTTATAAGCAAAGTAGTTTCAGAGAAACTATACCTGCATTGTCACGCACGCAAATGGGTGTCAAAAGTCATCGTGTGAAAGAGAAGGCAACTTAGGAAATGTGTATATGGTAAAATGGAAGCATTTCTCCCCGGGACTAGCAAAGACACATTTAAAAAAAAAAAATTTAAACAAACTTTATTGAGCATTTCTTCATGAAAGCATACTTACAATAATAAATGCCATGAAACATATAAACATACCCATACCTCATCTAACCTATTTATCGAAGACCGCCATCATTCCACTGATCCCTTCCCCTTCTAATTGGGGGTATCATCCTTAATTGCACATGCTGATACAGTATATGACCAGTCTTTGTATCCATGCCAACTAGCTTTCAACTTTCTCGGCTGCTAGGTTGTAATGCAATGACGCTTGTGACATGTAATGCCTCTGTCCATTTCCTATCAAGAGGTCGCCCCTTATTCTCCCTACCCCCCTACCCCCCCGCCCCCAGCCAGGCGTGTCCTGGAACACCTACACCGATACTCCTCTAAAGTCCTTCCACTCTAGGCTCCAACTCAGAAATCTTATTCGCCACTCAACCTTCGGGTATCTATGCGCTGGGTGGCACCTCCACTCCTCTCGTCTCAATTCTATCCCTTTCATGCATTTATTTCTTGCTGCTCTATGGTACAGGCTCTTGCGAGTTCCCTTCCCGCTCTTCATCCGTGGGTTTGTCTGGCTGCTTAAGTTGTGTTACCAATGCTTCCCATGCCCTGGCCTCCTCTAGCGCCTTCTCATTACCATTGCCCCTGGCCTCTCTGAGATGTACAGCCCCCTCGTATCCTGCCCATCGCTCAAACTCCTTCTTCCATCTGTCTGTGTGGGGGCCCCCGCGCCTTCCAATGACTGGTGATATCCCTTTTAGCTAGTATAAGACCCAGGTCTTGAAATTTACTTGTGATCTTATTCCTAGAGGTGTGAGGGAATCTATGCAACAGGCAGTACCCTGGTGCCATGCTCACCTCCCTTTCCGTCACTTCTGCTAGAATGTCCGTCACCTCCCTCCAGAACTTCCCTATCTCCGGGCAGCTTCAAAACATATGGAGAAACTCCGCTCCCTCCTCTCCACAGTGGGGGCAGGCTGCTGTTGTCGTGTTAAAGTACCTGTTGATACGTCCTGGGGTAAGATACACCCTATGAAATACATAAAAATTCACCAATTAAAATCTAGTATTCCTAGTGATCTTGCTAACATGCTCCGTCAATTCCCCCATGCCTTCTCCTTCATGGCTTCCCCCAGGTCTTCCTCCCATCTCTGTTGCAACTTAGTAAGGGCCGCGAGAGTCGCCCGAGTAGGTCTCCTGTACAAACAGGTGATCGCCTTAAATGTCCCCGCTGCGGACACTATATATTGGCATCCCTCAGCCAGAGACGACTCAGCAATGCCATTTCCCCAATATTGCCATAGTGCCTCTGTTAAGGACGTATGCAAAAGAAAATCTCCTCTTGGTATTTCATATCTCTCACTGAATGTGTCAAAGGGCAGCAGAGTGCCATCCTCGTACAGCGACCCCACTGTGGTTACTCCAGCAGTCGCCCAGGCCTCCAACCGTCTCTAGTCTGCCCTGTGTGGTAAAGCCATACACAATGACAGCGGGATTTCTGGTGCATACGGGCGCCGGATCTTAGCCCCCTGTAGACTCCTGGCCCAGCATTTGTGAACCACTTGTACTTCTGTAGACAGGTCCCTTTCCCGAATGGGCAATCGCAGTATTTTTCTCGAAAGGAGGATCAAGCTCGGGCTACCGTACCCCTGCCCTGCCGTTCCTCGTATCTGACTCGCCACCCATTTCGTGAGCCATTGCATCTGGGCTGCTATGTAGTAATATTCAAAGTCTGGCGATGCCAAACCGCCCTCCGACTTTGGCCTCATTAACGTCTTCAGGGCTCTGCACCTCTCCGATCCCCACAAGAATTCTGTTACCTTCGATCGGAGCTGTCTAAATCACTCTGCCGGGATCCACACCGGCAGCACTCCGAATACGTACTAAAGTCTCGGGAGTGTCACCATTTTTAGGAGTGATATTCTACCTGCTAATGATAGGGAAAGCAACCCCCAAAACTCGAAGTTGGCCTTTGTCCCCCTAATAACTTTACCCACATTGCCCTCTAGCAGATCCGCTCGATCGTGGTAAATTCGGACCCCCAGGTATTCAAGGCATCTACCTTCCCCCTCAACCTCCTCCACAGCCAGAGGTTTATCTCGCCCCTGTCTGGTGGGAAACAGACGCGATTTTCTCCAGTTGACCTTGAGGCCAGCTACCTTCTCCAGTGCCAGCAACAGACCCTTGGCTCCCCCGAGGTCGTGCCCCGTATTTCTGGGGAAGAGCAATAAATCATCTGCATATAATGCTATGTGGTGGGTTCGACCCTCCACCTCCAACCCCCGATACAAATCTCCTGCCCTGGCTTTAGTGGCTAGAGGCTCCATGGCCAGAGCGGACAGCAGAGGCGAAAGGGGGCACCCCTGTTGCATACCCCTCTCCACTCCATAGCTATCCGAGATGATCTTACCCATCCTGGCTTGGGCCTTTGAATCGGTATATAGGAGGGCTGTCCATGCTACGAACTCTGACCCGAGGACGAATGCCCGCATCACCCGGAATAAATACGGCCATTCAAGGCTGTCAAACGCCTTTTCTATGTCGACAGCGAAGATGTCTGCCTCATCTCTGCAGTATGTGTCTGCTTCCAAAAATCTCATCAGCCTCCTCACATTTATCGCCATGTTCTGGGCTGGTATGAACCCCGCCTGGTCCTGATGTATAAGGGCCGTCATATGTGGCAAAAGACATGTGGCCAGAATTTTGCTCAAGATTTTATAATCGATATTAAGCATAGAAAGCGGCCTATATGCTGTCTTGTCAGAGACTAGCTTCCCTGGTTTGAGCAGCGGAACTATCAGAGCTTCTCTAGTGGTCTTCGGGAGTCACCTTTACCATCTCAGAGATGCATCTGCCCCTAATTATCACCTTAAATGCTTCCCACTCCATGCTGGGGCTCAAGGCCATACCTGCGTTTTCTGCAAAATATTGCTCGATAGTCATCTTGACCGTGGACTGAAACACCTGATCTTCCAGTGCCTCCGGTCTGAGGCGCCATGTGGGGATGCATGTTCTGATCCTGGTCCAACCCAGTCCAATCAATAGTGGATTATGATCTGAGACCGTTCGTTACATATACTCGCTAGTCTGTACACACTCGTGAATGTCCGGAGTACACAATATGGCATCTAATCTGATGTGTAATTCATGCATATGAGAGAAGAATGAATAGTCCCTTTCTCCCTGGTGCTGCGCCCTCCAGGAGTCTATTAGTCCCCACTGTAGCTGCCAGTTCCGTCTTGCCACTGCTGTTCTACAAATCAGTGAGTTCGGTAGCGGGGGTTGGGATTGGTCTCTCCCGTCTATTTTACCCATTAAAACTACATATCGCCCCTTGGGATCTATGAACTGCTTAAGACATTGAAAGGGAACCCCTGCCCGCACCAACACCAGTGTTCCTCTGGCGAATGCAGAATAGTTTGTGAAGTATACCTGGCCCCGCCAGCGACGCTGCAATGTGGCTCCCTCTTTTGCAGTAATATGTGTCTCTTGTAGCATTGCAATTTGCACCCCTCTGCACACTAAAAACGCATGTATTTTGTGGCGCTTCATCATGGAGTGCATCCCGCACATTCCAGGAGATACACCTAAAGTCTATGGTGGATCCCTTTGCATGAACACTGAGCTGTCACTTCCTAGGTTCTTACCCCAGACACGCCTGTCCCCCTCTAAACACCCCTGAAACAAATAAACTACCCAATTCCCCATCCGCAGGACAGGTAGAAGTAACCCCCCTCCCATCCAAACTCTAGAACTAAAACTGTTCTTCTGGACGTGTGGTTGTGGTGGCTGCCACTTCGCATCCAGAGCCCCTCTGTCCCAGATCCCCCCTCCTGTTGCCGCAGGAGATCCCCCCTCAGCCCCCCTCCAGTATCCGCATCCATTCCCTCTGAAGTCCCCTTACCCAACCCCAACACGCGATATTTACTAAAGAATATAGTTCGCCAGTGTCCGTGAGCCGCCTGTCTTATCAGCTCCCTGTCAACCCAGTTCATCCACGGATTGGGCCGTTACTTTCGGCAGCGCCATCTCCGAATCCTCTGCTGTACTCGACACTGGAGAACCCTCCGATCATCCATCCATCTCATCGTTCCGTGATGATTTAGGGCTGGGTCCCGATTAACTGAGCTCCGCCACCGCTTTAAAGGGCCTTACTTCATTCCTCCTGAGCTTCTGATGTGGTTGGTGCCCTCGCCGTGCCTCAGCCCGCTCCTGTCTTCCGCGTCGCCGACCCTGGTGAGTTTCCTCTCAATCCTCGTCCCGGACCAGAGTCCAGTCATTCCCAGGCTTCCTGCAGCGTCTGAAAAAATTGCACTCCCTTCGGTCTCACCACTCGCAGCCTAGCAGGAAACAACATTGCATATGGGACCTGCAGTTGCCTCAATTTTCTTTTCACCGCCGAGAACAAGGTTCTTTGTCTCTAGACCTCTTTAGTGAAATCCGGAAACACCATTACTTTACTGTTCCTAATCTGGAGGTCAGCCCTCTGTCGGGCCTGCTTAAGAATATGATCTCTGTCTCTGAAATGAAGCAGGCGGACTATTATTGGTCGTGGTGGAGCTCCCGGTCTGGGTGCTCTTGATGGTACTCTATGCGCCCTCTCCAATGCATAGAATGAAGAGAGTCCCTCTGGAGCCACCTCCCGTTTGATCCATTCTTCTAGGAATTGCACCGGATTGTCTCCTTCCTCTTTCTTGGGAATACAAACAAAGAGCAAATTATTTCTGCGGGACCTCCCTTCGCCATCTTCTGCCCGTGCCTCCAGGACCTTTATTTTCTCTTCAACAGCTGTGAGAGCTTTCTTCAGGTCTGCTACCTCCGCTGGGACCTCTGCGAGCGTTTTTTCAGTGCCAGTCACCCTCTCCACTGGGCAGCGGTGATCGTCTTTTAAGAGGCTGAGGTCAGTACCAATGGCATAAATTTTCGTTTCAAGGGCTTCACGAGACACCGTGATGGCCTCCATAATGTCCGCTAATGTGGGCCTTGCGGGCGCTGCGTCTTTCCCTGTGTCGAAGCTGTCATCCTCTTCATCCTTCTGGGTGCTCCCGCCACCCGTAGCCATGGTACTATGCCCCTTTTTCCTTGGCACTTTCCCTATGTTGGACGCCCTCCGCACCTCTCTCCCGGTGGCCTCCTCCCCTTTGCTGATGCCTACAGCTGCGAGCTGTTATCGTTACACCTCCTCGCAGGACTGGGACCAATACTGCAGTGACCGTGTCGCAGCTCACTCCTATATTGACTTGACCTCTTCCAACTTCCAGGGGTCAGGCCCCGCTCCTCGTTGTAGGCCCCAGAGAGTTCCCTCCGCCATTAGTGGTGGATTCCTGTTGCTCCAATCAACTTCTGCCACTGCTCTGAGAGTGAGGACAACCTCTATCGTCTTCTCTGTAGAAGGGTAATCACTGTAGTCCTGCGTAGCATCCCTTGTCAGCCCCAGGACACTCCTCGTTATATCCACTCCCTCAACATGACACTCAATAGTATCTCTCTCTCTGTTGGCAGGCCTGTTCTCACCAGGCTCCCACTTCAGCTGCTGGCAGGATCTCCCTCTGTGCTTATTTAGCCCTATCTCTTATAGTCCCTCTCCTCAGGCCAACCATGCCCGGGGGTGCCAGCCTCCAGGTATAGGTGCTACTTACAGGTCTCACCGCAGTCGTCTGTCGCTCTTGCTGCGTGTAGGCCCGCCACTGCTCTGCAACGTGCGACCGATCTCCGCACTCCATGCTATGCTGTTCGGTTCCAATATTCAGGACTGCACTCCACCATGCGCGTCTTCCATGGGCGTGTCAGCCTCCCGTCACGACCCCAGGGGCTGTGCCCCGGTCTCCTCCATTTTACCGTGAACGCAGGCCCCCCGGCTCTCAGTGACTCTCGGCCACACAATTCAGCACCCTCGGCGCTGGTCGGGGCGTCCAGGCAGTCTGCATACATTGTGGGCCACGACTCCAGTCGAGTTCCAGGCCGTGCAGACGTCCTCTTCCGTAACGCGCTCCTTCCTCTATTCTCGGCAGCGCCCGTGGCTGTTCAGGTCTCTTCTATGCTCCAGCCCAGGTGGAGGTCCGCATCGCGACTCTCGCCGCTGTCCGCTGTGGCGCAGTGTCTCTGCCCCGTCTTCACAATATGGACGTCGCAGCGCCTCTGGGGTATGCACTCACTGCCTTACACTAGTGTCCTCTTGCGCTCACCACCTCAGCGGGTGCTTCTTGCGAGTCTCCCCGTGTGTTCTTTGTCCTGCCGCCTCTAGGGCTAGCGTCCGGCCTGCGCCATGGCCGCCATTTTAGCCGTCGTGTTGTACAGGGTCCGCTCTCAGACAATCGCGGTTCTGCAGATGCCACCGCCGATTGCCACTCAAACCCACCAAATCTTGTTCTGGGGCACTTCAGCCGACACTTCCTCTACTCTGAAGAGGGGCTGAGGGTCAGGATATTACCGGATGGGGGATTCCGAGACCAGAGCTCTGAGTCTCCCTCCCATCTACATCGGCGTCAAGCCACGCCCCGTCTACTAGCTAAGACACATGGCACTAGGATAGAAACAAAGGCTGTCACCTCTGAATATTCAATTTAATGGTTTTGAAAAGTCGAGGATAACTAGCATTGTATGATTTACTAATAGATGGGCTGATGTAGATCCCTTAGTATTTGATTTTGTTCTTAACACACTAAAGACCCAAAATGTTTGAAAATCATTCTCTGTTTTCATGGCTATTTCCAAACTCAGTACCTCAGATTTCTCCATCTTGAAACGTGAAATCTCACTATGTTCTTGTAGTAGTGAAACAACAGAATCCAGAGACAATTTGGGTCTGTCACTATTATGAGAGTATCATTAGCAAACAGGTGAACTTTGTGGTGCTCCTTTCCAAAGGTCATTTTACCTTTATAGAATCCTCTTCCTTTATCTTTACCTTTGCTGCCAGCGGTTCTATTGTTAAGGTGCAAATTAAGGGTGATTCCTCTCGCCAACCGCACTGTCAGCGATTTCTTACAGTTAATCAATATTTTAGAAGTCGGTGATTTATTATTGGCTAGATTAAGAGAGGTCATATTTGGACTGATACCTATAATTTGTAACTTTGAACTTAAAAAAACACAATTTGCCCTGTTGGATGCCATTTTATCATTGAGTGTGAGTATAGTGATTGGGATTTTATACTTTTGGAGCTTTTCTTTGAGGTGCAGAACATGTCTAAGGTTATGTGACACTTGTCTTTTGGGGATAAACCCCAATTTGTCTAAGTTGGTCAGGGTAGGTATGTGGGGTAACAATCTATTTGCTAAAATTTGTTAAATAATTTAGCATGCGCATTCAAGCGGGCTGTAGGATGATAGAATGCACAGTAATATGCTGGTTTGCCCTGTTTATGTATTCATGGAATATTAGTCTCAGTCATTTTTGGTGCATTTTCTTTAGAGTGCAGAAATCAATTGAATAGGTTAACTAGTTTAGGGGTCAATTACATTTTAAATTGTATATAGAAAGCATTTGTTTGGCCACCAGAACCCAGTGCCTTGTTGGAAAGTAATGCTCTGATGGCCTCTGCTACCTCTTGTCGAGAGATAGGACCTTCCATGGCTTTTCTGCTGGCTGCTGATAGTGTGAGCAAGTGGAGAGGAACTTGATTAATTTAATTCTATTGGATTTTTGGCATCTTCTGTGTAAAGTGTTTGCTAGAACTTTCCAAAAAGTTATCTTTTCTCATGCCAGAGCTTACCTGTTTGGTCTTTCAAGTTTGGGCCCCTGTTGGATGACCTTACTATTTGAAACAGCCTTGCTAGTTGTGTGTCCGCATTCTTGTCCCTCTTCAAGAACTTCTCTTTAAACAAAGGAGTATCTTTCCTCACCACACTTTTCAGTAGCTAGTAAACTGATTTGCCCTCTTAATGCTGTCTCTTTCCTTAGGGTTCTAAGGGAGCCTGTTTCTCTGTACATTGCTTCTTACTGTTTCCATTCTCTTTCTAACTTCTTTTTTGTAAGATTCCTCAGCCTCTTCTGCTCCTCCCTAGCGGCTATGCAATAGTCCAAGAGAGTTGATTTGAATGCATCCCCGAGGATGCCTTGCATGACATCACCTGTGGACTGTTGATCCTAAAAGACTCTTAAATGGATTCCTTCAGGTCTTTGGTAAACACTTTATCCTTGAGGTGGTATGCGTTGAATGTCCAGTTGACTGTTTTATTGGGTAGAATTCCCATTTCCATAACCCATTTGATCATTGAATGATCTGAAAGGGCTATTGTGCCAATTTCTTTGTATTTTGTATTAACTCGGAGGACCTCCACATTAGGTTGATCCTAGATTGTGATCTATGAACATGGGAGAAAAATAAGAGCAAATCATGTATCTCCAAACACATTGTTCAACTATCAGTCTCTAATTGAAGCACATCATGAGTCAATTAACAACATACTTTCTTATTATTTTAATATTATTGCTCAATATTAGACCAAAACTCGTTTCACCATTTGTATGTTATCAATCTCTCAAATTCACCTAATTCTCCAGAGGTTGGGCAACATACATAAAGGAAATCACTGTTAAATCTTTGGAACTATTTGAAACAATAGCTACCATGGATATAAACAAGATAAAGTATGAACAAGAATATGTCATAAACATGTCATATGAGGAGAAGAAAATTATACGTAAGCGGTCCAATCTAAATAACATCCCCTCTGAGTGGCACAGAAGGGACAAATATTCATCAATACCACATATTACCCGGAAAAATTAAGTGAATGCATCATTGATGTAGGTACTTCTGTAGAATTGGATAAAGATTCCACAAATTAGTGTAACCAAGTGCTGTAACAAATATTGAATGTGGTGATGGACAAGTGGTGGATTGACTCCTGTACTAAAGAGTATCTCCTTCCCAAATTTTCCTCTTAGTCCACAGATTTATTTGATTCCAAAAATACTTAAGAATCTAGTGGATCAACCATTTAAACATATAGCCACATGTTGTGGTTCCCTCCATGAGAATGTGGGAAAATATATTGATTATCTTTTACTAATGATAATCAAGGGAGTACCTTCCTACATTAAGGAAGCAACATATTTTTAAAAGTTTTGTCCAAAGTAGAAATCCCCACCAATTCACAACTATGTACTGCTGTGTACATAGAATGCCCAGGAATTGCACACGTCAATAGCACATAATGATGGTCTAGAGGAATAGAATTACAAATTTAAGTTCAAAAGTAATAGTAATATCAGTCCCCAAGAAAAATATTTTCTGGATTATAAATACAGCTAAGGGAATGTGTTGTCTACGGCTCTGCATTCCAAGACTACTAATCATAATATCCATTTACACTACTCAGGGTTTTGGAACAGGGATATCCTGAACAAGTTGTCAGGGCAGCCTTAGATAAAGTTAATTGACTACCCAGATAACTGTTACAGAAAAGGACAAAGGAAATGGTTAAAATAATGTTGTGTGTGTCTAAGTATTCAATGGTAAGTAATCAAATAAAAAGTGGTAATGAAATATGGCTGAGAAAGATTTCTGATGGGAAAACAATATTTGCATATACCCGATGTCACAACCTCAAATAATTGGTATGCAAAAAAAGAGGCAATACAAACAGTTTTAATTTGTCCCTGATGTATGTATGAATTGGGGTCATTGCAATGCTGTTATACCGGACAAAGAAATTAGACATCCTTTAACAGACAAGATTTTCAAAAGTAAAGGCAGTGATGTTTGTGACACATCCGATTGTGTTCAATTATTGAAATATTCCTGTTCTAAAATGTCAAATAGAATGAATATAAGAACAATATATGTAACCACAATGACAAATCTTCAGTGGCTAAACATAGCATGGAGGAAGGGCTTAACATTAGTCAACTGAGGTTTCAAACTACAGAGACAGGACAGAAAACAAAAGGAGTAGACCATCAGGAACTACTACTAAGAAGGGAATCTGGATTAAAACTTTGTCAAGACTAGAAACCAAAAGGGTTAAATTGGCGAATTGAAATGGCATGTTTTTATGGGAACACAATGGAGTACAATACTTGAAACGTGTAGACGTTGTAACTGTGTAAATACCTACTAATAAGTCCCTGATGGTGTTGAACATTAGTTTCAAATCATAGCGCAAGCAAGGGTGCCTTAATTTTTTCATATGCAAGTGATATACAGAATAAAATATACACAAGATTGTTACAATATAGGGAGTGAGTAATTGTTAAATGTATAACATAACTCACAAATAACAGTCTTTGAAGTGTAACAAACACTTATAAGATGACGGTTCCTGTACCTCATCAACTTGTTTCATTCCCTACCCATGTAAACTAAAAGTATTTGTTCCACTTGAATTTCCATGTAAACAAAAGTATCTGTAAGTAACTGTTTCTTTGATCTGGTGGGAAACTTTGTCGATTTTGAATAATTCCTGCACTTTTAGTCTCCTAAACCGAAATAAGTGGTCATCATTTGGAAACTATTCCACTAGGAGGTGTGGTGCACATACACTTTATCATGTTATGAAAGTCTGGTCAAGGCAGTGCTTTTTGCCCAACCCATGGAAATTATGTACACTCGAGATGTTGATCTCATACAAAAGAAAAATGAGCTTGGTCTGAGATGAGTAAGAATATTGAAATAATGAACGAAGTATGGAGTTACTTGACTTACACAATAGTTCAGAAAGACAATGATAGTTAAACAAACTAGAGCATTATGTCTTAAATCTTTTTTGTTTGTTGATTTTTGTTAGTATTATTCACCTATGAATGAGCCCATGATATTTTGCCCAACATGCATTGAAGCATTGGTGAAGAACCCATTTGTGACTGGTCTTAATGTAGAAAATAAAAGAAAAAAGGTCAACATTACTTGAGTTATAGTGGTCAATTGAGCAGAATCATGGATTTGGATTCAATATTAATTGTACAATGTTGGACCATTCACGAGTTTGTTTCTGGAGATAAACAAATTATACTATGACTTTGGAATTGAAAGAGGCACACTAAAATGGATCAATGATGGTTTACTAGTCCCAAGAAATAAGACTGGTGTGCGGCAAGCAGGATTTTACTAAAATAACCTTTTATAAAAAACAAGTATGCCATTTGTTTAGGCTGTAGTTCCTTCAATATGTTGGGAAGGCCATGCTCTCGGAACTCAGATATCAGTTTCTTAGACATTGCCCCTTGTAGGTACCTATCCTACAGATGTCTTATCTAGAGATGGCTCTAGAACTAAATTAAATTCTCCAACACATAGGAGCTCCTGTGGTGGCCATTCTTTTAGTTTATCAAGAATGTACATCATTTATCGTTTCTGTCATGTGTTCGGTGTGTTCGTGGATAAGATACTAAGGGGCCGATTCCGATTCAGGCCGGAAATCTTTCCGACCGAGCCGGACCCGGAGAGATTTCCGACCGAATCGGACCCTAGCAGTCCGACCGAACGAGTACGATGCGTTCGCATGCTATCGGACTCGATTCGGTCGGACTCCCATTGAAGTCAATGGGAGCTTGTCATACAACGCGTACGCGGGCTCCCATTGACTCAATGGGTGCGAGGCAAACAAGGGCGCCCCCTACAGCGGGTACGCATTGAAGCGGGTCACGCCGTACATGCACAGGTAGGGAGGACCCATGGGTCCCCCCTGTGTGCGACTCGTGCGGCTAGGCGGACAGGGGGGTCCGACACGGACCCCCAAAGTGCGGCTCCGACTGCTCTTTCAAGCCGGACGGCGCGAGTCGGTCGGACTGCTCGCGGCGCGCATCGTACTTACCCGGTCGGGGAACGTCTCCATTGCGCGGTGCGAGTCGTGTCCGTGCGAGTCGGTCGGAGCGGTTGGGTCCCGCGAACGAGTCGGTCGGCGATTTCGCATACGCTCGCATCGTACTCGCTCGCCCGGACGCACGTCCGACTCGGTCGGGAAACAGGGCTCCGAATCAGATCCGGTAATGCCGAGTCCGATTCGGAGCCCTACCGGCCGAGATCGGAATCGGCCCCTAAGTCTTTCCCCCACCAAGGACCCACCTAGGTAGATGTATCTTCTTTCTTTATCGTCTACATTAACGTAATTTATTTGAAATGAAGTATCAGCTGATGAGGGATTACTGAAGTGCATATAGTTAATTCTTCATCAGCTTATTATCTTTTTTACTCAAATGTGTTTCTTAGAGCGCAAACATTTCAGGTTGCTAATCTTTTAGGGCACTCCAAATCTTAAGGCATTTTACTAGTGAGTTTAGACCCTTTTTTCCACACACTTCCTTTCACCATTTTGAATTGTTAGTGTTGGTAATTTGATTTCTCACTTTACTGAAACTCTTAGTGAATTGGCTCTTGCTTGTTTTTTTATGAAGACGTGTAGTGTTGGTCTCCTTAGGGTGGTGTGCTGCTAGCCCTTCCTTGTCCCTCTATTTCCCCTCCTACGAACTCCCTTATCCTTAATTTCATTTCCATATCCATACATTGGAAAGGAATTAGATACAACCCTGGTGGGCTGACAAGATGCACTTGGGTCTGCCCTGATTGAACCCTCCCCTGCCACACTGCTGTCCCAAAGTACATGGCTGGTGGAGCTGTTTGCAAAACCCATTCGCATAGCCAACAGCCAAGTCTTCCCCGTCTTATGGAGCCTTCATTTATCAATCACTATGTGACCAATCTCTATGCACCTTCCCTCTGTCAGTCCTTGTGTATTAACACTCTGAAAGATGTGTTTTGTACCATTCCACTTTTGGAATCCATTTTCATTTATGCTGACTGCTTGTCGCCTCGTTCCTAAAGAAATCAATGGTCCCTGAAGGGGGAAGTGTGAACCTCAACTTCCATGGTAAACTAGTGAATAACCATCGATAAATTAGTTTTACTAGAAAAAATAAATTTTTATACAGTTGTTCAACATTTAGAATCATTAAAATAATAACTCATTAAGTTCTGTTGTTTTATGCATCTGGAATAGTAGTGGTGTTCCCCAAATGACGGAACAGCACAGTGATAATGAGGTAAGTGAGTAAGAAGTGCGCTAGTGCTATATAATATATATACATAAATAGTGACTGTGGAGAATGCACAGATATTTGGTATATACTCTGACATAGAGTTGCAGGTTCCTAAAACACATAAACACAGTACACTATTATTGTGTCACTGTTTCGACCCTCTAAAGTTATTTGTACAAGGTCATACCTCACTATCACTGCGCAGTCGGGTCATTTGCACAACACCACTACTATTCCAAATGTATAAAACAATAGGGCTTAATGAGTTCTTTTTTCTATGATTCTAAATGTTGAACAACTGAATAAGAATGTATTTTGTCCAGTAAAACCAATCTATCAAGGGCTATTCACTAGTTTAGTCTGGGAGTTGAGTTTCACACCTCCCCCTTCAGAGACCATTATTTCCTTTATTACTGTTCAACCCAGGTCCCAGGGTTACCGGGTTGCCCCTTGTTTTACAAGTATGTTGTCTTCGACCTGTCATCAGCCATTGTTCCCATGGCTGTATGGACATCCTCTAGAGTGCAAATTAAGAAAATCTTTGAGTTCAGTTGAAACCAAAATCCTAGATAAAAGGTCCACCTCTATTGAATTTGACACTTTGGAAGTCTGATGTAATGGGTATGAGTGTTTGTCTTTTATTTCATGTACCGTGAGAGAGACCTTGGTAGATTTTTACTGCGTGACCTTGAAACGTGACAGCATCCATCTTTCTTGCCTCTCCAACAATTCCGTCTTTCAGCAAGGATAAACCCAGTTTGGCTAGTATATCTACCGGAAATTAGGCCAGCTTTTCATATGGGGCCCACACTCTGTGTGCTCAGATTACACGGATCTCACGGGTAGAAATTACTTGCAGCAGAGATCTATAGAGCTCAGTGCAGAAGTTTTCAATGTTGGGACCTTATGCCACCCCTCTGAGACAGCAAATTTGTGCATTATCTCGTCTGTGCTCCAGACTCGTCATTATCTTGATCTGTCCTCCAGATCAGAGCATTGGTCTTTATTTCAGCCAAATCATGTCCAACCTTGTGCAGTTACCTGGGTGTGTTCCATTTCCTATCTGAGTACTACAATATCTTCCTCATTGGTGGCAACTTTTCCTCCGATGACCTGAATGTCCTTGTTGACTTCTGCCAGGGATCCCGTCATTTCTATTTTCAGAGATGGCAGTGGTTGAGAGAAAATGTCAGCAATATTCTGATGTAGGTCTTACAGGCATCACATGAAGAGCATCTTTGGACAATGGTGATGGGTCATTTGCTTTCATAGTAGCCATGTAATTGGGTGTGCTTGGTCTCGTGGTGCCGGGATATTCTATTCTATGTACCTCTCTAGTGCTCTTTAGTTTGTTCCCCTGGCAGTAATTATGCCCTCCCTGATTATTTTCTGTTTCTACTTTGGGCTTCTAGTCGAGCAGGGCATAGCTTTGTTATCTTTTGTCTTCCAGATTTAGCCCCTTTATTTCCTGTTAGTAAGTGTCGTACTTGTGTAGGTTGGTTGTTCGAAGCTTTCATCTATGGCTTATCACAATCTGGGCCCCTTTTATTCTTCTTATAGCGCCAGCTCAGTGTTCACATAATCTTAAAAAGAAGGATCATCCAGGGAGCCATACACAGAACAAAGCATGGCTTCCCCCTTCTCAAACTGACATTCAACTATAACCCATCTGCCATATCTATCAGCAGAACTGCAAATCAGCCTATAAACATTCCTGCGTGTTAATATTGCCCCTCCAGTGTATTTGTGCCCTGTGTAGTGTACCCCAAAATATTATATACTGGCATTTCAAGCAGGTTCTTCCTACCCCCTTCAATGTGTTTCTTGAAGACAGATTACATCTGCCCGCAACTGTTTCAATCCTTCAGCTACATTTCTTCTCTTAGCTTGGCCATTAAGTTCATAGATATAAATAGTAGCACAACGTATATGAGCTATTTTAGCCATCTACAAGGTTTTAAACATTTTCAAGCCACACAGACTCATCCATATACCACCCTCAAACTGAAGACTCATCTTAAACACTGATCGGTCATTGGGGTGAAATTTAGTAATCCTCTCATCCCAATCCACTACTCTAATGTGTACCACCCTCCCCTCCCCACTGCACTCTTCCCAAACCATCCACTCCAACCAAGCTCCCTCCCCACCCCTCCCAATCCCACCATGCAAGGCAATCAGACCAAAGCCTGAGTGATGGCTGTAGTACTTGCCCTCTCTTCCGGCATGAATATAACCTGTGCAGAAGACCCATTTTTTCCACCCACACAGATGGAGCAGAAAACCAGTTCCAAATGTATTGAAGTCATCTATATGTAGGAGACCGAACCCCCTATTAAAGTCAGATTCATCCTTAAGAAATTATACAGCTGTACTGTCCACCCAATAGAAAAAAGGGGGAGAAAGAGAAGAAAAAAAGGGGAGAAAATAAACAGAGCAAGAGGAGGTTTTTAAAGACTTTAGTGTTCAGCATGCCCCACCTCCCTTGTACATCAGCTCATCAGGCCTGACCCAGCATCCTCAGTCCACGAGTTCATCTAAAAATAAATTTGCCTTGATTTCTGAGGGAAAAACTTGAGTTTTACTCTTAAAGATGATTTTAAGCCAAGCAGGGTTCAGCATTAGGTCTCAGCGCCCCTATCCTAACACAGCTTTAGTAGTTGTCTTACCCTCCAACGGCCCTCAACAGTGACATGACAGAAGTCCGGCCTTGTGCAAAAAGAGCAACCTACAAAGCTGCGTTTGGAGTCAGCCTGTCTTAGTACAAAGTTACCTAAAACGCTATGACAGCCCTTGGCCTGGAGATACCACTACCCTGTGATTGAACCTGCTTTTTCATCATTAGGGGGAATGAATGAGCCCTCTGCACCTCCAGTTCCCAGTTCCAGGAATCCAGTTCAGGGAAAGCTCCCTTAAACAGTTTGACCACAAAGTACTTGATGTCATTGCCCACAAATTCCCTCTTCGCGTCCCAGAATTTGCAAGTTGTTGCATCGCTGTCTATTCTTGAAATCCTCAAGCTTCCATTATATGTCCAGGATCCGAGATTCTTGGGCCTCTGACTGACCCTTAAGACTTGTCAGGTCTGTCTCTACTATTGAGGTGTGAGTTTCAACTGCAGAGATACTTTCACCAATTACAGTGCAGGTCTTAGAGATCGTTCTGATTGCTCCTTGGAGTTTCTTCTTCATTACCCTTGCCTTATAACCAACAGAACAGGTGTCTTCCTGATGCTGTTTAATATACCGATAAATCAGCTCCCCGCTGACCCCCGGATTTGCAACAAGTGTGAAGTTCTGCTTCAGGTTAGGAAGATCATCGTACACCTGCTGCATTGCTGAATAATCCCATTTTAGTGCGGGGGCAGGTGGATTCCCCTATTTCTCCCCTCCAACTGAGGGACGATTTTAGATCTCCCGAAGTGTTGCAACCTTAGATACTGTGGCTGGGCTCAGCTCTTCTGATGAGACGATCTTGGAGTAATTTGACGTTGAGTGACGTAGAGGGAGTTGCATAGAGTGTTGTATAGTGGAGTAGAGTGCTGTAGAGAAGCATAGCATGCAGTAGAGTGTCACAGAGTGGCATAGAGTGGAGTAGAATGACAAAGAGTGGAGAAGCATAGAGTGGCATAGAGTGGTGAAAAGTGTCGCAGAGTGGCATAAGAGTGGAGTGGCATGTTGTTTAGTGGAGTGCCAGGAAGTATAGCGGAGTGGTGTACTATAGAGTGGTGTGTCGTACAGTGTCTTGGAGAGGAGGTGCATAAAGTGGAGTGGGGCAAAGTGAAGTGAGTTGTCATATAGAGTGAAGTGACATAGAGTGGAGTGACAGGTCGTAGATTGGAGTGGCGTGCCGTGGAGATGACTGGCATGTCATAGAGTGGAGTGGCATGTCAGAGAGTGGAGTGGTGTACAGTGTAATAGAGTGGAGTGGACTGTCATAGAGTGGAGTGGCGTGTTATACAGTGGACTAGAAGAGAGTGGAGTAGTGTGTTGTACACTAGAGTGGAGTGGCATTTCATACACTAGTGTGTGGTTCAGTGTCTTAGAGTGGAGGGGCATGGAGTGAAGTGGTGTAGCATGAACTGGAATGTCGCAGAGTGGAGTGGTGTACAGTGGAGTGGCAAGTCATAGAGTGGAGTGGCGTGTGGTAGATTGGAGTAGCGTGTCATAGAGTGGAGTGGTGTGCCATAGAGTGGAGTGGTGTGGAGTACCATAGAGTTTTGTGTACTGTCATAGAGTGGAGTGGCATGTTGTAGAGTGGAGTGACATGTCATAGTGTAGAGTGGCATCTCGTACAGTGGAGTGGAGTTGCTTGTCATGTTGTAGAGTGGAGTTTAAACAGATGTAGTGGGAACATGGTTGAATGTATGTAGATGATGTTTGGGAGAAATATACATTTTGGGGTGGAAAGTGTCCTTTTGGTAGTAGATCTAAATTGGATTGGTAGTGTTAAAGTTATAAAGCACAAAAATGTAGTTATATATTGCACCATGATATATTGGGGTACTTTCATGGTATACCGCAGTGCATCGCGATGACAAAACAACATATGATTGGGTAATGAAAGCCCTTACACACTTAAAAGGTAGCCATATTGATTAGAGCACACTTAGTCTGTGTTCTGGGTTTTAATTGAAAATGTAGTGTACTACTTTATTATAAGTGCATAGGAAGGAATGTATCAGTTTAGGTAAGTCTGTAAAGGTAGAGAAAAGTAGTTTTATTACTTCTTATATTTTAAAAAAAGTTTACGGAGTACTGCGCAAGTACTACAAAGTACCATGGTACTTATAGAAATGAAAAAAAAATTAATATGTTTAAAAATTAAAAATATACTGTTGTACACTATATTTCCTTTTAAAATCCACAAATTAGACTAAGTGTGCTCTAAACAATATGGCTGCCTTTTAATTTTGTAAGTGCAAAATATTATTTAGACCACACTTAGTCTGCATTCCGGGTTTTAAGAAGAATCTAGTGTAGTACAGCGTTTTTTTAAATGTGAGTATAGCAGTACTTTCTATGTAGTACCGTGGTACGCCGCAAACTTTTTTTTAAATATATAAAGTAAAGTAACTACTTTACCCTACCTTCACAGACTTATCTAAAGTGCATCAATCCTTACTATGCACTTAAAAAGCAGTAATGCACTATATTTCCACTTCAACTCTACAACTCAGACTAAGTGTGGGCTACATGACATGGCTGCCTTTAAAGTTTGTAAGGTCTTTGATTACCCAATCAAATACTGGCTTGTCATAGGCATGTACATCGGTATGTCACAAAATTACCGCGGTATAGTGTGGCCCAATATATCACTAAGGTTTTGTACCTTATAACTTTGTAAGTACTAAACCAATCTTGATCTAGTAACAAAAAGGCCCCTTTCTACACCATAATCTATATTTCTGCCAATTTTGAAGAAAATCCCTCTTGCTTTTTAGGTGCTACGAATAAGTAAAAAAACTATAGAAAATACATCAAAGGAAAAACGTGTTTTGTGGCCTGCCATTTATCTTTTCACTCCCTTAAGCTATCGCTATGAAACATTGCATTATCCACCAATGCAGAAAGAGGAATAGGTCTGCAAAGTTTTCTGGAGATTTGTCAAACGGTGGCATAGTTGTTACCAAGCAAAGATCTGAGTAATTCCTATCTCTGGGAATCCTAACATTTTTATGAGTGATGTAATATGTGAGGACTTAAGTAATGCATGGCGAGGGCACGAGTAATAGTTCCTTGAGTTAACTATAACTGGTGAATTTCAGTGTTTTTTAGAGTTAGAAATATAAAGTTTTATTAGACATTATCACCTAACTCTAACATACCTTTAACATTTATTTTTTCCAGTCAATTTTTCAGTTTGTTTTTAAAATAAAGTAATATTTTATTATGGCCGAAAACTGTGGCAGCCTACTCCACGCTGCCACAGCTTTCGGCCAGGCAGTGCACCCAACTCCTCACGGGTGGCCATCCCAGGCACAAAACTCCCTTGAGTGGTCAACCCCCATTGCTGGCCAACACCCCATGGTTGCACAACAACCCAGTGACGCCCATCCAACTTTTTGGGGGGGATTTGTCCCACAGTAATCTTGCAGTAATTTCATGGTAATTTCATAGCACAAATAAACGGAAAATATCAAGGGAGGGAGAGAAGCAAGAAATGTCTGTTTCCCAATCTGCTTCCAAATCTATATACCAAAGTATCGAAAAGAGTGGGACCAGATGCTGTCAAAGGATCTCTTTTAAAGAATTATTTGGGATCCTCAACAGTTATCTTCGGTCAATGGTGTATTTTCGCCGCTGATGTACTAATAACCGTCATCATCAGGTCTTTACCTCCACCAGGAGGCAGCCTCCTAGAACCAAGAGACTTTTTGAGCTCCGTGTTAACAGACGAATGAGTGAGCTAAAATTACCTCCTAACCATAACCAATGAGATTTATTAAAACATAAGTAAGGGTATGGGTAAAAACAAAGCCAAGATGTGCGCAGGCAAATGTAAGGTGTCCCTCACATCGAGAATATAAAACAGGTTTACATGTTTCAGCCTATTTGTGCCCCAGGGGGTCAGTGGCTTTTATCAGGACCAAATGAATGGATAGATCCCTTTTGTGAGCCAGTCAGGACACTTTCCCCAGGCTTGGTTTGTTCACTCTATGTGAGTGTAGGAGAAAACACTGTTCTCCTCTGAAATGAAAACAAAAAGAGCAGTAGGACAAGCATACATGCAACAAGAGAAAGTGGATCCCCATGTTTCCATGCAAGGCCATTTTTTTTTTAAATGTGTATATATGTATAAGCTTTCTTTATGTTCTAAGACCGCTTCAGTAGAAACTTAGAATTGCTGAGTCAATGGTTATAAAAATGCTGTGGTAAAATCCATATGGGTGGAAGATTTCTTTAGAAGTGATTACACTAACAAGCCCACTTTCTTAATGTGCGTATGGAATCCGATAGGCCTACGCCACAATGTGAGCCTTTCTATGCGGAATGTCTAAACATCCTTGTAAAATTGTTAACCGTGCCTTCAACTTGTATATTACTGTGCACTCGTTGATGTTGCTCAAGATCGAAGACACCGAGAGATTGGGATACAGAAGCTTATGCAGGCTAAATCAATCATTTAAAAGTGGTCTATCTCAACATTTGGCATGCTTGTAAATAGCATGCACAATTTCATTACAAAAGCCTATTCATAGTACAGCCACAAATTTCCACACTGAGTACTGCAAGAATACCGCGAGTCTGTGGCAACGCAAATTAGTTTTTTTTTCAGTTTTCCCTCAGGGACCTCCACCATGCAAGGGCAAGGAGATCAAGATACTCCTACCCTTCCCCCTTATACGTGTTTTTTTTATTTTCAGGACATGGGTACTGAGTCCCTGAGCCCTCATTTCGGTGGGAACAGTCTTGGTCTAGCGGATCCAGTCAAACAGAATGGCTCATTAGCCATTTAGTACCTCAGTACTCTTTCAGTACTCCCTCAGTACTCCCTCAGTAGTACCTCACTGTTAGATATCTAAACAATTTGATGCTTCATTTCTCTCAAACAGCTGTACAGATTTACACCAAATCACAAAAAGCATGCTTTCTGGATAAAGACCTAAATTTGGTCTTACTACGTTCAGCCATTTTGGCTGTAGCGTTGTCTAAAGTTCATATGGGTAATTGCACTGGGAAACAACGATGTGGTGGCAGCTTTTTTATAGGCCTGCGTGGAGTTCGTGGAACTCCGCAAAGTGACCTAAATACTCTGCCGCTCTACGCAGAATTCCGCAAGCGGTGGAGTGAGTTAGATCGTGCTGTTCATGCTGATTTTAAGCACCGGGTGTTTTTCCCCCACTGGAAAATCAGCACAAACGGTACCACGCACAGCGCAAGAAGGTGCTGCATTCTTTCTGCTACTCAAATAGATGTTCTACTCGAGCAGCAGCTTCCTCAACACGAACGTAAGGTTTCTCAATACAACTGGTAGCGGCCATCCACGACAAGTCCCGTTGAGAAATCTTGCTGGAAGGTGGACTGGAGTAAGATTTTCTTCACTCGCTCTCGCCAACTTAACCTTGGTGAGTGCTAGTGAGAAAAAAACTTTTTGTGCGTTACACGGAAGGGGGAGTTGTAAAAACTCTGCAAGCGGAGCAGAATTTCACGCGCAGGTCTACTACATTAGGACTTGTAACTCAGTCTTGAGTCCTAAAAAAAGCACCAAAAAAAGACATAGGGAGGCAGGGTAGGCATGCCCTGACGCTCTAGGCATGGTGGTGGGGATCCAGAGGGACCTTGCTTGTGGGGCCAAAAATATATATTTTTTTATTTTTGCAGTGAATTTGCAGAGGATCCATTACTCGACGGCCAAATTACAAAAAAAAGTGTGGGCTTCTACTCTATTCTTAAGAAAACATCTCCTGGGTGGGCCAGGGCCTGGGGAGTGGTTCAAAATATTTTTTTTTAAGGGGACACATGGCCCCCCACTCCCTGAGACTCTTTGGGGCCCCATGCCCTGGGTTCAAAGTACATAAAAAAAAGGGAGGGGACCACACGCCCGTCCTCCCTGAGCCTTATTAGGCCCCAGGGACCCTATCCCCTGGGGCCTAAATGGATAGAAAAGGTGAGGAGGGACCATATGGCAACCATCCCCAAAGCTTATTTGGCCCCAGGGCTAAGGTGCATATAAAAGGGAAAGGGAGGCCAGGCAGCCCACCTCCCTGAGCCGATAAAGGCCTGGGGACCCTTTTCCCCAGGGCCAGCTCAGTACTTTGTCCCAGCGAGCCCACTTCCGGGACATAATAGTTTCCCTGCCCGCATCACAGTGGGAAGGGAAACATATGTTTACTCTCACCCGGCAGGAGCATTTTTAAATCTCCTGCTGAGTGGGAGCAAACAAGACTTCCCTTCCTGCATGAACACGGGCAGAGCGCGAGGAGGGATGCCATGTCTTTTTTTACTCTGCTAGAACTTTAAAAATGCTCCCACGTGGTGGGTGGAGAACTCTGATTGCCTGCCTGTGCTCCATGGGCAGAGAAGCACACATTGTTCCCAACTGGCAGAAGCAATCAGAAATAGCTGCTCCCACCGGGCTGGGGGAGGATGTGTGCCCATTCTATTTTTATTGGAATTTGGCTCCAAGAGATGTGATTCCCATGACCTATTAAGGTTTGGGAAGGGGGCCACATGACCCCTGCCCTTTTATTGGAATTTGACCCTGGTGGATGGGGTCCCTGGGGCCCCTGGGGCCTATTAAGGCTCAGGAAGTGGAGCTGCACAGCCCCTCCCCTTAATATATATGTTTTGCCCCTGGGGCGGTGTCCCCAGGGTCTAGTAAGGAACAAGGAGGGGGGTTGCACATCCCCTCCCCTTAATATATATGTTTTGGCCTGAGGGATGGTGTCCTCGCGGCCACTATTGGCTTGGCGATGGGGGGCGTGTGCCTCCTTCCCGTTAACATATATGGTTTGGCCCTGGCAAATGGTATCCCCAGGGCTACTATTGGCTCGGGGAGGGGGGACAGGTGCCTCCTTTCTATTAACATATATGGTTTGGCCCCGGTGGATGGGATACCCGGGGACACAATTGGCTTGGGGAGGGGGCTGTGAACCCCATCCCTTTAAAGGTCCCCAGGGATAGGATCCCCAGGGCTGCTTCTTGCTCAGGGAGAGGGCTCTGAGCCCCCTCCCCTTAATAACTATCATTTGGCCCCAGGGGATGAGGTGCCCCTGACCCAAAGTGGCTCAGGGAGGAGACTGCTCACCCACCCTCCCCCTAAAAAAATAATCCCACAGGATGGGTCTACGGGGCCCGAACGCCAACCATACACTGCAAAAGGCTGTGTGTGGTGTGGTGTTGGCATCCTGCCGGGGTTGGCTGCAGGGTCTGGCCAGCTGGCAGGACCTGTGGCCAAGCTCACACCATGGTTTGGCTGTCTGCTGGGGTTCGGCCACAGGGCCTGGCAGCAGGACAGGTACAATACGTGATTTTCTAAAATCACTAACCTATGAATTGTTTACCTTTGCAGTATCCTATTCTTAAAGCGTCTAGTTTCAGCAATTAGGAGAGAACAAATGATGCATTATTTTATATATCTGAAGTGTGAAGGCGGGTCCAATCCACGCAGCAGCATAGATGCATCAGTGAAGATCCACACAGCAGAGACGATGCGCTAGTTCGGATCCGTGCAGCAGAGGCAATGCTCCAGATCAACAGTGGATGCATCAGTCCCACTGGAACAAGCACCGTAGGCCCACTTCCAGGGCTCCAGGACTGGGATGGCACCACCTGGCAGGGCAGACTCATAGATGGCAGAGTCCGGGTGCAGAAGCAAGATGGTTGGAAGTCTTTTATGTCCCTGAAACTGCTAGCCCTTGGAGTCACTCTGGGTTCAAATGATGCAGGCCCAACTAGGGGAACAGCAGACAGCATGGCAGCAAGGCAGGAGCCGAGCAAAACATCAGTCGAGCAGAGTGGCAGTCCTTCAGCTGCACAGCTGTCGTTCTTCCTGGCAGGGTCTTCCCAGTTCTAGAAGTATACTGAAGTGGTGTTGTCTGACGTCTAGTACTTCTACAAAGTTGTTCCTTTGAAGAGGAAGAGACTTCAAAGACATGCCTTTGGAGTGCACAGAGGTCCTCCCTTCCTGCCCTGGCTCCAGACTCACTACAGGGGGTATGCAGCCCTTTCTGTGGGGACAGGACATAGCCTATTCAAGTGTAAGTGAGGCTGGGTCCAGCTCCTCCCTCCCATCCTGGCAGGATGGTCCATCAAGTCACACACAATCTCCCTTTGTGTGAGGCTGTCTAGGGGGAATACACAAAGCCCAACTGTCACCCACCCTTGACATGCAATCAGAGGCAGGAAAAAGGCACAAAATACCTAAAGTAAGAAAATGCCAGCTTTCTAAAGGGCGTTTTCAGAACTGCAATTTACAATCTGACTTAACCATAAGGTTGGATTTTAAATTGTGATTCCAGACATGCTTGGAAAGTCTATCTCTTAACAATTGAGAATTGCACTTAGACAATTGAATAAGGTAATTCCAATGTTCTCCTATGGGAGAGATAGGCCTTAAAGGAGGTGAAAAAAGAATTTGAGAGTTTTTTACTACCAGGACATATAAAACTTAAAGGTTCATGTCCTGCCTTGTTAAATACATTGCACTCTGCCCTCTGGGTTATCCAGGGCCTACTTTAGGGGTAACGTGTATGTAAAAAGGGAAGGTTTGGGCCTGGCAAGAGGTTTAGCTTGCCAGGTCAAAAATGGCAGCGTAAACTGCACACACAGGCTCTGAATGGAAGGCCTGAGCCATGGTTAGAGGGCTACTTAAGTGGGTGGCACAATAAGTGCTGCAGGCCTACTAGTAGCTTTTAATGTACAGGCCCAGGGCAAATGCAGTGCACTTTACTAGGGACATATAAGTAAATCAAATATGGCAGTTGGAGATGAGCCAATATTACCATGTTTAGGGAGGAGAGAGCACAAGCACTTTACTGCTTAACAGTGGTAAAGTGCTCAGAGTCCTAAGGCCAGCAAAACAGAGGTCAGAAAAAGTGGAGGATGAAGGCAAACAGTTGGGGATGGGACCACCATAAGGCTGTCAGGTCTAACATATGCTATATAGTTTTACTAGTAAAACTGCATGTCTATGCAAATTTAGTGGCCATTTCAACAGAAAATGTGCAATATGTAAATGACAGTGTACAGTCACAAGAGTGCTTCAAAATGCACCACAAGCTAAATACCACACACTTACCACTCTCCTGCTGAATAGGCTTGATACATTTGCTATACCTGTTTTTGGTGTGACAATTGGATTCTTCACAATTACGAAGACTTTAGTGATGTAACATTAATGGCAGTACCCTTACTCCGAAAGCACGTCACATGCAATGCCCCCTGGATACAAAGCATAGCATAATGCAACTTTGGGTTACTTTGGGATACTGTCCAGTGCAAATCCAGATATGTGATGAATAGTAAATCCCACACTAACACTTTACGCCAGGTTTGTGTCACAAAAGTGATGCAACCCTGGCACAAAGCATTAGCAGATATATGCCTTACTCCACTGCATGCCTGACAGATATCAGTTGAAGTGAGTGACGTTGTGAATGTTGGTGAGAAGAACATTGGGCAGTATCAGAGAAGCATAGCGATAGGCAGTCCATTTGGTATTGCACCACGCCCGTTTGAAAATATTACTTTCGCGCCTTTGAATTACATAGCACGTCCAAACTTTTTCCTGCATTGTCAGCACAATGCTTTTCTCCTCTGTTCTATTAGTCATAAAATGTTTTTTAACCCCTTGACCGCGATCGGAATTCCGCTCGTGTGCTGGACATTCCGATCGCGGGTGGGGTCGTGACGAGCTCAGCTCGTCATGTGCACAGCGCTACCGCGCAGCATGACGAGCTGAGCTCGTCATGAGCACGGAAGGGGTTAAACAGACCTTAATTCGTATATTTCCATAGATATTTATTCTTTGTTATTGTACCACAATGTGCGGCTTGTTTTAATGACCTCTTGAATTCTTTTTTTCAGGATTCGCCATTTATAAGCCACAAATTTGCTGAATAAAAAAAACAGTTCAATATTTCCCAGTGTTCTGTAAATGGGACACATAGGCCAGCTACTCGGAAAACATACTCTTGCTCCCACACAAGAAGGTTCTTTGTCTCTAGACCTCTTTAGTGAAATCCGGAAACACCATTACTTTACTGTTCCTAATCTGGAGGTCAGCCCTCTGTCGGGCCTGCTTAAGAATATGATCTCTGTCTCTGAAATGAAGCAGGCGGACTATTATTGGTCGTGGTGGAGCTCCCGGTCTGGGTGCTCTTGATGGTACTCTATGCGCCCTCTCCAATGCATAGAATGAAGAGAGTCCCTCTGGAGCCACCTCCCGTTTGATCCATTCTTCTAGGAATTGCACCGGATTGTCTCCTTCCTCTTTCTTGGGAATACAAACAAAGAGCAAATTATTTCTGCGGGACCTCCCTTCGCCATCTTCTGCCCGTGCCTCCAGGACCTTTATTTTCTCTTCAACAGCTGTGAGAGCTTTCTTCAGGTCTGCTACCTCCGCTGGGAACTCTGTGAGCGTTTTTTCAGTGCCAGTCACCCTCTCCACTGGGCAGCGGTGATCGTCTTTTAAGAGGCTGAGGTCAGTACCAATGGCATAAATGTTCGTTTCAAGGGCTTCACGAGACACCGTGATGGCCTCCATAATGTCCGCTAATGTGGGCCTTGCGGGCGCTGCGTCTTTCCCCGTGTCGAAGCTGTCATCCTCTTCATCCTTCTGGGTGCTCCCGCCACCCGTGGCCATGGTACTATGCCCCTTTTTCCTTGGCACTTTCCCTATGTTGGACGCCCTCCGCACCTCTCTCCCGGTGGCCTCCGCCCCTTTGCTGATGCCTACAGCTGCGAGCTGTTATCGTTACACCTCCTCGCAGGACTGGGACCAATACTGCAGTGACCGTGTCGCAGCTCACTCCTATATTGACTTGACCTCTTCCAACTTCCAGGGGTCAGGCCCCGCTCCTCGTTGTAGGCCCCAGAGAGTTCCCTCCGCCATTAGTGGTGGATTCCTGTTGCTCCAATCAACTTCTGCCACTGCTCTGAGAGTGAGGACAACCTCTATCGTCTTCTCTGTAGAAGGGTAATCACTGTAGTCCTGCGTAGCGTCCCTTGTCAGCCCCAGGACACTCCTCGTTATATCCACTCCCTCAACATGACACTCAATAGTATCTCTCTCTCTGTTGGCAGGCCTGTTCTCACCAGGCTCCCACTTCAGCTGCTGGCAGGATCTCCCTCTGTGCTTATTTAGCCCTATCTCTTATAGTCCCTCTCCTCAGGCCAACCATGCCCGGGGGTGCCAGCCTCCAGGTATAGGTGCTACTTACAGGTCTCACCGCAGTCGTCTGTCGCTCTTGCTGCGTGTAGGCCCGCCACTGCTCTGCAACGTGCGACCGATCTCCGCACTCCATGCTATGCTGTTCGGTTCCAATATTCAGGACTGCACTCCACCATGCGCGTCTTCCATGGGCGTGTCAGCCTCCCGTCACGACCCCAGGGGCTGTGCCCCGGTCTCCTCCATTTTACCATGAACGCAGGCCCCCCGGCTCTCAGTGACTCTCGGCCACACAATTCAGCACCCTCTGCGCTGGTCGGGGCGTCCAGGCAGTCTGCATACATTGTGGGCCACGACTCCAGTCGAGTTCCAGGCCGTGCAGACGTCCTCTTCGGTAACGCGCTCCTTCCTCTATTCTCGGCAGCGCCCGTGGCTGTTCAGGTCTCTTCTATGCTCCAGCCCAGGTGGAGGTCCGCATCGCGACTCTCGCCGCTGTCCGCTGTGGCGCAGTGTCTCTGCCCCGTCTTCACAATATGGACGTCGCAGCGCCTCTGGGGTATGCACTCACTGCCTTACACTAGTGTCCTCTTGCGCTCACCACCTCAGCGGGTGCTTCTTGCGAGTCTCCCCGTGTGTTCTTTGTCCTGCCGCCTCTAGGGCTAGCGTCCGGCCTGCGCCATGGCCGCCATTTTAGCCGTCGTGTTGTACAGGGTCCGCTCTCAGACAATCGCGGTTCTGCAGATGCCACCGCCGATTGCCACTCAAACCCACCAAATCTTGTTCTGGGGCACTTCAGCCGACACTTCCTCTACTCTGAAGAGGGGCTGAGGGTCAGGATATTACCGGATGGGGGATTCCGAGACCAGAGCTCTGAGTCTCCCTCCCGTCTACATCGGCGTCAAGCCACGCCCCGTCTACTAGCTAAGACACATGGCACTAGGATAGAAACAAAGGCTGTCACCTCTGAATATTCAATTTAATGGTTTTGAAAAGTCGAGGATAACTAGCATTGTATGATTTACTAATAGATGGGCTGATGTAGATCCCTTAGTATTTGATTTTGTTCTTAACACACTAAAGACCCAAAATGTTTGAAAATCATTCTCTGTTTTCATGGCTATTTCCAAACTCAGTACCTCAGATTTCTCCATCTTGAAACGTGAAATCTCACTATGTTCTTGTAGTAGTGAAACAACAGAATCCAGAGACAATTTGGGTCTGTCACTATTATGAGAGTATCATTAGCAAACAGGTGAACTTTGTGGTGCTCCTTTCCAAAGGTCATTTTACCTTTATAGAATCCTCTTCCTTTATCTTTACCTTTGCTGCCAGCGGTTCTATTGTTAAGGTGCAAATTAAGGGTGATTCCTCTCGCCAACCGCACTGTCAGCGATTTCTTACAGTTAATCAATATTTTAGAAGTCGGTGATTTATTATTGGCTAGATTAAGAGAGGTCATATTTGGACTGATACCTATAATATGTAACTTTGAACTTAAAAAAACACAATTTGCCCTGTTGGATGCCATTTTATCATTGAGTGTGAGTATAGTGATTGGGATTTTATACTTTTGGAGCTTTTCTTTGAGGTGCAGAACATGTCTAAGGTTATGTGACACTTGTCTTTTGGGGATAAACCCCAATTTGTCTAAGTTGGTCAGGGTAGGTATGTGGGGTAACAATCTATTTGCTAAAATTTGTTAAATAATTTAGCATGCGCATTCAAGCGGGCTGTAGGATGATAGAATGCACAGTAATATTCTGGTTTGCCCTGTTTATGTATTCATGGAATATTAGTCTCAGTCATTTTTGGTGCATTTTCTTTAGAGTGCAGAAATCAATTGAATAGGTTAACTAGTTTAGGGGTCAATTACATTTTAAATTGTATATAGAAAGCATTTGTTTGGCCACCAGAACCCAGTGCCTTGTTGGAAAGTAATGCTCTGATGGCCTCTGCTACCTCTTGTCGAGAGATAGGACCTTCCATGGCTTTTCTGCTGGCTGCTGATAGTGTGAGCAAGTGGAGAGGAACTTGATTAATTTAATTCTATTGGATTTTTGGCATCTTCTGTGTAAAGTGTTTGCTAGAACTTTCCAAAAAGTTATCTTTTCTCATGCCGGAGCTTACCTGTTTGGTCTTTCAAGTTTGGGCCCCTGTTGGATGACCTTACTATTTGAAACAGCCTTGCTAGTTGTGTGTCCGCATTCTTGTCCCTCTTCAAGAACTTCTCTTTAAACAAAGGAGTATTTTTCCTCACCACACTTTTCAGTAGCTAGTAAACTGATTTGCCCTCTTAATGCTGTCTCTTTCCTTAGGGTTCTAAGGGAGCCTGTTTCTCTGTACATTGCTTCTTACTGTTTCCATTCTCTTTCTAACTTCTTTTTGTAAGATTCCTCAGCCTCTTCTGCTCCTCCCTAGCGGCTATGCAATAGTCCAAGAGAGTTGATTTGAATGCATCCCCGAGGATGCCTTGCATGACATCACCTGTGGACTGTTGATCCTAAAATACTCTTAAATGGATTCCTTCAGGTCTTTGGTAAACACTTTATCCTTGAGGTGGTATGCGTTGAATGTCCAGTTGACTGTTTTATTGGGTAGAATTCCCATTTCCATAACCCATTTGATCATTGAATGATCTGAAAGGGCTATTGTGCCAATTTCTTTGTATTTTGTATTAACTCGGAGGACCTGCAGGCTCCACATTAGGTTGATCCTAGATTGTGATCTATGAACATGGGAGAAAAATAAGAGCAAATCATGTATCTCCAAACACATTGTTCAACTATCAGTCTCTAATTGAACCATATCATGAGTCAATTAACAACATACTTTCTTATTATTTTAATATTATTGCTCAATATTAGACCAAAACTCGTTTCACCATTTGTATGTTATCAATCTCTCAAATTCACCTAATTCTCCAGAGGTTGGGCAACATACATAAAGGAAATCACTGTTAAATCTTTGGAACTATTTGAAACAATAGTTACCATGGATATAAACAAGATAAAATATGAACAAGAATATGTCATAAACATGTCATATGAGGAGAAGAAAATTATACGTAAACGGTCCAATCTAAATAACATCCCCTCTGAGTGGCACAGAAGGGACAAATATTCATCAATACCACATATTACCCGGAAAAATTAAGTGAATGCATCATTGATGTAGGTACTTCTGTAGAATTGGATAAAGATTCCACAAATTAGTGTAACCAAGTGCTGTAACAAATATTGAATGTGGTGATGGACAAGTGGTGGATTGACTCCTGTACTAAAGAGTATCTCCTTCCCAAATTTTCCTCTTAGTCCACAGATTTATTTGATTCCAAAAATACTTAAGAATCTAGTGGATCAACCATTTAAACATATAGCCACATGTTGTGGTTCCCTCCATGAGAATGTGGGAAAATATATTGATTATCTTTTACTGATGATAATCAAGGGAGTACCTTCCTACATTAAGGAAGCAACATATTTTTAAAAGTTTTGTCCAAAGTAGAAATCCCCACCAATTCACAACTATGTACTGCTGTGTACATAGAATGCCCAGGAATTGCACACGTCAATAGCACATAATGATGGTCTAGAGGAATAGAATTACAAATTTAAGTTCAAAAGTAATAGTAATATCAGTCCCCAAGAAAAATATTTTCTGGATTATAAATACAGCTAAGGGAATGTGTTGTCTACGGCTCTGCATTCCAAGACTACTAATCATAATATCCATTTACACTACTCAGGGTTTTGGAACAGGGATATCCTGAACAAGTTGTCAGGGCAGCCTTAGATAAAGTTAATTGACTACCCAGATAACTGTTACAGAAAAGGACAAAGGAAATGGGTAAAAGAATGTTGTGTGTGTCTAAGTATTCAATGGTAAGTAATCAAATAAAAAGTGGTAATGAAATATGGCTGAGAAAGATTTCTGATGGGAAAACAATATTTGCATATACCCGATGTCACAACCTCAAATAATTGGTATGCAAAAAAAGAGGCAATACAAACAGTCTTAATTTGTCCCTGATGTATGTATGAATTGGGGTCATTGCAATGCCGTTATACCGGACAAAGAAATTAGACATCCTTTAACAGACAAGATTTTCAAAAGTAAAGGCAGTGATGTTTGTGACACATCCGATTGTGTTCAATTATTGAAATATTCCTGTTCTAAAATGTAAAATAGAATGAATATAAGAACAATATATGTAACCACAATGACAAATCTTCAGTGGCTAAACATAGCATGGAGGAAGGGCTTAACATTAGTCAACTGAGGTTTCAAACTACAGAGACAGGACAGAAAACAAAAGGAGTAGACCATCAGGAACTACTACTAAGAAGGGAATCTGGATTAAAACTTTGTCAAGACTAGAAACCAAAAGGGTTAAATTGGCGAATTGAAATGGCATGTTTTTATGGGAACACAATGGAGTACAATACTTGAAACGTGTAGACGTTGTAACTGTGTAAATACCTACTAATAAGTCCCTGATGGTGTTGAACATTAGTTTCAAATCATAGCGCAAGCAAGGGTGCCTTAATTTTTTCATATGCAAGTGATATACAGAATAAAATATACACAAGATTGTTACAATATAGGGAGTGAGTAATTGTTAAATGTATAACATAACTCACAAATAACAGTCTTTGAAGTGTAACAAACACTTATAAGATGACGGTTCCTGTACCTCATCAACTTGTTTCATTCCCTACCCATGTAAACTAAAAGTATTTGTTCCACTTGAATTTCCATGTAAACAAAAGTATCTGTAAGTAACTGTTTCTTTGATCTGGTGGGAAACTTTGTCGATTTTGAATAATTTCTGCACTTTTAGTCTCCTAAACCGAAATAAGTGGTCATCATTTGGAAACTATTCCACTAGGAGGTGTGGTGCACATACACTTTATCATGTTATGAAAGTCTGGTCAAGGCAGTGCTTTTTGCCCAACCTATGGAAATTATGTACACTCGAGATGTTGATCTCATACAAAAGAAAAATGAGCTTGGTCTGAGATGAGTAAGAATATTGAAATAATGAACGAAGTATGGAGTTACTTGACTTACACAATAGTTCAGAAAGACAATGATAGATAAACAAACTAGAGCATTATGTCTTAAATCTTTTTTGTTTGTTGATTTTTGTTAGTATTATTCACCTATGAATGAGCCCATGATATTTTGCCCAACATGCATTGAAGCATTGGTGAAGAACCCATTTGTGACTGGTCTTAATGTAGAAAATAAAAGAAAAAAGGTCAACATTACTTGAGTTATAGTGGTCAATTGAGCAGAATCATGGATTTGGATTCAATATTAATTGTACAATGTTGGACCATTCACGAGTTTGTTTCTGGAGATAAACAAATTATACTATGACTTTGGAATTGAAAGAGGCACACTAAAATGGATCAATGATGGTTTACTAGTCCCAAGAAATAAGACTGGTGTGCGGCAAGCAGGATTTTACTAAAATAACCTTTTATAAAAAACAAGTATGCCATTTGTTTAGGCTGTAGTTCCTTCAATATGTTGGGAAGGCCATGCTCTCGGAACTCAGTTATCAGTTTCTTAGACATTGCCCCTTGTAGGTACCTATCCTACAGATGTCTTATCTAGAGATGGCTCTAGAACTAAATTAAATTCTCCAACACATAGGAGCTCCTGTGGTGGCCATTCTTTTAGTTTATCAAGAATGTACATCATTTATCGTTTCTGTCATGTGTTCGGTGTGTTCGTGGATAAGATACTAAGGGGCCGATTCCGATTCAGGCCGGAAATCTCTCCGACCGAGCCGGACCCGGAGAGATTTCCGACCGAATCGGACCCTAGCAGTCCGACCGAACGAGTACGATGCGTTCGCATGCTATCGGACTCGATTCGGTCGGACTCCCATTGAAGTCAATGGGAGCTTGTCGTACAACGCGTACGCGGGCTCCCATTGACTCAATGGGTGCGAGGCAAACAAGGGCGCCCCCTACAGCGGGTACGCGTTGAAGCGGGTCACGCCGTACATGCACAGGTAGGGGGGACCCATGGGTCCCCCCTGTGTGCAACTCGTGCGGCTAGGCGGACAGGGGGGTCCGACACGGACCCCCAAAGTGCGGCTCCAACTGCTCTTTCGAGCCGGACGGCGCGAGTCGGTCGGACTGCTCGCGGCGCGCATCGTACTTACCCGGCCGGGGAACGTCTCCATTGCGCGGTGCGAGTCGTGTCCGTGCGAGTCGGTCGGAGCGGTTGGGTCCCGCGAACGAGTCGGTCGGCGATTTCGCATACGCTCGCATCGTACTCGCTCGCCCGGACGCACGTCCGACTCGGTCGGGAAACAGGGCTCCGAATCAGATCCGGTAATGCCGAGTCCGATTCGGAGCCCTACCGGCCGAGATCGGAATCGGCCCCTAAGTCTTTCCCCCACCAAGGAACCACCCAGGTAGATGTATCTTCTTTCTTTATCGTCTACATTAACGTAATTTATTTGAAATGAAGTATCAGCTAATGAGGGATTACTGAAGTGCATATAGTTAATTATTCATCAGCTTATTATCTTTTTTACTCAAATGTGTTTCTTAGAGCGCAAACATTTCAGGTTGCTAATCTTTTAGAGCACTCCAAATCTTAAGGCATTTTACTAGTGAGTTTAGACCCTTTTTTCCACACACTTCCTTTCACCATTTTGAATTGTTAGTGTTGGTAATTTGATTTCTCACTTTACTGAAACTCTTAGTGAATTGGCTCTTGCTTGTTTTTTTATGAAGACGTGTAGTGTTGGTCTCCTTAGGGTGGTGTGCTGCTAGCCCTTCCTTGTCCCTCTATTTCCCCTCCTACGAACTCCCTTATCCTTAATTTCATTTCCATATCCATACATTGGAAAGGAATTAGATACAACCCTGGTGGGCTGACAAGATGCACTTGGGTCTGCCCCCGATTGAACCCTCCCCTGCCACACTGCTGTCCCAAAGTACATGGCTGGTGTAGCTGTTTGCAAAACCCATTCACATAGCCAACAGCCAAGTCTTCCCCGTCTTATGGAGCCTTCATTTATCAATCACTATGTGACCAATCTCTATGCACCTTCCCTCTGTCAGTCCTTGTGTATTAACACTCTGAAAGATGTGTTTTGTACCATTCCACTTTTGGAATCCATTTTCATTTATGCTGACTGCTTGTCGCCTCGTTCCTAAAGAAATCAATGGTCCCTGAAGGGGGAAGTGTGAACCTCAACTTCCATGGTAAACTAGTGAATAACCATCGATAAATTAGTTTTACTAGAAAAAATAAATTTTTATACAGTTGTTCAACATTTAGAATCATTAAAATAATAACTCATTAAGCTCTGTTGTTTTATGCATCTGGAATAGTAGTGGTGTTCCCCAAATGACGGAACAGCACAGTGATAATGAGGTAAGTGAGTAAGAAGTGCGCTAGTGCTATATAATATATATACATAAATAGTGACTGTGGAGAATGCACAGATATTTGGTATATACTCTGACATAGAGTTGCAGGTTCCTAAAACACATAAACACAGTACACTATTATTGTGTCACTGTTTCGACCCTCTAAAGTTATTTGTACAAGGTCATACCTCACTATCACTGCGCAGTCGGGTCATTTGCACAACACCACTACTATTCCAAATGTATAAAACAATAGGGCTTAATGAGTTCTTTTTTCTATGATTCTAAATGTTGAACAACTGAATAAGAATGTATTTTGTCTAGTAAAACCAATCTATCAAGGGCTATTCACTAGTTTAGTCTGGGAGTTGAGTTTCACACCTCCCCCTTCAGAGACCATTATTTCCTTTATTACTGTTCAACCCAGGTCCCAGGGTTACCGGGTTGCCCCTTGTTTTACAAGTATGTTGTCTTCGACCTGTCATAAGCCATTGTTCCCATGGCTGTATGGACATCCTCTAGAGTGCAAATTAAGAAAATCTTTGAGTTCAGTTGAAACCAAAATCCTAGATAAAAGGTCCACCTCTATTGAATTTGACACTTTGGAAGTCTGATGTAATGGGTATGAGTGTTTGTCTTTTATTTCATGTACCGTGAGAGAGACCTTGGTAGATTTTTACTGCGTGACCTTGAAACGTGACAGCATCCATCTTTCTTGCCTCTCCAACAATTCCGTCTTTCAGCAAGGATAAACCCAGTTTGGCTAGTATATCTACCGGAAATTAGGCCAGCTTTACATATGGGGCCCACACTCTGTGTGCTCAGATTACACGGATCTCACGGGTAGAAATTACTTGCAGCAGAGATCTATAGAGCTCAGTGCAGAAGTTTTCAATGTTGGGACCTTATGCCACCCCTCTGAGACAGCAAATTTGTGCATTATCTCGTCTGTGCTCCAGACTCGTCATTATCTTGATCTGTCCTCCAGATCAGAGCATTGGTCTTTATTTCAGCCAAATCATGTCCAACCTTGTGCAGTTACCTGGGTGTGTTCCATTTCCTATCTGAGTACTACAATATCTTCCTCATTGGTGGCAACTTTTCCTCCGATGACCTGAATATCCTTGTTGACTTCTGCCAGGGATCCCGTCATTTCTATTTTCAGAGATGGCAGTGGTTGAGAGAAAATGTCAGCAATATTCTGATGTAGGTCTTACAGGCATCCCATGAAGAGCATCTTTGGACAATGGTGATGGGTCATTTGCTTTCATAGTAGCCATGTAATTGGGTGTGCTTGGTCTCGTGGTGCCGGGATATTCTATTCTATGTACCTCTCTAGTGCTCTTTAGTTTGTTCCCCTGGCAGTAATTATGCCCTCCCTGATTATTTTCTGTTTCTACTTTGGGCTTCTAGTCGAGCAGGGCATAGCTTTGTTATCTTTTGTCTTCCAGATTTAGCCCCTTTATTTCCTGTTAGTAAGTGTCGTACTTGTGTAGGTTGGTTGTTCGAAGCTTTCATCTATGGCTTATCACAATCTGGGCCCCTTTTATTCTTCTTATAGCGCCAGCTCAGTGTTCACATAATCTTAAAAAGAAGGATCATCCAGGGAGCCATACACAGAACAAAGCATGGCTTCCCCCTTCTCAAACTGACATTCAACTATAACCCATCTGCCATATCTATCAGCAGAACTGCAAATCAGCCTATAAACATTCCTGCGTGTTAATATTGCCCCTCCAGTGTATTTGTGCCCTGTGTAGTGTACCCCAAAATATTATATACTGGCATTTCAAGCAGGTTCTTCCTACCCCCTTCAATGTGTTTCTTGAAGACAGATTACATCTGCCCGCAACTGTTTCAATCCTTCAGCTACATTTCTTCTCTTAGCTTGGCCATTAAGTTCATAGATATAAATAGTAGCACAACGTATATGAGCTATTTTAGCCATCTACAAGGTTTTAAACATTTTCAAGCCACACAGACTCATCCATATACCACCCTCAAACTGAAGACTCATGTTAAACACTGATCGGTCATTGGGGTGAAATTTAGTAATCCTCTCATCCCAATCCACTACTCTAATGTGTACCACCCTCCCCTCCCCACTGCACTCTTCCCAAACCATCCACTCCAACCAAGCTCCCTCCCCACCCCTCCCAATCCCACCATGCAAGGCAATCAGACCAAAGCCTGAGTGATGGCTGTAGTACTTGCCCTCTCTTCCGGCATGAATATAACCTGTGCAGAAGACCCATTTTTTCCACCCACACAGATGGAGCAGAAAACCAGTTCCAAATGTATTGAAGTCATCTATATGTAGGAGACCGAACCCCCTATTAAAGTCAGATTCATCCTTAAGAAATTATACAGCTGTACTGTCCACCCAATAGAAAAAAGGGGGAGAAAGAGAAGAAAAAAAGGGGAGAAAATAAACAGAGCAAGAGGAGGTTTTTAAAGACTTTAGTGTTCAGCATGCCCCACCTCCCTTGTACATCAGCTCATCAGGCCTGACCCAGCATCCTCAGTCCACGAGTTCATCTAAAAATAATTTTGCCTTGATTTCTGAGGGAAAAACTTGAGTTTTACTCTTAAAGATGATTTTAAGCCAAGCAGGGTTCAGCATTAGGTCTCAGCGCCCTTATCCTAACACAGCTTTAGTAGTTGTCTTACCCTCCAACGGCCCTCAACAGTGACATGACAGAAGTCCGGCCTTGTGCAAAAAGAGCAACCTACAAAGCTGCGTTTGGAGTCAGCCTGTCTTAGTACAAAGTTACCTAAAACGCTATGACAGCCCTTGGCCTGGAGATACCACTACCCTGTGATTGAACCTGCTTTTTCATCATTAGGGGGAACGAATGAGCCCTCTGCACCTCCAGTTCCCAGTTCCAGGAATCCAGTTCAGGGAAAGCTCCCTTAAACAGTTTGACCACAATGTACTTGATGTCATTGCCCACAAATTCCCTCTTCGCGTCCCAGAATTTGCAAGTTGTTGCATCGCTGTCTGTTCTTGAAATCCTCAAGCTTCCATTATATGTCCAGGATCCGAGATTCTTGGGCCTCTGACTGACCCTTAAGACTTGTCAGGTCTGTCTCTACTATTGAGGTGTGAGTTTCAACTGCAGAGATACTTTCACCAATTACAGTGCAGGTCTTAGAGATCGTTCTGATTGCTCCTTGGAGTTTCTTCTTCATTACCCTTGCCTTATAACCAACAGAACAGGTGTCTTCCTGATGCTGTTTAATATACCGATAAATCAGCTCCCCGCTGACCCCCCCGGATTTGCAACAAGTGTGAAGTTCTGCTTCAGGTTAGGAAGATCATCGTACACCTGCTGCATTGCTGAATAATCCCATTTTAGTGCGGGGGCAGGTGGATTCCCCTATTTCTCCCCTCCAACTGAGGGACGATTTTAGATCTCCCCGAAGTGTTGCAACCTTAGATACTGTGGCTGGGCTCAGCTCTTCTGATGAGACGATCTTGGAGTAATTTGACGTTGAGTGACGTAGAGGGAGTTGCATAGAGTGTTGTATAGTGGAGTAGAGTGCTGTAGAGAAGCATAGCATGCAGTAGAGTGTCACAGAGTGGCATAGAGTGGAGTAGAATGACAAAGAGTGGAGAAGCATAGAGTGGCATAGAGTGGTGAAAAGTGTCGCAGAGTGGCATAAGAGTGGAGTGGCATGTTGTTTAGTGGAGTGCCAGGAAGTATAGCGGAGTGGTGTACTATAGAGTGGTGTGTCGTACAGTGTCTTGGAGAGGAGGTGCATAAAGTGGAGTGGGGCAAAGTGAAGTGAGTTGTCATATAGAGTGAAGTGACATAGAGTGGAGTGACAGGTCGTAGATTGGAGTGGCGTGCCGTGGAGATGACTGGCATGTCATAGAGTGGAGTGGCATGTCAGAGAGTGGAGTGGTGTACAGTGTAATAGAGTGGAGTGGACTGTCATAGAGTGGAGTGGCGTGTTATACAGTGGACTAGAAGAGAGTGGAGTAGTGTGTTGTACACTAGAGTGGAGTGGCATTTCATACACTAGTGTGTGGTTCAGTGTCTTAGAGTGGAGGGGCATGGAGTGAAGTGGTGTAGCATGAACTGGAATGTCGCAGAGTGGAGTGGTGTACAGTGGAGTGGCAAGTCATAGAGTGGAGTGGCGTGTGGTAGATTGGAGTAGCGTGTCATAGAGTGGAGTGGTGTGCCATAGAGTGGAGTGGTGTGGAGTACCATAGAGTTTTGAGTACTGTCATAGAGTGGAGTGGCATGTTGTAGAGTGGAGTGACATGTCATAGTGTAGAGTGGCATCTCGTACAGTGGAGTGGAGTTGCTTGTCATGTTGTAGAGTGGAGTTTAAACAGATGTAGTGGGAACATGGTTGAATGTATGTAGATGATGTTTGGGAGAAATATACATTTTGGGGTGGAAAGTGTCCTTTTGGTAGTAGATCTAAATTGGATTGGTAGTGTTAAAGTTATAAAGCACAAAAATGTAGTTATATATTGCACCATGATATATTGGGGTACTTTCATGGTATACCGCAGTGCATCGCGATGACAAAACAACATATGATTGGGTAATGAAAGCCCTTACACACTTAAAAGGTAGCCATATTGATTAGAGCACACTTAGTCTGTGTTCTGGGTTTTAATTGAAAATGTAGTGTACTACTTTATTATAAGTGCATAGGAAGGAATGTATCAGTTTAGGTAAGTCTGTAAAGGTAGAGAAAAGTAGTTTTATTACTTCTCATTTTTAAAAAAAAGTTTACGGAGTACTGCGCAAGTACTACAAAGTACCATGGTACTTATAGAAATGAAAAAAAAATTAATATGTTTAAAAATTAAAAATATACTGTTGTACACTATATTTCCTTTTAAAATCCACAAATTAGACTAAGTGTGCTCTAAACAATATGGCTGCCTTTTAATTTTGTAAGTGCAAAATATTATTTAGACCACACTTAGTCTGCATTCCGGGTTTTAAGAAGAATGTAGTGTAGTACAGCGTTTTTTTAAATGTGAGTATAGCAGTACTTTCTATGTAGTACCGTGGTACGCCGCAAACTTTTTTTTAAATATATAAAGTAAAGTAACTACTTTACCCTACCTTCACAGACTTATCTAAAGTGCATCAATCCTTACTATGCACTTAAAAAGCAGTAATGCACTATATTTCCACTTCAACTCTACAACTCAGACTAAGTGTGGGCTACATGACATGGCTGCCTTTAAAGTTTGTAAGGTCTTTGATTACCCAATCAAATACTGGCTTGTCATAGGCATGTACATCGGTATGTCACAAAATTACCGCGGTATAGTGTGGCCCAATATATCACTAAGGTTTTGTACCTTATAACTTTGTAAGTACTAAACCAATCTTGATCTAGTAACAAAAAGGCCCCTTTCTACACCATAATCTATATTTCTGCCAATTTTGAAGAAAATCCCTCTTGCTTTTTAGGTGCTACGAATAAGTAAAAAAACTATAGAAAATACATCAAAGGAAAAACGTGTTTTGTGGCCTGCCATTTATCTTTTCACTCCCTTAAGCTATCGCTATGAAACATTGCATTATCCACCAATGCAGAAAGAGGAATAGGTCTGCAAAGTTTTCTGGAGATTTGTCAAACGGTGGCATAGTTGTTACCAAGCAAAGATCTGAGTAATTCCTATCTCTGGGAATCCTAACATTTTTATGAGTGATGTAATATGTGAGGACTTAAGTAATGCATGGCGAGGGCACGAGTTATAGTTCCTTGAGTTAACTATAACTGGTGAATTTCAGTGTTTTTTAGAGTTAGAAATATAAAGTTTTATTAGACATTATCACCTAACTCTAACATACCTTTAACATCTATTTTTTCCAGTCAATTTTTCAGTTTGTTTTTAAAATAAAGTAATATTTTATTATGGCCGAAAACTGTGGCAGCCTACTCCACGCTGCCACAGCTTTCGGCCAGGCAGTGCACCCAACTCCTCACGGGTGGCCATCCCAGGCACAAAACTCCCTTGAGTGGTCAACCCCCCATTGCTGGCCAACACCCCATGGTTGCACAACAACCCAGTGACGCCCATCCAACTTTTTGGGGGGGATTTGTCCCACAGTAATCTTGCAGTAATTTCATGGTAATTTCATAGCACAAATAAACGGAAAATATCAAGGGAGGGAGAGAAGCAAGAAATGTCTGTTTCCCAATCTGCTTCCAAATCTATATACCAAAGTATCAAAAAGAGTGGGACCAGATGCTGTCAAAGGATCTCTTTTAAAGAATTATTTGGGATCCTCAACAGTTATCTTCGGTCAATGGTGTATTTTCGCCGCTGATGTACTAATAACCGTCATCATCAGGTCTTTACCTCCACCAGGAGGCAGCCTCCTAGAACCAAGAGACTTTTTGAGCTCCGTGTTAACAGACGAATGAGTGAGCTAAAATTACCTCCTAACCATAACCAATGAGATTTATTAAAACATAAGTAAGGGTATGGGTAAAAACAAAGCCAAGATGTGCGCAGGCAAATGTAAGGTGTCCCTCACATCGAGAATATAAAACAGGTTTACATGTTTCAGCCTATTTGTGCCCCAGGGGTCAGTGGCTTTTATCAGGACCAAATGAATGGATAGATCCCTTTGTGAGCCAGTCAGGACACTTTCCCCAGGCTTGGTTTGTTCACTCTATGTGAGTGTAGGAGAAAACACTGTTCTCCTCTGAAATGAAAACAAAAAGAGCAGTAGGACAAGCATACATGCAACAAGAGAAAGTGGATCCCCATGTTTCCATGCAAGGCCATTTTTAAAAAAAATGTGTATATATGTATAAGCTTTCCTTATGTTCTAAGACCGCTTCGGTAGAAACTTAGAATTGCTGAGTCAATGGTTATAAAAATGCCGTGGTAAAATCCATATGGGTGGAAGATTTCTTTAGAAGTGATTACACTAACAAGCCCACTTTCTTAATGTGCGTATGGAATCCGATAGGCCTACGCCACAATGTGAGCCTTTCTATGCGGAATGTCTAAACATCCTTGTAAAATTGTTAACCGTGCCTTCAACTTGTATATTACTGTGCACTCGTTGATGTTGCTCAAGATCGAAGACACCGAGAGATTGGGATACAGAAGCTTATGCAGGCTAAATCAATCATTTAAAAGCGGTCTATCTCAACATTTGGCATGCTTGTAAATAGCATGCACAATTTCATTACAAAAGCCTATTCATAGTACAGCCACAAATTTCCACACTGAGTACTGCAAGAATACCGCGAGTCTGTGGCAACGCAAATTAGTTTTTTTTTCAGTTTTCCCTCAGGGACCTCCACCATGCAAGGGCAAGGAGATCAAGATACTCCTACCCTTCCCCCTTATACGTGTTTTTTTTATTTTCAGGACATGGGTACTGAGTCCCTGAGCCCTCATTTCGGTGGGAACAGTCTTGGTCTAGCGGATCCAGTCAAACAGAATGGCTCATTAGCCGTTTAGTACCTCAGTACTCTTTCAGTACTCCCTCAGTACTCCCTCAGTAGTACCTCACTGTTAGATATCTAAACAATTTGATGCTTCATTTCTCTCAAACAGCTGTACAGATTTACACCAAATCACAAAAAGCATGCTTTCTGGATAAAGACCTAAATTTGGTCTTACTACGTTCAGCCATTTTGGCTGTAGCGTTGTCTAAAGTTCATATGGGTAATTGCACTGGGAAACAACGATGTGGTGGCAGCTATATTATAGGCCTGCGTGGAGTTCGTGGAACTCCGCAAAGTGACCTAAATACTCTGCCGCTCTACGCAGAATTCCGCAAGCGGTGGAGTGAGTTAGATCGTGCTGTTCATGCTGATTTTAAGCACCGGGTGTTTTTCCCCCACTGGAAAATCAGCACAAACGGTACCACGCACAGCGCAAGAAGGTGCTGCATTCTTTCTGCTACTCAAATAGATGTTCTACTCGAGCAGCAGCTTCCTCAACACGAACGTAAGGTTTCTCAATACAACTGGTAGCGGCCATCCACGACCAGTCCCGTTGAGAAATCTTGCTGGAAGGTGGACTGGAGTAAGATTTTCTTCACTCGCTCTCGCCAACTTAACCTTGGTGAGTGCTAGTGAGAAAAAAACTTTTTGTGCGCTACACGGAAGGGGGAGTTGTAAAAACTCTGCAAGCGGAGCAGAATTTCACGCGCAGGTCTACTACATTAGGACTTGTAACTCAGTCTTGAGTCCTAAAAAAAGCACCAAAAAAAGACATAGGGATGCAGGGTAGGCATGCCCTGACGCTCTAGGCATGGTGGTGGGGATCCAGAGGGACCTTGCTTGTGGGGCCAAAAATATATATTTTTTATTTTTGCAGTGAATTTGCAGAGGATCCATAACTCGACGGCCAAATTACAAAAAAAAGTGTGGGCTTCTACTCTATTCTTAAGAAAACATCTCCTGGGTGGGCCAGGGCCTGGGGAGGGGTTCAAAATATTTTTTTTTAAGGGGACACATGGCCCCCCACTCCCTGAGACTCTTTGGGGCCCCATGCCCTGGGTTCACAGTACATAAAAAAAGGGAGGGGACCACACGCCCGTCCTCCCTGAGCCTTATTAGGCCCCAGGGACCCTATCCCCTGGGGCCTAAATGGATAGAAAAGGTGAGGAGGGACCATATGGCAACCATCCCCAAAGCTTATTAGGCCCCAGGGCTAAGGTGCATATAAAAGGGAAAGGGAGGCCAGGCAGCCCACCTCCATGAGCCGATAAAGGCCTGGGGACCCTTTTCCCCAGGGCCAGCTCAGTACTTTGTCCCAGCGAGCCCACTTCCGGGACATAATAGTTTCCCTGCCCGCATCACAGTGGGAAGGGAAACATATGTTTACTCTCACCCGGCAGGAGCATTTTTAAATCTCCTGCTGAGTGGGAGCAAACAAGACTTCCCTTCCTGCATGAACACGGGCAGAGCGCGAGGAGGGATGCCATGTCTTTTTTTACTCTGCTAGAACTTTAAAAATGCTCCCACGGGGTGGGTGGAGAACTCTGATTGCCTGCCTGCGCTCCATGGGCAGAGAAGCACACATTGTTCCCAACTGGCAGAAGCAATCAGAAATAGCTGCTCCCACCGGGCTGGGGGGAGGATGTGTGCCCATTCTATTTTTTATTGGAATTTGGCTCCAAGAGATGTGATTCCCATGACCTATTAAGGTTTGGGAAGGGGGCCACATGACCCCTGCCCTTTTATTGGAATTTGACCCTGGTGATGGGGTCCCTGGGGCCTATTAAGGCTCAGGAAGTGGAGCTGCACAGCCCCTCCCCTTAATATATATGTTTTGCCCATGGGGCGGTGTCCCCAGGGTCTAGTAAGGAACAAGGAGGGGGGTTGCACATCTCCTCCCCTTAATATATATGTTTTGGCCTGAGGGATGGTGTCCTCGCGGCCACTATTGGCTTGGCGATGGGGGGCGTGTGCCTCCTTCCCGTTAACATATATGGTTTGGCCCTGGCAAATGGTATCCCCAGGGCTACTATTGGCTCGGGGAGGGGGGACAGGTGCCTCCTTTCCATTAACATATATGGTTTGGCCCCGATGGATGGGATACCCGGGGACACAATTGGCTTGGGGAGGGGGCTGTGAACCCCATCCCTTTAAAGGTCCCCAGGGATAGGATCCCCAGGGCTGCTTCTTGCTCAGGGAGAGGGCTCTGAGCCCCCTCCCCTTAATAACTATCATTTGGCCCCAGGGGATGAGGTGCCCCTGACCCAAAGTGGCTCAGGTAGGAGACTGCTCACCCACCCTCCCCTAAAAAAATAATCCCACAGGATGGGTCTACGGGGCCCGAACGCCAACCATACACTGCAAAAGGCTGTGTGTGGTGTGGTGTTGGCATCCTGCCGGGGTTGGCTGCAGGGTCTGGCCAGCTGGCAGGACCTGTGGCCAAGCTCACACCATGGTTTGGCTGTCTGCTGGGGTTCGGCCACAGGGCCTGGCAGCAGGACAGGTACAATACGTGATTTTCTAAAATCACTAACCTATGAATTGTTTACCTTTGCAGTATCCTATTCTTAAAGCGTCTAGTTTCAGCAATTAGGAGAGAACAAATAATGCATTATTTTATATATCTGAAGTGTGAAGGCGGGTCCAATCCACGCAGCAGCATAGATGCATCAGTGAAGATCCACACAGCAGAGACGATGCGCCAGTTCAGATCCGTGCAGCAGAGGCAATGCTCCAGATCAACAGTGGATGCATCAGTCCCACTGGAACAAGCACCGTAGGCCCACTTCCAGGGCTCCAGGACTGGGATGGCACCACCTGGCAGGGTAGACTCATAGATGGCAGAGTCCGGGTGCAGAAGCAAGATGGTTGGAAGTCTTTTATGTCCCTGAAACTGCTAGCCCTTGGAGTCACTCTGGGTTCAAATGATGCAGGCCCAACTAGGGGAACAGCAGACAGCATGGCAGCAAGGCAGGAGCCGAGCAAAACATCAGTCGAGCAGAGTGGCAGTCCTTCAGCTGCACAGCTGTCGTTCTTCCTGGCAGGGTCTTCCCAGTTCTAGAAGTATACTGAAGTGGTGTTGTCTGACGTCTAGTACTTCTACAAAGTTGTTCCTTTGAAGAGGAAGAGACTTCAAAGACATGCCTTTGGAGTGCACAGAGGTCCTCCCTTCCTGCCCTGGCTCCAGACTCACTACAGGGGGGTATGCAGCCCTTTCTGTGGGGACAGGACATAGCCTATTCAAGTGTAATTGAGGCTGGGTCCAGCTCCTCCCTCCCATCCTGGCAGGATGGTCCATCAAGTCACACACAATCTCCCTTTGTGTGAGGCTGTCTAGGGGGAATACACAAAGCCCAACTGTCACCCACCCTTGACATGCAATCAGAGGCAGGAAAAAGGCACAAAATACCTAAAGTAAGAAAATGCCAGCTTTCTAAAGGGCGTTTTCAGAACTGCAATTTACAATCTGACTTAACCATAAGGTTGGATTTTAAATTGTGATTCCAGACATGCTTGGAAAGTCTATCTCTTAACAATTGAGAATTGCACTTAGACAATTGAATAAGGTAATTCCAATGTTATCCTATGGGAGAGATTGGCCTTAAAGGAGGTGAAAAACGAATTTGAGAGTTTTTTACTACCAGGACATATAAAACTTAAAGGTTCATGTCCTGCCTTGTTAAATACATTGCACTCTGCCCTCTGGGTTATCCAGGGCCTACTTTAGGGGTAACTTGTATGTAAAAAGGGAAGGTTTGGGCCTGGCAAGAGGTTTAGCTTGCCAGGTCAAAAATGGCAGCGTAAACTGCACACACAGGCTCTGAATGGAAGGCCTGAGCCATGGTTAGAGGGCTACTTAAGTGGGTGGCACAATAAGTGCTGCAGGCCTACTAGTAGCTTTTAATGTACAGGCCCAGGGCAAATGCAGTGCACTTTACTAGGGACATATAAGTAAATCAAATATGGCAGTTGGAGATGAGCCAATATTACCATGTTTAGGGAGGAGAGAGCACAAGCACTTTACTGCTTAACAGTGGTAAAGTGCTCAGAGTCCTAAGGCCAGCAAAACAGAGGTCAGAAAAAGTGGAGGATGAAGGCAAACAGTTGGGGATGGGACCACCATAAGGCTGTCAGGTCTAACATATGCTATATAGTTTTACTAGTAAAACTGCATGTCTATGCAAATTTAGTGGCCATTTCAACAGAAAATGTGCAATATGTAAATGACAGTGTACAGTCACAAGAGTGCTTCAAAATGCACCACAAGCTAAATACCACACACTTACCACTCTCCTGCTGAATAGGCTTGATACATTTGCTATACCTGTTTTTGGTGTGACAATTGGATTCTTCACAATTACGAAGACTTTAGTGATGTAACATTAATGGCAGTACCCTTACTCCGAAAGCACGTCACATGCAATGCCCCCTGGATACAAAGCATAGCATAATGCAACTTTGGGTTACTTTGGGATACTGTCCAGTGCAAATCCAGATATGTGATGAATAGTAAATCCCACACTAACACTTTACGCCAGGTTTGTGTCACAAAAGTGATGCAACCCTGGCACAAAACATTAGCAGATATATGCCTTACTCCACTGCATGCCTGACAGATATCAGTTGAAGTGAGTGACGTTGTGAATGTTGGTGAGAAGAACACTGGGCAGTAGCAGAGAAGCATAGCGATAGGCAGTCCATTTGGTATTGCACCACGCCCGTTTGAAAATATTACTTTCGCGCCTTTGAATTACATAGCACGTCCAAACTTTTTCCTGCATTGTCAGCACAATGCTTTTCTCCTCTGTTCTATTAGTCATAAAATGTTTTTTAACCCCTTGACCGCGATCGGAATTCCGCTCGTGTGCTGGACATTCCGATCGCGGGTGGGGTCGTGACGAGCTCAGCTCGTCATGCGCACAGCGCTACCGCGCAGCATGACGAGCTGAGCTCGTCATGAGCACGGAAGGGGTTAAACAGACCTTAATTCGTATATTCCCATAGATATTTATTCTTTGTTATTGTACCACAATGTGCGGCTTGTTTTAATGACCTCTTGAATTCTTTTTTTCAGGATTCGCCATTTATAAGCCACAAATTTGCTGAATAAAAAAAACAGTTCAATATTTCCCAGTGTTCTGTAAATGGGACACACAGGCCAGCTACTCGGAAAACATACTCTTGCTCCCACACAGACCTGATAAGTGATATTATAATTACTAGCCCATGAAGCTCCGTCGTCATGAAGCAGAGACAAAAACAGATTGGTGGAAGTTTCTTGACAATAGTAAGGTTAGTGACACACTGTAGTGGAGGAAGGTAAATACAAGGTTTTATTCCCAAAGTGCTGGCCCACAACATACACTACACACACATATCACCAAGCATCTTCCTAATGTTCACTTGTTGATAATAATGGAGGTGTTTTGTGTCAAGGACTCAAACACGGGAAGCCGTTCATTTCTGAGGGACACAGACACGAATGTTTTTCTGCCAGTCAATGTCTCAATCCTTCTAAAGTAATTTAATTCGGAGCTAGGCTGCGAGGCTTTCTTACCTGATATCTCTTGAGTAACGGTGATTGGTTGCTGACTCCTCAATGTAGGCCCCCACATCTTAAAAGCTTTAGGAGAAGTGGCCTCCTGTTGTCCCCTCTCCCTTGTCCTGCTGCCATTCACCGTCTCTGTTCAGAAGCGGCTTGTTTCTGGTTGCTATAGCCTCGGATTCTGCGCCTTGGCATCACACAGGTAGTGACGTCACACACGCAATGACGTCACGTGAACAATGAAATCACAGTGCTGGCTGGCCGAGAGCCCTTCTCCCTGTGTAGTCTTACAGTAGCTGACCTGATCTCTCTTGTACAAGGCTTCCAACAGCATATAAACGCTTGAGATATCAGATCTAGTAACACTTCATGGTTTAACGGATCGATCAGTCTGCAGAAAAAGATGCCAAATCCATGTATAAACATTGACAAATAAGGGATCGCTCTTCCTTTTATTTTTTACTACTAGCCATAACATAAACATGTTCTCCTTTAGCTTAAATTCTCATTCCACTAATACTGCAGCAGTGGTACAAAAATGGCAGTTTGTACTTCCAGGAAGTGGGTAATAAATTACACTTGAAAATGGAAAGTACAAACGAAAGAGAGTTAATTTCCACCGAAATAAAAAAATCTAATTAAAAATCTGTACAAAGTTTGAATAAAGTCACGCTTGGAGTGAAAGAATTGCCCCTGTGGCAAGTATCCCTAGCAAACAATGCCCACTTTTGGAATGTAATGCTCGCCCAGAAGCACAGCTCTGTCGGCGTGCTTATTGGTATATGATCAGGGTGGTTTAATGTTATGTGAGGGGGGATTTATTGTTATGCAAGAAAGGTGGCTTACAGTTAAGTGACAGGGGTGGTTGTTTTAGTGAAAGGTAAATACCATACTGTTATAATCTTATACTATGGTACATTCCGTCACCCCCTCTGGGTATGTGCCTAGTCATTGTTGTTCAACATTCCACAGCTGACTCCAGCTGACTGGAACCTGTGATGGTGAAATGTACCAATAAAGAAGACTCCTCATACTACCTACGTTTCGTCTTCTTTTGTAACATTGGCAACGATCCCCCATGTGGGGACAGTTCACCATCACCCCCAACGTGTTCTCCAGTGCCAGCTGTTAATTTCAACCTTACTACTGGAATTCGTGAGTACTACGTTTACCTCACGTCCTGCGTTGCTGCTCCTCAGCGCTGCTCCTGGCTTCTTGTGCTGCCCTTTTGCGGCGTAACTGAGCAAGTTGTGTTTCTGCATTATTTCCAAGTGTCAGCTGCCGTCTGTGTAACTCAGAGAACCTTTCGCCTACCTACATTTCGTCTTCTTTTGTAACACATACCTTGTGGCGTTCCTCAGAAACTTAACTGCCAGAATACTTCCTCTGACACTGGGAATAACCCTCTTTTGAGGAGTATAAATCCACTCTGGTAAAATAGCCACAGCATCAATGTCTGTAGTCTACTCCAGCAGGGCTACACATTAGCGTGGTTCTGGGGCCAAGTGGGGCCCTCCTTAAGCCACTTCAGAAATCACCACAAATGGGAGGTGCTGGGTGAACAGGGCACCCTCTGGAAGGAAGCACCACCTCACAAGACCCTTAGATGGGACCTTTTATTATTTCTACCACTGCGTGGGTGGATGGGGTTGTATAGCGTTTTTTAATTCTGTGTTTGGGGAAGGCTTGGAAGTCACTCCAAATGGAAACAGAGTTAGTGTTTGGCTGAGATAGGTAGGAGCACAAATGAAGGGAAGGGTTAGCCTGAGGTTTTAATATACTTCCCTGGTAAGCATTTGAATAAGTCATTATTTTAACTTTGCTTTCATATGAATGTGATTGAAACATGGTGAATTATACGTAGAGTTGAGGGGAGAATGTTGTCAAACATGCTTTGTTACCTAACAATGTCATCCCGAAATAGCCCATCCTATTGCCAGAGCAAACTTTTCTTCAACTTCTGGAAAAAAAAAAAATTGGATGAACATGTGCGGTATGTTGAATATGTAAGGAGAACTGGTGAAAGAGGATGGGAATATTACAGAGACAGTTACAGGGTATCAAAAAAAAAATTTCTCTCAGGATAGATCAAGAAATGATAGATGACTTCCCAAAAATCTCCTTCTAAACACCCTCTTGCTGGAGAAGAAAAGACAGACTACAAGTTTAAATTGAGTGTGGACTTTGGGGGGATTTACTAAAATGTCACCCAACGAAGTCAAAAATACTGTGCTGCGTTGCATGACAGGGAGGAAGCACAAGAGTGCCATATCTGCAGAGATATGACTCTCTCCTCCCCTCTCCCTAGCACCAGGGTAGAATTTTCCCCTCTTCCTAGCACCACACACACACCTTTGCACCATAGTGTACGTGTGAATCTAGCCGCCATCGCTCCGGTATCTCGAGTCCCCAGGAGGGGAGGATCAGCTGGTGATACCGCAGGGGGGACTCCAAATCCTATCATCCCCTGAGGCGAGAGAAGCACTCTTAACCGTGGCCCCGGCCTGCGGCGTGGTGTAGCCGCCAACGCTCTGGTATCTTGAGTCCCCAGGAGGGGAGGATCAACTGGTGATACCGCAGGGGGGACTCCAAATCCCATCACCCCCTTCGGCGAGAGAAGCGCTCTTAAGCCCTGCTCCAGCCCGTGGCACGGTGTAGCCGCTATCGCTCCGGTATCTTGAGTCCCCAGGAGGGGAGGATCATCTGGTGATAATGCAGGGGGGACTCCAAATCCCATCACCCCCTGCGGCAAGAGAAGCGCTCTTAAGCATGGCCTGGCCAGCAGCACGGGACGCGCCCGGGCCAAGAGTGGGCCCGTCCACGCCCGTCCGAGCCCGGAGGAGGCTGGGCTGGGCCCCCCTCTAACGTTTGCCACAGGAGATACCTAAAGACAGGGAAAAGACCACTGGAAACATGGGGAAGAAGAAGACAGGGCTCCCACCAGCAGAAGAGGTAACCCTCACATCTCTGGATATCTTTCTAGCAAAAGCCTCATCAGCCATAGCTATAGAGATTGCCCGTGCGGAGAAGAGACTATCGATGGGCCTGGATGATGACACAAATAGAGATATGACAAGTGTGATGCTCCATGAGGGTCAGACACTTAGCACACAAATGGCCGCAACAAGTCCCCCCACTTCCACCAGGTCCATTACTGCCAATTATCTGCCAGAGGGTCCAACACCACCCGTTGTAGCCCCTTTTCAAAAACGAAAGAGGGCCCCCCCGAAAACCCACTTCATTAATAGCTCTAAGAGACCAAGAACATGCAAAACAACCCCAGTAAATCCACCTGGTGGTAATATGGATTCTACACTACCACAGCCGATCGTTATGCCACCAAGGGTTTTGAATATGGATGACCTTCTCGTCAAATTTAATGAGCTCTTATCTCCTATATGTTTACGCCTATAATCAATTGAAAAGGCAATAAAAGAATTAGCAGTAATAAGACACATGTCTTCCCGAGATGCTGAGCCCAGTGGGAGTCTCACAGAGCCAGCGCAATACTCCCCACCGGGCGTCACTAACGGCATGGCTAACAATAGCATAAACTCCCCACCCCTGATGAAACCGCAACCCGACACTAGGACACCATTAACTCAGGCTCCACCCCTGTCTAACCCCGTTAACCTACTCCCAGCACCAGTTGTGAGTCAAGCTGCTGACCTAGTGGTGAATACTCGTCCCTTCTTTGATCCACAGAACATAGAGCAGGGCATCTCGGACACTAGCTCAAGGGGTACCTGTCTTACACAATTGACGGAGAAGGGGCCGAAGTTAGACCTCCCACCAGCTGCATGTCCTTATGTGGTCATTTTGGCAAACACCCCTGTCTTAAAAAGAGACCAAACAGAAACAACTTCCCAACTAATCCATAAAGCCCAACATTGGATTCATAAAACTACCAACAATCGATTAGAGGGACACTTGAAAATTTTAATGGCCCGCAGAGTTTCTTGGTTGGGTAAACAAGTTAAATCTATAACGGGGGACTGTGTGGTTTTAACCTTCAAATCGCCGGCTATGGCAGAACAATTGTTGTATTCACTACCTAATATGTCAACAGCATCGACACAAATATTTGCCCTACCCCTTGGCTTTTTTCATAATCCGTTGAAGCTTCTGCCAGGTTCACTTGGAAATAGGGCCCTCAACTGTACCCCACCCCACGTGGATGCTCAGCCACGGTTGAGGGGGGGAGAAAATATGACACCTATGTTAGCAACTTCTAATCGTTTTCTGGTGCTGTCGGATTTGGATGCCGGCGATTGACGGACATTTAAGGGGGAGTCCTGCAGTAGCTAATGGTGTCCCGGAGCACTTAGAAACACAAGCCCGCCTGACAAAGGATACGGACCTCTTTACAGTTATTACATGGAACATTGCTGACTTGGGACACAAACTGCTGGATCCAGACTGGCTCAAGTATATTTCTACTTTTGATCTAGTCTGTTTGCAAGAGACATGGGAAGTGGACCCAGTCCACCTAGATGGCTAAAGATCGTATTATAACCCTGCAATTGCTTCAAACTCTGGCTGGGTGAGGGGTGGAATTGTGACATTCTAAAAGAACACCATGAGATTTGAAGTATTTTCCTCCAACAATGACTGTCAATATTTTAATATGTTGCACCTTAAGGGCCCCGATGGTAACACCATTTTATTGACTAATTTCTATAATAATTTATTTGGGGCAGAGATATACAAGGTTGTATCTGTAGTGGAGGAAAACATGAATAGTTTAATTAGATCATGTAAAAAAGTTCCAGTGGTATTGTGGATGGGCGATTTTAATGTTCATCCTTGCCCTTTTGCACTAACCTCAATTTGCGGGCTATCAGATGAGGATGGAGGGGGTAGCATGCATTTTTGTCACAACCATTATGGGAATCTATTAAACAAGTTCATTATTACAAAAGATATGGAGATAATGAACCCTTCGTCGGAATCCACTGGCCTCCCCATAGAAACCTTTCGCTCCACTCTAAATAGCTCTATGATTGATTATATAATAGCCTCATCCTCTTTGAGTGTGGCCTTTAGTAATGTTACGGCTAAATTCTTAGGTTTCAGTGACCACACGGCTGTATCTTGTAGTATGCACTGCGTAGGTATTCATGGCTGCAACACTTCACATATTGAACATTATGTTGCTAGGAAAAATGGATTAGTACTTAAGTGGGAAAGTATAGACAGGGCAGTCCTTATCCCATGGGTAGTGTCTAGTAGGCTTACGGAAATATTATTTTGTCTGTATTTAAACCCGGACCCGCCGAGCATCATTGTGGCCTTTGTAACCATTCTGCTTGAAGTTAAAAAGAATCTTATAAAGAGTGGTGGGTCCCTAAATAGAACGGGTAAGAAATGGTTCTACCGGAATTGCACTAAAGCACTTTCTAATCTGCATCAAGCTCTTAAACGTGAGCCCAAAAACCCATCCTTGGTCAAGCAGGGTCACCAAAGGTATTCCATGGCCAGGAAGAACAGACTAAAGATCCTGAAGGAAGAAGCATGGGAAAAACTGCTTCAAGCATCTGCTACAAATAATGCGAGGGATTTCTGGGCAACGATTAATGCCCCTTTTTTAAAATCAAACACAGGCCCCAACCTTGATAACCATGTGGATGAGGAGGCATGGGTGGAGCACTATAGTAAAAACTTTAATGACAAGAGAGAGGGTACAGGCATGTTGTGAGAGGATCCCATCTCCCTATCTAATATAGCTCTTACATTTAATAACCTGGAGATAAGTGAAGCCCTGGCACAATGCACTAATAACAAGGCCCCTGGTCCAGATGGTACCCCAATAGACTTTTTTACTGACTCTCCCGACCTTTGGGGGCCTGTGCTTACCAACGTGTTTAATGTAATAGTCAAGGAGAGCCCGCCTGCTTCCTGGCATAAAGCAATTTTAATACCTATTCATAAAAAAGGGGACAAATCCGATCCCAGAAATTATAGGCCAATCTCCCTCCTTGATAGTACGGCGAAACTCATGGGTAGGTAGAGTGCTATTAAACAGGTTGGAAGCCTGGGCATCAACAAAGAACACCTCAATCCCGACCCAATATGGCTTTAAAAAAGGTAGAGGCACCCAAGACCAATGTCTAAACTTGAGCCTGTTCAAATCAAAGTATACCCATGCTGTGCAATGTAATTTATACATGGCCTTCATGGATCTAAGCGCAGCCTTCGACTGCATGACCCACTCCCACCTATGGAGGATCATGAAGGAAATGGGTGTAGACCAAGACATAATTTCATTTATTCACCAGTTGTACTCAAAGGCCGAAGCCTGCGTAGGATATGGGCATAAGGGGGAGTGCACTAGATGGTTTTCAATTTCCAGGGGGGGGTCTGCCAAGGATGCGTTCTTGCTCCCTTCTTGTTTTCTGTGTACACAAATGGGGTAGAGTCTAAATTGCTTGAAGCAGCCTTAGATTTCCCTAGAATAAACAAGATGTGTATTCCAATTTTACTGTATGCAGATGATGCAGTCCTAATTGCACGCACGGGAAGGGCCCTCAAGAAACTGCTAGATACTTATGTAAATTTTATGCAAAGTCTTGACCTACAAACAAATGAGTCAAAGTCCTTTATTTTAGTGGCAGCCCGAAAAGTGAAGAACCCCCCTTCCGTTTTTATTTCTGACCGTAAAGTGGTGCAGATGGAGATGTTTTCATATTTAGGGGTGACTTTTGATTACAAATCATCATGGTCTAAGATGGTGGTGAATCGAGGGATCATGCTAGAAAAGAGTACTAATGCTATACACTCGTTTTCCATAAAAATTGGTAGAAAGCAATTAAAAATCATAAAAATGTTTATAGGGCCAAATCTATGGTGCTGGAGTATGGGGCTACACCAATGCAAAAGTGTTACAAGCCATAGAAGACTCTTTTTGGAAAACAATGATGAGCCTTCCCATCAGTTGCTCCAATTTTAATTTACATCTCGAGTTGAATATCCCTTATGTCACTGATCAGATAAATGTAGCACCTATTCTCCTCTGGCAGTCAATATGGAAAACGGATACTGTGGTGCTCACTCAACAAATCATCTTAGATTGTTTATCATTAGAACACACCCAGAGCATACAATGGGTACCGTATGTCAAAAAAACACTTTACTCCTTAGATTTAGGTAGTCTGTATGAAACCCCAGGAAAATGGTGCGCAGACATAATATCGAGTTTTTAATATCGACCTACATTAATATCGAGTTTTAAATATCGTAGGGACAGAATATCGACATCAAGAATATCGACGACCAGAATATTGACCAGAAGGTAGGAAATATTGTTTTTGTTAATATCGAAGTTAGTAATATCGATAGCAAAAATATCGATGTTAATAATATCGATGTTTATATTAGTGTTATGTATTTTAGTATGTATATTATATGTATGTGTTCTATATTTTTTGTTTAGTATTGTACTGTTTTTTTAAATATGTATACATTTTTTAGAAGTTAGTAATTGTTTTTTAAAGTAAATTATGCGTTTTAGTACCGTAGCGCATTCCCTTCCAGTGCTAAATACTATGCCTAGACAACTTCTAAAACTTTTCCTTCTTTGTATGTAGGCTGTACAGTGTAGCACACATGCAAAGTCGAAAAAGAAAGGAGAAATTAAAACATTTCTCCTTTTAATGCCTAGTTTCAAAAGGCGTTATTTTTTTTACGCAAATCCCTGTTTCACATTTTTGGTAGATAGGGTTTTGCATCAAAAAGGGTGGGTGGTGCATAGGAATGACAATGTAATGCCCCTTTGACACTGAGTAACTTAAAACAACGCTTTACTCTTCTCTGCGTTACTTTTAGTCAATTTCCAATGCAAAACAAGTTTTGCCCTGGAAAGTAAATAATAAAAAAAACATTGTGTGCTGGTTTGCTTCACTTTTATGACGCAAACCCAGCACAATATGTTAGCAAATGACCCCCTTAGCCTTCAATCCATCTGAGGTTAATAAATAGAGCATTATTTAATTGGGTAACTGTGGCACCTATTACTGACAGTGCTTAGAAACCACACACATAAGGAAGCACAGAATAAAAAGTCGTCATTATGAGCTGAGAATCAGTGGTTTCCCACAGATAAAAGCAAATAAGAGAGCTTCTAGAGCACCAAGACCTTTGTCCAATTTTCCCTGCAACTGACCTTTTTAGGAGCCTAAGGAATAAAAAGAAGGTAAGATCATCCACAAATTCAATTTACAGTGTAACCAATTTGGCCACACAGTGAGGACCCAAAAATCGGCAAATGGGATTAAGTATAGATTTATTATAAATTCAAAGCCAAGCTGATGTATACTAATCTCAAAAATATATTGTAAAAATGCAGAATCACTACTGGCAAACCAAATCGCCTAACAAAGTTAAATCTCAGCAATTATTAATATTATTATTTAGCATTTGTAAAGCGCATAGTTACCCTAGGGCATCCCAGCGCTAGCGGCTAGACAATAGGATAAGTGGTTGGATTATAAGGCAGAGTGTTGGAATAACCAGGTCTTATGAAGTTTTCGGAAGGGGAGATGACGAGATTCCGAGCGGAGGTGTAGGGACATTTTGTTCCAGAGTCTGGCTGCATTGTAGGTAAAAGATCTTCCTCCGCTTCCTAACTCCTGATTTTGGGGATGACTGCGAGGTTGAGATTGGCCGATCGAAGGCATTTTCCGGGGCGGTAGGATGTAATGAGGGAGCTGTTGATAGCAGGGCCTTTTTCCCACAAGGTCTTATGGGCTATACTCAAAGCCTTGAATTTTACTCTTTCCAAAACTGGTAGCCAGTATAGGGTCTTCAGGACCGGCTTGGCTGACTGGTTTTTTGGAACCCCCAGCAGCAGTGTAGCAGCGCAATTCTGCGCGACTTGGAGCTTCCTTATTGTTGCTTTAGGCGCTCCTAAGTAAAGAGAATTTCCATAGTCCAGGTGCGATAGGACCAAGCCCTGTATCAGCGTCCTCCTTGCTCTCATCGGAAGGAGAGTGAGAACCTTCCGAAGTAATCTGATGGTGCCAAAGCAGGCCCCTGTCACTCTCACTGCTTTGTGTTCAAACTTAAGGAGTTATCTAACCAGGCGCCCAGGCTTTTGATACTGGTCTTGGGGGTCGGGGCAGAACCCAGGCAGGAGGGCCATATCTGTTTGAGATCCATGCTAGAGGTGTTGCCCGAAAGCATTAGTTCTGTTTTTCCTCCGTTTAACTTGAGGCAGGAGTGCTCCATCCAGGAGGCCACTTTCTCCAAACAGATTTCAAAGTCTGAGGGAAAGTTTTGGGGACCATTGAGGGTGATTACCAGCTGCGTGTCATCTGCATAGGTGATGATTTTTATCCAGTGTGGCAGGATGATATCAGCAAGTGGCCGCATGTACACATTGAACAATGTGGGGCTCAGGGAGGATCCCTGTGGGACTTCGCAGCTGAGTGCTAAGCTTCTAGAAGTTGACTCCCCTGAGAAGACATGAAAAGTTCTGCTGTCTAGGTAGGATTGGACCCAGGTAACCGCCTCACCTGAGACACCCAACCTCCTGAGTCTCTCCAGTAGGATGTTAAAATTAACTGTATCAAAAGCTGAGCTCAGGTCGAGGAGGATAATGGCCACTGCTCCTCCTTGATCAAGGATCCGCTTAGATTCCTCGACCACTGCAAGAAGGGCCATTTCTGTTCCGTGATGAGGACGGAAGCCGATTTGGGTAGGGTGCAGGAGGTCATGGGTTTCTAGAAAGTGAGAGAGGGTTGAGTTCACATGTTTTTCCAGGATCTTAATGATCGCTGGAAGCAATGAGATAGGGCGATAGTTACCTAAATCATCAGGGTCCAAGCTAGGTTTTTTGAGTGAAGCCTTCACCATGGCATGTTTCCATGGTGAGGGGACTAATCCAGTGGTGATGGACAGATTTACCATTTCTAACATGGTGGGGAGTATCATGTTTCTGGCTTTAAGTAGAACGTGGGGGGAGCTGGGTCTAGGGGGAGCCTGATTTTATTTGAGAATGAATTACTGACAGCTTAGCCAGATTCAAGGTTGGGAATTCCTTAAGTACGCGTTCGGGACAAAGTGGAGGCTTGTCTGTTAAAAGGAGGTCACTAGGGCGGGGTGAGCTGGGAAATGCAGTGTATATATTTTTAATTTTTCCTAGAAAGAAGTCCGCCAGTTCGTTACACCGCTCTGGGGAAGCCTTGGGGGATAGTCCTGATCTCGGGAGCTCTAGGAGATCCTTCGCAACACAGAAAACTTCCCTGGGAGTGTTAGCAGCAGAGTTGATAATATCTTCATAATAAGTTGCCTGTGCTATTTTTATTTCAGTTTGGTAGTTCTTTATGGATTTGCTATATTTCTGTTTACTCAGGTCATTGTAGTCTTTCCTCCATTTCCTCTCCAGTCTTTTGCATGCCTGTTTAAGTAATCGTAGCTTGGCGGACTACCATGGTGACAGTTTCCCTCTCACTTTATGGCAAGGTTTGGCCAGGGCAACAGGAAACATACGAGAAATTCAGTAATAGCAATGCAGAATATGAGGAACAGGATTTGATCATCAGAATATGATTTGCATTCTTCTTGCCTAGGCATGAGTACATCTAATTTACCTGAGCTGAGCCTACTCTAGGTAGCACTAATTGGGGAAACCGTAATTATATCCAGAAAAGCAGGAAGTTGTCAGCATTACAGAGACTTTTGTATAAGTTCTCCAAAATCAGTAGAATTTAATAGAATAAAGCCACACAACAGAGAAAAGGCTCTAAAGGGACTCTGAATACAGCTGAATTATGATCACCAATTAAACCCACAAAGAACATTTGAGAATCACATATCACATGTCTTATTATTTTCCAGCTTCACACAGTAAAACTTGGCTACTACACTTGATCCTTTGGTCCACATATCAGAACGCCCTTGGAATCCTCCCGTCTCCCAATTCAGCACAGACAGTACACCTCCCTTTGTTCATTAGCGCCTCTTGTTCTTGCCAAAAGTACTCCTCCCTAATCTCACTATCTCTCATACACAATGAGCCTTTCTCTATCCATGAGATCATATGAATGCACCTGCAAAGGAGAAAAAAAGATTGCAACCCGAGCAAACGTTCATGTTGAATGTTAAACATAAAATTAAAATGTTAAGGCCTTTAGTCAAGTTAACATGGTGATCATCTCAATACACGTTTAAATGCATGGCCATAGATACATATTCAGTTATAAAATGCATGCAGAATACTATAAAAATGAGTATGTGAATATATATGAATTAACAATATTGTTCAAACCACACTGGTGCGGATATGCATGAGAACTGCAATCTGATGACACTGTAAGAAAAACATTTGTAGGCAGCCTCATTTAAATGTCAAGATTAAATAGTAAATGCACTTTCTGTATCTGTTCAAGTGCACTACATTACGTTAATGATATTAAACCACACAAATACATGAGACCACGTATACATACATATATATGCAATGGCCAAAACATAAAAGGGTGGAGTCAAAATTATGCTGCTCCAGAGCCAACTTGGTCTAGACAGAAAGAGCCACAAATGCATACCTAACTACCTAGGTGCACTGCTGAACAATTACAGTGAGAATGCTAACCACTGGAAGAAATAACCATTGTCCAATATGTTACAAATAAAATGATATCACTTTAAAGTTGTCTGTAGTCTCTGAAGTACACCATTCTTTTTTTTTTTTAAACTTTATTTTTCCATTTTGTCTTGATAAGTAAAACCAACATTACAGCATAAAATAGTTCATAGGCACCTTGAGCACAATTCTACGTAGCCGATGCCGGCATTGGAAGACTTAAAATCAACAACATGGTTAACCAATAAGAGCGCATCATAAAGCACATCACAATGGACAGTTTGCATTGGGGTAAGCACTCATTCCATCAATCGGCCCTTGCCCTTCCTCCCCTGACTTTCATCATAGCCTGTTTCTCTCTCGCTGTTTGCAGTGTCACTTAGCTCAGTCCCTCCCTCCCCTGATACAAGCACAGAGCTGCACAATTCTCTCCATTCCGTGAGGTCTGCCTGTAGCCCTTCATCTTTACGTGTTAATTTCATGTGTGTTTCCGCAGCTAATGCCCATTCCCTGACATCTCTAAGCCATGTTGCTATATCTGGGCTTCTCTGCCCCATCCAAGTTATGGCCACTCTGCGCCTGGTTAGGACCAGCATCAGCTGAAGGAGTTTATACAGTAATTTCCGTTTTTTGGGTCGGCATATGTGGGCAAGCAGGCATTGCAGTGGCTTATCTCTTACCAAAAGACCTGTGGTTGTACGCACCTTTTCAACAACCAGTGTCCAAAACTGACTCAGTTCAGGGCATTCCCATGCCAGGTGTAGAAAATCCACATCCTCAGATGCACACCTGGGACACTTGCCATCATTGTTGTGGGAGATGCGTCTCAACTTCGCTGGTGTGAGGTAGGTGCGATGTAAAAAATTGTAATGGATCAATTTAAACCTTGCATTACAGGAGACCGTATGTGTGAGTTCGCCAATAGCTGCCCAAGCCCTATCATCTACTTGTATGTTATGGTCCCTCTCCCAAGCAGCCCTTGAGTCGGTGGCTGTGCAGTAGAGTCCTGCTTCATGGCTTTATACAGGAGTGATATCATCCTGCGGCCGGATCGGCACGTAAGCAGTATATCTAAGGTGTGTGTCGGTTGGGGGATGTCTGGATATTGTGGCCAGGTGACATTAACTACCTCCTGAACTCCCCTGTACTGTAGGTAATGACCATGTCTGAGAGCAAAACTACCACTTGCTTGTTCATAGGTTATAAAGGTCTCATCGGGTAAAGGTCCGCAAGGACCTTGCATCCGCCATCCCTCCAAGCCTGGAAGGACATGTGTGTTCCCATATCTCTGATAGAGGCCAGTATCCAAATAGGAAGGGTCTCTGTGGAATGTCGCATGTGGCAGCACCTTTTCCACAAACTGCTGCCATATGCTCGCCGTTTGGTGCACTATATATGGGAGGTCTCCCGCTGCTCCCCTACCCTTCATCAGAGCTATTGGGAGGGCCTCTGGATCTGCCTTTCCAGCCAACAGTCATTTTTCCCAATTGTCCCCTTCTGCCATCCAGCGAGCCGCAGGCTGCAGCTGGGTGGCATAATACTACAGGTCGAAGCGTGGGGTCTCCAGCCCCCCCTCCCTGAATCTACGTGTCGGGCATTAGGGGCTACTCTACTCCAGTTCCCTGCCCACAGTAGTGAGATCAGGATCGTGTTCAATTGCTTGAATATTTGTGTTGGAATCGGGCAGAGTGAGTTCTGAAGTACGTAAAGACACCTAGGGAGCATTACCATCTTAGAGACAGCAAGTCTGCCCATTAAGGACAGCGGAAGGGTGTTCCAGAAGTTCACCGAGCGCTGCAGGGCCTCAAGGGCCCTGTCCAAGTTTAGGGCTATTGACTGGGCAGTGGCTAGCGCAATCTGGACTCTCAGGTATCTGAAGTGTACTCGTTCCCATCTGAGTTCCAAGTCTGGGAGACCCCCCAGGGGTATGGCAGTCATGCCCGCCACAGGGAAGATCAGTGATTTGTTACGGTTGAGTCTCAGGCCAGAGACCTCCCAGAATCTGTCCAGGTGGTGCAAAAGACTGGGTACGGCCACTCGGGGATATGCTAGGTAGAAAAGTGCGTCATCCGCGTATAGAGAAATGATGTGGGACGTGTCTCCCACCCGGATACCACATTGATCCAACTTAGCTCTCATCTGCACTGCTAACGGCTCAATGGCCTGGGCAAAAAGTAGGGGCAAGAGCGAGCATCCCTGTCGGGTGCCTCGCCCCAGCACCCACTGTTCAGACCGAGCCCCCCAGTCTCACCCAAGCTCGAGGCCCAGTGTATAGTATTTTGACCCACTGGCAGAATCTGGGGCCCAGCCCCATAGTCCTGAGGACCTCCAGGAGGTAACCCCAGTCAACCATGTCAAATGCCTTGCCTAGGTCTACAGACATGAGTACCATTTCCTCCTCCCGGTGTCTCATTTCCTGCATAATGTGGGTTAAGCGGTGCAGGTTCATCCCGGTATTGCGGCCCGGTATGAAGCCACATTGGTCCTCGTGTCTGAGGTGTGGCATATGGGGTCCCAAGCAGGAGGCTAATAGTTTCCACAGTATTTTTGTGTCAGCATTATTCATGGTGATTGGGCGATAAGAAGAGAGTTTGCAGCTGTCCCCTTTCGGCTTCAGGATCATACATATTTCACCCTGTCTCATAGTGGGAGGGAGGGTTCCCTTACCGAAGGCCTCCTCATATACCTGCAGGAGGGCTCGGGTCAACGTGCCAGCGTAGGCCCGATAGAATATCTGTAAGTATGGGAGATAAGTGTCTTCCCTCACTGTCAGGTCCGTTGTATAAACGGTCTGGAGGTGACACTGGAGCACCTGAAGTATTGCGGCCCTGGTGTGCTCCACTGCACCTGTGGGCATGCACCATGCCACTTTTGGGGTCAGGGGTTTGTTCCCTTCAGAGGATCCAGGGTAGTAGGCGTCCTGACTTGTCCCCCTCCCTGTGTAGATGCTGTAGGTATTGGCTGAGAGTGTACTTAGCTAGCCTGTCCCATATATCACATATGCATGTCCGTATGTCCCATTCCCTGGCCTCCACTGATGGGTCCGAACGGTCCCTGGTTTGTGCCTCCACCTAGGTAGCCTCCTCTGCCCCCAGTTCCCTTTGCAATTGCTTGCGGACCCCACACGTCAAGCTAAGGCACGCCCTTCTCACCACTGCTTTCAGGGCCTCCCACTTTGTTGCCCTAGATATGTCTGCACCTTCCCAGTTGAGTGTCATGTAGTCTGCCAATGCTCCCTCTATGTGCTGTTTACCCATCGGGTCATCCAGTACATCTGACTGCATCCGCCATACCCTCGGATGTTGGACTGGGGATCCGCAACAGACCACGCATGTGATCGGGGAGTGATCAGAGAGGAAGCGGGCCTGGTGGGTCACCTCGATAGACAGATCAGGGTCTGAGTTCGCTACCAGCACTCTGTCTAACCTGCTGTGAGTGTTGTGAGTAGGGGAATAGCAGTTGCATATCTTCTGGGTGGGATGCTCTGCCGCCAATTATCTTGCACCCCTAAGTTTCCCATTACCTCTCAGAGTTTCTCGGTCATTTGGGGTTTCGTACCTCTTCGAGGTGGGCACCTATCGAGCTCAGGGTCCAACATGCAATTGAAATCACCCATCCACATAAGCAGCACCTCCTTGTCCAAAACTAAGACTTCCTGAAGGGAGTTGTAGAAATCTGGGTCGTCTACATTTGGGGCATATATGTTTAGTATTACTAGTTCCCTGCCGTCTATCTTTGCTCTTAGAAGGATGTATCTGCCATTGATGTCCGCCTCCATATATTGCAAAGCGAACGGTGCGGGCGACCCACACGAGCACCTCTCTGGCGTAAGTAGAATATGATGAGTGAAAGACCTGCCACCTCTGGGCTCCTGCCTCATCCAAATGAGTTTCCTGTAGGTATGCCACCGACACGTGGTGCCTCCGAAGGAATGAGCGGACCCTGTAATGCTTGGTGCATGTGCATAGCCCTCTTACATTCCAACTCATGATCTTAGTCCCCATTGTCACGGTGGTGTACTGTCTTGATGAGCTCCCGCTCCACCCTACGCCCAATTGACCTTCCCACTGTATGCTGCCAAACAAACATATGAACATGAAGTGTGAACAACCCCCTATAACTCCCCCACCCACAGGCAAATTACCAGCAACAGTGCATGTGGTTAAGCCCTCCCCTGGCCTGTGCCAGGACGTGCACAGCCACCCCATCAGCCCAAACGGGGCAGTGAAACTTCCCCCTGAACATTTTGGCCTCCCGGCCAGGCCCAACCCATAGAGTAGGGAGACCAATCCTGCAGGCGCCCTCCTGAATGTGGCCCACCCGCCTCAGGTCAGTAGCCCCCTAAAGCAAATATTTGTTCTGGCAGGCTGCTCGCGCATCCGCAGGCCCCCACTGCCACCCTCCCATTCCCAGGTGAACCCCCAACCCCCTGCCCCAGCCCAGAGCCCTCCCTGACCACACACCGCATGTGCTGCTGGGTATCCCTTAGGGTGTCTGTTCGTGCCCGCCTACCGGCAATGAGTCTTACTTTAACTGAGACAGACTGTTAACCCAAGGTCCTGGGGAGACAAGGCTGAGTCAATGATATTCTCTGGGATCACTTCATCCGTCTGGAGTAGGGTGGCAGGGACAGGTTCTGCGACGGAGCTCCCCTCCGGCATCTGTGGGGAAGAGCCACCCGGGCCCTGGGTCTCCATCTGCATGGTTCTGTCATTTCCCACTGTGATTCTCTGCCATCCAGCCGGGTCCCTATCCGCAGAGCGGTTCCAGCGCCGGCCCCCATGAGCCCTCAGAGGCCCGGTTACCCTGTCTTTCCGGTGTCCTTTCCACTCCCATGGGGGGAGAGCATCCCCTCGGATCTCCAGCCACTCCTAAGCCTCCTCAGGGGTCTCAAAGAAGTGGGTCTTCCCCTGCGATATCACCATCAGCTTGGCGGGGTAGAATAGCATATACTGTAGGTGCAACCCCCGGAGCTTCTGCTTCACTCTGAAGAACATTTTTCCTTGCTACCTGTCTGGTATAATCGGGATATACAGACACTTTAGAGTTCTCATAACATAGGTCCAGGGCCTCCTGTGCTGCTCGGAGGATGCAGTCTCTGTCCCGGTAGTTCAGTATTTTAGCGATTATTGCCCTGGGGGGGCCTGGCAGCAGAGAAGGGACCAAGGCCCAAGGAGCCCTCTCCACCACGAACACCTCTGACAGCCCCCTGGGACAAAATTGGTATGTATCCAGCATTCTAGGAAGAGTTCAGTCTTGCCCTCCTCTGCTCGTTCCGGTATCCCCAAGACTCTAACATTGCTGCGGCGGGCTTGGCCCTCTGCCTCTTCAGCTCAGCGCTCCAACGCCCCCGTGGAGTTGGTCAACTGTGTCACCTGCTGTTTTAGTGCAGCCACCTCAACTTGGAGCTGTATGATGTCGCCCTCCGCCGTTGAGACTTTGTCCACGACTTTGCGTAAATCTGCTCTGAGCAAGTTTACATCTATTGAAACAGTCTCGATCTGCTTCTCCAAGGCAGTTCTGGACCCCTGAATGGCCACCAGAATCTCTGCTTGGGAGGGCTCGCCAGCACCGTCGCTGTCCACATCGGGTCCCGTCTTCCTGGAGATGGGCTATGTGGGGAGGTGCAGGGTAGTGTACTGGGTGATCATATTAGGAGCAGAAGAGCGAACAGATTTGTCCTTTCCCATCTCGCCAGGCCCCCACTACATCCAGTAACCGTTCACAGTGTGGAGGCCCCAGAAGTCTGGCTCTTAGTCAAAGACCCTTGCATCTGTCTTCTAAACGCCCGAGGGGATGAGGCAGATCAGATCTCCTTCTATCAATCGGCCTTCTTAGGTCTCTGGGGTCCTCCTGGACCAGACGCTGGTTAATACTGACCCCGGAGCCCTGGGGCCTTGGTGAAACACTCAGCAATCCCCTCTCTGCCTCACACACGTGAGGGTATGCCCCTCTTCAGTATTAGGGTCTTCCGCGACCCGCACAAGCAGCTAGTATAGGCCCGCAGATGTGTGGGGCATTCAGCGGTGGTCACCCTGCATGGACTTGCAGCCTACCCAGCCTCCACAGTGCCTCCAAATGTTGAGCGACCACAGCGGGAGCCTCTTCATCCGAGTCACTGGGCTCCGCTGCCGTAGGGTGAGTGGTGAGCCACCGCACACCGCCCGGGGTTCAGGTGCAGCCAGGAGTCAGGTGCACCGGCAGGTGGGCCCCCAGAGAGCCTCTCTTCTGATTCTGCTCCCCGCGTGGCTCCCCTACGTCTTTAACCCGGGGCCCCGGCAACTCTCGTTAGGGCTCCTCCTCAGCAGCACGCCCGCAGACAGGGCCACAGCAGTCTTGATCCAGGGCTTCCAGGCTCAAAGCAGGCCCCTCCGCCCTGGCCGGCCACATTGGATGCAGGTACAGCAGGGAATCAGCCGTGCTGGCGGGAGGACCCACAGAGGATTCCACCTCGTTCTCTTCTCCCCACATCGCTACCTACTTGTCTTCTGCCCAGGGGCCCGGCTACTCACATCGGATCTCCTTCCCCGCCTCACATCTGCAGATGGGGGCCACCAGCAGTCACGGCTCAGGATTCCCAGGGGCAAGGCAGGCCCCTCCGCTCCAGATGCTCCGCAGATCCACCGCAGCCGGTGCCTCGTTCAGCCGCAAGCCTTAGCGGGCCTCGACCCGGTCTTTGCTCCAGCAGCGGGTCCAGAGCAGCCCCAGGAGCAGCAGAGCCCGGCCCCGTCGCTCAGCCAGTCTCCTCCACGCCCATCGGTTTGGAGCAGCCACCGCACAGGATGAGCACAGGATGAACATGGGAGGCCCCCGCCTCCCCGACCTCCAGGCCGGGGCGCCTGGCTGCCCCCAGGTGATTTCTTGGTGCCTCCGGCCAGACCCCACGATCTGGGCAGCCCCGGAGTCCCTTCCTCAGCTAGGCCCCCCCGGAGCCAGGGGTCGCCGGCAAGCTCCAGCTGGGACACCCAGGCCTTGTGCGGGCCAACCCAGGCCAGGCAGGCCCCGATCCAGGCCCACGCCGTCCACGCGGTGTCTCCGGGCCACCGACCCCTCCAACAGGGACCCCAGAGGAAGGTGGGCCCCTCCAGACGTCAGATGGCACCCAGGGGCACCTGCTTGTAGGATGTATGCAGGATTTTGTGGCAGGCCAGCCGGGAGCCTAAGGAGCTCACGTCCTGTCGGCCATGTTGCGTGGCCACCGGAAGTACACCATTCTTAATCTCAGTGGCACCCTTTCACCAACTGAAGGTGCACAAATTGATATGGTGGGAAACAACATGCAATAACTCCATGAATTCCTGTACTGAAATAATTATGAAGGTGGAGCAGGTTTGCCAAGCCAGCATAAGTATTACTTGGTCTATCAATTGGTAGCCATGAATAACTAATTCTACTTCACACTGCTGCACCCATCAGTATAAGGGGGTGGGGGTACTGTCAAGAAAGACATTTTCTCTGTCCCTTCAGTCCTCTTCCCGTGCTATGCTGGTAGGTCCAAGATCGAGCTCTACATTGCCTCACACTCTTTCACATAACTCTCCTTTGCTCTTGATCTTTGTCAACATTTTGGGAACAGGGATGATCAAACTTGTACTCAAGGATCACTCTAATTTATCCCTGAATTTGAATGGTCTCACTTACTACATTAGGTGAAAAAAGGCACAATTCTACCTGGCCACTAAATCCCCTGATATAGGACTTGTTTAGAAGCCACATTTATCCACTGAAATAATATATGAATTAGTAAGAGACTGGGTGATGAAAGTGCTGTGTACCTGTAGTTCCTCCTTGGCAGAGTTATTACATTTTATAAATCGATCCTGCTCAGAATACTGAAGTCCTTGTCACACCCCAAGGGTCAGTCTTTATTTACTGATAAACATAATGCAGGGCAAAATGCTGCTAGTGTGCTTTGTTTATGCTTACAACTGTAGGAAATTGGAATTTCTACAACCTCTTGAGTACCCTGACTGAATTTGGGTAGGCATAGATAGTGCTGCGAGAGAAATGGATCATGACTATACACCCGTTATTAATAGGCTAGTAGGCCTGACTACTGCTGGTAGGGAAAGAGGACCACTGAAGGGTCTGATGGCGGACAATGAACTAGTTGACCCCTGGAGACTGCTGCACCCATGCCAGAGAACCTAATCTTTCCTTTCCTGTCTGCAGGGTACCATCACTTCTATGACTTCATTCTCATTTCTGGCACATTGTTGCAGCAAGTATGATCCTGCTCCATTCTGGACAGTGGCATCTAAACTGAAGCATTTGTTAGGCTCTGTCCATGAGACTAGTCCAACCTCCTTTGAAGACATGGCACATAAGTAAGTCCAAATATAAACTTTCTACTGAAAAGAAACAACTTTTGTTTCACTTTACTGTTGGAATGACAACAATAGTTTAGTTTTCTCGGACCAAGTGCTCTGGCCTGCCAAAAAAACAAGCATGTTTGGTCCATGATGGGAGATCTGTGTGGAGCCACAGAAGCTCTTCAGACACTCCAGCTACATCTAGACATCACTAAAGAAGACCTCATTCTTCCATCCATCAACTTGTTGTTTATGCATTTGACACCCTAAGCGCGCCACGTATGCCTAGATGTGGATCCGGAGTCACCGTGCAACAGGAGCCAAGATATAACCAGCTGATGAGCCCATAAAAAAGGCCAAACCAGACCTGGGTTGCTGGTGTTCCATTTCAGGGAGGACATTTATTTCAGGACGGACCCATTACTTGGTCAGACCACAAAGCCATCAAGTTTAGCCTAAAATTTGTTCCACCAACTCTGGTTATTAAAAAGAAGGTGCAAAGATAGAAGGTTTAAGCCTGGAGTAAAGTTAATAAAACAGACTTAATTGCTACCTTAGAGAGGTCTAATGCCCTCAGTCATGAGGGATTGCAAATTAACTGTAAGTAAATACTCAGATAGGTTAAGTACTGCAGCTACTAAGCTGGCTTCTTTTAAAACTATTAAAAATTACAGAAGAAGGCTGTCAGCTCCTTGGTTTTCTCCTCAGCTTAAGGAATTAAAACAAAAATGCAGAAGGCAGGAAAGATTATGGAGAAGAAATTATCTCAAGGAAGAAAAGGCAAGGTACAATCAGCCTATTCTTGAATACAAAAAATTGATTCTTATTGATAAAACCAAATATTTTTTCAAAAACATTCATGCAGCAAAACATTTCAGTAGAAAACTTTTCAAGACAGTCCAGATCCTGTCACACAGTGCCCACTTGTCAACTTTTCTGTGATAAGCCAGCAGAATTTTTTATAAACAAAGTGGAGGAAATACATGTCAAACTAAACTCTAATGACATAGCAGCAGCTTCGGCATCTGGTGCCATTGATGTTGCTCTCGGAAAAAATATTTTCTGTAAATTTCCACCTTTTACAGAGGAAAAAGTAGTCAAACGTATAGGCCAAAGTCAGGAGCTCCATCCAACCCCTGTCCTCCAAAAATGGTTCACGACATAGCAGGAACAATGGCCCCTCCTTGTACAATACTTCTATTATCAACTCAGGAGAGTTCTTTATGGAGTTGAAAAAAGCCTCAATCCTCCCACTACTGAAAAAATCTTTGTCAGATCCTAAAGAAGTAAAGAACTACCGCCCCATAAATCGTTTATCCTTTCCAGAAAATATCCTGGAGAAGTACATGAATATTGTACCCTCTAAATATCTAGAGGAAAATGAAACTCTATACACAGTTCAATTTGGGATTAGACCAAACCATAGTACCAAGTCAGTGCTGGTAGTTGCCACAGAGGAGCTGAGAAGTATTCTCGAAAATGGTGTGAAGGCGGCGATGATCCTGTTGGATCTATCATCTGCCTTCAGCACCGTGAACCATGCGATCCTGCAGGAACGCTTGGTGGAAATCGGAATCAGAGGACTGGCTTTTGATCAGTTTCATTAATTTCTCTCAGACAGACAGCAATCAGTCACCCTGGTATCTAAGTCTTTCTCATTGCTGTGTGGTGTTCCCCAGGGCTCATTATTGAGCCCTATACTCTTTAATATTTATGTGGCTCCTTTGAAAAGGCTGATTCATTCTTTTGGTTTGGCCCCCGTGGCCTATGCTGATGATACACAAATTGTTGTGTCCATCTCAAATGATGTTGATGAGGCTGCACACCACTTTAACAACTGTATGGGTGCAGTCACAGAATGGATGAGCAACAATAGTCTTATGTTGAACTTGGATAAAAGGGAGGTCCTCCTGTTCGGAAAGGACAAAACTTTCTGGGACCAACCCTGGTGGCCTCAGATGCTTGGCCTTCTTTCTATCTCGGTATCTTCGGTCAGGAATGTGGGAATAATTTTTGATCCTAGTCTCTCTTTTAATGCACAAATTAATAAATTTACTTCCTCCTGCAATTTCCTGCTGCACACCTTAAAGAAAGTTCTCCTTTTTATTCCATACGAACTGCAGAAATCAGTGATCACTGCTTTAGTCCTGTCCAGTCTGGACTATTGTAATGCATTATATTTAGGCATTCACCAACATTCTCTTAAGAAACTGCAAAGCCTACAAAATGCAGCAACATGACTACTGAAGAAAATTCCCAAGTTTAAGTCAGTCTCTGAAGCTCTATCTGAGAGAAAAAGAGTAATGTTGAAGGCCTTATGTTTGGCACATAAAACTCTATATGGTGATGGTCCTGTATATCTGAAAAGAAACCTCTTTTGGGATACCCCCAAAGAACCCTATGCTCAGCAAATTCTAGGACAGTCAATGTCTTTAAAATCAGAAGAGAGAGCTGGGGAGGAAGGAGCTTTATCCACATTACATGTTAACTGTGGAATAACTTACCCTACCAGCTTAGAACTCAGTCCAACCTTTCCAGTTTCAGAAAACATCAGAAAACAAGGTTTTTCTCCGATTTGGTGTGATGAGGTATAGGCCCTTTCTGATGGTAAATTTTTGGTTTCTCTCCGTTCATTTCTCAATGTAGCAGACACCAGCGCCAAGACGCCTTTGGCATTTGTGCGCTATATAAAATATTTCAATATCAATACCTGACCTGGCAGTCTGTGCTGAACTGTTCTCATGAGAAGCAGGGTCAAGATTGATTTGCATATGCTTAGGTCTAAACTCAAGTGCCATGGTGGGCAAAAAATGATGGATTGGGATGTGGCCCAAGTGATTGCCAGTGGCTGAGATTAATTCAAGCATTCCATTCATCACCTTGTTGTTTTTGCATTTGATGCCCTAAGTGCTCCGGGTTTGCCCAGTTGTGGGTCCTGGGCTCATTGTGCTACTGGAACCAAGCTACACATGGCTGAAGAGCCCATAACAAGGGCAAAACTGGTCCTTGGTTGATTGTGTGTCAGTTCAGGGAGGACCTGGCCTGTCAGTTAAGGGCTGGACTGTGCCCATGAGTAGCATGGCCAAAACTGATTTGCATATGGTTGGGTCCAAACTGAGGTGGCATGGTGGGCGAAAAGCAATGGACTGGGATGCGGCCCAAGCGATTGCCAGTGACTTAGATTAATTCAAGCAATCTATCCAACACCTTGTTGTTTTTGAATTTGACAACCTAAGTGTGCTGGATATGCCCAGACATGGGTCCCCGGCTTACTGTGCCACTGAAGCCAAGCTATATCCAACTGAAGAGCCTATAACAAGGGCGAAACAAGTTCTAGGTTGCTTGTGTTCCGGTTCAGGGAGAACCTGTACTGTTCACATGTGTAGAGGGTCAAGACTGATTTGCATATGGTTGGGTCCAAAGTGATGTGGCATGGTGGGTGAAAAATGATGGATTGGGATGCGGCCTGAGCAATTGCCTGTGGCTGAGAATAATTTAAGTATTCCATCCATCACCTTGCTGTTTTTGCAGTTAATGGCCTAAGTGAGGCAGGTATGCCCACAAGTGGGTCCCGGGCTCACTGCGCCACTGGAACTAAGCTATACCCAGCTGAAGACCCCATAACAATGGCAAAACAGGTCTTGGGTTGCTTGTGTTCCAGTTCAGGGAGGACCTGGTCTGGCAATTTGGGCTGGACTTTTCCTATGAGGAGCAGGGCTAAGACTGAACTGGATATGGTTGGGCCCAAACTGAGGTGGCATGGTGAGCAAACAATGTACGAATGGGGTGCGGCCCCAGGCAGTTGGCAGTGACTGAGATTAATTCAAATATTCCATCTATCACCTTGTTGTTTTTGCCCTTTGTGTGGATGTAAGACATGGTCTATTCAAGTGTAAGTGGGGCTGTTCCCAGCTCCTTCCTCCCATCCTGCCAATGATGGCCCATCCAGGCACACCTAAGCTCCCTATTGTGTGTAGCTGTCTAGGAGGAATACACAAAGCTCATTTGTCAGCTACGTCCAGTCATGTGACCTAGGTACAGGGTGATAAAATTTCTATCAATTGCATTTTCAAAATTGTAATTTAAATTCTGACTTCACCATAAGGTAGGATTTCAAATTCTAATTCCAAAGACACTAAACATGAACAGGTTACCTGTTCCCATTTGGAAATTGCACTTATAAATTTAATGAGGTAACTCCAATGTTATTTTATGGGAGAGGTGGGCCTTGCACTAGTGAAAAGTGAATTTCAACTTTTTTCACTACCAGGACATGTAAACTTAAAAGTACATGTTCTACTTTTTAAATACATTGCATCCTGCCTTCTGGGTTGTCCAGGGTCTATCCTATGGATAGCTTATATGTATTAAAAAGGAAGGTTTGGGCCAAGCAAAAGGGTTTACTTTGTCAAGTCGAAAAGGCAATTTAAAATTGCGCACACAGGCTGCCAGTGCAGGCCTGAGACATGTTTAAAGCGCTACTTAAGTGGGTGGCAGAATCAGTGCTGCAGGCCCACTAGTAGCATTTAATATACAGGCCCTTGGTACATGTCGTACCACTTTACTAGCGACTTCTAAGTACTTTAAATATGCCAATTGGGTATAAGCCAATGTTCCCATGTTTAGAAGGAAAAGCACAAGCACTTTAGCACTGGCTAGCAGTGGTAAAGATGTGCAGAATCCTGAGGCCAGCAAAAACAGCATCAGCAAAAATGGAGGGGCAACCAAAGGTTTGAGGGAAAACCAACCTAAAGCTGACAGGTCAAACTCCTGTGAAAGCCCTTATTATCCTCGAGCTACAGACTGGCCCCACTGCTTTACAAAGATATTAGAGTTTTTGCGAAGGGTCTGGCTAACAGTTTCAAGACACTGACACCGTCTCATATACACCTTGAACAGGTGACCTATGCACTGGGGTGCAGCTCTGGAGGTAGTATTAAGACACTCTTGTGTTGACTTAGGCAAGTCAGTAATTACCAGGATGATAAATTGGCCAATTCAGAAGTTGTTGGGTTGTGTTAAATGGGAATACCTTCTTAGAACTTTGGAAAGGATAGGCATGGGTTTAGGTATTGCCATTAAGGTTTGATTGCTCTCTTCAAATTATTTAGTCGTGTTGAATTTCACTCTGAACATTTTGAGATCAAAAGGGGTATCAGACAAGTATTTTTGCTGTTCCCGCTGCTCTTTCTTCTGGCTCTGGAGCCATTCGCAGTGGTATGTCAATCAGAATGCATTTGGATAATTGAGTCTCCAGCTGGCCCCCAAAAGATCTAACTTATTCAAATAACATTCTACTCATGCTCTCGCATCATGATACCTCTGCTCAGTGTCAATTGGATCTGAATGTCAGTTTTCCATTGTTTCTTGTTACTGAATAATCTAATCAAAGAGTGAGGTGTTCACTATGACTAAACACAGAAATAAGTCTGTTTATTGTGATCATCCTTTCGAGTCCCTAAAAAAATGCACTAGGCATTTAACTGAGCACTGCTAACAACAACCTCATGTTTGATAAGACCTTTGTTGACGTTCTCCACTGCTCAAAGCTTCACTTATCACTGTAGACAGCATCTAGTGGCAAAGATGTATATTGCTCTTAGGCTTTACTACATATTCAGCATGATACTGTTGACACTCTAATTCATTAATTATGAGGGTTGTTAGGTAATATCAGAACTATCTGAGTGTTAGTAAGACTTAAAGTGTCTTCTTAAGACTAAGTCCACGTCAATCAAATAAACTCTCACTAGACAGGATTCCATGTTAAGCCTTACAGGTTTATTCATAATTAGGATACCTACAGAAGGTAAAAAGTTATTAGTTAGTAAATCATAATCAAAGTCTCAATAGTAAATCATAGTCAAATAATGTGAGAAGATCAGCATAAGGTTTACTTCCAAATCAAGCAATCAGTCTGAAGTATAGTACAGCAAAAGGACAAATAAAAAGTCTACCTCCAAACGAAAGCATAGAAAGTCTCCAAGTATAAATCAAATGGCAAACTGACATAAAGTCTGAACAGTTAGGAAAGCTAGAAAGGTCTGTAGCATATCCCCTAAACATTATCTTTTATAGGCTTTTAGACAGAAAAGCCACACATTCTTTATGGTCTGACATGATATAATAGGGCTGGATTATCATAGATGCGTTTATTAAAACAACTTTTCAAATACACATGGTATATATATGACACATCTAATAAACCCTTACTTTGCTGCATATTAATAAAGAGGTGCACATAGAAAATGAAGCAGATGGTGGTACATTTATGAAACTTAGCAAACAGTTACATGTTCAGTGAATAAAATGCTCTTTCGTTCAAGCCTAGGAAAAAGACCTTGAAAATTACAACACACAAGAACATCCAGGACATGACTTCCTCTTGAGGAAGGCACATTCCTATAATTATATTAATACAGTATACAACACCATAACAAGGCTTCTATTTTGCTGATTTTTGGAAATAGAAAAGCACACAGAGAACATGAATGTGGAGAGGCTTGTTCACATAAAATAAAAGTGCACATTTCCTTTTGCAAACAGGAACATATGTCTTTGCAGACTTACTGAGGTCTAGTCAGGCCAACTAAACCATGTCTAAATTAAGCATTATTTTCTGATTAATAAAGATACTCCTACAGTACCCTTGAAGGTCCCCAGATTGCTTCTCATGAAAATAAATGATAGGATAAAAATGATTAATACAGAATACTACTAGACATGCACTCAAGTCTTTGAAGTTACTTACTACAGTGTCATCTGGGGACTCCGTGTTCCACACATTTATATTTATTATATGATTTATCAGTTGACACATGTTGCATGCCTTCTAATGCCCAGGACCCTGGTAGGCTGATGACTGATGTCATAATACTAATAGAAAGACTCATATACCCTGGCCATTGGGGTGAATAAAGGCAAGGTGTGTCTGTTTCCACTCTGCTGGTTACAACCAGTGACACCGTAAGACATAGATTCTTCCCCACTGAAACAGGTAGTAACAATATTTAATTATATGAAAGATATTGGATTCCCACTTGAGTTGCTGTCCTAGGAGTCAATCTTAGATACAGATTTCATCCGTATGGTGTGAGGATGTCAGGCTAAGGGGCAGATTTCTAGTGACAAGTCCATCGCTGGCACCCTGAACTATTTCCCCGAAGGCTTGTCTACTGCGGCTCTTTCCGTATTCTAGCAAGGCAAGATATACCAATACATTTGCACACTTGGTGCTGTTATTAGCCAAAAGCAGGATGGACATATGGTGGAGGGCTCCACACATCCCTCTCCTGAGTGCATGTCGCTCTAATTTTGTGCAGTGAACCTCAGTGGGAATAGTAGTTCTTTAGGTGGCGGGCATTGGGGGTGTGGCTCAAAATGCATAGAGCGTGGGAAGCGGAGCTAAACAAAGTTACTCAGAAATCAATTCACCTTCCCCGTGACTTCCATTGTCTCCTTGATGAGAAAGATATACTAGGAACCCAGTAATATAAGTAAGAATTACAGGGTGATGAAGAGAGATTATTTTTGCCAAGCCGCACATCTGAAAATTGGTATGGTAAGGAATCAAAGCCTCTCCCTGCTAGAATTATCCTGTGATGACTTTAGACATGTGGCCATGGTGACCTGAATTTTTGTCTTTGTAATTGTTGTTAGCTTTGTAGCCTGAAAATTGTACCACCCATGTGACTGCACTGTGATTATCTAATGCACTGTTATGACTGGCAGATCAGTCACATAAATGCTGAAGTGAAATGTAAACAAAACATTTGAAATAGAAAACGAATAAAGTTTGTTCTAAGAAAATAGTTGCAGGCACTTGCATGCCAAGACACCAGTTTGGTGAAGCGCAAAATTTGTCATAGGACAAGTAAGGCATAATAATAATAATAATAATCATCATCATCATCATCACATCATAATCATAATAATAGTAGAAATAATAATTGTTTGAAATGAATAGATGTGTTATGGAAAGGTTCTCGCTTTGCATTTCATTATTCCAGTGCACTCGCAGATAAAGTACTGCTCATGCTGATATGTGTCTCCTCTCCAAATTTTAATATGAGTGAATGAAGGGTGCATATTCTGCTCCACTTCTTTTTTTTACTAACTCTTCCCTTATATTCAATCACACTCTCATCTTGCTTATCCAAATGGCTGGTCTGACTCAACTTTTTTATCACTTTCTCTGTTTTAATTCTTCCATTCCATCTTAACCCACTTTTCTTTCTATTTCAATCTCAAATTAATACACTTTATTTCTACATTCTTCTTCCTCTTTCCAAAGTGTTGTCAGCTTCCCTCAGCTCCTTCTTTCTTCATTTTGTTGGTTTGTCTCCTCTCATGTGATATACCGGCTAAATTGCTGACTGTTAGAAATGCGGTCTCTAGTTGGCAGAGGTAGGTACCTTTGTCCAAATAGGGAACCTTGCTTCTAGTCAGGGTAAGGGGGATACACTTCTAAAATAACCCCTGCTCACCCCCCTTGGTACTTGGCACGAGCAAACAGGCTTATCTCAGAGGCTTATCTCAGAGGCAGTGTGTAAAGCATTTGTGAACACATACAGTAATACAGTGAAAACACTACAAATGGACACCACACCAGTTTAGAAAAATAAGTAATCTTTATCTAAACCAACAAGACCCAAAACAACAAAAATCCAACATACAATACTCTTAAAAATAGTTACTGTGCAAAATAACCTTTAAATTGCAGGAAAAACGTGAAAATACACGATACCGCGATACTGAACACGACAGAGTCTAACAATTCTGGCCAACCGCGGGTTAGCAAAAGCGTCAACAGACTCGGAGACAGCACCTTTTGTTGTTGTGGCCTACACAATGGTACGAGCCGGTCTGGGGCAACCGTTGTGGTTGCAATGTGAGATGATGATGATGATGATGAGAAATATGTAGAGCGCGACAAATACCCTGGGGTGTCTAGGCGCTGCCTAGATGGAAGCGTTGCAGGGTGCGATGTCCTCACGGCTCGGTGCAGGCAGCGGATCGTTGACGGAGTCGGTGAGACCAAGGCTTGCATTGCAGGGTGAGACGGTGCTCGATGCGGTGCTGGCAGGTCACGATGTGGCGACGGAGCCGGTCGATGTTCGAGTCGGGCAGCAATGGAGTCGATGACGTCAGTGCAGCGTGTAGCGAAGCGTTTCAGAGTGCGATGCCCACAGGACGCGGTGCAAGCAGCGGCTCGTTGACGGAGTCGGTAAGACTAGGGTTACGTTGCGGAATGTGGCGGGGCTCTCTACAGTGCTTTCAGGACACGGAATCCTGCAACCGACTCGATGACCGAGTTGGTTACCCTTTTCTTCTCCAGGCAACTGAAACCAGAGGTTCCAGGGACAGTGCCCAGACATTTGGTAAGGTCTTTGATGTTCCTGAGACCTCGTGAACAGGGGGAAAGCACAATTCAAGCCCTTGGAGATCTTCCTCAAGCAGGGGAAACAGCAAACAGCAAAGTCCTTTCTCCTTTCCTTGGCAGCAAGCAGCCACTGCAGGCCAATCCCAGACAGCAAACATTACAGGAGCAGTATTCCTTCTCAGCTTCTCCGGCTCTTCTCCTTGCCAAAGGTTCCTCTTGACTCCCAGAAGTGATCTAAAGTTCTAGGGTCTGGGCCCCAATATTTATACTACAAAATCCCTTGTTCTCTGTGGCGGAGAAGCCCTGTGCTTGGCCAAAACCGGTTATGTCCTCTCTGGTGCAGCTTCCTGGCAGGAGGTGGAGACAGCATTGTCCTTGGCAGACCAGGCCCATTCAGGTGAAAGGAAATCTCCTCCCCCTACTCTAAATGCAGCCCAGGTCTATTCAGCCCAGCCCTGACTCATCAGGCTCTCTGGAGCCACTGCTCCTCCCCAGCCCCTGTCATCCAAAAGCCAGACATAATACACAAACCAGGCAGAGGCATACTGGATGGCTAAGCAAGAAAATACCTACTTTCTAAGAATGGTATTTTCAAACACCCTCACTAAAAGATGCATTTTAACATTCTGAGTTCAGGCATATCAAACTTTATTTTCCTACCTTGTTCCCAGGGGTAGTTATGTTTATAAGATGTTATAAACAAACTCCCCACTCCCTCCTATGGGAACAGGTAGCCTTGCAATAGTGAAAAACAAAATTAGCAGTATTTCACTATCAGGACATGCCACACACACCAGGGCATATCCTACCTTTCACATACACTGCACCCTGCCCACGGGGGTACCTTGGGCCTACCTTAGGGGTGACTAACATGTAAGAAAAGGGAAGGTTAGGGCCTGGCAAGTGGGTACACTTGCCAAGTCAACATGGCAGTACTAGACTGCACACAGGCTCTGCAATGGCAGGCCAGAGTTACATTTACAGGCTGCTTATGTGGGTGGCACAATCAATGCTGCAGCCCACTAGCAGCATTTGATTTACAGGCCCTCGGCACACACAGTGCACTGTACTAGGGACTGACTAGTAAATCAAATCAGCCAATCATGGAAACACCAATCCATAACAACAATTTACAAAGGGAGCACTCGCACTTTGGCACTGAACAGCAGTGGCAAAGTGCCGAAAGCATCTAGGCCAGCAAAACGGAGTCCAACACACAGCAAAAACACAGGAGGCAAAGGCAAAATAAACAGGGGAGACCCACGCCAATGGTGCCAGGTGTAACACTGACGTTAAAAAATAGAGATCTCTCTCTTTAGCAAATCCAGCACTTATTATTATTATTCAGGCCTGCTAGCCTCTAAAAAAAAATTTTTATCACTAGAGATGGTTTTTCTGCTCCAACTACTGGACCTGTCCCCTGTCTGGACTTCTGGTATCTCCCTTCATCCGGGGGCTTCTTCTGCAGCCCCCACCGCAGGCCACCAGCAAAGTGCCGCCTGGCATTGGCCATCCTGCAGCGCACCTGTGTGTCAGCACCCGAGTCAGTGTTCCCCCATACTGATGTGGGTCACCCAGCTGCAGGACCAAGCAACTAAAGATCCAGGAGAACCCACCAGGGTCCCCCCAAGCAGGTCCTTCCTGCTACTGTCCTTAAGACGGTATAAGGAGGTCAGTACCACTGACCCTTGATAATCACTCCCAGCCCCTTGGGATTAGTTGGAGTCGAAGTCCTTAAGTTAAAACTTGCAGTTTGGTCAGGTGACTTCTCCTTCCAACCAGGCATGTTTTTTGCCATTGTCGCTCCCAGATCCAGTGAGTTTTCAACAGTCTCTCAAGTGTACAGGTGTTTTTAATTGAGGGTGGAAAGTTCTAAAAGGCAGGTAGGTACCACTGCCCATTTTTAGGGTGCCACATCATCAGTCCATCCCTGCCCCAACCCCCCTGTGCAGCACTCTGAGACATTTAAACATGTACACTGTGAATGCTAATGTGCATTATAAGGAACAAGCTAAATTGGCATGAATCCCTGAAGAGTTCCTTCTGTCACAGGCTACCTATGCGCAGATACCAGGCTCAGATAGACGGTAATCTAACACACTCAGCCTACACATGTGGTTACACGTGAGGGCTCATATGTTTGGGTGTAATCATCCCAGATCCTCGTACCCTAGCTGTGCAGCTGTGACCTTCTCTTAAATGCAGGCACTGGCGATTAGCACTCTCAGGATTTGCGCAGAATGTACAGTGAGAGAGATTCAGTAGTTCTACCCGCTCACAGTAAAAGTCAAAAACTGGGTATTTATTTGAAAAGTTTTATATAGCGCTGGCTAGACCCGGAGGTATCAGAGCGCTTTACATGAGGACGAGCATTGTTTCAGAGCATAGTTACAAGTTACATAGTTACAAGTTACACAGTTTCAGAGCATAGTTACAAGTTGCTGGAGCGTAGTTACATGCGTTAAAAACATATACGTAAGGGAAAAAGCAGGCAAGGGGAGAGATTCAGGGGAGAGAGGATAGGAGCAGGGGAGGTAGACAAAGAATGAAAGAGGGAAAGAGGAGGGGGAGGGTGAAGGAAACACAACCGGGAGACGAGGAAAAACAGTGTCCAACGTCCGGTGTGCTGTGATCCCAGTGGAAATGGTGTCATTTCCACACCTCCGCTGTGTGTGGCTCCCTTTATGCTGTGGACTCTCTCAGAGGGGTCTCTGAGACTCCAGGGCATAAACACTGGATCCCTCCCCAACAAGGGGAGAGGGAGTGCTTTGGCAAGGGGCACCATTCCCACACCTCCACTGTGTGTGGCTCCCTTGATGCTGTGGACTCTCTCAGGGGGGTCTCTAAGACTCCAGGGTATAAATGCTGGATCCCTCCCCAACAAGGGGAGAAGGAGTGCTTTGGTAAAGGGCACACACCATGGTGGTAACTTTAGGGATAATGGGGTGTTGCGTGGTAAAACAGTTTTAGAATCCGCCCATGGGGCATAGTCAGAGGTCAATCAGAAGATTCCATCCTCGTGGGGGAAGGTTATTTGATTGTGTGCTCTGTCCTGAGAGGGTTCTGTAAAGAAAGGTTTGGCTCGGAATAAAGTCCCCTGGCCAGATCGATATGACAGGGGCGGGTTCCCATAGAAGTCTCTGCTGCTATCATGTGAGTGATGCAATGTGTCACATCCGAGAGGGGAACTCCCATTCCGCACAGGCTCCCCAGTTGGATGTAGGCCCGCAGATCGTGAAGTGCCCGGGGGAGACCAAAGGAGGACACCAGGCTTAGGGACCTGGCTTTGTAAGGGGAGGTCATTCTGCCTTTTCTCTCCCATTTTGTTCTTTAGGACCATTGGGTGTGCCTTCCTTCCAATGTGCAGTCCTCCCATGTCACGGTCGTTTCATTGACCGCCATTTTAGAGTCAGGCGGGCCGCGTTGGTGCATAGTTACGTCCCTGGTCGCAATGGGGGGGCCCCAACCTCCAACAACGATCTCTCCCGGTGCGGGAGCTAGCGTTTGCGCCTTGACTCACCACAGCAAAACTGGAGATCAAGGATCCTTTCACCACCGCGTTGTTCCGGTGTCCAGGGTTCAGTCGCAGCATCACTACCGATGCCGTTTGCAGGAAGTCACCTTAATGCAGCCTTACCAGGTCACTTTTGTGCGCACCGGGTATGCAGAGGGGGCAGCTCAGGGACACGCTGCACTTCCGACGCAGTCTCCAGTGGGCCCGCTCCTGAGTATGCGGTCCCCGTTCAGATATAAGGTTGCAGCGAGTCCGCTAAGCTTCCAGCACCATTTTGAGGCGCGATCGCCTGGCAGGTTGAAAGGCGATAACACGGCAAGGCAGGGGTTTACCGAGAAGGCGCCCACATCGGCAGACGCACCTAAAGCTCCGATATCGGGAGATAGCTTTTCAGCTGGTTTTTGGTGAGGAGAAGTACCGCAATTGGTTGTCGTGGCGTTGGGCTATCACGGAGCTTCAGCTCCGAGCAGCCATGATGGAACCAAGCCACGCCTCCTTAGTAGTCAACAAACCAAAGATCCAGCAGGATTAAATGGGCTGAACCCATTTCCTACATTCGTGATAATGTGTTCTGCACATTCCTAGTTTAAACTATATTTTTCAAAACTATGCATCTAACAATAACTTTAAATGACTTTGAGTTACCAGGGTGGTAGAAAGGAGGAGAAAAGAAAGAAGAATGAATGGATGGATCGCTACAACTGTGACACAAATACATAACATGACCTAGTGAAACTCACAAGGTTTTTTTATCGTTTATAGTATCCATTTCCTTGTAGTTTGCCAGAGGTGAATCCACTCAACACTTTCCCAGTGTACAAAGGTGAACATTGCAAAGATGTGCACACCTGCTCCCTGCACAACATCCTTCCAGTAACCATGTTTGTGCCTCGCGTCAGTATCCTATTAAATGGGGCTTAACAGCACTGCTGCCTTTGCCATGCTTTAACAAGCAGTGGCAGAGGAAATGCGTCACTCGCCGAAAAACAGATTAACGTTGACTAGGAATGCGTTCTGCTCCCTGCCGGTGTTTATTTGATCGACACGTTTTACTGAAGTTTGCACACGCCTGAGTGAATAAAGCCTTTTTAGGGTAATGACCTGCGAGTAGTCAAGATGGCTGTTTTCATGATCATCATTTCGATGGGAGTGCGCTCCTACTAGAAAGACGTGGTAATAGTGGCACTCTTATTAAAAGGGTTTGCTAAAAGTGCCGTCGGCAGCTCCTCTCATCTGATGTTGCTTGCTTTATTTTGAAATGTCAAGGGAATCTAGTTCAGACTTTTTCAAAATTAATCACTTGGCACCTCGAGGTGTTTTCAATATGTATATAATTACAATGCTTGTTAAAGGACTTCATGGGGAAAATCTTGCATGCCAACGAATCAGAACCCCCATCTAACATAAAAAGGCCTACTTTTGGTATGTATTAACATATTTTACAGAGTCTGATAGGGATAAAAAATGCATTATTTAGTTATTTATTCAGTTACATGAGGTGCGAGCAGGCAGTGGGTGTCAGATTGTGCTGTCCATGAATGTTGGTTAACAGAGTATCAGGAAACCAATATCTGGGACAGAAATCCAAAGATCACTCTATATGTGCACTTGAAAAAAAAGAAATCAACATATGGGGGCGATTCACAAAAATATTGATGACTACGGGAGGTAGTGCTAAGGAGTACTCGTTCACATACCTATGCATGCCTTTGGGATTCAGCTCCATTATTCATAAAAGTGCACAGTCTTTTCTATTCGTATTAATTATATATGAATGTTCCCTGAATATTCGAATTGTATTCCCATTGATGGGGCTGATTTATAAATACTTGTATGAGTATGGGAAGCAGTACTACAGGAGTACTTTTTATGTTCTTCTACATGCACGGAAGCGTCCAACTCCCTATTGGTGAAAGTATAAAAAGGGCACGGTCCATTCTATTAATACTATTTGTATATGGCTACTGCAGAATATTCCCATTTTAGATGTTTTGGGGCCAGTTCACAAAGGCATGTAGGAGTATGTAAAAGACTGTTACAGGAGTACCACTCGTGCAATCTGGTCACAATGCTGTTGTAATGTGAGTACTACACTTTATAGGAGAGTCAAACAATAGGGATTCTCACACAGCATGTGTTGCCCCGACTCAACATACAGACCTTGATTTGGGAGGTATAAATCATTGCATACTACTGCACACTCCCAAATCCAAGCCTCAATAAACATTTCGCATCTGAGCAGACCCTTGACAGAAACCCAGATGAATTTATGGACAGTTGGTTCTGCGGCGATATATATATATATTGACAAACTGATGCTATTGAAAGGTGCAGTCAGGATGTCATAATCCTTGACACTTTGGGACAAGAGACAGTCAAACGATGGTCAGTCGTACTTGGGAGTAGGGATTGCAAGTTATGGTCTACATTTTAGAAGACGAAGCCTGAGAGATAGCTGGAAACCCCATTGTGGATGCAGATAAGAGAGGGAAAGTGGTATTGTGGGCACACATGAAGGTTTCAGATGCAACAATGCAATAGGATCATCTATGTGATGTAAACCTCCTTATTGGGCGTTAGTTTAGAAATGGTTTCCGTTAGATGATTTACAAAGCAATATAAAGCAGAAGCAGAGCCTGTGATTTCAAAGATATTCTTGTGAAGTTTCTGAAAGCTATCTGTATGGAGTAGGAAATATGACCAAACTTTAAGAGATTTTTGGGGTTCCCTTTCAGACATCATGCACCCATATTTTTCCACCATCACTAGAGGGCTATGTTTAGGCCCTCATGGCTTTGATTTTTTCCAGAATTTATAATAATGGTTCCAGGCTCTTTTAAAAGGTAATAGATGTACAGGGGTATAGTTTTGCAAGTTTATGGGATCTTTTAACGACCTTAAAGGATTTGGATATTGTTTCCAGGGGTGTAGGTATCCTAAGTGCAGCAGGAATGGTGCCACAGGTGTAAGGGGCACACACCATCTGAGTTATGACTTCCATTTATTACGCAACGGGCAGTAGGAGACCCATTGATGTTGTTTGCATTTGCACCCATGGTATCCTTGCGATTGCAATGCTTGTTTCATAATCCCATGTGATGTACCAGTAAGGAGAGAATGTAAAAGTGTTACAATCGCAACGTTTTATGATATTTTTTAACTACTCTGCACTGAAATCATTCATATTGCCTCTACTTGGAATGCATTTACACAGAGATGTTCATATTATTGTACCTATCCAGCATAAAAGACCTTTAGGTTAATACATTTTCCTCTCTCCTGATTTATGCTTGAGGATTTACTATTATTTAGTTGAAGTATTGAAGTTGAGGCAATATATTGATCCGCAGGCACTAACTGAGCAAAGCAGACCTAAGAAGCATATTGATTCCATCTCACAGAAGCCTGAAAAAATCTTCCTGAATTTATTATGTTCATAAGCCTACAATAGAGAAGATTAAATGAATACTTAGTACAATGTGGAAAGATGTGTAGGCCAGGCGAAGACTGGAGCCCCAGACTTCAAGGACAACACCCACATTGGAGAGTGGAGGAGAACACTCGGATTCACATGGGATTACTTCCTGATACTCAACAAGCAACCCGGGAGGCATACTGATGGTGGCGTCTCTCAAGTGATGTGGCAGCTTCACTCTGGTAATGAAATCGAGGGGCATGGAGGGGATTATATGTGTCCTCCTTCCTCTGGTTTCTGCATCCTTCCCCACATCATGTGTGATACTGATGAAGTAATGAGTCCTCAGTTCACGAGAACATGGGCTTTGCCCCGGAGAGTGCTCATTTCACTTTTACAGCTATCTTTCTTTCCTATATTGCTTATCACATCTAAAGGCTTGGCACAAAGTTTGTAAATAAACACTCGGAATAGAATGCGTTCGCGGATTAATGATATGAATGTTCATCTGCTTCTTGCTAACTTGAAAGTGGACAGCTGAAACACAGCCAGCTACAACAAGACAGTACTAAGGAGGGACTAACAAGCCTATTAACGAATCAGAAGCCAGCATTTACGAAGGATAATGACACAAGCCAATGACAAATATGGGCGGAGAGTGGGCGGGGCTTCTATTCCATACTCCAATACAGCATGCCTCGCAGAGCAGCACATGCGCTGTCCAGGCACGACCTAAAAATGGACAGTTCCTGCCTCTGTTATGCCAAAAATACAGCAGAGGTAAAGATAACGTGTGCTGTTCTTTTAATGAATGGGGAACTTTTCTCACCTATGGTTGTGTTGTTTGTAGTTCAGTGTGTGGGATGGCGCGACCCTCAGCACAAAGACAAAGGACTAAGACAGAGGGTGAGCAGGATGAATAGAACACAGAGCTCATCCGCTGACCTTGAAATGTCATGCTTTAGTGATCTATATTTTAAAGAATGAGGATCTACTTGTCAGCCCTTGTTGAGTCCCTCAGCGACTTAGCCAGTCCCGTTAGATTACCGTAGCAGAAAGGATTGAATCAATTGCCCATCTTAAGACATAAGCAGTTTTGACAGCATACAAAGGCATATACAGAAAGAATAATCGATTTCTGAGGCCAGAAGGCGCAGGAACACAACTGAGACTCTTCGTTACATTTTTGGTAACTGCCCTCCCTATCAGTTTGCTTTGAACAGGCCCCAGCTCATATTCACAGTGCTGAAGATTTTACATTTCTCTTCTCAGTTCACTATGTCGCGCAAAATGTTCTACAGGTGTTATGCTAATAACTTGAGAAAGACAGCATTCAGGTTGATAAAAGTACAAGGGCGACAAACAAAACAGAAAACAGAGCAATACAGTTGCCACTATGGGCCTGATTGCAAGTCTGGCAGAACAAAATTAAAGTATGCGTGCATGTTTTACTGTATCTCAGCTTTATTATTACTGGTTAGGTTTTCCAGGCCCGAATTTACCGGGTGTGGCCAAACCTGATCCAATTCCGGAAACATCGCAAGACTTTGGCAGCAGGAGCAGACACGGTTCAATTCGTTTTTTTCTTTATCACTTTATCAACAGGGGGTAGCTTTTTCTTTATCAACAGAGGGAAGCATACAGCGCCTCCCCCCCCGCGTTAAAAAAAAAGAAACCTTCATTTTCTTCCCCTACTCTACCCACCCCCTCCCTAACTCCCCACCCCTTCATACCTGCCCCCAGGGCTTTAAGTGGGATGAAAAAACTGGGGGGTCTCTTAAAGGGGCGTGGCTTAAAAGCACATAAGCTGGAACTCTGTGCTTAGCATAGTGTGCCGCCGGACTGGAAATTTTGCTGTTTCTGTCATTGCATTCAGATATATAATACAGCAAGTAACATTATACCTGCAACAAGCCAGGACTATTGGCTTTGTCAATGGTTGTTAGTTGCCTAACATAAATAAGCAAAAGCCATGGCTTAGTTGTATATTATATTGAAAATGCTTCAGTTCTGAAATGATGAGACTGCGAAAGATCTACAACGAGTCGTAACCTGGGCCCGGAAGGCAAAGCCGGACCCGATGGGGGCCCGGGTCAAACGCAGTCCGCGGGCTAACCCATTAACAGGCCCGCTAGAGAGGGGGGGACCAGGATTGGTCCCCCCAGGGCGAGCACAGGCCCCCCCCAACCAGAGGGTGAGCTAGTTAGGCGAGGGAGGGGATAAAGAGGGCCAGCGGACCCAAGAGAGGCACAACCACCCCCCCTTCGCAAGGAGAAGAGAAGAATCCCACCCACCCACACCAAAAAGAAGCGGGCATCGCAGCCGCAAGGGTAGAGGTGAAGCGGAAGGAACACAAGGAAGGTAGTAAAAAAGAGTGAACTTACTAAAAGGTAGATGGAAGGCTCACACAGTGTCCTTGGGGATGCCTCACGGCAGGGGCACTGAGGGAGCCAAGGGCGGCGTGCCGCCATAGAAAGAGTAGATGTGATGCTCCCGCAGGACCCTTGGGATGCCTCACGGCAGGGGTACTGAGGGAGCGAAATACAAGGACTCAGCCTCAAGAAAGATAGAGTAGATGCTCAAGTAAGGTCTTTGAGATGCCACATGGCAGGGACCCCTGGGAGCGGGGAGGGCCCATGAAAGGGTCCAGGGCGAGCGGGACGGCACTTGCAGCCCGGGCAGGTCCAGACGGACACCCTCCATATCGAAAGCAAGCTGAAGCCTAGACCCATGAATCGGAAGCCCAGGCAGGGGGCCCCTCCCCTCCCGGGAAATTGAGGAGGCTGGGTCTATACTGCGAGCAAAACGAGTGCAAAGACCAGGAAATGTAAATGTGTAGCATGGACATTAAGGAACAGTTGATATGATATGACCATGAATTTTGAAAAAATTGTATAAACATGTGATGTTAAATAAACTGCGACCTTTTACGGCACCAAAGCAAGTTGTCAGTGGTGATTTAAGGGTTAATAGGAACGCAGTTTGGTTGGAAGCGGGTGAGAGGGGGGGGCAACTCGCCACCTGGAGGGGGTGTCTTTGAAGTTACATCACAGGCAGTGAAGGGTGGTACTGCTGCAGAATTAAGATTTTTTTTCACCCTGAGGGTGAGGGCAAAAATGTAGAGTCTGACAGAGACACGTCTCAGCACCTGCGTTTTAGAATTGACGGTGCTGAGCATGGCAGTACCCAGCCCACATAAAGCCCTGCCTGCCCCTGCATTCATTTACCACCAGCTCAGAGCAGGTGGTAAATGTATACCGAAAGACTGGTGGAATGGGGATGTGCTGTGCTCTTCCGGCTGGACAAAGGACCCCACACTGTTGTTCCTCATTCTATAGAATTCTACTTGTAATTGCACAGTACTAAGGCACTTTTGCCCCATGAAAATAGTATCGCATGCGATTTTACCGTGCAGTAAAATCACCTCAATTCTGTGCAACTCATCATTAGGGCCAAAGTCTTTTACTGCAACGTACATTTATGAAAAAATTACTTCCACACATGAGCAGTGACAGTGACAACTTTCAGCTCATTTTCACAACCAATTGAGCATGCAAGGAACTGGCGTTGCCTTTACTGCTCTTCTTCTTTGCAAATCAGTCCGTGCCCTGATTCAACGCCTTGGTTCACCGGGCCAGGTAACCCTCATTTCATGGAGACTAAAAAGAAACCAGAACAAATAACACCAGGAGGGAACAAATGCCAACCTGCTTCCATGTATACTCACTCATAGACGGTGGCTGGGACACATGGATTGAGACAGTTTTCCCACAAGGCTGCTGCAGGCTGAGAACTAAACAGGCCACTGAAAATGTGTCCAAACTGGCCTGTGCACAACAAGTATGACGCTCATCCTTTTAACTATAGAGGTCACACAAATGCTAAACAGGAGCAAAGTGAGTCTTACCTCATACTTGCCAATTTTACAAGAAAGTAGGATATTTTAAATATACATTGAGTACCATCAAATCGGTTATACAAACATTTGTAATTGAAAGGAGTGTTTGTCAGCTTTTTCTATCAATCACCCTAAATCTTTTACCCATAATGGCTCTTTCCACCTGTGCCTGCTAGTGAACTTTAAAACAAAATCAGTGCAAATGCCACAACATGGGAAGTTCGATTCTTGAGGGGTGAAAGGCTTGTTACGTTCAATAATTCTGTAAAAGGATTGATTACATGTGTGCGTTCTAAAACCATAGCTTTTCAACAAAGTTTTGAAATTGAATTATTCATTAGATATTGTAATAGTTCCCTATGTTCCACAGTGCCTAGATGCACTCTTTCTTTACAGCAGAAAATCGCTTATGCCATTCAAGATTGCAGGTACATGTAAACATTTACTGAATACACTACAGGCAAATATTTATGCCACATCTTCAACAGATAGGAGAAACTTGACTTTCATTTATGAATTAGATAGCACACCCTGCAGACTAAAGAGAAAGTAAATGAAAAATAGAAATTCATCACCAACCATGGTGCTAAAAATTGGGTCTCTAGTTGGCAGAGGTATGCACCCTGTCTAAATAGAGACCACAATTCTAGTCAGGGTAAGCTAGATACACATTAAAAGATAACCTGGATCCTCACCCTCTTGCAGCTTGGCACAGAGCAGTCAGGCTTATCAAAAAAGGAAATGTGTAAAGTATTTGTGCAAAATACACACCCAGTAACACAATGAAAATATCACAAACATACTCCACACAGATTTAGGCACAAAGGGAATGTTTTTATGAATAAAACATGACCAAAATGACAAAAATCCAATAAGTAGAACCAGAGTTATGGAATTTTAAAGAATAAATCAAAAAGTAGTACTCAAAGTCAGACAGCGCTTAGGGGTTACTTAAGTTTGCACTTGACAGAGGTAAATCCAAAGTTCAGTCCGCCTTGCAGTCGGGTCCCACATCATAGTTGAACCCCTTACAATGCAGGCGCTGGGTCGCCGTAGAACCTCGCAGTTGGGTCACACGTCATCATTGAGCCACACAGGGGATGTCCTTGGATCGTCACTACGTCGGCATCGAAGGGTGCTGCATTGATTCCAATAGGGGCAAAGTCAGCACTGCATCAATTCTGATGGTTCTGGACAGCAGAAATTACCTTTCAAGGGTCCATGACTGGATTGGCACCATTTGGCAGGGCAGGACTCATAGATGGCTGAGTCCAGGTGCTGTTGCAGAGTTGCAGGAAGTCTTTGATGGCCCTGATACTTCAGAACAGGGGGGAAGCCAGCAAACCCACTCTGGGTTCAAGTGGGATGGGTCCAATCCTTGTCCTCAGCAGGGCAGAGATCAGCAGGCAGCAGGGCAGCTCAGCAAAGCAGAAATCAGTTCAATCAGAGCAGCAGTCAGGCAAAGTTGCAATCCATATGTCACAGCATTCTTCATTCCTGGCAGAGACCAGTAGTGTACTGTCTTGGTAAGGTCAGAGCCCCACTGCTTATACCCAAATGTTCCTTTGAAGTGCGGGTGTCCTCAAAGCAGGCCCATGAAGTGCACAGGTCCCCTTTCTTCCCAACCCTGTGTGCCAGTATTCTGTGGTATTAATTAGCCCTTTGTGTGGGACACAGGACACTGCCTATTCAGGTGTAAGTGTCAGCTCCACCCCCTCTTCCTGCACAGGAAGAGCTATCAGAATGTAGATGAATGCAGATTAGTTCTCTGTCATACCCACCCTTCCTGTGTTTGTGATTGTCTAGAGGAAATGCACAATGTCACCCACCCCAGACTTGTATTGGAAGACAGGCTGCAAGACTCACAGAGCAGTAAAAACAGAGAAATGTCCACTTTCTAAAAGTGGCATTTTTAAAACAGTAATGTTAAATCCAACTTTACCCTAAAAGATGATTTATCATTACCATGCCAAAGATATAAAACATGATGTAGCTACTCATTTCTGACTGGAATTTCAGCTTAACAGTGTTTTAAGGAATTCACAATACAAGCCTGTAAGAGGAGTAGGCCTCACTGTAGTGAAAAACTAATTTAGCTATGTCACTACCAGAACATGCAAAACGGAAAAGTACATGTCCTACCCTTTCGTTACACAGCACCCTGCTCTTAGGGCTTCCTAGGGCCTACCTTAGGGTGGCTTATGCATGATGAAAGAGGAGTATAAGGCTTGGCAAGTAGTTTTAAATGCCAAATAGAAGTGACAGTAAACTGCACACATAGGGCCTTCAATGGAAGGCCTGAGGCATGTTTGAAAGGCTACTTGTGAGGGAGGCACATTCAGTGCTGCAGGCCAACTACTAGCATTTAGGTTACTGGCCCTGGGTATATGGTATACCACTTTTACAAAGAACTTAGAAGTAAACTAAATATGTCAATTGTGTATACACCAATGATAACATCTTTAAGGGAGAAGCACATACACTTTAGCACTGGTCTGTAGTGGCAAAGTGCTCAGAGTCCTAAAGCCAACAAAAATAAGGTCAGAAAAATAGGAGGAGGAAGGAAAAAAGCTTGTGATGACCCTTCAGAGAGGGTCAATTTCCAATACGACCCCCCTCCAACCTAAAGCTAGGGTATATTAATCAATCCCTTAACGGACTTCCCTGCTTAAGCGATAGAACATGGACAATGGCCCACTACTGCAGGGGCACTTGCCAGTTCTATGCCTTTCTGAACCCAGTTGGATACCTCTGTGTATGCTCTCTGGGGACACTGAACTGACTTGTGGGGAACCCATCTCCTCATCTGCGGACCCCATCTGTGCAGCGCCTAACTTTAATCTAATCACCGATGCATCCCAGTAGGCAGATAGTACCACTATAACAAAGTGATGTGGCCCATTCCACCCATTGGGTCTGACTTCTGTCCCCAATCCAAGGAAAACTCTGTCCACAAAGACAGCAACCAACAGAGGCCATGGACAGAAGTCAGTATCAAGAGCCAGGCCACAGCCCATCTATGAGTCTCTGTCCTGCATGGTTTCTCAGAGTGAGAGGCAGTAGCCCCAGGTGACTTGCACCATGTTTCCACTTTCCCTCCCACCAGTCAATGGTGATATTGTAAACATGGTCACTCAACTCAGGGTCTGTACCCCCAGGCTGAATATGTGCCAGGCAAGCCAGGACTTCCAGGGGAGTACAACTACCCCCAAGGGAAACACATTCTCCATGTGTTGTGCAATAGTCTGCCTGGTGCTAGTTTCCAGCCTTCAGTCCATGTGACAGTGCATGGGGCCCCCAGGCCAGAAGTGGCCTGACTATGGTCAGTCTTGGGATGCTCCGATCTCAGAGCTGGCAACCCCTGACCTACTGGTCCTCCCACTGTGGACTGGTTCCACCTCCTGTCTCCATCTCTGGGCCTCTGCACCCTCTACTGTGGAGTGATACCCCCATAAAGCATAACTGGTAGGGCGCTTGTGGCAGCCACCCCCCCACCAGCTCTCCTCACACTGTGGGGCTTACATCAGTGGATGGTCTCTTGGTACAGATCTGGCTTACCTGCTTGCGCTCCCTCTAAGAACATCCCAAGCTCTGGGGCTGGGAATAGAACACCCTGGGCCTCTGCCCACCTCCAATCCTACTCTTAAAAGGGACATGGGACCCTTCCCCCTATACTTGGACCTGTCTGGGTCAATGAGAACCTCCCTCTCACTCTGTTGAGGAGAACCTGAAACACCCTCCTTTGGAGTACTCCCAAATGCCTTCTCAGACACTTTGGTACTCACCCAGAGGTCTACCTCCTTTGCAAGTTGACTGGGGTCAGAGAACCTACAGTCCACCTGGTGTTGGAATAGCTCTGAAAAACAGTGACTGAGCATGTGCTCTCTGTCAATAAAATTGAACAGCCCATCCAAAGTGTTTACCATGCTACCCTTCACCCAACCATCCAGTGCCTTACAAAAGAACTCCACAAATTTCCCCTGGACTGGTGAGGAAGTTTCCGAAGGCCCCTGAATCTCAACCTGCACTCTTCTGGGGTGAATCCATACTTTTTAACAAGGGTCTCCTTCTTGGTGGGATACCTTAGCCTGTCCCCCTTCTCTAGGGCCAGTAGGGTGTCTTTCCAATCACCAGGAATATGGCTTCATACACCAGCTCCCCAGTCCTCCTAAGGGATCCTGTGCACCTCTAGAGCTACCTTATATGCCTGAAACCACCTGTCTATGTCTTCTCCCTCCTTGAAGTCAGGCACCAAGTCTCTGGGTATGTGAACATTTTCTTCAACAATGGACACATTCGTTTTGCTGTCACCATTTCTGCTAGACTCTGCAGATGTTTAGTTTTCAAGTCCGGCTTCTTGAGACTCAGTTCCTGAGCCAGCAAGCCAGATTTTTTCTTTGCCAAGATGCTCTCAGCCTCAGCTTTTCTCTCCTCTGCAACCAGCTGGGCCAGCTGCAGCCTCAGGTCCCTCAGCCTGTCTGTCCTTCAACTCCTCAGGAGAGAGGGTATGGGAGGAGACACTGCTTCTTGCATAGGATCCAGCAGGGTAATCTCTATATGTGGGATCACCTCTCTCTATTGGAGGCTTTTTCCAGTCATTTTTCTGCCCCTGTCCCTCCTTCTCAGGGTCACTGCCTTCTTGGGGCCCGGATGCTGATGTTAGGTATAACCAGGGTGTTGCATTCTCTAGAGAAGTGAAGTGGTCCTCTTCGCACTCTTCTTGTGGTGCAGATTGCAGTCTGAGGACCTCCGCCTAGGCTCTAAGGGAAATCTGATACTCAAAATTGGGATCAACCTCAGGGATTTGCAGTTGTCTCTCTCTGCACAACTTCCTCAGCTCAGTCATGCTGTAGTTCTCAATGGCATTGATTTCCAACCCCATATGTGATAGGCCTCTGGCAGATACCCTGCCCCATGGCAGGGTGTCCTCCTCCCCTCAGCCGAGCGTTCTCCTCCTCTATTGTTGCCCAGATGTGTATTGGAGACAGGCTGCAAGACACAGAGTAGTAGGAGAAGAGAAATGTCCACTTTCTAAAAGTGGCATTACTAAAACAGTAATGTTAAATCCAACCTTAACCTCAAAGAGGATTTGCCATTACCATGCCAAAGATATGAAACATTATGCAGCTGCTCCTTTCTGATTGGGAATTACATCTTAAAAGTGTGTTAAGGAATTCCCAATGCTAGCCTATGAGAGCAGAAGGCCTCACAGTAGATATGAATTTAGCTGTTTGTCACTACCAGGACATGTAAAACTTAAAAGTACATGTCCTACCTTTTCGTTACACAGCACCCTGCCCTTAGGGCTACCTAGGGCCTACCTTAGTGGTGACTTACAAGTAATAAAAGGGGATTTTAAAGCTTGACAAGTAGTTTTAAATATTAAGTGGAAGTGGGAGTTTTCTACACGCACAAGCCCTGCAAATAGCAGGCCTGAGTCAGGTTTGGAAGGCAACTTGGGAGGGTGGCACAATCAGTGCTGCAGGCCCACTACAAGCATTTAGTTAACAGGCCCTAGGTATATGTTATACCACTTTTACAAGGTACTCACAAGTAAACTAAATATGTCAATTGTATTTACACCAATGTAACCATGTTTAGGGGAGAAGAACGTGCCCTTTAGCACTGGTCAGCAGTGGTAAAAGGTTCAGAGTCCTAAAGCCAACAAAAGAAGATGAGAAAAATAGGAGGAGAAAGGCAAAAAGTTTGGGGTGACCCTTCAGAGATGGCCATGTTAACATGGCAAAGAATTTTGAAGTGGTGCATGAAAAGTTGTCACCATGTTCAAAGCTAAAACCTATAATTTGTCTCCAAATAACCAAACATGTGCATTTGCAAAGCACACATTTTCCCAGAAGGGTATCTTGGCACTGAATAACAGATGTTTCTTGTTACCCAACGGTAATCATTTTATTAACCTCAGAAGGCTGAAAGGCTGAGTGGACCAGCCAGGATTTGAACCTGTGACCATAAAGTCAAACACAAGCCCCTACAGTGGAAGCATTAGTCCACTAAGCCACCAGACCCAGCTATATAACTGTATTAACATATTTAGTATTAACAAAAACATCAGAAAACATCACATCAAAAATATCTCAGCAACAATAAAAGTTAAATAATTTTAGAAAAGAATAAGAAAGACAGTCTTGCTAAACTAATCACTGCCTGCACTAATATGTGCAAACAAAAACCTTAGAAGTGGGATGTGCATTAATGAATATGCGTTATGTTTCAGCACACTCAAGCAATATTGTTTGCCTTCTTCAGGACACCATAATTGAATAATCTTGTGGAGAATGGTGACACCATATGTCCTCCTTTGATGAAACGGCAGTGCTATAAATTACTGGTCACTGCAAAGTAGGGGAGAATGAAAGTAATGAAGGAAGGATGAAAAAAATGGAGGATGAAAGGAATGATGGAAAGATAGTTTCTTGAATATGTCTCGAACAGTGAAGACTAGACGATTATTATCTTTCCATTCTTTTTTATATATACTCTATCTATCTAATCTACCATGTAAAAAATTAAATTCCTACCTGAACATCGATAGTGAGTGTGTGTTGGGAGGGTAAGTATGTCTGTGCTTGTATGTGTGCAAGAAAGAAAACAAAAGATAATCAGATGCTTTTTATTTTACCCAGCCCAACATTCAAACCATTTCCCATGAAGTAGGCATTGACTACTCCAGTGGTTCCCAAACTTTTGACTCCTGAGGACCCCCAGTGAGTCACCACTAGAAGCCGGGGACCCCCGAGCAATTTGTATGATTTAAATTTCAAGCATTAAAACAGTAATTTGAAAAAAGAAACACATGTGTGCACACAAAACAAATACTCGAATTACTAAGGATTTTAGGGGCATATTTACAAGCCCCTATCGCCATGGGAATGTCACTTTTTGCGACGTTCCCGTGGCGATAGAGGCTCGCCTTATTTACAAGGCAGCGTTAAGCCACTTAACATGGCTTAACGCTGCCTTGTAAATAAGGCCCCTTTCACGCAAGGCTTAGCGTGAAAGGGGTGGGCAGTGGGTGTTGCGGTGGGGGTTCCACCGTTACACCCATTGATTTTGACGCTGGCCCCTATTTACAAGGGCAGCGTAAATAGGAGGCAGCACCAAAATTAAGACCAGGGAAAACCTGGTCTTAACTTGGCAAAATGAGGAGAAATGCTATATTTTTCCTCGTTTTTGCTTTTTCCATGTGTGCTGCCCTGTGCAGCACACATGGAAAAAGCAAAACGCCTTGGATTGTTTATGTTCAGGAAGGTGACCTTCCTGCACATAAACAATATTTTTTTTTAAATTACATTTTGTAACTTCCATGTGTGCAGTGACAAAACGACATTTCAAGATTGTTTATGTGCAGGATGGGGGACCTTCCTGTACATAAACAATCTTCTCCTGCACGCAGACACCCTTGCACCATAGTGCAAGGGTGCCTGCATTGGCGCTACACTGCTAAGTGTAGCACAGGCGCAGGGGGAAATGCAGGGCTGCACCAAATTCTTGTAAATATGGTGCAGCCCTGCGTTTCTGAAGTGACGGAGCGTGTCGTTAAGCCAAGGAGGCTAACGACACGCTCCGCCACTTCTGTTTTAAATTACCCCCTTAGTATTTTAAATTGAAAGAATTTGCAAAAAACAAACATTTTAATGGGAAGGTTGGTGCTGCATCTCCGTGACTAACTTTTAAATGGTTCGTTTTAGTTTGCAGTACGAGGCTCCTGCCAGGGCCAGCCTGGAAACCCAAAGCAGCCCTGGCAAATGTTTTCAGACCAGTCCCCATACGGTGCACACCAAGTGCAGTGAGTGAGCCTGACCACTACAAAGGGGGCTTTGCGAGGCTCTCCACTCCAAAAAATTTAGGAAACAATGATGCATTCTACAACACATTTATCATTATATATTGAATTGTATTAGCTTTTAAAGAATAGTAAATGATGACCTTACTATGTACCAGGATAGGACAAACTTTGTTGGGGTTCTTCAATGATTCCCTTATTATCACCCTCCAACAGTGCCTCTCATCTCTCCATAGCCCCTCTGTCACATGTATTTCATTTGGTTTTATAGCATCTCTCATACCAGGATGTCAGAGCACTTTACATCACACACATATAGAGAAACTGAATCATTCGTGTAAATCAGTGTATAGAAAATGTTACATAAGGCAAAGGGGACTACAAGGTGTAGGATTCACGTCATTCATACTGGTAGGCATTTTTAAAGAGTGCTTGGTCTGGAGAAGCACAAACTCAGGGTTCAGAACATAACACAGTGGCTAGCATTGACTTTAACAATAAAAATGTATTTCCACCCAAATAAACCTTTTTAGCAGCATCAAGATAATGAAAGACTGGGAAAAAACATGTTACTAACTTGTACCATGCAGTTTGCAAGCAGCTCTTTGATGACAGTTTATAGGTCACTGTGCTAGATTACGATTGTCACTTATAAACTGCACAGTAACAAAAGAATCTCTGTTACAAAAGCAGTAACCCACTGACCTATGCACATAAAATACAGTTTTTAAAAAAATGCATGGTAAATGTTCTTTGCAGTAGGCATATTAACCTTCTGTGCTACATTAGATAAGTCAAAGCTGCCCCTGGACAAACCTCTCATCTCTCTCTAGCAGGTACATTAATCACTGGCGTTATCTTGACACTTTTATTGTTGCTCGAAAACTGCTAATTATACAAGGAACTTTGCAGTGCTTTTAAAACTGCTGGCTGCGGACCCCCTGGAAATGTGTCACGGACCCCTGGGGGTCCGCGGACCACAGTTTGGGAAACACTGGACTACTCAACTAAGTTACCCAGGAGAGGTAACGGCAACTTTGGGGGCCCAACTTTCATCCAAAGATCAAATACTGAGCATTCTGGCCAGTAAGGAACACATACAGTCTAACCTTTAATACTCTTGGGTGAGCCCTACATGCTCAAGATTTGATAATATTGACACACATGTGATAGCTAAATGATACACTGAGTGGACTACCAGATGGCAGCATATCAACAAGAAATTCTGACTTTCAAGGAACTAACCATATGAATCAAAATCTATATAAATTTGAGATTTCCATGGATACAATTATCACCAACATTGTGATTTGCGTGTGAATTGTTGTCAGACCAGAAAGCCAACGAAAGCCTACATGTATCAGCACATTTCACTTTTTTCAACAGAAAAATACATATCTAGCTATCAGAGGCAATGTTAGTGTTACTGGGAAGGCAACCAACTCACTCTCCCACATCCTTTTCAAAACTGGTGGCATTGTATAAAACACATTTACTTTTAGCTTTTGTAAGAATACATTTACTTCTGTTCCCATGTAACTAGAGGTTATTCCCAGTTCTGGCACTATTAGTGTAGGTTGCTGCCACGGTTTGCCCCTCCCCCTTTCTCCAATTAGTTGGATTGTTATGCTTTGTGTATTCTGGATAAAGTGAGTGCACTGAAGATGCAAGCCCTCAGTGTGCTAATCATACGAACCAGTCAAACAGGCCAATATGCCTGCAAGTCCACCATATAATGTTAGGCTGGTTATAACTAGTACCATCAAAGGATGGTCAGGGAAGATGGGCTTTGGACTGGGGAGGAATGAGATGATAGGATAGCCTGTCCTAACAGAGTTGTCTAGGAAGTATGTCTTTCAGAAAAAACATGTACTATATACTAGGTGGCTGGAGTCATATGTGATCCAGTATGCCTCCCCTCAAGGTGCTGAATCTCTGTTAGTGAGAGGTGGACCCTGAAGACCTAAGCCTTACAGTGAGCCTCTCAGGTCCTAAGAAGCACTATTAGTCCGAGGGGTTTCCTGAAGCTGAATAGGACTGGTAAAAGGGAGGACAGACAAATGATAATTGGAATTGATAGTAAATGCTCATTGGCAATCCCAGAGTGGTTCTATGACAAACATTACCAATGAAAATATTGCAATACAAGAAAATTGGAAAAAACTATAGAAGACACAAAGACACAAATATCAACCTTCCATAATTTGTATGTAAAGTACAAAATATCAACAAAAAACAAAAGAAAAACAAAACATCATCACAAAATATCTAAGTATATTGATTTCTAAATGATAAACATTGAATCAAGTTTAAAAAATATTTTGACAAAATAAATTACATTTAAAAATACATATAATATAAAATACATTTTATAACTCACAAACATAAAAGAAAAAAGTATTGTATAACAATGTAAAAAAATAAAGATAATATAGAAATCAAATGAAAAACTTTGATTGATTGTTAATTACAACCATTCCCTATAGATCTTTGTAATTAAGAAAGAGCTTCAAATACACACATAACTACTCCTTATTAAAGAAAGATACTTGGAAATGTTTCTAAAATAAATAAAATGTAATTTCTATAAGGTCATTTGGGGGTGTGAGATTATTTGTAATTGAATTCACAATTTTTGCAAAGCCTGTCAACAATTGTCCTTCAGTGCAATTAACGCATGTTGTTATTACCTCTTGGAAGATGTGGATCTGCAGCCTTCTCAAATGTGGAAGCAATAGCTTTTTTCGCTCATTGTTGAAGGATAGATAGTCACATAAATGAATCGCATTTATAATTATTCATTATTACAAAAGAAGCAGGCAATGTCTTCCCTTGTCTATTTCCACAGTTGATGGAATTTGCCATGGTCGACCAGACCATAACCTCAGGTATTTCATCTTCAACTCCACAGGAATTGGGAGTTTTCACATGACACCACATGGTTGCTGGTGTAAGCAGCAGCAACAATAGGGCTGATTAATCTTGCATTAAGTAGTGCAATGTGCTTGGCTTTTGATTAGATTTTACAGTTTTTTAATATAATTATTTTAAGGTTTGAGTATTTCAGACATTGAACACCTATCATGTGCATGTCTAAGTCTTATATGGCTGAGGTTACATTCCACTGTGGTGGTAGATTATATGAGTCCAATTCTTTTTGTAAGTGAATTTTAGAGATCCCAGGTCATTAGCACTTAGTCTAAGCCAACAGTGTAAAAGAGAGGCATTCTCAGCTAGTAATTGATCCGGTAGATTAAACTCCAGTCGAATTTGGTACTGGGTCATTGACACTGGAAGATAGAACAAGATAACGTTGTTCTAAATTCAGTGGGTTACATAGTTTTAGAGAAAAAGCCAAAGACCCATATAGGAGAGATGGTAAGTCTTTTGCTCTTTTTACTTCTAAAAGAGGGAGTAGCGATGGACCAGACAGGTTTGTGGATAATCTTTTAAAAGCAGCCAACATTGGAGGGATTTCAGACACAATATTTTTTAATGTGCTTTAAGTATGCCTCTAGGTTGAATATTTACTCCTAAGTATTGGTAAAAGCTGACCCCTTTATGTTTGTCTCCATTTGGTATCCAGAATCATCTCTGTTTGAATCAAGTGACAAGTGATATAATTTTAGTCTTGGGTTTATTGATTGCCAGTATGTTGACCATATAATAGATCTCTAATCGATTTAATGTGCATTGAAGACCTAGCTGCAGTGTTTTTACTATTCCCACTCCAACCTGAGCAACAGTAGAGAAAGTGTTGGACGTTGGAGGGGTCAGATTTACTATTCCCACTCTAACGTAAGCAGCAGTAGGAAACGTTTGGGAATTTGGAGGTGTTGTTTACTAATCCTAATCCAAGATAAGTAAAAGTAGGCACAGTATTGGACTTTGATGTGGCTGGATTTACCATTCTCACTGCACCCTAAGCAACAGTAAGGAAAGTGTTGCTCTTTGGAGGGATCACAGCGTCTATTCCCACTATAATGTAAGCAAAGGTTTGGGAATCTTATGACTTCGAAAGGTTCAGATTTACTGCTCCCAGTCCTGAATTTAAAAAGTCCTAAGTGTATATGAAAAACAATACATTATATATTTTAACAAATATACAAACGCTATATCACATTTGTAACATTATATAATTCATTAAAAAAATTACAAATTATAATTAGTGTGTACAGAATTAATATTACAAATATTTACAAATTAAAACATTAAAAGATATAAATATTTGAAACATTTAACAAGCTATTACCCCAAAATTCTATCACCTGAAAAACAAGTTAAATTAATGCTTGAAAAAATTAACAAAACTCAATCATTGAAAATTATATATTACTAAATTGTTTTTATGAAAAAACTGTCACATAGTCCAATTAATTAATATAAATGTATTAAACATTTATAAATAATATACAAAATCAATAACCTAATTAACAAATTAACAGTTACAATTATCAATTACAATGTTCTTTAAAATTATCTATTAAACAATTCAAAAAGAAATCACATAATTTAAATAATGCATATTCAAAGTAACAAATTATAAATTAAAACATAAATAAACTATTTATAAACAATAAAAAATAGATATTAAAAACACTTCTCAACCTATTCCTAACAACCTACCAACAAATAAATCAATTCAAATAAAATAAAACAAAATTCTTTAAATATATTTCCAAATATAAAAACTAAAATATACTAAAAATAATTACACAAAATAATAACTTAAAAAATACAAGCTAATCCCCAGGGTTGGGTGGGGAGGAAGGGGTGGGGTAGGGGTCGTCAAGGTGCACGGGTGGAGAGCAGTGGGATAAAAATAAAAAATAAAAAGCCCTCATTATCGCTAGGATTGGAATATTCCGGCAAGTTAGTAATAGTGCAGGGGGGAATGGGCCGGACAGGATGGCTAATATAGTTATTCTTACCTGGAATGTGAATGGTCTTAGGTCAAGACTTAGGCAGAGGATGGTCCTGAGGTATTTGGAAGAAAGCCAGGCACATATAGCGATTCTGCAGGAGACGCACCTGGTGGCAGCGGAGAGTAGGGAACTATTTCACAGGGTGGGTTGGGTCCAGAACTTTTCAGTCTCTGATCAAGTATAATGTTGCAAGGGAGTAGCAATCTTAATAAGGAAGGGTGCGGGGATCGAACTTAAATCCTCAAGTACAGATAGCTCAGGCAGATGGGTCTCCGCTGTAATGAAACGGGCGGATTTTGAATTTATTTGTGTAGGTTTCTACGGTCCCAATGAGGATGATCCGCAACATATAATAGATCTGGAGTTAAGATTAGCTGGGGCCGAGGCCCCATTAATTTTGGGGGGGAATTTAATGTTCTGTTGGACCCAGTTCTGGACCGCTCCACACGAAGGGATGGCGTCCCAGTCCCTAGAGTAAGACGGGCTATGAAAAACATGATCCAGGACCTAGGGCTAGTGAATGTATGGAGACACTTGAAAGGTCAGATGAGAGGTTATAATTTCCACAGTAAAAAATACCGCCATCACTCCTGATTAGAATATCTTTTGGTTGAAAGTACTTTTGTGGCCAACATTAAAAAGATTTCTCACCATCCAGCCCATATTTCTGATCACTCAGCAATATCAATGACACTGCAGGTTCCAGGAAGAAAGCCTAATATAAGATGGACACTAAATCGCACCCTTCTTTTAGACGGGGAGGTGGTGCTTGCCCTAAACAAAGTTACATCAGAATATTTTACGATCAACAAAGGCACCGCAACTCCTGGGGTTGAGTGGGATGCTTATAAAGCGTGTATACGGGGGGCCTTAAAAAGTCTTGGTAGCTCAAAGATCAGAAAAGAGAGGGTAGAGCTTGCTAGAATGGAAAGTGAAGTGGGTAAATTTGAGGCCGCTATACAACCCTTAGGAGAGGGAGAGGACAGGGAGAGGTTGGTAAAAAGTCTAGAAGAGGTGCAACTGAATTACAAAATTAAATTGGACTCTGAGTGTAGGGCTAGGTGGCAGATAGGGAATAAGAGGCAATTTGAGTATGGGGAAAAAGCTGGAGCCTTGCTGGCCTGGAAGGCCAGGGTAGAAAGAACTAGGAATGTGATCAAAGAACTGAAGGGCCCATCGGAGGACGTGATAGATGATTGGGAGGGGATGCAAAATCATGTGATCTCCTTTTTCTCCCTGCTATATGAGGAAGACACCTTCCCTGAACCATGCTGGCTTAAAGACTGGTTGGGGACAATCGATCTCCCAATGTTGACTAGTGAAGGGAAGGGCAGTCTGGAAGCACAGATTACTCAGGAAGAGATAAGGGAGGCCTTGACTAGAGCCAGGAATGGGAAAGCCGCTGGCTTCGATGCCATCCCTTCGGAGGTCTATAAACTTCTAAGTGATGAAGTTCTCCCAGTTTGGGAGAACTTGTTTAATCTGGTATACTCAGGGAAGGCGAATGCCCCGGATGGTCCTGATTCTCAAACCATCTAAGGATCCAGGGAAGGCAGAGTCATATCGCCCGATCTCCCTGCTTAAGGCAGACTATAAGATCTTTGTTAGCATTTTAGCAGGAAGATTAGCTAAACTGGCTCCTCAACTTATTCATCCCAACCACAAAGGGTTTATTCCAGGGAGGCAAATCCATGAATTGACCCAGCAATTAATTGGCTGTATAGATCTGGCCACAACGCGTTCAACTCCTTTGGCGATAATAACCTTGGACGCCGCCAAGACTTTTGATCGCATTTGTTGGGTCTACCTATGGGAAGTCCTGGCGGCTATGGGGTTTGGCCCCTTTTTTATAAATACGTTGAAGGCTCTATACGAACAATCTACAGCCAGAATCCTCCTCAATGGGTCTCTTACATGCAGGTTCCCGATAACTAGAGGTACACGGCAGGGCTGCCCTATCTCCCCACTACTATTTGATATCTATATCGAACCATTGGCCCAGAAATTGAGACAGGATGATCAGGTTATCCCCTTCAGCACGGGCGCATATAAAAACAGAGTAGCCCTATATGCGGATGACCTGGTAATTTTTACTGCGGATCCGGTCCGAACCATACCCCGGGTAGAAACATTAGTGAAAGATTTCGGGGCACTATCTGGGTACATTGTCAATAATGCAAAAACCGGAATAATGTGCTGGAATATATTAGATTGGAAGGGAAGCATACAAACTGAGCTTAGATACCTCGGCATCAGTATTATTAAACCATTGGGGAATATTCCCCAGTTTAATTTGGAGAAGATAGCAAAGGAGGTGGATATAATACTTGGCAGGTGGAGGAATTTACCCTTGACTATATACGGGAGAGTGAACCTAATTAAAATGATTGTACTACCTAAACTGACATATCTTTTTAATTTTATTCCTCTCGAGTTTACCAAATTAATGATTAATAAGATACAGGGGAAATTAGTGAGTTTTGTGTGGGCGTCTAAGGGAGTAAGGCTTGCCGGGAAGAAACTGAGGCGCAAGCTGGCGAAGGGCGGACTGGCTCTCCCAGACTTGAGGATATACTGTATGGCATTTCAGTTTAAAAACTGTAGAATCCTTTTAGGTAAACCAGGATCTTTGGCATGGGGTGGACAGTTGGAAGAAATGGTGAGGGAATGGGGCTCTAAAGGCTTCCTTTACAAATTTGGGACAAGAAAATGTTTCAAAAAGGTTAGGCTAAAGATCTTAAAGGCACCACTTACTCTTTGGCTGAAGGTAAGGAAGACACTTGAGATGAGTTATTTCTCAGACTTTTCACCAATCTGGGATTCACCTGGTACTCCTGAGTGTCTTCAAGACCGGTTAAATCTCCCACTGAGGCGGGCTGGAATTGAAGTGTAGGGGGTTCTTTTGACGATGCAGGGTGTGGTGCCCTGGGAAGCGCTGGTGGCAAAAACGGGTGATTCCCTCTTGAGATTCAAGTATCTCCACTCTTAGCTCTCCTCCTGGGTGGTGACTAATGGGCAAGAGATAGGTGGTGTGTGGGAGTTCGAATTAAAAATACAGAACGAGGCCCCCAGAAAAAAGGAAGTAGCCGACTGGTACTGGACTCTGCTGGAAACTGAGGATAAGAAATTAAAAGCGCGGCACGAGATCTGGGCAGAAGATATTCAGATGATGGCATCGCAATCAGTCTGGCAACGATCCTTAAAGACTCTGTATAAGGTGGTTAAACCTGCAAATTTGAAAAGAAACCATTTCTATACAATAAATAGGCTGTATTGGACCCCACAGAAACTTGCCAAGTTTGTAATGTTATATACCGCATAGATGCCCTAATGTAGATCCGTTCGTGCCCCAAAATGGACGTATTCATATTTACCCTAATATGGTCATATTCGTACTTGCCCAATTATGGTCATGGCCGCATATGCCCAATTATGGTCACAACTGTACATGTCCTATTATAGTATGATTGCTTATATAGGCATGATCTTTCACCTACATTGGTCCCAGCTAGTACACAACGAGCTCTGAGGGCTGAACGTTATCTATCCTGTGGTTTTGAAGGCAGCAGGGTTCTTCCAAACACAGGCCCACACTGTACTCATTAATTATGCATGGCTTTCTAAGAATACACCACCAGCATAATGTATGTACAAAGTTCACCCCTGACTTCTTCCTCATGTCCAATACAAACCATACTGAGGACCGAGACTATTTAGGGTATAAATACACCACGTCTTGCCCTGGTAAACTAGAGGGAACCGAGACTTTCAGGCTGACACACTGACCAGAGACGCTGAAACTCCTGCATGCAGTCGCTCAAGCTGACAGTGGTCTGACACAACCCGGACGGGGTGCCCAACTCGAGACCAGGACGGGGTCCCACACTCTCTCTCTTCAGGTATGGGGGTTCGACTAAATCCTAGGAGGATTCTTGGCTCTTAGATTCTAAGACCTACACACATATACTAGGTACACACAGGTACATCTAGGTAGGCATCGTAGGAGTACGCGCACTTGCATAATGCTTTTATATTCATGTATGTACTCATGATTATCGCAATATGGTAGAACTGTTCTATCCCTTTGCTTTTATCGTACTGCTGATCATATATCTCTGCTATTGTCTGCTGGTTACCGCAGCACATATATTTTACACTAGAATAACAACTGTTCAATAAATTCTTATTGAAACGCCCGACTGTTTATTCTGTGTAACTCTCTGAGACAAACCGAATAAGTGAGCACGAGTGACTGAGCGAAAGGCAGTACATTGTTTCCACGATTCTGAGGGAATCAGGGTTGTCATGTTCTAAGGCTGCCAGAAACTAATCTCTCCCCGATAAGAGGAGACACTAGTGGCACTGCGAGCTAGCTAATGCAAACCAGGCTAACATATACGGTGGGGGTGTACGGAGTGAGTCTGCCACCAAGCCCGCAGTATATGTTATCCAAACGCACAGGTCCTGCAGGGGTACTATAGGAGCTACACGACAGTAACAGCACCTACCCCAAGATGCCGTAGATGTGGTTTGTTAGGTGCTGATGATATCCATATGTTTTATGGGTGCCCTAAATTACAGGTCTATTGGAATGCCATTGAGAAAGCTGTCAGCGATATGTTTCAGACAAATATAACAATGAACCCAACATTGGTACTGATGGGATTGGATGAAGATTCCAGTCAGATTCTCTCGGCAAATAGGAGAGATCTTCTCTTTTATATGATCCTTTTAGCCAGGAGAGAGATCTGTAAGAGATAGTTAGATCCCCTTCCACCCCAGGGATGTAATTGGCTCCAGGTACTTAGAACTATATGCAGAGTGGATACTTGACTTGAAGGGGGCTCTCGTGGTGTGATTTGGGAAGATTATCTGAACTGGCAAGGAATAACAAGGGCCTAAGCTGATGTCCAATGATTATCCCTGTATGAATCCAGTAGCCAGGGAACTGGTAGGACTGGTACAGCAGGGCTAGTTGTTAAATTGCAAGTGGCCTGAGGGCGGTACAGGTCGTATTTAAAGGCTCAGCTTTGCAACACTGGTGATATGAGGACAAATTATTATTATTTTTTTAAATACAAGCTAATAAACACAATACGTATCTACTTCCAAGCGATCTAAAGTAACGACATCATCATATAATTGCCTGCTTATGTACAACAATATTTTTGACATCATGAATTATGACTCAGCATTCGTGTCTATTGATCTTTTTGAATTGACATTAGGGTCATGCACCACAGAGTACCTGAACAATTGGCAGCATTGGGATGCCTTTGAAATCAACTGCCAAGCCATCCTGTAATTGGAAAAATGTTTTCTATCTTCTTGCGTCGGTGCAGGAGTTTCTCATATGCCACCCTGAATAATTGAAGGAACTTTTCCTGCTAGATCCTGGAAAGTCATCTGTCAGTCTGCATCGTCAGTGTCTCATGCTTCAAACTCAGTGTGGCTGCTTCTAGTCTGCTGTCCTGATGGTCCATGCTGGTTTCTCAGAGTCAGACAGGCTCAGCTGCATTCACACTGTTATGCTGCAAACATTGAGCTCTAGGATGCTCAAAATGTATTCATGGAACTCTAGACTACTCTTATTTAAATGTCCAGATCTCACCGATGTTGCATCCTGACTTCCTAAGCTTGAGAGAATGTCACATCTAGAAGAAGCACTACCTCAATTTGTCAACAGAAATGTGTTAGAGGTGCTCTCAAAAGGGTCAAACCCCTAGAAATAAAAAAATTATCCACAAGACTTGCAGTTCCAAGGACCTTGTTCCTGAGGTTGATATTGACTGCCACATTTTCATCTTAATGACTGTTCTCGTTGTCATTTAATGATGAGATTAGGCAATTAGTTCTCACCTTAGTGGCGATGTTGAATTGAAATGACCGCATTGATGACCTCTTGCCTGACCCCTTGTATGGTCACTTGCATGGCCATCAGCATTCATGCCTACATGATCAATACCCTTGCATGACCCCTTGTATGGTCATTTGCATGGCCACCAGCGTGACTGCTTGCATGACCAATTCACAACACATGCACAATCACCTCATTGTCTGACAGCATGACAGATTTTATAATCTATTCAAGGCATATCACATGAGAGGCTACATGACAGTCTGTGACCACTTCATAAAACAGATATCCTGACAAATTGTATTTCAGACTGCTTACAAACTGTGTGACAACTATGTGAAAAACAGCATGACAAATTGTAAGTCAATATAAATAACAAATATCTCTAATGTAAGTATTCTATGAATAGTGTGTACCTGTCCACAAAGCACTTCAGTGCTTTGGCAGGGTCCAAAGAGCTTTATAAATTCCATTGTAATACAATATTTGTGACAGAGTACTTGTGAATTTCTGTGAAATCACGAAGCATTGTTTGTTTAAAACTGTATGAATTAAACAAAGGGTGATGGAAAAAATGCTTTCAAATAGTCTAACTATAGAAATCGTTCTAGATACTAATGCAACCAATTGTTTTTTTGCCCACAATGCCACCTCCTATTACCGTATGTCATATGCAAATCAGCCTTGGTCCTGCTCCAATAGGAACAGTCCAGTTGAAACTGCCTAGCCAGATCCTCTCTGAACTGGAACATAGCAATCCAAGACTGATGTTGGGGCAATTTGAGCCTCCTCTATCAGTTGCAGCTTGGTTTCAGTGGAACGATGAGCACAGAACACATGTCTGGACACACCCATGACCACTTAGGGTGTTACATTAAACAGACAAAAGGTGATGAGAGGAATGCTTGCAAATAGCCTATGGGCAATCAATCACTCTGGAAAGCATTCAAACCCATGCTTTTTTACCAATTATACCACCTCACAATAGACCCAGGCCTATGTAAATCATCCTTGTTCCTGCTCCAATAGGAAGGAACAGTCCTCCCCAAACTGCCAAGTCAGGACCTCCTTTAAACACTGTAGTATTTATGAGAATGTCACGCATTGCAGCAAGTCACCTTGCTGCGCTGCATGACAGGGAAATGGCAGGAATGCGCTGTATTTAAAATAATACGAGCTCATTCCTGCCTTTGTCCCTGCACTGGTGCCGTTTTGGCTGCCTAGTACCAACGCAGGCACCCTTGCGCCATGGTGCAAGGGTACCTGTGTTGCTTTCAGGATTGTTTTTGTGCAGGAAGGGGCACCTTCCTGCACAAAACAATCCTGAGAGGCATATTCCTGTTTCAATATGTGCTGCAGAATGCAACACACATAGAAAGACGAAGTAACAAGGGGAAATAAAGACATTTCTCCTCTTTTGCCTCCCTGAGAAGGCATATCTTTTTGGGCATTCCCAGGTCTACCACTATTGGTAAATCTGGGAATGCATCAAAAATCATGGGAGTTGCTTGGGAACACCCATGCAACACCCATGCAATCCATTCCCGGGGCAGGGTAATGCAATGCAGCGATTGGTGCTGCGTTGCGCTACTACAGATTTATAAAGCCACTCAGGGCCATGCAAGGTGGCCTTGCATAGCTTCATAAATCACATTTTGGGCTTGTGTCGCACTCGGAGCATGGTGCAAGAGTGACGCAACTCGCCCCATAAATATGCCCCTTTGTTTTTTGGGTGCAGGTGGGGCTAGTGCGGCGCTTTTTATGCTTTTTCAGGTTTTATTTAGACTGTATGGTCGTCTCGACATAATGGGGTGCTTTCACATCGGATTCGAGATTATTGTGTGAGGCCGAGCAGCTCTTCACATGAAGGCGACAGGATGTTATTACCCGAGTACAATTGGGTTCTCATTTCATCCGCTTCCGAGGGATAAAAGGCTCCGAGTGTAACGCCGAAAGGTGAACCTGTAAACCTCAGTTTGTACAATTCCATCGTGAGAAGCGCTGAAAGAAAATCTGATATCCACCGAGTTCGGCGTTACAAATGAGGCCCATTGTTTGTTCTTTTGTGCGGGCCTAGAAGAACAAGCGAAAAAGGAAAGTTCAACCTGCGCATTTTCAATATCTTTAGTCACTTTCAGGACGAACTGTTTCTAAAAATGGAGAACGAAATATCCTTCCATCGCAGATGTTTATAGAAATGTCGCGGGTGGAACTAACGCGCGTACAATCTGCTGAAAGCGGCCCCGGTTCGAGGCTATTAAAAGACATCTCTATATCTCACTGAAGGCTAGGTAAATCCCCGAGATGTGTTCTGCATTAGAGCTCTTCATCGCTTCTGAGAGCCTGAAGGTTGCACGCAGACATTTTGCAGGTGATGTGAATTCCCGCCTCGAACAGTTAAATCTGCTGGAAAGTAGGCAACAGGCCATACGCGTGGGATTGGGGAGACCCGGGGCAATCATTGTTTAAAAAAACAAAAAAACACGGAATTATCATACATTGAGAAAACATGACAGTAGCTTTCTCCTTCCCTCCTGGCTGTTACTGCAAGACTGCATTCCGAGCAGCCGCTGTGGAAATGCAAATATCTTCCCAGGGATTTTTATTTCCGTGTACTACAAGAGACGATTTTGCGAAGACATAAATGTGCGTATTAATATTTTAGCATTGCGGTAAAATATTAAGTGGCGTTACCAGGAGCTCGAACTGAAAATCATAATAATCTAACAATGATTTTGCAGTGGTTATTTTAGATTGGAATTTGGACAGGATACATAGATGCCCAGTGGATCTCTATAACCTGGTAAGAATGATCATTTTTTTAACCCCATTGTTATAGGGGTTTGCACAAAACTCTCAGGGGCATATTAGCAAGACCCACGTTAAAATTATCGCCGTTTTAGCGGCAGGAAACTGCCGCTAAAACGGCGATAATGGGCTTGCTAATATGCGTTATGGAATTCCAATAGAAGCCCAGGTTAGATGTCCTGCACATCTAACCTGGGCTACTATTGGAATTCTATAACGCATATTAGCAAGCCCATTATCGCCGTTTTAGCGGCAGTTTCCTGCCGCTAAAACGGCGATAATTTTAACGTGGGTCTTGCTAATATGCCCCTCAGTTCCTCGGGCGCCATTGTCTTTCAGCAGTAGATATAAAAGGAGAAACATACTGAATAAAGTTTGATTTTGTGATGCAATTTGCAAACTTCTTTATGACCACGCTTGTTTTGACTATCAGATGTATGCCCATTGCACTGCATTGTATCACATCTTTGCTCTGCTAGGCCCAAAGGTCATTATAAAAAAATGACCAAACAATATGCAAGCCAGTCTGACTCCACTCAACAAGTATGACGAAGCTAGACCAAGCCCACTTAAGAGCTGCAAAAAAACAAAAACAATAAGCAACAGACACGTTTCTGCTTTGTAGGCTTCATTAGTAAGATTCATCTGGAGCTCCTAATTGCACATTGGAATGCTCCCTACTATTTTAGGCAGTGCTTAATTTAAAAAAAAACAAAAAACACACAAATCTCAGTTCCCAAAATGAGTGCCGATGCCTCCATCTGTAACAAGATGTATAAATTAAGCACTGAATTTAGGTTACAAAACGCCAGATGTTGACATTTAACTACTTGTCACCATGGCTTGTAGGCTACTACTGATAATGTTTGCCAGCGGCGTCACTAGGGTTGGTGTCACCCAGTGCGGTAACTTACCCCATGACACCATCACATGGGGTGACACCTTTCCCAAATGAGACTATTTAGTAAATAGTCTCATTTGGGAAAGGTGTCACCCCATGTGATGGTAGTCACCTGAGACACCATCACATGGGGTGACACCTTTCCCAAATGAGACTATTTAGTAAATAGTCTCATTTGGGAAAGGTGTCACCCCATGTGATGGTGTCACCCGGTGCGGTCCGCACCCCCCGCACCCTCTAGTGACGCCACTGATGTTTGCAGTGAATCGATCTGGGACCTCTCTTCCCCATTCAGACTCAGTTGCACGGTGCACCAAAGGTTGTCACCCCTCCTTTCTTCAGTCTCTATTAAACCATTTAACCTCACTCACAACTGGTCACTTTTTGTGGCAACATTTCTTTGAGGTTACCTTAGCTTTTTTGCTTGAATTAATTTCGATCACCTGTATTGCATCCTCTTACCTTTGTTTTGTTTCTCCTTCTCCTGTTCCCTAATATTTACCTAATAACCATTTGCGGATTATCACATTTCTTAATTTTAGTCTCCGTCTCCAACCCAGAGTACCCCAGAGATATCCTCCATCCACTGGTGCCACCACCCTCCCTTTCTGAAACCAACATTAATCTAGTCTGGGTTGTGCTACAACCACAATGCTCCCTGAATAGCTCCTGTGTGTCTCTCTCGTCCCTTCCCTCTTTTGCCCTGGTTTCTCTTGTGTGACGTTGCCACTTCCAGAAGGATGGAAGGGGAGCCAGGATCCGCAGCGAGTCCACGTCTTCGCCTTTGGATGTACCCAAAGGCCACTGGTGATGGGCAGATGTCAGCTTCGGCTACTTACTGTGAGGAATTAAACATCAATTATCGCAGGGCAACTCAATTGACTTGTTTTCAATGAGTTCGAGTTAAATACAGAAAAAAACAAGGAGAACCTGCTTGCCCCAAAACATCAGTGTGTCTCTGTGACTCTCTGTCCATCTCCCTCTCCTCTACTTGCCATCCTTCCAAGTTAACCAGCTATGAAAAAAACCTGAGCTGCTCTACAGATGCTTATATGAGCTTTAGAATTTGATCCAGCGCGACACTTAATCAGGGATCAATACTCATCAATAATTCATACAATGGCCCGCCCCATACACATTCACCCAAATCCCTGATGCGCTGGGGGTCAAGTTTTAAAGACGTGAAAAATTGTTTTCTTCACAGATTCATGTTTAACAATCCTAAATACATAACTAGACCTGTAAATCAACTCTCTTTCCTCTCGGTCGATGGACCAATTAGTTGAGAAGTTGATGGTAATAATAAAACTAACTATCTAAACGGCTAAATAACTACAAACTCTCGGTAAGTTTAAAACAAAGTTTATCTCAAATAAAGGGTTTTGCTCATCGTACACAGGTCACAATGCAAACAAAGAATTTCACACATGGGAGAGAAAATCAAACAGCAATGCAAACAATATCAAACTCATCACAATTAACAATATGCATATGAGAGAGTGGATAGATGAAGAGACATAAGTTTCAGCAAAAATAATGTGAAACAATATACTTATGACGGAGTGGATAGATGAAGAGGGTGAACAGCCATCACAAGAGCCTCAGTTTCCTCACAACGACGTGGATAGTCATTACATCGCATGCGTTGCAACGCAAACCATTACTACGCATACCATTACATCGCATGCGCTTTTACAACGCATGCGATGTAATGGCTATCCACGTCGTTGTGAGGAAACTGAGGCTCTTCCGTTTCCTCACAACGACGTGCACTGCCCCCCAGACAACGCTGGAACCAGGAGAGAGGAACCATGAGGAGAGAGAGGTAAGGGGGATTGTGGGTAGTGGGAGGGTCGTGCTGGGGGTAGTGTTTCAGTGTAGGGACCGGACTGGGGGTCGGGGAGGGACGTGCTGGGGGTAGTGGTTTAGGGTAGTGTCTGTGTAGTGTTGGGTAGTGTTTTAGGGTTTAGGGTAGTGTTGGGGGGTCGTGCAGGGTAGTGTTTCAGTGTAGGGACCAAACTGGGGTGAGGGTCGTGCTGGGGGTAGTGTTTTAGGGTTTAGGGTAGTGTTGTGGTGTTCGTGTAGTGTAGGGTAGTGTTTTAGGGTTTAAGGTAGTGTCGGGGGTCGTGCAGGGTAGTGTTTGAGTGTAGAGACCAGACTGGGGGTCGGGGGAGGGTCATGCTGGGGGTAGTGTTTTAGGGTAGTGTTGTGGTGTTTGTGTAGGGTAGTGTTTTAGGGTTTAGGGTAGTGTTGGGGGGTCGTGCAGGGTAGTGTTTCAGTGTAGGGACCGGACTGGGGGGCGGGGGAGGGTCGTGCTGGGGGTAGTGTTGTGGTGTTTGTGTAGTGTAGGGTAGTGTTTTAGGGTAGTGTTGGGGGGGTCGTGCAGGGTAGTGTTTCAGTGTAGGGACCGAACTGGGGCTCGGGGGAGGGATGTGCTGGGGTAGTGTTTTCAGGGTTTAGGGTAGTGTTGTGGTGTTTGTGTAGGGTAGTGTTTTAGGGTTTAGGGTAGTGTCGGGGGTTGTGCAGGGTAGTGTAAATGTAGGGAGAGTACTGGGGGTCGGGGGAGGGTCGTGCAGGGGTACTAAATTAGGGTTTAGGGTAGGGCAGGGTAGAGTCACTTACCTTTGAAACTTTTACCATGAGTATACCTTTACCACGCATGCCTTTGCGTTGTAATGGCATGCGTGGTAAAGGTATAGTTGTGGTAAAAGTTTGCGATGTAATGGTATGTCGTTGTGAAAGACATTGCGTAGTAATACCCGCATTGTAATGGCACGCGTGGTATTGGTATGCGATGTAATGAGTCATATTCGATGAAGAGACATAGGTTTCAGAGACAAGAATACATTTGCAAATAATAATGCAAAGTACGAGTCAGAATAATACAAACCCAAAGGATCTGTGAAATACCACCCCCTTGGCCGAGGGGACAGTGGGGGTTCCCTGAACTAGAGCCAGGGAACAAAGATTTCAGAGACAGGAATGGAAACAGGGACAGGAACAGCTAGGCCTCTCTGCAAACAGACGAACAGCGACGCATCTCCCCTCAATCTCCTACCGCTGCCTAACAACCACACCCCCAAAGGCACCCCACTTATACCCTAAAACTTACATGTCCAACCCACATTAATTGAAACATTTCACGAAACTCGACAGTTCATTGGATGCTCGGGGAGGTGGTGCATCACACCACTGTGATTTCATTCATTAGTTGTTCATGAATATAATTCTACATCCTTTCTCATTACCTCATACTGACTCGTTCACATGATTTATTATATGATACAATTAATACATTTTCGCACATCTTTTCCAACAATGTCCGCAGAACAGTCTTTAGTCCCACGGTCAGTCACATACTTTTTGGCAGGCAATCAATATTCTCAGTGCTGCTTTAGCCTTGAACTGATGTACATCATCCGCAGCGCTCAGCACTTCTGGCTGCTCTGTCATGACATTTTTGCTCTCACTCCAACCCCTCCTCTATCCAGCCAACTTAAGAAAAATGGAGGCTCATTTCAGCTCACTACAGCAAATAGAACATAAGCATTCATTAAATACATAGAAATGCACTTTTCACTGTTTACCACCCACCTTTGCACTATCCCCTGTTACATGTTTTCCTAGCAGAAGCTTGAGGCAAAAGCGGCATTATTCATTATTTTTAAAGCAAGATGCAAGATGCGAAATATAAAATGCAGCTTAAACATGCATTAATTCTGTTTTCTTTCGAAACGCAGTTTAGTATGCGGCCTAGTTCTTTCATGCATTCGTTTTGTTTCTTTAGAGGCGCAATGTAAAGTGCGACCTAGTTCTTTCATGCATTAGTTTATATTAGTACACGCATGTGCAAAGCAGTTTCCCACATGTTCATGTAATGTGTATTTTAAACTGTTACTGCACACTGTTAGTACGTATTATGGGGGTGTTAATTCGAGCAGGTTTCTTTTTGCGAAATCCTGCTCCATCAATCCTCCCTCTGATGACTTCCTGGAGCCATCATAAAATACCTACCATACTAAGTACCATCTTCATCTATCTAAAATTCAGTAATCTTTTCTCTTTTCATCATTTTCTCATCTAACCCCTTCATCTCGTCATAGTAATCTCCTTTCATATCTTCTAGTTCTATTTCATCCCTTTTTCTTTTTCTCTTTCTTGCTTTTTGTTTGTTGTTTGATCCTGTCATCTCTTTTCTTCCGCACTTACACTTACAACATTTATATATCGTTATTATCACTAAGGTTACTCCAGCTACTGAAACGATTGGCATTATTATTTTTCCTAATATACTACTTCCAAAGGTAGAAAACCATTACCTACAGAAGAGAAACTCTTACCAAGTCTCTCCCAGACACCGTCAACCTCCAGTTGGGTCAAGTCTTCATGTAATTTCGTAATATTCTTAATATATCCCTCAATACCTTTACTTTTGTCAGGTATATAAGTACAGCTGTGTTGAATTTTCAACATGCCACAGACTCCACCCTCTTTTGCCAATAAGATATCAAGGGCAAGTCGATTTTGCAAAACCATTGATCTGATCGCAACCATTTCGGTGTCAATCATTAAGAAGCCACCAGCAGTATCTGTTGATAAACGATCAACCACTGTGGACAATTTTCGAATTTTATGTGAATTCAGAATGACTACAACTGAGGGTATCAGTGCACCAAAAATATCACCTACTATCTCTGAAAAACTCGCTTTTTTGTTACGTGTTAGTCCTTGTTTTATTTCATGGATACTATTGCTACTTTTGTCTACATGGTAGACCTTTGGAAAGACGATTGCAAAATAACAACTACCATACCAATGTGCAGGTAACCTGTAATAGGCTTTCTTACCACACACATAATAGACTCCTGGGAAAACAGGGTCAGTTCCACCCTTCAATCCCCAACCTCCAGTAATTTGGTAAGTATGTTCACATTCACTAGAACCAATGAAATAATTATTATAGTTAGTTTTCATTTTAAGCAAACAAATGTTCCCCTTTTTATACCAGTCTAGGGACATTGCAGCATATGTCTCGCCCTTCTCATAATTTTCTTCTCTAAATGCCCATGGTGGAATCTGTGACTTCTGCTCAGCAGCTTTCTTTTGGAAACTTTCTCTTCTATACTCTACCATATCTATGAACACTTTTTCTTCAACCCATAAACTACATGTTAGATTGTTTTTATAAGCAAATCCTATATCTAGTGTCTTAGTAATATGGAAAAATTCTCCCATGTACCATGCATTTTTATTACTTAAAACCTTATTCAGCTCCTTTATAATAGGTATTTCCGAAAATACTAAGGGGCATATTAGCAAGACCCACGTTAAAATTATCGCCGTTTTAGCGGCAGGAAACTGCCGCTAAAACGGCGATAATGGGCTTGCTAATATGCGTTATGGAATTCCAATAGAAGCCCATGTTAGATGTGCAGGACATCTAACATGGGCTTCTATTGAAATTCCATAACGCATATTAGCAAGCCCATTATCGCCGTTTTAGCGGCAGTTTCCTGCCGCTAAAACGACGATAATTTTAACGTGGGTCTTGCTAATATGCCCCTAAATCTATATTACAATAATGATACTCCAGCTTTCCCGTCACGTAGAATAGGCTGGTTAGGACACTACAAGACACACCATATGTTAAAGGAAGGTGGTGATAAGTCACCCCTTCTGAGACAGACGAAGGTAATTGCATGTACACATAACAATCACTCACATTCATTGTATTCACATATTCATACAACAATTTAGTAAAAACATTTAACGAGAAATCACTAATTGATTTATCATGATGGAGAATGCTTCCATCCATTCGTTCTATGTTAGTATTAGGGGTTTCTTTAGTAACATCATTCACTCTTTCACTTATTACATCATTAGTTTTGTTCTCATTATTAGTTACCATTAGAATAGGTAGAATGACAGTTAATATTATCCACATAAATGTCAGTAAAAAGACACTACATGAGCAAGCTTTAATACATCTACGTTTTAGACTAGATTTTGGATATTCAGTCACTTTTGCTTCGGCCATTTTTGTATTCTACCAAAAATATAAAAGTCTAAATCTATGGAAAAATCTAAATTTACCAAAAAAATAAGTTTCTGAAAAATAGTGTAATCCTACACTTCAAGGCTTTCTTCTTTTTCCCCTTTCTTTTATTTCTTTTTCTTTAAATCTTCTGAGTCTTTCCATTCATTTCGTCTGACAAAGTTTTTACTTAAAACATTTTTCACAGTTCTTTTAAGGCGGTCTTAATTTGCTTTCATCCACTTGCTCAGTGTCAGTACCGTCTTTTTCTTCACTTGGATCTGAGCTTTCAATTTCTTCCAAGATCACGTGCGTCCATTCTGGTGCTTTGTACTTTCTGCTTGGAATTCTTACTCTCCTTGTTTTTCGTACTGACTCTTCTTCTGACTCTTCTTTTTCTGTTTGACTTGTGACCTCAGTGATTTGCTCTGGTCTTCTTTTTGACTTTCTTCTTACAAGAGTGTATTTCAGTCTTTTCACTCCACTTGACCAATTGTCACCTTTTCTTGGCCTTTTAACTTGAACTACTTTTTCACCTTCTCCATCTGGTTCACAAGTTCTCTTGTTTGACCTTTCTTCTATTTGTTCTACTTCTTGACTTTCAGTAACTTCTCTTTCTTCTGGTTCAACAGCAGTCTCATGAGACCCAGTAACTGGTGCCCACTCTACTTGACTTGTGCTTGGCTGTTCATCATCTGTTTGTTCTTATGAATCTGTTACTCTAGATTCTTCAGCTTCACACACTTCAGCTTCTCGTCTTTGGCTTTGGTTTACCAGTTGCTGCTCTTCTCATCTTTCAAGTGGACTTGGGACTCGTCTGGTATGGCTGGCATGGATCCAATTTGGCAAACCACCACAATTCACTGCTGTTGTCGTCACCAGAATCACCTGGTAGGGTCCGTTCCACCTGGGTTCTAAACACAATTTCCTCACGTGTTTCTTGACAAGAACCCACTCACCAGGACTCAGATCATGAGCTTTATTCAGCTATGTCGTAGTAGCATCTTCTCCAACCTGGCGAGACACAGAACGCACCAGATCAGCTAATCCTCTGCAATAATCAAGCACTAGATCATCAGATATATTCATCATTTTGTTCGCAGGTATAAATGCTTGTCTCATTGCTCTTCCCTCAGGACTTCATGTGGACTCAAACCCATCTTTTTGTCAGGAATGCTTCTAAGACTCATCAATACAAGGGGTAAAGCATCAGGCCATCTCAGTGTTGTGGATGCACACACTTTTCCTAACCTAGATTTTATTGTGCCACTTAACTGCTCAACCACTCCAGATGCTTCGGGTCGATAGGCACAATGCAGCTTCTGTTCAATTTGTAACGCTGCACAGATCATCCAAATTATCTCATTATTAAAATGGGTTCCTCTATCTGTTTCCAAAGTGATTGGAAATCTAAATCTAGGTATTAGCTCTCTTAAGAGCAGCTTTGCGACAGTTAGGCTGTCATTCCTTCTTGTTGGATAGGCTTCCACCCAGCGAGAAAACAAGCAGACAACAACCAACACATATTTCAGCCCATTGCACAGAGGGAGTTCAATGAAGTCTAATTGAAGCCGGGTGAATGGACCTGCTGCCTTTCCAATTCATCCCCAACTACCAATTGTCTTCCGGCCTGGATTCTGTTGCTGGCAGGTGACGCACCTCTGGCAAAGACTCTCTGCAATGACCCTGAACTTTGGGTTATACCATGATTGTTTGAAGAGCCTGATCATTGCATCTCTTCCAACATGTGCAATTCCATGGTATACTCTTGCCATTTGGGATAGTAAACCGTCTGGCATGACTGGTCTTTCATCTATATAGACCCACACTTCATCCTCTGTTCTCTTTCTGCAGCCTGAATTTATCCAGATTTCTTTTTCCTCATCACTCGCCTCTTCCTGCAACTGCCTAACCTCATCCCAAGTTTCAAAAGATGAAGAGAACATAAGATGGCAATTGGTATTTTCTTTTTCAATCCCTCTGTTTAGGGCAATTAAATTTCATGCACAGAAACGCGCTACTTGGTCTGCGTATCTGTTGGCCCTCGTCACATAGTCATCTCCTGACTTATGTGCGGAACATTTGACCACTGCAATTCTTTTGGGCATTTGTAAAGCATCTAACAAATCTTTTACAGTTTTGCTGTTTCTAATAGGGGAACCTGAAGAAGTCAGAAATCCCCTTTGCATCCATAGCTGCCCAAAATCATGGACAACCCCGAAACCATATTGACTATCAGTAAATATGGTTACCCTCAGACTTTTGGCAATTGTGCGCGCTCTAATCAGAGCTATCCGTTCAGATATTTGAGCAGAGTTTATCCCCTGTAGGCAGGATGCTTCTAAAACTCCTGCTATGGTGCAAACAGCATAGGCAGAACACAATTCTCCTTTTTCATTTCTTAAACATGATCCATCAACGAACATCTCACAATCTGATTCTTCTAGTGGAGTGTCCTCAATATCAGGCCGGGGCTTCGTGCACAACTCTGTCACATCCAGACAATCATGATCCGCTTCCTCTCTCACTTCCTCACAATATGAATTCGGCAACAGAGTTGCAGGATTCACTGTAGTGCACCTTACCACAGTCACATTTTCAGCACCCAAAATCACTCTTTCATACTTAGTCAGCCGACTAGAGGTCATGTATTGTGTCCTTGTACGTGTCAAAAGGATCTCAACTGAATGTGGCACATACACCTTGACTGGATGTCCCATCACAATTGCTTCACTCTGTTCCAGACTCACACAAGTAGCAGCTACTGCTTTTAAACATCCTGGCAATGCTGCAGCTACTGAATCCAAACTAGCAGAAAAATATGCTACTGGACGTTGTGCCATTCCATGTTTTTGAGTTAAAACTGAAAGTGCACACCCATCTCTTTCACAATAGTACAATGCAAAATCCTTTGCATAATCTGGCATTCCCAATGCAGGTGCTCGACAAAGACTGTTTTGCAGTTTAGTAAATGCTTCCATACTTTCATCATCCAAAACAATCGGATCCTTCACATCTTTTCGTGTCAACCTTTGTAAAGGTTTTGCAATCAGTGAGAAGCCACTGATCCATTGCATACAGTATCCAACCATTCCCAAAAACATTCGGACTTCTTTCTGAGTGGTAGGTGGGCTCATTTGTTTAATCACACAAATTCTTTATGGTGTCACCTTTCTGACTCCCTTTTCTATTTTGTGTCCTAGGTATTGGACCTCTTGTTTACAAAATTTTAATTTTGCTGGTGACACTTTGGGGCCGATTCCGATCTCGATCGGAGGCGCACCCAATACCATTCGGTCGGGAAAAAAGCCATGCGAATGCCTGTTTCCCGACCGATCCGTACATCATACCGAACGAGTAAGTACGATGCGCACAACAGCACAGAATCCGGCCGAGTCGTACTCACCCAATCCAGGTCCTGTTCTCTGACCGAGGCGAATCCGGAAACGCAGAATCGAGTCGCACGGAAGGGAAAATGCAGCCCTGTCCGGCCGAACAAGTACGATGCGCTTTCCGTACGCGCCGAACCCGTCGCTACGTCCGGCACGTCAAAGCTTCCGGGAGAGGCGCACATAAGCTCCGATTCGTGCCACAACACGATCCACGGCTACGAGGCGAACACGCCAGCGACGAGGCGACGCGAAGCAACGAGAAAGACGAACGACACGAACCAACCATGAATCCCTTTGTCCCGATCCTACCAATATTCTACATTTACTACCGGAACAGGCACGGACGCGTACGGCGCAGAAGGTAAGTCAGACACCAACCACAAAAACATACAACACGTACACGACACATCACACACACACAGAGGGATGCAGAATTTACTTGCAACAGCAGCACCATAGGGGCGGGATGCCCATCACCAATGCCACATATGCACACAGGGGCCTGGATGCGCACCACCACTACCACCCCTACCCAGGGGGGCTGGATGCCAACCACTACTACCACCCTTAGCCATGGGGGTGCCAGATGCCCACCACTACTACCACCCTTACCCAGGGGGGCTGGATGCTTACCACTACTACCACCCTTAGCCAGGGGGTGCCAGATGCCCACCACCACTACCACCCCTACTCAGGGGGCTGGATGCCTACCACTACTACCACCCTTAGCCAGGGGGTGCCAGATGCCCACCACCACTACCACCCTTACCCAGGGGGGCTGGATGCCTACCACTACTATCACCCTAAGCCAGGGGGCTGGATGCCTACCACTACTACCACCCTTAGCCATGGGGGTGCCAGATGCCCACCACTACTACCACCCTTACCCAGGGGGGACTGGATGCCTACCACTACTACCACCCTTAGCCATGGGGGTGCCAGATGCCCACCACCACTACCACCCTTACCCAGGGGGGGCTGGATGCCTTCCACTACTACCACCCTTACCCAGGGGGGTGCCAGATGCCTACCACCACTACCACCCTTAGCCAGGGGGGGCTGGATGCCTACCACTACTACCACCCTTACCCATGGGGGCTGGATGCCTACCACAACTACCACCCTTACCCAGGGGGGGCTGGATGCCTACCACTACTACCACCCTTAGCCATGGGGGTGCCAGATGCCCACCACCACTACCACCCTTACCCAGGGGGCTGGATGTCCACCACTACTACCACCCTTAGCCAGGGGTTGGCAGATGCCTACCACTACTACCACCCTTACAAAGGGGGGCTGGATGCCTACCACTACTACCACCCTTAGCCAGGGGGGTGCCAGATGCCCACCACTACTACCACCCTTACCCAGGGGGGGCTGGATGCCTACCACAACTACCACCCTTACCCAGGGGGGGCTGGATGCCTACCACTACTACCACCCTTAGCCAGGGGGGTGCCAGATGCCCACCACCACTACCACCCTTACCCAGGGGGGGCTGGATGCCTACCACTACTATCACCCTAAGCCAGGGGGGCTGGATGCCTACCACTACTACCACCCTTAGCCATGGGGGTGCCAGATGCCCACCACCACTACCACCCTTACCCAGGGGGGGCTGGATGTCCACCACTACTACCACCCTTAGCCAGGGGGTGCCAGATACCTACCACTACTACCACCCTTACCCAGGGGGCTGGATGCCTACCACTACTACCACCCTTAGCCAGGGGGTGCCAGATGCCCACCACTACTACCACCCTTACCCAGGGGGCTGGATGCCTACCACAACTACCACCCTTACCCAGGGGGCTGTATGCCTACCACTACTACCACCCTTAGCCATGGGGGTGCCAGATGCCCACCACTACTACCACCCTTACCCAGGGGGGCTGGATGCCTACCACTACTACCACCCTTAGCCATGGGGGTGCTAGATGCCTACCACCACTACCACCCTTAGCCAGGGGGGGCTGGATGCCTACCACTACTACCACCTCTACCCAGGGGGGCTGGATGCCTACCACCACTACCACCCTTACCCAGGGGGGCTGGATGCCTGTCACTACTACCACCTCTACCCATGGGGGGCTGGATGCCTACCACTACTACCACCCTTAGCCATGGGGGTGCCAGATGCCTACCACCACTACCACCCTTAGCCAGGGGGGGCTGGATGCCTACCACTACTACCACCTCTACCCAGGGGGGGCTGGATGCCTACCACCACTACCACCCTTACCCAGGGGGGGCTGGATGCCTGTCACTACTACCACCTCTACCCATGGGGGGCTGGATGCCTACCACCAACACCACCCCCACTCATAGGATGGACAATGCATGACACAACCAGCACACCACAACCTAGGGAATGCAAGAAAAAGACATCCCCCCAACACCATGACAAGCGTGTGTAGACTGTGTCAAATGCCTACAACACTGAACATGACTTTGAACATACAATGTGACCCCCTATCACATGTGCCACACATATATGTGTGTGGCCCCCACAATGCAAGCAGGCCATGACCATTGTGGCAATGGGGTCCAAACCCCCATCATCACAGTGACCAAAAGGTAAGTGTGGGGTCCATAGCTGAAGCACATTTTGAACATTGTGGCAATGGGGTCCAAACCCCCATCATCACAGTGACCAAAATGTAAGTGTGGGGTCCATAGCTGAAGCACATTTTGAACATTGTGGCAATGGGGTCCAAACCCCCATCATCACAGTGACCAAAATGTAAGTGTGGGGTCCATAGCTGAAGCACATTTTGAACATTGTGGCAATGGGGTCCAAACCCCCATCATCACAGTGACCAAAAGGTAAGTGTGGGGTCCATTGCTGAATCACATTTTGAACATTGTGGCAATGGGGTCCAAACCCCCATCATCACAGTGACCAAAAGGTAAGTGTGGGGTCCATATCTGAAGCACATTTTGAACATTGTGGCAATGGGGTCCAAACCCCCATCATCACAGTGACCAAAATGTAAGTGTTGACAAAGAAAAAGCTGCAACTGCCAAACTGCATGGATGATTCCTGGTCACAGAACATAAAACACATCAGTGGGAAAGTAGTGCATGTGTCCCATTGCAACATAGATTGGGGGAGGCAAATACTGCAGTGCAAATAAGACATACCTTTGGCCATGTGCAGACAAACAACACCCATGGGGGCTGACACAGTCAACATTCATCAATGACACAATGACAGAAGTGACCATCAGAATGCAGACCCACATATTTGCACCAATGGGCACACAAATGCAGATACCCTGTGGAGACTGTAGATGTGAGGTGAACAGATACCATACCATGGCAGCAATGGGACACACAAACCATGATCATTGTGCTGACTGATGACCTAGGAGTCCCAGGGACAGCAGGGGAAACCCACCAAACTACATACAGCCAATGGCACACCTAAGATATGCCAATGCAGTGGTGCAGATGCACAAACACAAACAGGCAGACCCACACTGCACATCAAACACAACAGGTGAGGGGGGGTGCCAGTGTCCCCAGGCAACCACACAACACATGAGGAGGCCTGAATACCAATTATACAGGTGTGTATACAGTGCCACACAAAGGTAACTCATGGATCCAAATCCCCTATGTGGGCAATCAGGCATTGTCAGATGAGAGGGAGCACAAATCACACATGTCACACAGGCACGTAGGAACAGCAACTGACACAGCAAGACACAGACAAACCACAGCACTACCCCCAGGGCCCCCACAATGTGGTGACCCTGGGCTGCATTACAATCCCACTGTGATGACAAAGCTAAATGTCGTTCACACTGTGAACCACAGTCATGTGTCCTGAGCAACAAACTACCATCACACCTACACAAGCACAAATCAATCAGCACGGCCAGTAAGCCAAGGCCAACATGGAGGCAGGGGTCTAGCCGGGCAACAACTCTCATCTGCACACACTCAACACCACACACCTCGACCTCCAACAATGTGCAGCAGTGAAGCACACATGCACTGGTGACATTGCACATGCACCCATGACAATTCCAGGGTGGTGGGTGGGAACCAAGGTGCAGAAACACATCACACATGGCCACTCAACAAGACTCCTGAATGTCTGACACACTGCACACTACGCTGTACATGGACATGACGGCAATACCACACCAACCAATGGGATCCCAGCCACAGTCACACACCAATGAAGAAGCCAAGGTCACCCACAAAGAACACACATAGACAACAACCAACATTGCAGCCCGGACCCTGAGGAGTGCCAGCAGTCACACACACAACGTGTCACAATCACTGAAAGATAACACAAACTGGAAATCACATGACAGGTGCAAACAACAAGTGCCAAGGGGAAACCTGACTGTGACCCATCTGCGTCTGCACACAAACTCAGCCCTGACAGCAAACACACCTATGGGTGACACCCTGATGACCAGTAATGTGCCATGCACCCACATCACAGAGAAACCAGGGAGAAGACTTTGGGGGAACATAGGTCAACTCAGCAAGCATCACAAACAGGTACAACACTAGGGATCACAGCATGCACAGCAAAACGGAAGTGAACACACAGACATGCTCATACAACACACACCTTGGGCGCAGGCAATGTCACAGGAGTACACACTGCCATGAGGGGACTCCACTCCTGTGTGAGGAAAGCTGTGCCATATGTTGCCTCAGTAGGGCCCCATCATGTCAGCTGAGCACTTGGTCACACAATCAACAATTAGCACCAAATGAAGGCTCCCGTCACATCAGCCTGGTCATGGAAGTGCCAACGAAATCATCAGCACATCCAACACACTTGTATAGCAATGTTGCACTGACAACACAGATGAGTCCTTCCCCATTGATGCCCAAACCTGCATGTCCAGTGGAGATGGCCACACGGTCAGGGAAGTAGACGAATTGAACAATGGCAGGCACAACAGATGTGCAGGGGTGGAAGCCACAGATGTGAAATTGCTAATGTAAGTAGGAAATCCCATTGCCAAATACTGAACACATGACACCCTCAGATGCTGCTATGGATGACATGGATACACCACAGGATAGGACACATTCCCCCTGGACCACATGTGTTCCTGCACAGTAACACTTCATTATCATGAGACCAAATATCACCATCACTGCAGCAAGGGCATGGTTAGCATCATCAACAACATGTACATCAGAAGCATAAGCACTAGAGAACAGAAAGTTGCTTTATTCAGCATATGTGTGTTTAAAAGTGAAAGTCCAGAAAAACACAAAGGCCAATGGCCAGTCCATTGTCAAAGTCCAAACAGGGTGACAGTGGCAGATGTCACCCTACGCATGCCTGCACTGCACAAAACCAGGGACAATCCACTAGGAGGGGCAACCGGGGGGCAGGCCAGGCACCGCAGGGACAGGATCAGGGCTCACCAGGAGGAAGCAGGGAAGGGGTGGTGGGTGCTGGAGAGCCACTGACAACTGCAGTGGAGGTGTCTGACATGGTGTGTGCCGGCACAACTGGGGGCATGACTCAGATGTTGTGGGTGCCGGCACGACTGCACTGGACCCTGCAGATGGAGTGGACAGGTCCGCCACTGCAGTGCCCAAGTCAGACAGGGTGGTAGTGGACTCCACTGCAGTGCCTACCACCAGGGGAGGAGAATGGGGAACAGGCAAGGTGGGCTGGACAGAGGGGAGGACACCCTCACCACATCAGTGGCACAGACAAGCGCAGCGGGGGTGTGGTGCCGGGAGAGCAAGTGGCAGGAGGAGAAGGCCGGATCCTCTTGGGGATGGTATATCTGTGGGTGGGGGAACCTGGGGCAGGGTGTGGTGGGTGCACCTGTGGAGTGGGGGCCTGAGGGATGGAGGAAGGAGACCTGGTGCCTGAGCTGCAGGGCGGCGGCGGGGTCTTGCTCTTACGACTCCGGGGGACTTGCGGGTGGGGGCCTCAGTCTGTCTGCGCCTGGGGAGGGTGTCCGGGGGCGAGGGGCACTCTGCTCCGTGTGGGTGGGCTTCCTCTTCCCCCTGAATGCTGTATCAGCTGGATCGGAGGGGAAGAGGCCGAGGTCACTGAGGAAGACCCGCTGGGTCTTTGGGGTTGCAGGTGAGGCAAGGGAGGGTGCTTTGGAGGGAGAGGCAACTGAGGACTGCGCAGTGCTCGTGGATGCGTGTGTGTGTTCCAGGGCCCCATCCACTGTGAGTCTGGTTTCAGTCCCCTGACTGTGCGTGCGTGTGCGTTTTGTTTGTGGCATGTGTGTCTGTGTGCTGGACGTGTGTGTGCTGGTGTGTGCCTGTGCCGGTGTGTGTGTGCTTGTGACGGGTAAGGTGCTGGGGAGTGTGGATGGAGCAGAGGCAGGAGGGGTGAGGGACTGTCTGAGGAGGGACACTGCTGCCGTCAGGGAGGAGTCCATGGACCTATTGCCCCTCTGTAGGTCAGACATGCCCGATGAGATGCCCTCCATGAACGACACCAGCTGAGTCATCAGAGCGGTGTGCGCATGGAGGACACTCAGCATGGCTGTCTGCCCTACATGGAGCTGGCGAAGGAGGTACACAGACTCCTCACTCAGGGCAGCAGGGGACACAGGGGCAGGGGGTGCGGTGCCTGTCCCAAAGGAGACACGCTCCCGAACATGGGAGCCTCCACGGACCTGGGGAATGGGAGCCGATGGGAGGGCGGTGGTGGTGCTGGTGGTGGCGGGGACAGCAACACTAGCTGGGGTGTGGTGGCTGCTGACACCCGCCTCCATAAGGGAGTCATCCTCCGAGCCGCTGTGGTCCTCAGCTGAGGTGGATGCTGCTGAGGACTCCTCGGTGTGGCTCCCCTCGCCCTCCGTGCCACTGGGTCCCTCCGACCACTCCTCGGCTGCTGACCCAGTCTGGCTCTCCAGCTCCTCCTGGTCCGTGGAGCTGTCCCCTTCCGTGGCCGTGGATGTATCTGCAAACAATGGGGAAACAGACAGACATCAGTCACCTGCACCAAACGCACACACCACTGTGAGCACAGCACATTACAGAGCAAGCCCTGGCATCATTAGTTGAACATTGCTAAAAGTGCCCTAACTGAACAGGAGAAGCCAATTGTCAGTCTGATGCCAACCATGGCACTCACATCCCACATGGCCTTGCACCCATCTGTCTGGTGTCTGTTGGATAGCAACACCCCAGTGTGGACACATGCACCACCTACACAGTAGTTGGACAGTGCAGAGGACACGGTGTAGCATGTGGACATGCACACATCACAACTCTTGCCACTGAGTCAGTACAGGTTTCCGGATGAAAGGGATGCCCAGAGTCAAATAGGAAATGCATGTGATGTATACCAGCGACAGACACCATGATGCACCCATGTCCTGATAGCCATCGCCACAATGGTGTGCATGTAGCACATGTCACTCCCCTGCAGGATCACCAATAAGTAGACACATGCCATGGCGGAGGCATGACTGCTAAGTCATACATCACTGTCTCAGTGATGTATGACTTGGCAGCCAGACAACAACACTCTGCACTGTGTCACAATAGTAGGTCATGGGGAATGCAAGTCCTGGAGCTGCACAAGTGCACATGTACATCCCCCACACAACACATCATCTTAACCCTCATCTGTCCAGGTCATACTGATTGTACATATGGGAGACCTGTGACACTACCCTCTGAACCTGAGCCCCTCACAATCTGCTGTGAATGGGAAACAGCTGCCTGAGCTTCACATTCGCATACCCCAGTCTGCACGGGCAGCTGATCAAACACCTATGTGACACACAAGTATCGTCTCCTATGATCACATCTCCAGTGGCATGCTGAGCCCCTACCGAGAAACACCCCAGCAGTCCTGGCAACAAATCCACAGAACACTGACACAGAGGCAGATACCTGAGGGGTCAAATCACTGCGCACAACGTGTCAGCTGATACACGGGAGTGGGAGTACAGGTGTATTGGATGGGCTGGAGTAGGCATGACTGTCCTGCCCCACATGAATGAGGGATGAGCCCTGGACAGTGGATAGCTGGCTATGTATGTGTGACACACGTAATCTGCACACTCCTGGGGCCCAAACATTGTTCCCACCCGCTGCATGGGTGTGTGCCAGATACCCCAGGCACATGTGGTGGCTCAGCTCAGCAAGTGGACCGCATATCAAAGCAACACGCAGATTACATGTCCGAACACAGGCGTTGTGTGAACAATGGACCCACCCATAATGCCCACAACAGAGTTAGGGAAACAGATGCTGTCCCCCACCTTGAGTGAAGCAAACTGCAAGGACACAGTCCCAAGTGACACAATTCCCTGAATGTAAGGGCCACACCTGGGTATCAGATGAGGAGTGGGCAGTGCACAATAGAGGGACATGGCTCCTGGACAACATGACTGCTGTACTGTGGCAGTTTAACCAGGCCAGAGGAGGGCACATAGCATGTAATACAGAGTTCACAGTGCAGTCTTTGACTCACCCCCTCCTTGCTGCTGTCTGGCCTTCAGCTGCCCATCCAGGTCTGGAAACACCACCGCCAGGATCTGGAGCATGTGGGGGTCAGGGTCCGTGTTCCGCCCCTCCTGCGAGGAGGCGACAGCTTCAGCTGGACCCGTGCAATCCTCCGGGTCCAGCCCCGAAGGTCCTGCCACCTCTTCTGGCAGTTGTGTATCCAGCGCTTGTAGACCCCCACGGACCGGACAGCCCAGACGATGTCCTTCCAGATCTCCTGCTTCCGATGGGTATTAACCTGTCAGGATGACAACGTGAAAAGGCCATTACTACACATGCAACATATCCGTGCATGACACAGTTGTATATACATGTCTCAATCACAGGGGCACATGATGTGCACAGGCAGTGCAACGCTGCCCATGGACAGTTTGCCAGAAGTCACTACATGGTATGATTGCATGGGAAGTAAAACCTTGTTCAAATGCACTGTCACTGCACCATACCTGTCCAGTGCATGTCACTACACACTATGGGGGGTGACAACTACTCAGTGAGCCTGCTAGCCAGTGGCGTGCAGACTTTCAGCCTTGCTAGTCAGACAAAATGCACATTCAGAAAGGCAGTGCACAGAACACTCACCTGCTCCCCTGGTGTCCCATACAGCTTGCTGTACTGTGGAAGTAGGCTGTCCAGCAGGGCCTGGTTCTCCTCAAGGCTGAAGGCTGGGGCTCTCTCCACAGTACGTGCCATTGCAGGGTCCAGAGGGGGCAGAGACAGCAGCAGTGCAGTGGCAGATGTCGTCCTGGAGCATGTAGTGCAGGCAAGTGAGCTCTCAGGGGAACAGCCAGCAATATATATGTGCTGCAGAGGCAGATACTGTCCCATGTGTCCAAAGTGATAGGTCCAAGTCGTTTGCATCTTCTGAATCTGGCCAATCCATGGAATAGCAGCACCAATACACGCCCACAGCATCCTTCAAATCTTCAACTTCATGACATACATGATTTTGCAACATTGTTGTGGGTGACCAACTGAATTTCCAGCAACCGACTCGTTCGAATTTCGAAAACGCGTCCGTTGCCAGGCTAGGCCATTGACAATGGGTGCGCACCGATCGGTCCATTGCTGTTCAACGCGTACAGGGGTACAACGCGTACCCACACACATTGAATGCAATGGGCCGGCCGGGTGCACCGATCGGTCCATTGCGGTACAACGCGTACAGGGGTACAACGCGTACCCGCACACATTGAATGCAATGGGCCGGCCGGGCGCACCGATCGGTCCATTGCGGTACAACGCGTACAGGGGTACAACGCGTACCCGCACACATTGAATGCAATGGGCCGGCCGGGCGCACCGATCGGTCCATTGCGGTACAACGCGTACAGGGGTACAACGCGTACCCGCACACATTGAATGCAATGGGCCGGCCGGGTGCACCGATCGGTCCATTGCGGTACAACGTGTACAGGGGTACAACGCGTACCCGCACACATTGAATGCAATGGGCCGGCCGGGCGCACCGATCGGTCCATTGCGGTACAACGCGTACAGGGGTACAACGCGTACCCGCACACATTGAATGCAATGGGCCGGCCGGGCGCACCGATCGGTCCATTGCGGTACAACGCGTACAGGGGTACAACGCGTACCCGCACACATTGAATGCAATGGGCCGGCCGGGTGCACCGATCGGTCCATTGCTGTTCAACGCATCCCTGTACAAGTGACTGGCATATGTCACCATGCCTGTCTCAGATGAACATATGCCAGCCACAGATAGCTAAACAAACAATAAGAGGAGTATAACCTGGAGACACAGTGAAGTCTCCAAAGTATTGGGATAAAGGGCACAAGAGAGGAAATATCCTTTCTTAAGAAGACCCCTCACTCACCAACCTAGTTGGTGACATGCTTCATCATCGGGGTCCCACCCGAATGGCCGAATGCCATCCGGGTGTGCTTCGACACCTGATTACAGTGGAGCAGGTTTGTTTTCTGTGTAGGTGAATGAAATAGTGATTTAAAAATTGGCCAAATATTACTCAAAATTAGTATTTTTAATAATAGAGCACCTGGACAATATTAAAAAGAATTATAAGACACCCTTTTTGGTTAAATTGACCAACTGGTATCTTTAGGTAAAAAAGTGCAAAAAGGTGCGAAAAAGAAGGTCTACATGTTTCAACCTAATGTCGATATTACTAGGTTTTCGTCAGGACCAAGAGTACGTGACCCGGGTGGTCTACACACGCTAAGGTGTATCCTGCCCTTGATCACTGCTACCTAACTCTGTACTCACAGTTAGGAGACCTTTCATCCTAGTAGTTGAAAGGAAAGAATTATGTAACGCATGATTGCGTGCCTCATGGGAAAGGGGGTCATGGTGCTGGCTCAGTCGCGTGATAGCGAGTCACCAGTCACCGGCTGCTATGCCTATACTAAAGACCTGCCACCGCTCCCCGAGGAATCCTAGTAATATCGACATTAGGTTAATTTAACCAAAAAGGGTGTCTTATAATTCTTTTTAATATTGTCCAGGTGCTCTATTATTAAAAATACTAATTTTGAGTAATATTTGGCCAATTTTTAAATCACTATTTTCATTCACCTACACAGAAAACAAACCTGCTCCACTGTAATCAGGTGTCGAAGCACACCCGGATGGCATTCGGCCATTCGGGTGGGACCCCGATGATGAAGCATGTCACCAACTAGGTTGGTGAGTGAGGGGTCTTCTTAAGAAAGGATATTTCCTCTCTTGTGCCCTTTATCCCAATACTTTGGAGACTTCACTGTGTCTCCAGGTTATACTCCTCTTATTGTTTGTTTACGTAATTTAAAGGGGATCAGGAGTATACCCCTCCACTTTTTGTGGTTATCCCTTTCTCTCTCTTGTGTTTTGGAAAGCCACAGATAGCTCCCAGGGAGTGAGGGGCACACCTACAACACCACAGCCTGTCCAAACTGTATCATAAGGCATGTAAGGCGGCATTTCCTATTGTGTGTATGTTGGTGTACATGTTGTCCTGTGGGTGTCACCTGGGGGCAGCCACCCCCAGGCTGTGCACGTGTTCATGGGGACAGGATCCTGGGTGTTACGTGTACATGACCACTGTGATGTGCAACTGTTCATATCTGTGCACGTGCCATGGTCACATTTCACGGTGGTGTATGTGTATGTCATGTCACATACCCCGTGAGTCCCATGTGGGACGGTATGTTTGAGCCAGGGTGTCCCAGTGGCACAATAGTGATGGTCCTCCACAGTCTGTGTGCATGTAGTGTTTACAATGTCTCTGATTTCATGTGCACAATGGGAGACAGTCTCCACATCCACGTTGAGTGTGCATGGACTTTGATGTTGTGCGTGTGTGTGTCACAGACGTCCATGTCTGTCCTGCAGAGGCAAGTGGAACCACTAACTGTGGGGGTCATGGTTGTTTTGCTGTGGTGTATACATGATACTCCATGTAATGCCAGTGTCCATGTGGCAATACAGGGTCCCTGGGAATGTACCTGTCATTGAGCTGTGATGCCTGGGGCACATCTGTCCTCACATGTCACTGTGGGGGGTGATTGTGACATGGCAGCAGGAGATGGGAACTGTGACACGGCCTCATGATATCCAATGGGCCAACCTGGGACTTATTGATGCCACTTGTTGAACCGTGATGACAGATGTTGGCCATGTATGTACCATACATGTCCTTACGGAACTGCACACTTCATGTAGTTGTGCCTCATAATGATGTATGATGTGATATTGAGTGTGCTCAATGCTGCATATGTGGGGTGACTGACAATCTTGCTTTCTTCTCCTCTGCACTGCAGGGCTCCTGCTGTCCATAGACCATTTCCAGACCTGGCAACGATGGTGGAACGGGACAGCATCCGACGGTACCGCTTCACCAGGCAGCTGATTGAGGATTTGGCAGTGCAGTTGGCCCCACATTTGCAGCCTGGCCGGCCGTATCCTACAGCGCTGACCCCCAAGGTGAAGGTGATGGCAGCCCTACACTTCTTTGCCACCGGTACCTTCCAACATACTGTGGCGACTGCTGGTGGGATGTCACAGACCATGTTGAGCCGTGTGCTCCGCGATGTTTTGGAGGCAATGTTGCTATACCTGAACCGGCACATCTATTTCCCTAGACTGCAACGACTCACTGACGTGAAGAGTGACTTCTATGCCCTGGGGAGGATGCCGCATGTCATTGGCTCCATTGATGGGACACATGTGGCTTTGGTACCACCACAGGCCCAGGAGCAGGCCTACCGTAACCGCAAGCACTACCACTCGGTCAATGCACTGGTGGTGTGTCTTGCAGATATGACCATCTCACACGTGTGTGCCCGTTTCCCTGGTTCAGCACACAATGCCTTTGTGATGAGGAGTAGTCGCATCCCCAGGATGATGGCACAGATGCAGAACCAGCGTGCCTGGCTTGTCGGTGTGTACTGACTTTGTGCCATTGTGTGTGATCTGATCTGTAGTATTCCGCCCACTTTTCCAAGTCAGCTAATGTGCACTTGTCTGTCCGTAGGTGACTCGGGATACCCCAACATGCCGTGGTTGCTGACACCCCTCAGGAACCCTGTGACACCAGCCCAGATGCGCTACAATGAGGCACATGGTCGGACCAGGAGAGTGATTGAGCGGACATTTGGTCTCCTGAAGAGCCGCTTCCGCTGCCTCGACAAGACCGGAGGGTCCCTCCCATATGCCCCTGCAAAGGTGTGCAAGATTATCATCGTCTGCTGCATGCTCCACAACCTGGCAGTGCGGAAGGAGTTGCCTCTCATCCAGGATGACAATGACCAACATCCGCCACCTGTGGAGGATCCTGGCCTGGACCACGATGCCAGTGATGATGATGATGATGAGGGTGATGTCCGCACACAGCTCATCACCAACTTCTTTAGCTGAATGTGAGTATCCTGAGGTGTCATGTCAATGATGTGAGTTGGCATGATATGTGTAGGTGGTGCTCTGGTGCTGTTGGAGTGTGTCCATGGGCTACTTGACTGGATGTGTGTAGCGATGTGTGCTTACAGGTGGTCTGTACTCCCCAACAGTGTTGACATGCTAACTTGGTTCTGGGTGGGTATCTTGTAACATGTATTGTGCATGAGTTTTGCTGTTCTGTCCTGTTCTCCATTGCTTTTGACTGTGTGTCATTTCTGTCCTTCACAGGGTACTTTCAGATTCGTTTGGTCAACTGTGTCCACCGACGACGTGATTGTACTTCCAGGGTGGTAGCTGTTGTGTCCCTACAGGTGATGTGCGCCACACCCATGGACTTCCTTCCTTCTACAGTTGTTGACTGTGTGCCCGCTGCCAGGTGGGATTACCTTGCATCTGTAGTGGTTACGACATGTTGCAACTGTGTAATAAACCTGTGCTTCACTTTGTGATGTGCGTTGTCTGTGGTCACACATTTGACTGCCATTTGCTTACTGCACCTGTGGGCTACTTGACTACAACTGGGAATAGGTGTGGTGTCTGTGCATTGCACCGTCTTTCCTGGCAACATCAGTGTAGGCAATGAGTCAGATGGCCTAGGTGTGTATGTGTTGTGTAGCCCTGGTGGTGTGTCTCCCTCATATGTGTCACGTTGCCATTACTCACATGCCTGTGTTGTACTTGCTGTTGCAGTTCGCATACACAGTGTAATTTTGCAGTTCATCATCCCCATGACAGCACCCACGTTGGAATCACAACAGAGGCAAGTATGGTGTATTAGTGTGTTTATTGTGATACATTTGTGTGAATAGTGCATAGGATGGTTAGTGCTGTACATTTATATTGCAATAAGAAGTTCCTAGGTGAATTGAAAGTCCTGGTAGACAAAATCCCCAGTATCGGGGCCACAGTTGTCTGAGACATTGATCCCACTTGTACTCCCCATGTCATGTGTGGGAGTTGTGTTGCTGTCAACAGGGTGAACAGTTTGTGCACAAAGGTGAACATCCAGAACAGGTTCAGGCTTCCTGGGGTTGCACTTGGCCATCGGCCTCTCACTTGCCCCTCCTCGGACGACCCCTCTTCTTGGGGGGCCCCTCAAGTACAGGCTGCTGCGGTGCAGGGGACTCTCCGCCAGAGTCATCCTCCCTCCCTGTGGCAGTTGCAGTTTGTTCAGCACCAGATGTTGTTGGCACACAGGGAGGTGTAGACTGGTTGCTGTTCATCTGGCGGAGGCATTGTAATATGTCCCTATGCACCGCCGTCATCTCTTGCAGTGTGTCCCACTTGGACTCCACGCGGGACATGTGTGAGTCCAAGCGGGCATGATGGGCAGCCTGCTGCTGTTTCATGTCTCTGAGGAGCCCCACTACCTGGCTGAGATCTCCGGTGCTGGACTGGTACGCATCGGCTATGCGTACCAGTTGTGGGTCATCATGCACACCAGACACCTCTGCAAGCAGCGACCTCTGTCTCCCACCTCTCCACCACCCCTGCCGACATGTGCAGTGTGTGCAGTGGCACGCACAGATGACCCTGGTCCCCCTTGGGGGTTGGTGGTGGTGGTGGTGTCCATGGCCCCACGTTGGTCCAGGGTCCCTGTGCTGGTGGTGCTCCTTGTTCTGTCCATGTCGGCAGGGATGGTATTTGTGGTGACAGTCGTTGGAGGGGTGGGTGCAGGGGGTGCAGCTGGTGGTCCTGCTGGTGCTGCAGCTGGTGGTCCTGCTGGTGCTGCATGTTGACTTGCACCGGAGGTGCCAGGTTGGTCTTCTTCATCCGAGGAGGGCAGAGGCTGTACGACACCAGTGAGCTCCGTATCCTCTTGAGCCTGGGACTGGGACTCCTCAGCGTCTGCTGCTGTGTCCCCATCATCACCTGTTTTTGGGAGACACACACAATGTATGTTATGTTTCTGCAGGCATCAATGGTTGACACACCTGACAGTTGTGACTGTGCCTCTGGGTGCGGGCCTGTACATTGCCTTGTCCTAAGTTGTCACAGTCAGGGGTTGATATTGGTGTAGCACATTGTCCTGCATTATTTGGGCATTTCTATGTATTTGTTGGGGTGTGAACATGGTCTGCATTGGTTGTATTTGGTTGACAGCCGGCCCTCCTTCCCACCCAGCCAGTCAGTTATCCCACCATGGACTGTGCTTGCATTGCAGGGAGTGAAAGTTGTCTTTCAGGATGTCAGTCAGTGGTGTCCTGCTGTTGGTTGTTGCACAGTTGCCAGCAGGGCCTTGTGCTCCCCACAGCAGTAGCCAGTGTCAGCCATCTTGTCAGTCCTTATCCACTCCCTGTGATGTGAGCATGGTTCAGGGTGGTGTTGATGGGCCAGTTGTGAGGCTGAGCAATATCTGTGCCTACTACTCCCATCATGCTATTGCCTCCACCCCCCTTCCCAGCATGCCCATGCTTCCTTCCGTTTGACTCTGCTTCCCTGTGGGGTGGGCTGCCTGTGCTGATAGGATGGCTGGGAGTGTTGTCCTGGCAGTTGTTTGGCTAAAAGTCCCAAGAGTGTCCCTGTGCTTCACACAACATAACCCAGGGTGGTGGTTCTTTGTGGGATCTTGAGTTAGGATGTGAGGCATTGCATTCTCCCAGGTGGGTTATGTGGAGTTTGTGTTGAGGGGGTGTGTGAGGGGAGGTGCTTGTGACTATGGTCAGTGCTGCGAGTCCTCCTTCCCACCCAGCCAGATATCCCACCATGGAACGTGCTTCCATTGCAGGGAGTGGAAGTTGTCTCTCAGGATGTCAGTCAGTGGTGTCCTGCTGTTGGTTGCTGCACAGTTGCCAGCAGGGCCTTGTGCTCCCCACAGCAGTAGCCAGTGTCAGCCATCTTGTCAGTTGTTTTCCACTCCCTGTGATGTGCGCATGGTTCAGGGTGGTGTTGATGGGACAGTTGTGGGGGTGAGCTATGTCTGTGACTATGACTCCCATCATGCTATTGCCTCCACCCCACTTCCCAGCATTCCCATACTTACTTGCTTTTGTGGGGAGTTCAGTGTGTGTGGGTGTGAGAGCAATGGCAAGATGGCTGACAGTGGTGTCCTGCTGTTGGTTGGTGTGCAGTTCCCAGCATGCCCTTGTGCTCCCCACGACACAGCAACAGTGTCAGACATCTTTGATGGGCCTTTCCACTCTCTGTGGGATGTGCATGCGTGAGTGTGAGCTTGCTGGGCCATGTGGTGGGGGATGTTGAGCTGTGACTACGACTCCCATCATGCTATTGCCTCCACCCCCCTTCCCAGCATGCCCATCCTTCCTTCCTTTTGACTCTGCTTCCCTGTGGGGTGGGCTGCCTGTGCTGACAGGATGGCTGGGAGTGTTGTCCTGTCAGTTGTTTGGCTAAAAGTCCCAAGAGTGTCCCTGTACTTCACACAACATAACCCAGGGTGGAGGTTCTTTGTGGGACCTTGAGTTAGGATGTGAGGCATTGCATTCTCCCAGGTGGGTTATGTGGAGTTTGTGTTGAGGGGGTGTGTGAGGGGAGGTGCTTGTGACTATGGTCAGTGCTGCAAGTCCTCCTTCCCACCCAGCCAGTCAGTTATCCCACCATGGAACGTGCTTGCATTGCAGGGAGTGGAAGTTGTCTTTCAGGATGTCAGTCAGTGGTGTCCTGCTGTTGGTTGTTGCACAGTTGCCAGCAGGGCCTTGTGCTCCCCACAGCAGTAGCCAGTGTCAGCCATCTTGTCAGTTGTTTTCCACTCCCTGTGATGTGAGCATGGTTCAGGGTGGTGTTGATGGGACAGTTGTGGGGGTGAGCTATGTCTGTGACTATGACTCCCATCATGCTATTGCCTCCACCCCACTTCCCAGCATTCCCATACTTACTTGCTTTTGTGGGGAGTTCAGTGTGTGTGGGTGTGAGAGCAATGGCAAGATGGCTGACAGTAGTGTCCTGCTGTTGGTTGGTGTGCAGTTCCCAGCATGCCCTTGTGCTCCCCACGACACAGCAACAGTGTCAGACATCTTTGATGGGCCTTTCCACTCTCTGTGGGATGTGCATGCGTGAGTGTGAGCTTGCTGGGCCATGTGGTGGGGGATGTTGAGCTGTGACTACGACTCCCATCATGCTATTGCCTCCACCCCCTTCCCAGCTTGCCCATCCTTCCTTCCCTTTGACTCTGCTTCCCTGTGGGGTGGGCTGCCTGTGCTGACAGGATGGCTGGGAGTGTTGTCCTGGCAGTTGTTTGGCTAAAAGTCCCAAGAGTGTCCCTGTGCTTCACACAACATAACCCAGGGTGGTGGTTCTTTGTGGGATCTTGAGTTAGGATGTGAGGCATTGCATTCTCCCAGGTGGGTTATGTGGAGTTTGTGTTGAGGGGGTGTGTGAGGGGAGGTGCTTGTGACTATGGTCAGTGCTGCGAGTCCTCCTTCCCACCCAGCCAAATATCCCACCATGGAACGTGCTTCCATTGCAGGGAGTGGAAGTTGTCTCTCAGGATGTCAGTCAGTGGTGTCCTGCTGTTGGTTGTTGCACAGTTGCCAGCAGGGCCTTGTGCTTCCCACAGCAGTAGCCAGTGTCAGCCATCTTGTGAGTCCTTTTCCACTCCCTGTGATGTGCGCATGGTTCAGGGTGGTGTTGATGGGACAGTTGTGGGGGTGAGCTATGTCTGTGACTATGACTCCCATCATGCTATTGCCTCCACCCCACTTCCCAGCATTCCCATACTTACTTGCTTTTGTGGGGAGTTCAGTGTGTGTGGGTGTGAGAGCAATGGCAAGATGGCTGACAGTGGTGTCCTGCTGTTGGTTGGTGTGCAGTTCCCAGCATGCCCTTGTGCTCCCCACGACACAGCAACAGTGTCAGACATCTTTGATGGGCCTTTCCACTCTCTGTGGGATGTGCATGCGTGAGTGTGAGCTTGCTGGGCCATGTGGTGGGGGATGTTGAGCTGTGACTACGACTCCCATCATGCTATTGCCTCCACCCCCTTCCCAGCATGCCCATCCTTCCTTCCTTTTGACTCTGCTTCCCTGTGGGGTGGGCTGCCTGTGCTGACAGGATGGCTGGGAGTGTTGTCCTGTCAGTTGGTTGGCTAAAAGTCCCAAGAGTGTCCCTGTGCTTCACACAACATAACCCAGGGTGGAGGTTCTTTGTGGGATCTTGAGTTAGGATGTGAGGCATTGCATTCTCCCAGGTGGGTTATGTGGAGTTTGTGTTGAGGGGTGTGTGAGGGGAGGTGCTTGTGACTATGGTCAGTGCTGCAAGTCCTCCTTCCTACCCAGCCAGTCAGTTATCCCACCATGGAACGTGCTTGCATTGCAGGGAGTGGAAGTTGTCTTTCAGGATGTCAGTCAGTGGTGTCCTGCTGTTGGTTGTTGCACAGTTGCCAGCAGGGCCTTGTGCTCCCCACAGCAGTAGCCAGTGTCAGCCATCTTGTCAGTTGTTTTCCACTCCCTGTGATGTGAGCATGGTTCAGGGTGGTGTTGATGGGACAGTTGTGGGGGTGAGCTATGTCTGTGACTATGACTCCCATCATGCTATTGCCTCCACCCCACTTCCCAGCATTCCCATACTTACTTGCTTTTGTGGGGAGTTCAGTGTGTGTGGGTGTGAGAGCAATGGCAAGATGGCTGACAGTGGTGTCCTGCTGTTGGTTGGTGTGCAGTTCCCAGCATGCCCTTGTGCTCCCCACGACACAGCAACAGTGTCAGACATCTTTGATGGGCCTTTCCACTCTCTGTGGGATGTGCATGCGTGAGTGTGAGCTTGCTGGGCCATGTGGTGGGGGATGTTGAGCTGTGACTACGACTCCCATCATGCTATTGCCTCCACCCCCTTCCCAGCATGCCCATCCTTCCTTCCTTTTGACTCTGCTTCCCTGTGGGGTGGGCTGCCTGTGCTGACAGGATGGCTGGGAGTGTTGTCCTGTCAGTTGGTTGGCTAAAAGTCCCAAGAGTGTCCCTGTGCTTCACACAACATAACCCAGGGTGGAGGTTCTTTGTGGGATCTTGAGTTAGGATGTGAGGCATTGCATTCTCCCAGGTGGGTTATGTGGAGTTTGTGTTGAGGGGTGTGTGAGGGGAGGTGCTTGTGACTATGGTCAGTGCTGCAAGTCCTCCTTCCTACCCAGCCAGTCAGTTATCCCACCATGGAACGTGCTTGCATTGCAGGGAGTGGAAGTTGTCTTTCAGGATGTCAGTCAGTGGTGTCCTGCTGTTGGTTGTTGCACAGTTGCCAGCAGGGCCTTGTGCTCCCCACAGCAGTAGCCAGTGTCAGCCATCTTGTCAGTTGTTTTCCACTCCCTGTGATGTGAGCATGGTTCAGGGTGGTGTTGATGGGACAGTTGTGGGGGTGAGCTATGTCTGTGACTATGACTCCCATCATGCTATTGCCTCCACCCCACTTCCCAGCATTCCCATACTTACTTGCTTTTGTGGGGAGTTCAGTGTGTGTGGGTGTGAGAGCAATGGCAAGATGGCTGACAGTAGTGTCCTGCTGTTGGTTGGTGTGCAGTTCCCAGCATGCCCTTGTGCTCCCCACGACACAGCAACAGTGTCAGACATCTTTGATGGGCCTTTCCACTCTCTGTGGGATGTGCATGCGTGAGTGTGAGCTTGCTGGGCCATGTGGTGGGGGATGTTGAGCTGTGACTACGACTCCCATCATGCTATTGCCTCCACCCCCTTCCCAGCTTGCCCATCCTTCCTTCCCTTTGACTCTGCTTCCCTGTGGGGTGGGCTGCCTGTGCTGACAGGATGGCTGGGAGTGTTGTCCTGGCAGTTGTTTGGCTAAAAGTCCCAAGAGTGTCCCTGTGCTTCACACAACATAACCCAGGGTGGTGGTTCTTTGTGGGATCTTGAGTTAGGATGTGAGGCATTGCATTCTCCCAGGTGGGTTATGTGGAGTTTGTGTTGAGGGGGTGTGTGAGGGGAGGTGCTTGTGACTATGGTCAGTGCTGCGAGTCCTCCTTCCCACCCAGCCAAATATCCCACCATGGAACGTGCTTCCATTGCAGGGAGTGGAAGTTGTCTCTCAGGATGTCAGTCAGTGGTGTCCTGCTGTTGGTTGTTGCACAGTTGCCAGCAGGGCCTTGTGCTTCCCACAGCAGTAGCCAGTGTCAGCCATCTTGTGAGTCCTTTTCCACTCCCTGTGATGTGCGCATGGTTCAGGGTGGTGTTGATGGGACAGTTGTGGGGGTGAGCTATGTCTGTGACTATGACTCCCATCATGCTATTGCCTCCACCCCACTTCCCAGCATTCCCATACTTACTTGCTTTTGTGGGGAGTTCAGTGTGTGTGGGTGTGAGAGCAATGGCAAGATGGCTGACAGTGGTGTCCTGCTGTTGGTTGGTGTGCAGTTCCCAGCATGCCCTTGTGCTCCCCACGACACAGCAACAGTGTCAGACATCTTTGATGGGCCTTTCCACTCTCTGTGGGATGTGCATGCGTGAGTGTGAGCTTGCTGGGCCATGTGGTGGGGGATGTTGAGCTGTGACTACGACTCCCATCATGCTATTGCCTCCACCCCCTTCCCAGCATGCCCATCCTTCCTTCCTTTTGACTCTGCTTCCCTGTGGGGTGGGCTGCCTGTGCTGACAGGATGGCTGGGAGTGTTGTCCTGTCAGTTGGTTGGCTAAAAGTCCCAAGAGTGTCCCTGTGCTTCACACAACATAACCCAGGGTGGAGGTTCTTTGTGGGATCTTGAGTTAGGATGTGAGGCATTGCATTCTCCCAGGTGGGTTATGTGGAGTTTGTGTTGAGGGGGTGTGTGAGGGGAGGTGCTTGTGACTATGGTCAGTGCTGCAAGTCCTCCTTCCTACCCAGCCAGTCAGTTATCCCACCATGGAACGTGCTTGCATTGCAGGGAGTGGAAGTTGTCTTTCAGGATGTCAGTCAGTGGTGTCCTGCTGTTGGTTGTTGCACAGTTGCCAGCAGGGCCTTGTGCTCCCCACAGCAGTAGCCAGTGTCAGCCATCTTGTCAGTTGTTTTCCACTCCCTGTGATGTGAGCATGGTTCAGGGTGGTGTTGATGGGACAGTTGTGGGGGTGAGCTATGTCTGTGACTATGACTCCCATCATGCTATTGCCTCCACCCCACTTCCCAGCATTCCCATACTTACTTGCTTTTGTGGGGAGTTCAGTGTGTGTGGGTGTGAGAGCAATGGCAAGATGGCTGACAGTGGTGTCCTGCTGTTGGTTGGTGTGCAGTTCCCAGCATGCCCTTGTGCTCCCCACGACACAGCAACAGTGTCAGACATCTTTGATGGGCCTTTCCACTCTCTGTGGGATGTGCATGCGTGAGTGTGAGCTTGCTGGGCCATGTGGTGGGGGATGTTGAGCTGTGACTACGACTCCCATCATGCTATTGCCTCCACCCCCTTCCCAGCATGCCCATCCTTCCTTCCTTTTGACTCTGCTTCCCTGTGGGGTGGGCTGCCTGTGCTGACAGGATGGCTGGGAGTGTTGTCCTGTCAGTTGGTTGGCTAAAAGTCCCAAGAGTGTCCCTGTGCTTCACACAACATAACCCAGGGTGGAGGTTCTTTGTGGGATCTTGAGTTAGGATGTGAGGCATTGCATTCTCCCAGGTGGGTTATGTGGAGTTTGTGTTGAGGGGGTGTGTGAGGGGAGGTGCTTGTGACTATGGTCAGTGCTGCAAGTCCTCCTTCCTACCCAGCCAGTCAGTTATCCCACCATGGAACGTGCTTGCATTGCAGGGAGTGGAAGTTGTCTTTCAGGATGTCAGTCAGTGGTGTCCTGCTGTTGGTTGTTGCACAGTTGCCAGCAGGGCCTTGTGCTCCCCACAGCAGTAGCCAGTGTCAGCCATCTTGTCAGTTGTTTTCCACTCCCTGTGATGTGAGCATGGTTCAGGGTGGTGTTGATGGGACAGTTGTGGGGGTGAGCTATGTCTGTGACTATGACTCCCATCATGCTATTGCCTCCACCCCACTTCCCAGCATTCCCATACTTACTTGCTTTTGTGGGGAGTTCAGTGTGTGTGGGTGTGAGAGCAATGGCAAGATGGCTGACAGTGGTGTCCTGCTGTTGGTTGGTGTGCAGTTCCCAGCATGCCCTTGTGCTCCCCACGACACAGCAACAGTGTCAGACATCTTTGATGGGCCTTTCCACTCTCTGTGGGATGTGCATGCGTGAGTGTGAGCTTGCTGGGCCATGTGGTGGGGGATGTTGAGCTGTGACTACGACTCCCATCATGCTATTGCCTCCACCCCCTTCCCAGCATGCCCATCCTTCCTTCCCTTTGACTCTGCTTCCCTGTGGGGTGGGCTGCCTGTGCTGACAGGATGGCTGGGAGTGTTGTCCTGGCAGTTGTTTGGCTAAAAGTCCCAAGAGTGTCCCTGTGCTTCACACAACATAACCCAGGGTGGTGGTTCTTTGTGGGATCTTGAGTTAGGATGTGAGGCATTGCATTCTCCCAGGTGGGTTATGTGGAGTTTGTGTTGAGGGGGTGTGTGAGGGGAGGTGCTTGTGACTATGGTCAGTGCTGCGAGTCCTCCTTCCCACCCAGCCAGATATCCCACCATGGAACGTGCTTCCATTGCAGGGAGTGGAAGTTGTCTCTCAGGATGTCAGTCAGTGGTGTCCTGCTGTTGGTTGTTGCACAGTTGCCAGCAGGGCCTTGTGCTTCCCACAGCAGTAGCCAGTGTCAGCCATCTTGTGAGTCCTTTTCCACTCCCTGTGATGTGCGCATGGTTCATGGTGGTGTTGATGGGACAGTTGTGGGGGTGAGCAATATCTGTGACTACGACTCTGTTGCAGCGCGTACAATGAAAACTATTCTCCTCCCAGGTTACTTATAGGTCATCCAGGGGCAAACTATATTTCTCATATCCTCATGACGATGGGGCCCATAAACATCGCCTAACACACACACACTCCTGGATTTCCTTTTACACCTTTATGAAATTCTGTACTCCTAGGAGAAGCATGAGAACTAAATGGAGAACACCATTTTGTGTACCGCTGGAAGAGCAAGGATATCTATTTACCTTAATTTGTCACTTTCTTTTAGTTATTTCTTAAGATATTCCTGCTCATTGTTTTGTCGATGAATCATTCATTTAAGAAATTAGTTTATAGTGATTAAGACCAGCTGAATCACAATCAACCAATTACTCATGTCACAATCATTTAGGAAAATAACCACTGAGTCATTTTGGGTTTAAAGAATCTTAAATTTTATATAATTTTAAAAGCATGGAAAGAATTTAATACTTTATTCAATTATTCATTTTTAAATTCACAATTTTATTAAGCATAATCAATTTATTGCAGAAAGGAAATTTTGTCATGAAGCCAAAAACCCTAGTTACCTGCCTAGCTTCCTAATTTAGCCTAATGATTTCTAACCTAACTTTGGGATTAGAAATAGCCTGATTCTCATACTCAACTGTAAAGTTAAGACAGCAACAGCAACTTCAGCTCATCAGCATCAGCTACCTGCAACCCGTCTCCTCTAACAGCCTTTCAGCATCTCCCGCTCAGTAAGGGATCGATCAGGACCACCCAGCACTGGAAGCCACCAACACGACTCTTCTACTCCTCTCCTGACTGTGACTGCAACCACGACTGACATCAACTGCAACTGCCCCTCCCACTAAGAGTAGGCCCTCTTATACCCTAATTCTAACTTTGCTAACTAACTGTTGCAACATTAATATCACGCTTTTCTTTCATTGGTCCATGCATGTCAGCTTATTCATTCTTTAATCAAGTTCTCTTGGATTCAAGGGTCCTTGGATCATTTCCTTTCCCATACGCTTAAACATTTCCATCCGATTCGATCAGTCCATTTGTATCTTCTTTTGACACATTCAAGAACTCCGCAGTCATTGTCCTTTCTCTTGGGCTCCTTTCCCACGGACTCTCTCCTGATCATCACGGCACACTATCAGTTCAATTAGGTCACACCAGCCTTGACCATTTCTTGCATCCTAGCCTTCTCAGAGACATCACGAGGTTCCGGATTTCTACAATTTCATCTCGTATCACATGTTCCCTTACGCCTGCGCACATCTTCCCACTGGCGGCCATTTTACATCGCCACTCGGTTATACTTTTAGAAGCACTAATTTGAGGCAAACAAAACATAATTAAAATAGAGAAAAATATCCCTTTCGTTTCCCTCCCGTCTACGTACCCCAATTAGTTGTTACCTAGCAAAAAGCGACATTTAAGCTGCTCCTTACTTACCATCACTATTGTTTTTGCAACAACACATTTTATTTCTATGAAGCACAAACATGCATTTATTTTATTTAGTACGCTTTTTATTCTTACGTTATGATTAGACACACGGACATTCATTAATAGATTATTTAGCACATACATTGGCATATTACCATTCCCACGTATACAATGTTGATTAATACATTTAAACGAACATTTTTAATTAATTAATTATATAATTTGTTAGGGGTTACATTTTTTTATTTTCCCTGCTCCATCAACTCCCATGATGCTATTGGCTACACTGACTTGCCCAGCATACACAGAATTCCTTTCTTTCAGTGGTCTCCACTGTGTGTTGGTGTTGTAGTGGTGGCTACATGTCTGGATGTGTTTGTTAGTTCTATTTGTGCCACTGCCTAGCTGTAGTTGTAGTTGTGTTTGTACATGTGATGACACAGTTAAATGTAACTTTGAGATGGCATGTGTTGTGTTTATCTGACTGACATACACATTTTGGGATGATTCTGTTCTGGTTGCTGTGTAATTGCTAAGAGTGCATGGTTTGACTCTCCCCTTGACATTGATGTGTGTGTGTATTGTGGCAGAATATTGTGTACATTTTTTGTGTACTCACCAGGCTCTGGGATGTTTTCTAGTCCATAGACGCTCACTGGCGGAAGGATGGCCCGCACCTTCTCCTCCCAGGGCCTGAGGTATACTGGCTTGGCAGGAGGGCCACTGCCGGTGTATTGGCTCAGGAGGTAGTCCTTCTTCAGCAGCTCCCGTACCCTCCTGCGCACGTCATACCACCTGTTCTGGATGTCAGTCTTTGTGCGCAGACATGGTGATTGTGCGTTCACCCTGTTGATGATCCTCTCCCACATCTTTGTTTTCTGGGAGATGGGTGTCTGTTGGACCAGTGTGCCAAACAGCTGTGGCTCTACCCTGAGGATCTCGTCTACCAGGACTTCCAATTCACAATCTAGGAACTTGTGATTCTTCTTTGGGGGCATGGTGATGGGTGGTGATGGTGAGTGATGTGTGTGTTGGTGTGCAGGTGAGGGTGTGTGAGTGTGTGTTTTGCTGGGTGTATGTGAGGTAGCTATTTGTTGGTGTGCTGATGGTGTGTGGCTTGTGTGAGGGATGAGCTGTGGGTGTGTGGTTGCTGTCTGTTGAGTGCTGGCAGTAGAATAGCATTTGCAAAGGATCATGGTTGGGATTTGTGTCCTTTATATGGGTGGAGTTGTGGGTGTGTGTTTGTTCTCTGTCCCCACCCCCCAGTATTTATTGGCTTTGTAATTGCTTGTTTGGCCTTTTTTTGTGTATTTTTCCTTAGTACTTTCTGTGCATGTTGGAAACGTTCTTGTGACCGAGTCGGACCCTGCAGTTGTCTCGTACGGTCTTCTCCGTTTCGTTCACGCTGTGTTTGTGCATTTTTCTATGCTGCGTACGCGTCGGTCGCGGTGTTTTGTGTTACTTCGGCTCACAGTTTTGTATGCGTGTCGGTCGTACGGCTTGTCCTCCGTACGACTCGGTCGTGGTTTTCGCGCCTTGCATCGTACTTTGCGGTTTGGAGTTTGCGTGTACGTTTCGGTTGGATTTGTTCCGGGTGCGTGTCGGTCGGTTCGATTCGCGTGTTTTTCCGGCCGGATTGCTGTTTTCCGTGCGGCTCGGTCGTTCGGCTTGGGTTCAGTACGTGTCGGTTGGATTTTGCACGCCTTGCATCGTACTTGGCGTGTCGGGCGTCACAGGTACGTGTCGGTCGGAATTAATTCCGGCTCCGAGTCGGTCGGTGCTTTTTCCGGCCCGAATCGGAATCGGCCCCTTTGTGTCCTCCTTCTGCCAAATGGTTCAGTAGGGCAATGGTATCTGTCACACATGCCTCTCGGGTCTTTGATGCCACAAGTAGGTCATCAATGTACTGAACCAAAACTGAATTTCCTGGCATGACCAAGGTCTCCAGACACCTTTTCAGAATCTGATTAAAGATTGAAGGACTCTCAGTATACCCTTGAGGAACTCGGCACCATGCCAAAGCACGGTATCCAAACCGGAATGCAAACAAATACTGGCTTTCCGGATGCAAAGGAATCGAGAAAAATGCTTGGCACAGATCAATCACTGTGTACCACTCTGAATCACATGAAATTTGGTAAAGGATTACTGCTGGAGTTGGTACTACTGGACAACAGGGTACTACAATTTTATTAATCTTTCTTAAATCCTGTACTACTCTATATTTTCCGCTTGGCTTTTTTAAAAATTCCTATAATGGGCGAATTACAAGGACTACTCATTATTTCTTTCAAAATTCCCTGTTCAATCATTTGATCAATCACTGGAGTGACTCCTGCAATTACTTCTGAACTCATTTTGTACTGAGGTGTGTTTGGGTACACATCACCCTCTTTCACTGTAACCTGAATCGGATCTACATTTGTCATTAGGCCAATCTCTTTTCCCGTAAAGTCCCATACATCCGACCTCACTGTACTTTTTAATTCTTCAGGCAAACTTTCTTCTGTGAGAAGTGAAAACAACTCATCCACTTCTGTCCCTTGCTTCGCTAACATCATCTTGAATTCAACATCCTCATCAGGTGTCTGAAACGCAATACCATCTGGCGTACAGTAAATGGTACAATTCATTTTGCACAATAAATCTCTTCCCAAGAGATTTACTGGACTTGAGTCACATACCACGAAACGATGCATGTCTCTGAAACTTCCAATATGAACTTCTATTGGATTTGTGACTGGGGTTCTAATATGCTGATTTGAGACTCCTACAACTTGGATAGTTTCTCAGAGAGGGGTAGGTTTGGAATTTCTGCTGCTCTCACAGTAGAACGGGTAGCACCAGTGTCCACCAGGAATGTAATATCATTACCTTCCACCTTTCCTTCGACAAATGGACCTGACTGATCTACCGCTAAAGATGCGTCAAGTAAGCACTCTTCCTCCCCCCTCAGGCACAGTCATTGAGATGAGTCTGAATCATTATCATTGCACTGCAACCAATATTGCGGAACAATTTGCACACTTTGATTCTTACCAATCTGGTCACCTCTGTGAAATCCAGTGTTCGCACTGTACCTCTGCACCTGAGCATTCACATTATTTGGCATGGGAGCTTGTGGCACCTGTAACTGTGGAGTAACTACCTGCTGCTGCTGTTGGTTCACAACCACCTCATTCTGCATCTGTGGATTTAAATTTTGAGCAGATCTACACTCGTTCTTCCAATGTCCAATTTTTCCGCACGCATGACAAGGACATATCTTCCTAGCCTCTTCTTTACTCATTTTACCTCTACCTCCATTGGGTACCTGATCATTTTGATTCTGACCATTCATCTGGTAACCTGTCTGGGAATTATTATTCACTTCTTGTTGCTCTGCTACCTTCACTTGTGCCCATATAATTTTCTCCTTTAATTTTTTATGTCTTGATTCAATGTCATCACTACAATAATTCGCATACCTCAAAATTTCGTCAATTGTTTTACTCTGCCAACAGATCAAATGTTGCTGAATCAAATTACTAATCTCTGGTTTCAATCCAAACACAAAACGATACACAAAATGTCCCATATCTTTGTCTCCACTATTCTCAAATCCGCTGTACTGTTTAAATACTTGTAACAACCTTTCATAATAAGCATGCACTGATTCTTTTGGTTCTTGGGACGTTCTGTCTATCTTAACCCAATCTATTTCTTTAGGGGAAATTTTCCCTTTCAAGAAAGTGATCACCTGATTGTACTTTTTCATCACCTCATCGGATGGTGCACCTGTTTTAGAATCTCTAGGATATTCTTCTTTTGGCCAGTCGACAGTGATTTTACACTCTGTCCACAAATCAGCTGGTACAACAATCTCAAACAAACCATCTAGATCCTTTAACAAAACCTTTGAAACTTTTACAAACCTCTCCACCTGTTTGTACCACTCAACTAGTTTCTCCCTTAACCTAGGGAAGTCATTCGTAAAAGACAATATATCCTGTCTTGACCATGGAACGTGAACATATCCACCACCTGGAACCTCTCTCATCGGACACGCCCTTTCAACTTGTTCTGTTTCTTTTAACGGAAACATAGACACTCTTTTACCAGCAGCTTCTTCTTTCTTTCTCATCCATCTACCTTTCCATCGTTCCACATCTCCCCATTTCTTCAAAATATTCATCAACTCTTTTATCTGCAATCTTTTTCCAGACGCATTCAAACTCTCTAAATCCTTATCAGTGAAAGCCAATCTGTATGATTTCTGCAACACCTTCGATTTTTCTATGTCTATTCCATACTCACTAGCAGCCTCTGATATTTTCTCATGTAAATTCCTCGCTCTCCAAGTAATGCTTTTACACAAAAACAACAGTTCATCATCTCGGTAAGTCCCTAATCTGTCTAGACTTATCGTACCAATAATCATCTCTTCCAAATCTACTTTCAATTGGCTCACATTTATACTCTGTGGTTGAGGTTTTTGCCTTTCCATTCCTTTTATCCAATCATTCTGTTCCTCTGGGGAAGGACCTGCTGAACTCCCTGTCGCTGAAATAACATTCAGTCCTATTCTCCTTGGATCTATTTGCATACTTCTTCTAGGGGTTTCTGTTATCATCTCACAAACTGGAAGATCTAACAATGTAGTATTTGTGTCAGCCTGTCTATCCTCATCCGGTACCATCAATGCTTCTGCATTCAGACTTAACTGATTTAATTTCTGGACCTGTTCTATTCTTGCCTTATTTAGTATGTCTAATTCCTTTTCTCGCACTACTCTAGCTATTTCTGTGACTTGTGGAGTTAATGTGGTTCCCAATTGTGGCACACTTGGGGATACCTCACTTGGACTTTCTTGGTATGGCGGAGGTCTTTTGGTCATAATGTCCTCCAACAACTCATCATCAGAATCATTTGCATCATCTCTTAAACTTGAAGTTTCTATATTTTTCTTTTTCTCTTTACATTTGCCTCCTGTCTGATCTTCAGCAACCAAAACTGGGTACAAACCTTCAGTTACCACAGCTCTTCTATATCTTTTCATTGTATCCTCTCTTCTCTCAAAAGGGTACCTAGGCCCAAAGCCTCTGTATTTCCTACCACCTCGATATCTCTCTCTTTCGCATGCTTCTACCTCCCATTCCTCTAACGCTTCATACTGTGTAGGTCTGGGATTTGGCTCTAATGAACTCATTCGATTCCTCAAATTCTGCAAAATCCTCATATTAAATGAACCATGCTGTGGAAAAGCTATAACACCATCATCCTTTGTATATTCCACACAATTCTCTAACCATGTACACGTATGGTATCCTCGCTCCAGCATCATATAAGCAGCTGGCGTTCCTGGATGTGGAACAAGAACTCCCTCTCTAGTCACTATTGGTTTATCTTTCTTAAAGAAATTCTTTATTTTCTTTAACAACTTCATTTTTTCGAACTCTTTACGCAAATGTATCACAACAGAACACACAAAGAAACCTTTCCGTAATTCTTCTTATTCTATTTGCTAGTTCTCGTCCAATACCAGCGCGACTCACACCAACCGTCCAAACACGGCTCTCTACATATCTGCTATCTCAACCAATGTCAGCGTGGCTCACACCAGCTAACCAATCACAGCTCGGTACATGCCCGCTGCCTGACTAATACCAGCGTGGCTTTTTCTGACGTCAGTATTACTCCTTCTACTGACCCTCCCTTTACAAAAGAATACGGCAATATTTTCTACGTTTTCTTAATCAAAAATTCTGTTAGTAACAACACAGAACAATGCTACCTTGTCTGCTCCACTAAATAAAGAGATAGTTTTCACTCTCCTTCGAGAAGTTCTTTCACTTCAGGCAAAACGACGACCAGTGTTATTTTACTTTTCAAACAAGCTACAGGTGGACATATTACTCCTCTAGGGATAAGGCCAAAGTTTCGCAAGAGGACTTTTTGGTGTAAAAGAGGTCTTGGTACTCCTCTGGGGATAAGGCCAGAGTTTCGAAAGTGGACCCTTCGCTATTTCAAATACTCTTCTCACATACGAAATTGTCCCTAAATATAACACCTACAGCCTTCCGCCGTACAGTATTATAACAACAGACAAAGTACTTCTGCAGTGTGATTTCTTTATCCACACTCTTCTTCTGCCTACTTCAGGCTAAATTCCATGATTCCTCAGGTACCTCCGTACCTGTACTTCTAGACAACATAGAACAGGACACTAACTTTTTCTTGTTAAAACATATAATCAATAATCAATAATTATTACCAAACTAATCAATAATTAAACCGTCCTCTGCTACCAGAAAACTGATCCAGCGCGACACTTAATCAGGGATCAATACTCATCAATAATTCATACAATGGCCCGCCCCATACACATTCACCCAAATCCCTGATGCGCTGGGGGTCAAGTTTTAAAGATGTGAAAAATAGTTTTCTTCACAGATTCATGTTTAACAATCCTAAATACATAACTAGACCTATAAATCAACTCTCTTTCCTATCGGTCGATGGACCAATTAGTTGAGAAGTTGATGGTAATAATAAAACTAACTGACTATCTAAACGGCTAAATAACTACAAACTCTTGGTAAGTTTAAAACAAAGTTTATCTCAAATAAAGGGTTTTGCTCATCGTACACAGGTCACAATGCAAACAAAGAATTTCACACATGGGAGAGAAAATCAAACAGCAATGCAAACAATATCAAACTCATCACAATTAACAATATGCATATGAGAGAGTGGATAGATGAAGAGACATAAGTTTCAGCAAAAGTAATGTGAAACAATATACTTATGACGGAGTGGATAGATGAAGAGACATAAGTTTCAGCAAAAATAATGTGAAACAATATACTTATGACAGAGTAGATAGATGAAGAGACATAAGTTTCAGAGACAAGAATACATTTGCAAATAATTATGCAAAGTACGAGTCAGAATAATACAAACCCAAAGGATCTGTGAAATACCACCCCCTTGGCCGAGGGGATAGTGGGGGTTCCCCGAACTAGAGCCAGGGAACAAAGATTTCAGAGACAGAAACGGAAACAGGGACAGGAACAGCTAGGCCTCTCTGCAAACCGACGAACAGCGACGCATCTCCCCTCTCAATCTCCTACCGCTGCCTAACAACCACACCCCCAAAGGCACCCCAGTTATACCCTAAAACTTACATGTCCAACCCACATTAATTGAAACATTTCACGAAACTCGACAGTTCATTGGATGCTCGGGGAGGTGGTGCATCACACCACTGTGATTTCATTCATTAGTTGTTCATGAATATAATTCTACATCCTTTCTCATTACCTCATACTGACTCGTTCACATGATTTATTATATGATACAATTAATACATTTTCGCACAGCTTTTCCAACAATGTCCACAGAACAGTCTTTAGTCCCATGGTCAGTCACATCCTTTTTGGCAGGCAATCAATGTTCTCTGTGCTGCTTTAGCCTTGAACTGATGTTAATCATCCGCAGCGCTCAGCACTTCTGGCTGCTCTGTCATGACATTTTCGCTCTCACTCCAACCCCTCCTCTATCCGGCCAGCTTAAGAAAAATGAAGGCTCATTTCAGCTCACTACGACAATAAGAAAATAAGCATTCATTAATTACATTGAAATGCACTTTTCACTTTTTACCACCCACCTTTGCACTATCCCCTGTTACATGTTTTCCTAGCAGAATCTTAAGGCAAAAGTGGCATTATTCATTATTTTTAAAGCAAGATGCAAGATGCGGAATATAAAATGCAGCTTAAACATGCATTAATTCTGTTTTCTTTCGAAACGCAGTTTAGTATGCGGCCTAGTTCTTTCATGCATTAGTTTTGTTTCTTTAGAGGCGCAATGTAAAGTGCGGCCTAGTTCTTTCATGCATTAGTTCATGTTAGTACACGCATGCGCAAAGCAGTTTCCCACATGTTCATGTAATGTGTATTTTAAACTGTTACTGCACACTGTTAGCACGTATTATGGGGGTGTTAATTCGAGCAGGTTTCTTTCTGCGAAATCCTGCTCCATCAATTTATATTCACCAGGATTGCTGGTTTAAGAATCAGCAACATTGCAGAGGGCTTGGTTTCCTTCCCCTTGATCATTCTAAGATAATCGTGGGTGCTGAGATGTAATATAAAGTTTACTTTGAAAACACTCTTTCAGGTGGCATCCCCGATTCCCATCTTACTTGGGTTCAACATTGCCTTCTCCACTATCTCTGTCATTCCTTTGTATACATAATTGTCTTTTGTTCCACTGCGTTTTAATAGATGGGTCGTAATTGCAAGACTATCTGCGTTCAATGTCGCATCATGAGAGTCTAAGCTACCAGAGGCCTGTAGCAAACCAACCACAGGATGAGCAGGTCTTTTTCCTGGGTTCAGTTGTCAGGGGAGCAGTATGATCTCACAATACTAAAGGTTAAGGGTTAACTGAAACTGCAGGCCTGGGCTGGTAACGGTTCCACCCACTGAGCTACTAGTCCTTCTTGCATACATTTTAAAACAATTCAACAGATTTTGGTGGGGAACTGATAATCTATATGTGAATTGAACATATTCAAATACTTCCTTCATCATGTCTTTTTTTACTCTTTATTAACTTTTTTATACAAAAATATAGGTTCATAAAACCTCTTCTACATATCAGATGCATAACAATCTCAATTACTGTTCAAAATGCCTTACTAAATCCTTTTACATTTATATTCACACACAGTTCATTGATCTATTCATCTTTTGTATCCTCTTAGTACTTCAGAAGAATAGTCTGTGCACTGACTCACTAATTATCACAGAGTTCATGCAAGACGTATATCTTATTCCAAATATTAACACAGGCACCACTTCTTTCTCTAGTTTTATTAAACACAGTGAAGTCAGCAGGGTGAAAGAGAAGTGCATTGAAAAGTATTGTGCATAGACTGGTAGGTTATGAATACTTTTTTACTTTGAAGGCTGAATAGCACAGTACAGGAATTCAGTGGGATTTTCTTGTTTGACATGATGACAAGAAATATTTTTGGTCAATAAAACTGAAGTAAATGGCGCCTGTGTTAGTTCTGGGAATAAGATGTCTGTCTTGATCCTGTTGCTATAGAATTGGAAGTTAAAACCCAAGGAAACGTGATATAGTTTAGCCCATTCACAAGGAGTGAGGAAGGGTCCTATATCTAATTATAGCCCTGAAGACTGTAATCTGTGATAATTAGTGACTCCGTGCAAATACTATTATTTTTTTTCCATTGTCCATGCCCAATTAATCTGTGAATTCTTAAATGTTGAAACATCACAGCCATACCGCTAATTCACATACATTGTAAACAACCCTTTTTTCTATCCACTTGCAATGGTAAGTAATTCAAAATAAAGTGTAATTTAAAGTTCCCAACTTAATGTCAAAAGGACCTGTTATATCCAAGGTGAGCTGAGGATTATGAGCTTCATCAGATCTACAGTGCTCATTTCAGGCTTCTCATTTACAGTACAAGCCACGCACTCTTTAAAAAATTCTTCAATGGCTCTATTTTACGTTGGTCAGAAAAAGTCTCATCTATCATGCTGTTTCATGGACCTCCTTTTAATGTCTTTCTCAAGGCCTCTCTTTCTCAATGTTAACAGCACCACCATCAAGCCTAGTCATCTGACCTGGGGCGGGCCCTCTGCTATTGCGGAGGAGCGTCACCCCATCGTCAGCACCCTCAAAAACATGAAAAATAAAACAGGTTTAAAACCCGTTTTATAATAGTTTTATTTTTTTTGTGCGGGTCTTGGGGTTGGGGCCAGTGTGATGACAGACACAACTTGCTGGTAAAAGCTCATTTTCTGAAGTGCCCAGCTGACCAGTTGCAACTGAACCTGATTGAATCATGCTGGTGGCTACTGCTGGAGTCACACAAAAAAGAGAGAATTCCCTTTTCAATGAGATCAGATTTTAAACAAGATGAAAATACAAGTGGTTATAAAAACCTACCTCCAACTTGGAGCATGTTATATAGATGTTAATATTAACACAAACAAAAACTTCAGGTATTATAACAAAAAAGAGGGGACAGAGAAAACCACCCACAGAAATATTATCCACATTGCTAAAGTATGTCGCAGTAATGGCTAAAAAATATAATCACTACAGAAAACAATTAACAATCATGTACTCATACGCAAGTTATTTATTTAAAACCATAATACATGCATATAAAAACCAAAATGGCTTATTTAAAAAAAAAAACATTTCAAATATCCATTTGTAAAATACAAATTCATGTATCTATCAGTGCGTTTTATAAGAGAAAACTTTTTTTCTTGATTACATGAATTACATTTATATTCATTTCGTTGTTCCAAAACAAACTATCAAATACAAATTAAAATTATTCCAAAGAATAAAAGTTTTGTCGACACAGCGTTTCGGCACAAAGTTTCTTCGCCTTCTTCAGTACAGAAAATATTTCAATCTTATCTAAACAGCAATAAAACATTATCAGTACATTTAAACATTCCATAGTTGACAATTTTTACAGCACAACACCTCATAGCAGCAACGTGAACTATACTATTATTTATTGCATCTCCCAAAACAACTCATTATCCAAAAGATATCCACAACATCTAAGTCCTGTGGTATATCCTACAAGTCACTTATTACAAAAAGTTTTTTTATAACAAAGAAATTTTCTATAATATATCACATGATCCTTGTTCTTGTATGATCATTTGTTTATCACTAAGAACCCTCACAGGGAGGGGGACTAGAAAAGAAAGCCTTACCAGATAAAATTCAGAGACCCAGAAGAAAGTTGTCTCTTACTTAAATGGCAATAATAAGTGGAGGGGAACTGTATTTTTCTCCCGTAGTCCACTAACCAAAGGCATCTATCAAAATATATATATAAAAAATATTATATATTAAAAACCATCAATTAATTTGGCCAAAGAACTTGACATACTTTTTGTGAGCAACTCACATTTACATTTACACCCACCTATGTGGTCGTCTCTCAGTTGTATTCGACTCACACTTTTGGCATCGTTGTTAAATTTCCCTGATTTAGACATGTACGGTAGAGCGTAAAGATTGTCTAAAATGTAATGGTACAAAGTACACATATTTACCCAACCCTGGAAGGCATACTATTCATGAGAATCTCACGTGCCTTAAGCTAACAAGGTAGTTTCTTACCTGGCAATTCCCGATATTGCCGCACTATCGCCTTGCTTTTTAAAATTGCTATCAGGCTCAATTGTAGCGGCCCAGGTTATAACGGCCCAGGTTAAATAATCACTGGACACAGTATGTTCTGAAAATTAAGACAATTTTCAATTTATGCCTATACGGCACCAGCGTAATTAATATTGATGCTGTTAGAAACTATACTTCATATTAAGATGTTTCATTAAATTAATTGCTTTAAGTAGGATACTTGCTGTTTTTTTATCAAAATTACAAATCACCCTTTATATTATGTGATGTAAGACACCACCCAAGATAGTCCAAACTCTGTTATGTTATTGCAGGTTTCAAATTGAAAATAAAACAATTCTTTTTTATTTTTATAAAAAAGAGGGTTAAATTCCTTAAACTAATTTAAAAGACCTGAAAGTCAAGCGAAAACTGCCTACAAATTAATATTTATGTTCCGCTAGGACTCACCGATTGCTCACTCTACCATTCTTCCGTCTCACTTCTTTCTTCCAGTATGACAAACTCGAACTGCTGGAGGTTACTCGCTTTTATGGCGGGAAACCAGTAAATAGACTAGACCTAAACCCTTCACTTCCTCTGCACTCCATGTTGGGAAAGTGCTGACTGCCATTTTGAAAGTATTCCCAAAAGGGGGCAGCCATCTTGGAAGGGTTTTTTTTTTTTTTTTTAAATAAGCCATTTTGGTTTTTATATGCATGTATTATGGTTTTAAATAAATAACTAGTGTATGAGTACATGATTGTTGATTGTTTTCTGTAGTGATTATATTTTTTAACCATTACTGCGACATATTTTAGCAACGTGGATAATAATTCTGTGGGTGGTTTTCTCTGTCCCCTCTTTTTTGTTATAATACCTGAAGTTTTTGTTTGTGTTAATATTAACATCTATATCACATGGTCCAAGTTGGAGGTAGGTTTTTATAACCACTTGTATTTTCATCTTGTTTAAAATCTGATCTCACTGAAAAGGGAATTCTCTCTTTTTTGTGTTACACAGACCCGTCCCTTTTCTAAAGTATCAGGGTACCTCCCTTATTTTGTTGGAATTACTGCTGGAGTCAGTCATTTCCCTCAAGTGCTGTTCTAAGGTCCTGGGACCCTTGACTGTGTTAAAGTGCAGTCCTACTACCATCTTGAAAAACTGGAACATGATACCTTTAGGCTTCAAAGACCTCTGTAAGATTGCGATAAACATGCCAAGTCAGTCTGGTGAAGGTGCATTGCTGCAGGGCCAAAGATTCAAGTTGTTCCAGCTTGAAGCCATTTTGCAGCAGCAAATCCATTTTAGTGGGACGTCATGGAGACAGATATAAGGGCTTGTGGAGCCCTGTTTAGCTATAGCTTGCAGCCTTGGCCAACTGGGAGAATATGAACCTCAAAAAAGTGTCCTAAGTCTGAACATTTAATTCTTCACTGGGTGAAGGCACCAAAAGTATCCATCCAGAGACACGCCTTCCTTGGGAGTGATTTTTTAATTTCTCCCACTCTGAGCTTTCCAGCCAAAAGTCAACAACTTCACCAGGTCCTCGTCAGATTGCTATATGGTCCCGTAGAGCCATTCTCGTCTTTGCTCCGCTGAGGATTTTTTACTTCAGTAAAACTTCTGACTGAGAAGAAACAAGTTTCTGTATCTGAAGCAAGCCTGTGCACACGTCTAAATTACGTTGCAGAGTAAGTACTCTGTCTATTGAGATCCAACAAACACATGCAGTGAGTACATAAATTCAGAAACAATCAGCAATACAGAAGATTTGTTATGTTCTTCTTTAATCTTGCAAGGTTGCCCAGCTGCATGTGTTTGTTGGATCTCAATAGACAGAGTATTTACTCTGCAACGTAATTTAGACGTGTGCACAGGCTTGCTTCACATTTATCACACCTCTGGTTTGTAACTTAGGGGGTTCAGGGTTAACCCCTTCCTGTTGGCACGTCCCACGATTACTACATAGAGACTTGCGTATAGCCGCTGCAGGCGCCACATCCTACCCACTCACATAAACCCTGCATTTGCTCCAAGTTTCTGTATCTGACCAGCGCTCCACCATGATCATCCTTAAATTGCGCCAAAGTGTTGCTCAAACACAACCAGATGACTGCATTTGGCACTTAATGCATTTTGACTCTTTCTTTATATTAAAACTTTAAAAATTCACATCTCCGGTTCCCCCATTGGAGTTTTGATGTTTTGCTGTCTTTTTGTTCAATAATTTTTCTCTTTTTACAGATTGGTGTGAGATTTTTATTGTGCTGTGTTTTTGACCTTTTAACTGTTTTTCTGTACTTCTGCATGTTTTACGCATTTTCTTAAGATAAGCTTGCCTGCTCTGTGCCATGGCTACCTTTACTAGACCTAATAAGAATAGTGACATTATCACTTGTGGTAGACTACCCCCCATCCAAACTAGTAATCCACTTTCTCACAATAGTTTACCATAAGTCCTTGTGGTGGTTATGAAAAGGAATGCAAGGCTTGTGTCTATATAGAGTTCAAAACTGTTCTGGGAAGTATTCCTTTAGCTGCTGGAATAGACTAAGATGTACACCTACAAATGTCTAATAACCCAACATTCAGAAAACAAAGAGGAATAAAAGCATGCACTTACCTTTTTCTTCATAGTAATCCAACAAACTTAATATAAATCCATTTATGACTATTATCCTCATACCGCGGAGACACGTGAACTTCAAAATACTGGCCACTTTCCCAACTGACCTGTTTCTTCGTCAAGGTACTTCATCAGAAAAGTCATCATTTGACAATGTCATGAAAAAAAGTAAAATGGGCACAGTGACAATGTTCTGTAAGCTCTGCTGACCAACCAATCATGGTGATGGAGCTTTGGCGGGCACCAATAGCCTGCTTAGGTTGGAGAAAATCAGAAAATATTTAAATGCTATGCTTTCTGTATAGTCCTGGTTTTGATATATCTCTTCAAATGAAGAGTGAACCATAAACATTGATTCAGCATCAATTTAGAACTGATTGTACAGACCACGCCAATATGAGAACCCTCATATATTTCATATTGCCAGGCTCAGGACATTCAGTGAAACATTTAGTTAGTTAAAGTTTGGGATTTATGTTCATCTCTGTGAGAAATCCAACAAAAGTTTGAGAAATTGTGTTTAAAAAATGAAAAGAATCCTACGTTTCATTATTCTTTTAGGGTGCTTTACAGTGGGAAACTATGTTTACCAACTGAAGCAATTGAGCAATTGTCACACAGCAAATGTCAACTTCGCCATACACTGCCCATGCAACCTATTACATATGGGCCAGACCACCCAGATGATAAAACAGCGCATCATACAGCACAAAAGTCGCATCAGATGCAAAGTGGAAAATGCCCCTATGGTATCCCACTATATTGAAAAAACCACTCAGAAACAGATATGATATGGCAAGTGATTGACCAGCATACCTTCCCGTTACTTGGAGGTGACCTTTTACAACTCCTGAACAGAGGTGAATGCCACTGGATAACACGATGTAATTCAGTAAATCCAGGTCTCAATACTCTGGAGGAGTGGAATAGCACACTCTCCACATAGACATGACCTCGCCCTCATGATTCTTACCTCAAATACCTTCTGGTATTCTCTCTCTCTCTGCACATTTATTTACTTATGAACGAAGGCTCTTGGCCTATATAGAATGTTTTACCCAATTGTTGAATCATATATACACTGACAATTCCATTCCTTTCCAGTTGTGTACAAATTAATAATTTATTTTCTATTCTATACACTTGATATTGAGATTGTTATTTATTGGATATAATATAACATGTGCATAACCTGTATAATTTACACCAGGGACCCTTGTATATGTCCCCATTTCCTCATGTCATAATCCTTTGTCTATGAAACTGCGGATAAGCACAAGTATGTATATAACTAGATTGATATTAGAACTCACTGTATGTACTCTTCTTTCCTAAATCTCCTCTACTTTTTCTATATTACAGAGGGTACTATACCTACTACTGCCATGTGATTGACATGTACAGAATTGATTATTAGGAATGTAGTTTTTTATGTATAAATATCTTTCCCTGATTTTACCTTTCACTTCACATAGACACATGTTTCCCTCTCCAGCCTCCAGTTCTTTCTCCCCTTGTCTCTCTTCCACATCCCCCAGGGCTACTGGATCACTTTCTTTCTCCCTCTCGGGCCCAGTCTAGTGTTCTCAGTAGCCGGGCCCCTATAACCCTAGCGACCATTTCTGTATCCACGCTACAAACTGTATGCCTGCTGGCCCAAGAATAATGACCGCCGCACATTTTCTGTTTATGGAAAAGCTCTGATAGAGCAACACGTACATGAGGTAAGCTGACACGTGCCCCATGCCACCCATTCTAAAAATACACTAGAGATTGCGCCCCGAACTGTATATTTTATTACAAATACACTATTTTCTTCTCCTTTCAGCCTCGAAACTCCAGACAATTTGTGGTATCCGGTGCCAGGGATAACACCACTGTATCCCTTCATGCACCTGCAGCCCGATCCATGGGCAAATTGGGTCACTTGCACGCCCTCAAACCTGGATGGTAAGAGCAATTGACCACTCCTTTTAAAATACCTTAAAGCCTTTACCACCTCCATTGTTTGGGATTATTTCTTAATCCAAACTGGCTCACACAGCCTCTGCGTGATCATCTCCCTTATCTGAATACACCCTCCCTTTATTTCAGATTTTAATGAGTTCCGCACAGCCCATGCACCTCATCTCACAGGCGCAGTCTACTACGCACCTCATCCGGATCCTCCCCAATCAACTCTTGGGTTGAATTGCCCACCTGAAGCCAAATGGTATCAATTTGGATTCCCTCACTTTACAAATCCATTAGGTAGCTATTTACACACCAAACACCTCTTCCCCTTTACAAATTGCGCCCCCCTTTCTATCCTGTATCTTATTCTAGACCCAAATTTTTGTCTCCAACGTGCAGCAACGACTGATTCATTGTGTAATCCTGTCTTGATGTGAACAATGGCCCCGCATCTCTAGATTTGTTACGTGCCCACTGGGAGGGTTGGTTGGGCCCCCTAGAAGATGCGGATTGGAGGGACGCTCTCATGGCCCCCAAGACCTTGACGACCTCCTCCAAGTTGCGTCTAGTCCGACTCTACACACTGTCTACACATGACATACCTCACTCCTGCGCGCCTATCCAGCGCCCGTCTGCAGCCCTCCCCGACCTGCAAGCGATGCAATCACGCCCCTCCGGACTTCTACCCCATGATTTGGCAATGCCCTGTCCTTGCACCATTCTGGGCGGGAGTGGAACTGGAACTCACACAGACCCTGGGGTGGACGGTTCCCCATGATCCAATACGTTTGATCCTGGGTGTGTTTGATGGCCTCGATGGATCTCGGGCCGATAAGCGCTTCCTTGGAACGGCGGTGGCGGTGGCGAAGCGAGATATAGCGGCACTCTGGTCTCAGGCCAAGCCCCCTACTATACGGAAATGGAGACGGGGGTGGATTGGTGTGGAACTCAAGAGGAACCCCTCTTTGAAGCCAGGGGCTGCCCCGAGCTTTTTGGAAAGATTTGGGGTAAATGGTTCAATCTATTGTCCTAAGGGGTGTGTGTGTTTCTTGAACAGAGATAACCGTATGCAAGATTTTACCCTAAAGAATGATTTACAAGTCTCTGTCGTCTCACCTACGGCTGTATATTATCCAAATAATGTGCTTGATTTCGCTGCCAATGTAATTTGTGGTTTGTTTTTAAAATCAATAAACTTGATTATCCCCCCAAAAAATCCTGTCTTGATGATGACCTGAACTCATACAGGTCGAAACGCCATTGACTACTCAGCGTACTCTCAGCCTTCTTGGTTCCTAACATATTCTCAAATAGTTTTTCTCTCACTGTTCATGTTATGTTTCCATTTTAAAACATTGCACCGTCTTCGCTTCGATGATGACCTGAACTCATACAGATCGAAACGCTGTTGACTACTCAGCGTACTCTCAGCCTTCTTGGTTCCTAACATATTCTCAAATAGTTTTTCTCTCACTGTTCATGTTATGTTTCCATTTTAAAACATTGCGCCGTCTTCGCTGCTTATTCCCCTACAACTTGTGTCTCACTTGCGCCGTTCACCTTTTCGCGAGAACTTGGTATGCACTGAATTTGTGGATTACACTTGCATATAATGTAATTTTGCTGACAGAACTAAAACGTACTGTATTAGGAGTTAAATAAAGACCGCACTATCCAAGTTTGGTGTTATTTCCCGTTTCGGTGCTTTTGCAACTTATTTTGCACCATATCTAATTGTCTCTCAAAAATATTACCTGTTGAGACATTGTCGTTTGTTATAAATCGGTTTTCTAAACATGTGTTCCCTTTCCAAAATATATGTGGCCGTTCTTGACTACATTTTTCCTTGGATTAAACATCTTCCCAAATATCGTAGGAGCTTACACCTACTCATCAATGACATCTTCTTACCCCCTTCCTCGCTGTTGTTTCCTTTTTTAACAAATGTTTTAAAATATTTTTCCCCTCATAGTCCTAAATCTTTCTGAGCAAAGCATTTCTTTTTTAATTAACACCCCCATAGCATTGAAGTATGTCTCAGACCCTTCCCTCCACTGTTCCTCTAACAGTGCTAGAACCCCACTTGTCAAAAGAAAAGTGGCAGAGGTGCAAGAGTCTTTCTGTTAGTCGCACATTTCTTACGGACAGCATACTCCTGGGTCCAAATGCTATTTATCCAGTGTCAAGACAAATGCAGTTTGATCAAGTGGAATGATTTTAAACAAGGGTATCAGTACAACATGCTGAAGGTATGCTTCCATGTTCCAGTACTAATGCAACCACAAAAGTTCCCATCTTTCTTCTGTTGCAGCATTCACTCCTTGGAGGAATACGGTACTAGGCTTCAGACTTGCTCCTTTTTCAGAGCAGTGCAGCACCAGGTCTACTTTCGCATAATTGCATTTCAATACACCTTAAAAATAGCTTTCCTCTCTACCAAAAAGTCAAGACAAGAACCTCGTACGATATTTTCACATACTATAGCGGCCAAGTACATTTCATGCAATACATATATTTGTGTAATTTTTTGTTTTTATAAAAAATGTGCATTTCAAATAAAGAAAACTGCAACATTCATCAACCATAAAAATAGCTTTCCTCTCTACCAAAAAGTCAAGAAATTGCATCCTGGAGAATGCTGATTCAGTACCATGTGTGTTCTCAACTGAACCCTCAGTGTAGGTACTGTGTAATGTCAGTGCATGACCTCTTCAGAAAATCCTATTAAAAATCTGAAATGCAACATTTTCTGGCCCCAAAACTGAAGGAAAGTTTCTATATATGACTCACAAATCGATTTCTAGTCCGATTTACTGCCAAGAAGTAATGTGATTTAGAAAGCAGGTTGAAGAAGAAATTTAACACAATATTATATGTGTTAAATTCCTTATGAAATAGATTGCATACTGTGATATGAATAGATAGCATGATGTAAAAACACTGTTAACTTCCTAGGCCTGCAGTTTATGTGACTTTGATGCAAAATTACATAAGCGACGTGCCATTTTCAAGCACAGTATGTATGGTAATAAAATGCAACATGGGATGTAGAATAATAAAACAAATTTCAAAGGTTTATCACATTGGGAAACATTTGTCTTTCTTAAGAGAGCACATCTAAAAAGCTCAATAATCAATAATGTTCACAGAAGATTAAGGGCCAGATGAACAAAGTTTTGGCATTCGGTTTGCATTACTTTTTTAATGCAGAGCTAACGCAAAATCCTCCTTGGTATATACAAAGTACCAATTGGCTCTTTGGGTGGCTTTGCACAAAAAAAAAGTAGCACAGCACATTGCACTGCCTTGATTTGCTTTGCATCAGAACAGCAACCCATGGGTGGTGCATGGGCATTTCCTGTTACACCTGTCAGTCTTAGGGTTGTCTTCCCCCAAACCTTTTGCCTACTTACCTGCATTTTTCCGCTGACATTCGGTTTTGTTGGCCTTAGGACTCTGTGCACTTTACCACAGCTGACCAGTGTTAAAGTGCTTGAGTTCACTCCCCTAAACATGGTTAAATTAGTTTACACCTGATTGCCATATTTAAATTAATTTTAAGCCCCTTGTATATAGTGGTATACCATATACCCAAGGCCTATAAATGAAATGCTACTAGTGGGATTGCAGCACTTATTGCGCCACCCCTTAAGTAGCCCCATAAAACATGTCCCAGATCTGAAATTGCAGCCTGAATGTAGTTTTAAACCACCAATTCAACTTGGCAATAAAACCCCTTGCCAAGCCTTAAACTCCCCCTTCATTGCATATAAGTCACCCCTAAGATAGGCCCTAGGTAGCCCATAGTGCAAAGTGCACTGTAATTAAAAGGTGGGACATGTACTTTAAAGTTTTACATGTCCTGGTGGGGAAATACTCCTAAATTAGTTTTTCAGTTCCGTGATCCCTAGCTGTCCCATAGGATAACCGTGGGTTGTCTTATTAAATTTAAAAAGTGTTAACGTTTGATTGAGGACAGAAAAGCATTTCATGTTTGGTATCTATGAAATTGTAATTAAAAATCCTATTTAATGATAAAGTCAGATTTTAAATTACAATTTTGAAAATGCATCTTATTGAAAGTTGGTATGTTGATGCCCTAAGCCAGTTGGTGCCTGTATCTTCTCCTGGGTCACAGGACTGGGTGTAACTGACAGATTTTGTGAATCCTCCCAGGCAGTCACACAATAGAGAGATTAGGTGTGCTTCAATGGGCCATCTGCTGGCAGAATAGGGGGCGGATCTGGGCACAGCCCCACTTGCATCTGACTAGGCTGTGCTCTGCCTTCACACAAGGGTTTTCCACTTCCACATAGTCTCTGAAGCCAGCTTGGAGCCAAGGCAAAGGAGTCTGGAAATTCCAAGCAGTTCAAAGAGAAACCTCAAGAAACTTCTCCCAACTTCAAAGGAGGCACCAGATATAGAAATAGGGTACTCAGATCCACTCTTCAGTTCACTTTCTGGACCTTTGGATGGACTCTCAGAGGACTGCGACTGAATTTCGGTCACAAAACCTTGATACAGAACACTGGAAATCGCTATTTGGAAGGGACGCCATAAACACGCCCCTTCCAACTAACGATTTCTACACCAAAACTCCGATTCTAAAGAATCGCAGTTTGGATGACTGTGCATTTGGAAAAGCATTTTTACCATCGCAAACAGCTCCATCGCAAACAGCCCAATTTTGTTAATCAGGCCGTTTGCGACGCAAAAAATGCTTTCTAGATATGGCCGTTAGTTCGAACATAGAAATCTTCACTGCAACTTCATCCAGAGGCTCCCTGACGATGACACTCCCTCCTCGGACAAAGCTTGCAACCCTAACCCACTGAACTTTACCTTCTCCAAACATTTTTCTTGAAAATTCTTCTAAATCCAAAGGTAAGGTCTGATTGGGCCCAATCCATTTCTCGTATCTGAACCGTGCCATATTTTTCAACTTTAGCCGGTCTCACGTGACTAGATGTCCACCATTGGCATTTTAATCTTTTAGGCATTAATTTTTACTAAAAAATTAAAAAAATACATTTCTTGAGTTCTACTGACTGGAGATTTGTGTTTTATTTTTACTTTCTTGCTGTTTGAGTGCTGCATAAATACTTTACACATTGGGGGATATTCTCAAGAGCGTGTGTTAACTAATGCCAAAATCGCTTAACGCAACTTCTCACATCGCAGTCTATCGCGGGAAAATAACACAGTGTCAACGCAGTATTCCCAACCCGGCGGCAACATGCGATAGTCACACGAGAACGCAACAAATGCCCGCGTTAAAATTAACGCGACGCTGAATAAAAGCGAAACACGAACGCCCAAAAAGTTGCAATGTCCCAAACCGCGAAACAAAAAGCAGCGATAACCAGCGACAGGCCTGCGATTCCCACGCAACATGCGGGAAAATGCACTATAAAAGCAGAGAAATAAAAAAAATATATATGCAACTGCGTAGCACCATGGATGCACCCGGACCGAGTGCAGAGGACAACGCAAACCCCACAAGCCCCACAGATGACCAGCCAGGAACCCCGGTGCAAAGGAAGGGCAAGGAGAAGAGGAAGAGGAAGACGGGGCAGTCCGCAGGAAAACCGGATCCTCGTCACGGAGGTGACAGGACACTACCAACAACTGTTCGTCACCTCCACTGTGTCATCGGCCCCACAAACGGAAATATGGCAGCACATCGTGAACAACGTGAATGCAGTCGGCGTGTCGAGGAGGACAATGGAAAAGGTCAAGAGGCGCTGGAATGATGTGAAGGGCAAAACCAAGAAGAAACCCGATGCCAACATGAAAGCAGCAACGCAGATTGGAGGTGGGGGACCAGCGGCACACCAGGAGCTGGATGACATTGAGAAAATGGTGGCCACAGTCATCAGTCGGGATACGGTGCCAGGAGTCGGGGATCGGGACACTGCTCAACATGACCTGACACAACATCAACAGGGTGAGTACCGACCAGGGACTGGGGGGACGGGGGGAGATGGGCACAATGGCACACATGCACAATTAAGTACAGCACACTGCACACCCACAATGTCCCTGATCCCCGTGCCACACTGCAGCACACATACAGTAACTCAGGGAATGTGTGTTTAAATTAATTTATTTGCACATGCTGTGCCTGTGGTCATTTTGTACTGTCTCATGATTGCTAAGGACTGACACAATATGACGTCCTCATGTGAAGAAATTGTCAATGATGGTGTTCCTACGGGCTATTCCACTGGCTATTCCTGCTGCAGCTGCAGTGGGGTGTGGTCCACCTGCCTCATCTTCCTCATCATCGTCCGGTGCATCTGGCACTTTTAGCCATGGGGCATTGGTGCGTACACATATGTTGTGCAACACGCAACATGCAACGATCATCTTGCACACGATGTCTGGGCTGTACAGGAGCCTCCCACCTGTGATGTCCAGGCACCTGAAACGTGACTTCAACACGCCAAATGTGCGTTCCACAATGCCCCTGGTGCGTTTGTGGGCCGCATTGTACTGCCTCTGGGCCTGTGTGTTCGTGGCTCGGAGGGGTGTCATCATCCAAGGGCAGAGTGCATATCCTTGATCACCTGTGACAGAGCAGAGAGACATGAGTCAATAGTTGGTTCTGCATGATGTGTTGGCAGGCTCACCAGTTGATTGGCGTGTGATATGTGTGTCATAGTGATTCCTGTGTGACATGTACTGTTTGTAGCAAATGAACATCATCAATGTGTATTACGTAGCCTCACTGCTGCTCCTCCCTCCCCCCGAGCCTAATCACTTGTGTGCGCTGCGCGGTTGCATCACTTGCACTCCTACGGCACACCATTGTCATGCCTGTCTGCGCATGTCCACAAGCCTGACAATGACACTGTGATGTTGGCCGTTGAAGGTGGGCGGCCACGTGTGTGTAGGCCTATGGTAAGGATAGGGCGGACACAGATGTGGAGTTCATGGCTGGCTGAACTCGCGATGCGTTCGAGGCAAGACCTTTGGCTTATGCTGCGGCAATAGTGATACACACACAACAGTTGGCATGTATGATCCTGGACCCCGAGCGGGCTTGCGCTCATACATTCATCCCTTCGGCCTAGCCCGCACACCGGGGGCATGTTACATTGCAACTTTGTCCATTGCGGGACGGGTGGCGCCGACACTACAACAGAGACACACGCATCAGGTACTTCATTGGCAAGCCCAACACTTAACCATGCCCAGAGCCCCGGGGTGATCATCCACACCCCTACGCTGGACTGTTGTACGCCAGCCCACTCCGGCAACGCCTACAGGGGGGTACGACACAGCTACATGTCCCAGGTCTCCCCCACTGCCTGAGGTGACATTGTTGCGTCCGCTGTACAAAGCACAATGCAATGTGGCAGGGCCCGGGGCCCTCATGCATACACAATGACCACACGGACACACTTAGATAGTTTGTGGAACTGGCTACGGGCATGTGCGCCCAGCCCCTTTTATTGCCAGGGTCACATGTCCAGTGACGCCTGTGCTGGATGGGTGTGGGGTGAGTGTGAGCCAGCCCTCAAGGAGTGGTTGGTGCTGGCAACAACTACAATAGTGATCAGACAATCAGAAGTTCACAGTTCAAACACCAAGGGTCCATGACTTGAGCTGCATGGAGTTAGTGGCCCCGGATGCACAGCGGCCGGCACATGGAACACCTCCACGGGACGGTGACTACCGGTGCACTGAGGTAGGGCTACGAGAGCTGAGCGGGTCCTCGTCGATGTCCAAGGTGAAAGTCACGGAGGGTTTTGGGGGACAGTGGAAGGTGATCTTCCAGGGCATGATACAGAGGGCAGAACCAAGCAGACACAGGCAATATGGAGGAGATGAATGCTACAGACTCATTTTTGACACCAAGTCAGTATCAGCTACATGATGATGAAGACAACCCCCAGGCCATAGACTCAGGCGCCACCAAAGTTCAACCAGAGAGTGTCCATGGATTTCGGGGCACAGAGTTAGTGGCACCAGAGCTGAAAGGGGATGCAGTCTGCGATGAGGCCTGTACAATGGTATAAACTCTGCCATTAATAAATCAAGACTCAGTTCCAAATGTGTGACCTACTGGACCGTAGTGTAGGCCGGAGGCAGCGGTCAGCAGGGGCCCCCAGTCACGTGTCCTTGGCTTGCAATGCACAGAGTTAGTGGCACCACATCGAAGGGAGTACGGTGATATAAAATCAGCCATAAACGTATGTACTCTGCCATTGTATAATCAAGACTCAGTTCCAAATGTGTGACCTACTGGACCGCAGTGTAGGCCGGAGGCAGCGGTGGAGTACGTAAATGAGAAAGGAGTAATGGGGGCCTGTGTCGCAGAGGCCGTGATGGTCTTAGGAGACTGCCATGGTCGTGGGCCTCAGGCTTGGAGCTTGCACCGGCACGTGGTGGGCCCTCTTTGACACACGCAGGTGTCGGCAGGTGAGCAGTGCGGCCTTGGTGCGCTGGGGCAGTCATGACTGGTCTTGGGACCAGCGGCCTGGGGTGCAGCAGGCGCACAGGATCGCAGGCACCGCCGCTCATGGCGTCGGCCTCATGGCGGGTGAGAGGCTGATGGAGGGTCCCGAAAGTCCCGTATTACCATTTAACAAGAAACCCATTAATGATTTTGCACTACCCACCAAACATGATACTCCCAGATAGGCCCTACCAGGCAGGCTCAGATAGAATGTCTTAAATTGTCCACTTTCCCTTGTCCTGGTAGCACATCTCACATAGGCCCAAGCCCAGCTCCCTAGATAAACCATATCTTACATAGGTCCAAGCATACCTTCCTAAGATACAAATGTGTAGGCCCAAAAGCAAGTGACTCTTGCTCTCATTTTCATAATAATAATGAAACAGACCTCGTAGGCCTCACTGATCTGCTAGCAGAAATCTGTCCCATCCACCCAGATACAACATTAGCCTGTCTTGTAACTTTCCACAGTTACAAGAGCAAGGGTGGCCCCCACCCACTTGACAACTTGATGGAACATCTGGCAGTGTCACATGCAAGATTCATGATATTCTTAGCTATGGGACTTTCCGGCGCTTGCTAAACTGGAACCCAAGGCAGGAACTTGACCAAGAATTAATATATTTAATATTAATTCTAAAGCATTTTTCACGGTAAAAGTTATCCTTTGTTTACTTTTTGCGGTCAGAGAACTCTGACCTGCTGCCACCAGTTCTGTTTTATCCTGATACCACTTCTCATATAAAATTTTCCAGTAAACCAGGTGGCCGAGTGGCCTGCGTCACATCTCGTGTCAAGCCTCGTGCACACGAAGGCAAGTTCTGCATTTAACGATAAAGTTCTGCATTCAACTATATAAAAGAGCCTCGCCCACACTATAAGCTTTGAACTCTCCATTGCAGACTGCAGTTAGAGGGTTCCCTTGCGATCGATCGTCCGTACTACTGGGCTAGAGCTTCAAACTTTCAAGGTGGTAATATTCTTTTCTTAATAATTTAGCCTTTTGGCTTTAACACCCTATCTAATGGCATAGCCTATTGGCATTGTCAGCCTATCTGATTATTTCACTATTGGTTTTGTCAGCCTATCTGATTATTTCATCATTCGCTTATTCAGCAACTTTAATAATTTAGCCTTTTGGCTTTGACAGCCCATCTAATTCAGTTCATTCTAACCCAAGCCATTGCATTTAACTTAGTTTAAACTACGTAGTCTTGAATGGTGTTGCTTTCTTAAGAAAAGATTAGCCTTCTAGGCACTAGCCTACCCATCCTCTTTAGAGTTAGGGTTGCTCCTTGGGCAGCTGCTTATAGCATAATATTTTGGTCATATATTTGCTTCTTTGAACAACTGAGTTTGAACATTGTCGATGCATTTATTTTTTCATCCTGCTCAAATGTTGTTGGGCAACATTTAAATTGAATTGTTTTATGCTTTGACCTGATCATGTGTTGATGAACACACATTACGTTGAACTGTTTCCTGTGGGTTTGAATTGCTTAATAAAGTGCTACTGTATTTGACATCGTTGTTCCTTACTTTCAAGAGAACGTGCAGAGCGCAGGTCTTGCTCTCGTGAGCTGGTAAGCCATGTGTGACCACTGCAGTGTCTCTCCCTTTACCCCCATCAGCTGACGACCGCGAAGGTCTCGTGCGGACGGTTCCTCTGCAGTGTGGACCTGGGACACGCCTGCGGCTGCCCATGGCCTCTCCCCGCCTCTCCCCTCCACCGCCCTGGTAAGTCAGGGACACTTTTTTTCCCCTGCCTTTCCTCCGGTCTCTGGTGTGTGTGGTCCGGTGGATTGGGTCCTCCGGGGTGTCGCCGTGCCCCTCCCTGGTCCCCTGTAGTTTCTGTCGTGCCACGACCGCCGCCCTCTTCCCTCTTTGTGGCTGGTCACATCTCCCCGAGGCTCTTTGGTGCTCTGCTCTTTAGTTGTCGTGGTTTCCTTTTGCTGCGTTCTCTTACCCATTCTGTCTTTGGCCTCTTTGTCGATGCTTTTTTAAGAAATATTGTGCTCTCACTTTCATTGCCGTTTTCACTTCCTCGTTCTTATCTTTGCCCTTTCCCTTGCATATGCTTCTGGTTGCTGCTTGGGGTTTGAGTCCTGATAGACACTTCTGTGTGTTTTCCGAATTCTGGCATTGTGCACAGGTGCTTCTGCGGCATTTTATGTTTTGGTATTTATATTATGTGGGGTTTTTCATTTGCTTCGTTCTGCTTGAGGTTTGAGTCCTGGAAAACACTTCTGTTTTTCGAATTCTGGCACTGTGCACGTGCGTTTGCCGCTTTCACTTGGTTTCCATATTTGGCGCACATTTTTTGTATCTCATTATAGCAGGTCTTTGACGTTGTTTTTCAATTGACTATTTGGATTTAGTTGTGGGCTGTTGTGCCCTTGACACGGTGCACAAGTGGCACGCGTATCTGTGGTATTGTTGCACTTTTAAATTTGGGTGTGTCTCGGCGCCGTTTTGGATGCTCTTGCCGCCATTTTGTATTTTTCTTTCCACGGTGCGTTTTTTCTTTACACTTTCGTCTTCTCTGACTTTTTATCTATTTAGGTTTGTTCCTTCACTCACTCCCTTCCTTCTCACTCTATTGTTCTTCATACATTTCTCTTTCCTGGTCTCCTTCCCGCCTTGCAACACCATTCTACTTTTCGGCGTCGATGCGCCCCTTTTTCCTTAGGTGTCTCTCCTGTTTATTCACACACCCTTTCTTCGCTCTCTCTAGTACATCCCTCTCTGATTCTATTTTGCATTGCTTGGGTGCTCTTCTCTTTTTGACTCTTAAATTTCTCTCGCTTTCTCGTCGGCGCTTTTCACTGCTGTTACGTGCGCCACTACGAAAGGAGGAACTAACCACTTTGAGGTCTCTAGCACAGTTTGACCTCCCGTTTACCTTCCTGCTTTTTCCCTCTGCGCTGACTGAGGAAGTGGGCCTCGCAGCTCCGCTGTAGTCCCACCTCGCCCCTCCTTCCTCTGTCCTTCCAGGCTGCTTTCTCGGCCACCACTGTTACATTGATACGAATTCCTTTTTGAAATGCATTTCATTTATTTAATTGTTGTTTATTTGTTGTCCGTTATGTCTGTTTCTTGTGCTTCGTTTTGTTGTACATTTATTAGCCCTGCTGTCCCACCGCAGTTCTCTCCCGCCACCGCCCCCATCTGTTGCTGTTCTGCCAGCTTTCCACTCACTAGCCGAGCGGCAGACTGCTAGTTATTATTGTTGACTCAATTTCCCCCACTTTTCCTCACTATTACGGGCAGTTGCGCCAGGTAGCTGTTGTCTGGATTGTCTTGCCTTTAATACGTAGCCGCAATCCCGCTAAGTAGTTGCACTTGTCTTCATTGCACATTATCCATACATTGCGCCTCTTTTCTTCTGTCTCTCACATGTTTTGCCTACCATTTGTCCAGGCCAATTGGTAGCCAAAGTGGGGGTGGAGTCGAATCTCCATTCCTCCTGTTAGCTCCCTTAAGCCCCTTCCTCTCAGGTATGTCCCTTGACCCCCCCATATTATGCTTTGGCCTGATCATCTAACAGTATTTTGATCTGTTTTAGCGAGACAGGAATACCTGGGCCTGCTAATGTATTTTTAAACATGTGAGTTGAGAGTGCTTGTGTTCACCGTGAATATTATTGTTATATTAGTATATCCTGTTTTCAAAGCATTACGTGTTTCTGAAGTCTCATCATCATTCGATGGCGATGAGACCCTGCTAGTTAGAATACCGAAACAAAAAAAGAAATTAAATAAATACAGTGGCGCAGTATCACAGTTAATATTACATTTACGTTCCCATAAGTAGCTAAACTTTCTGATTCGCTAAAGCACACAAAGACACCCCCTGCTCCATGTCATGAGGGTAGGTTATAAATGCTTTGAAATACATTGTTACATTTAACTGGAAACACAGGCCTACAATTCTTGTTAATAACATTTAGGCATTACTATAATAAGCTCACGAGTGGAAGGAAGTACTTATGAGGAGAACATTGGAGCGCAGCCAGAGGGCTACCACTCGGTTTACATTGTTGATGAGCACTGGGAAGGCTCACACACGTAATGATTGATAACGATCATGAAAAACAGACATATAGATGCAGTTACACTACAAGTACCATGATGTGCCTTAGTAGGCAACATGCAAGTGTTGCACCCCACATGCAGCCGCAACACACAGCAATTAAGACCCAAATAATTTACTCCTGCCTGCGTCCAATTCAACAGCCCAGGCAGTGAAAAGTGCCACCTCTTCAGGCACGGGCAGGTAGCCCAAGAACAAGCATAGATCTAGGAAGTACAGCTACAGAACACACACAGTTGGAGTTAGCTAGTAGCAAAGATTTTGAAATTGTGTCTCGTGGCCAAGGAAGTTAGTGACATTGGACTAAGAGCAACATACATCTCGGACCAGATGGTAATTATTAGAGAGAAAAGAGGAGACAAGGAGACAAATTGATGGAATGGAATGCACACTAACTACACCCATTTTTTAATAAATGATAAAGTAAAAATAAGTTTATGAAAGGGATGTAATCTTTGTGCAGGACTAATGGGGGAGTAGAGAAGATGAAGTGCCAAGGAACAGGAGTGCGGTACCATGAGAGAGGAGGGAGAGGTAGTGCACATTAGGGTCCACCTCTGAAACTGGACAAATTAGGAGAATAATTTGCAAGCACCAAATGAGACACCACTTGTACTTGTCTGATGGGAAATGTTTTGTGGCTTTCAGTGAATAGAAAAGACTGAAATTGCATTTCACCTAATGGTATGTTATCAGCCCTGTCCTTCTCAAAGAAAATGTACTGCTACCCAAAGAAGGTTAAAGGTCAGTTATTGCCTGGACATTAGAAAGTGTAGAAACAAATTAATGAAGGCCACACCACCAACTTCCATAGGAAAGTAGAGCTATTTTACCTTTGATACAAATACACAGATTAATTCAGCTATATAGAACAATAATATGATTAAAAACATAGGTCCAATACAATTATTATAGGCCTTTAGGAGAAAAGACTAGAATATACGGCGTTTACACAACATGCATGACACACAGAGAACGTGCTTGAGCCTGTGTTTGACTTCATGGTCATAAGTTCAGATGCTACCAAGTCTACTTAGCATTTTATCGTTCTGAAGTGAATATATGCGGGGTCTGATCAACCCTTCATCATTCTGAGGTGGATGAAATGAGTACCATTGAGTTGAGGGAACGATAAGGATCTGCTGTTTAGCGTCAAAATACCATTCTGAGTAAACGTGCACTTTACAAAAACGCCATATTATTTTATAATAAGCTATATTTTACGTACAATTAAAGACAACACGTGTCTGGATATTACGAGGTATTGAAGGGTTAAAGGATTTCTCTTGGGCTGCCGTTATATTAACGCTGGCCGCAGAGTCTGGGCGTTGAGCCAGGCTAGAAAGACACAATGAAATAGCTTCCTGTGGGTACGAACGAACAGGAAATTAAAATATATGTATATATCTGTATACAGTTAGCAGAACATGGAGAGCTGTGTGAATGGAATAACAGTTTTGATAAAAGAAAATAATAGTTTTAGTGTATGAGTTTCCAGTTTAGTTCAACAGATTATGTCAAGTGCGTTGTGAACACTTTTTAAGTTTTAAAGAATGAATTAGGAGAGACTGAGTCTCTTCCCCAAAATGGCAGACATGCCTATATTGAACAAAGCTAGAAAAGAGGAACATGAGAAATAAATGTCTAAGATCACACAATTTGGTGGACGGGGAGCCGAGATTAGATACAGGGTTTCAGGTCTCGCATTATGAAGTTTAGTAACTGGGTATGTATGTATGTATATATATATATATATATATATATATATATATATATATATATATATATATATATATATATATATATATATATATATATATATATGCTTCGTTCCTCTATGACCACTGTACTGAAGACACGCTACTGACTGGCAACATCTTTGCCTGGCATCAGTTTAAAGGGTTGTGCTGGGTTGAAGTGGTGGTGACGAAAATAGTGGGTTTTTTGCGGCAGCGGGAAGGCAAAATAGTTTTTTCACTACGTGCATCACCACTGCTTGAGGTAAAGTCAGCTGAGTGTGCATGGATATATAAATATACGCATGTCCTTCAGTGACACATTTTTCAGAGAGTGTTGTTTGGCCACTAAATGTAGCTGGGGTATCACCAACAGGGGACGATGTGTATGATGCAACTGATCCCAGCTTATTTGTTCAGTTGCGGCAACAAGAGCAGACTGTTGGTAAAGAATGAGCCTATACAGATATTGTCCGCTTTTGGCATAAAGTACATGTAACTCAGGGTTTCCATCAATGTTTAGCAGGTCATTTAGCAGGTCTAGTGGCTCAGGGTCTGTGTCCACAGCCAGCCATCATGCTATAAATATCATCTGTAGTGCCAAGTTGTGTATATTTCAAAGGTGGGGACCACATTCCCCAGGCATGTATTGGGTGCATTACCTTTTCTATGGAGAGAGTGAGACATCACTTGTGCTGAGGGCTGATCAGCTCTGACAAGATAGGCCTTAGATTTTGGTAGTAATAGCACGGGGTGGACAAACAGGCGTGCTGTGAAAAATAAAAGAGTATAAGTAACACAATTGTTTTAATGATTGATACTCTGCCCAAAGGGGACAGCAGTAGCATTGTCCAGAATATGGTCCACCATCGAATTCCAGACACACATCTATCTAGATTGCCACCCTTCAACTTTACCTCTATGAAATACATTTGGATTCCTCGATATTTTAAAGTTTCCAGACATATGATGGGTGGTGATCACTGGGGCCCCTGAAAAAAAAATGTCATCCAGTTGAATACACCCTACCAGGTACGAACACTGGCCACCCATAGTATATATAACAACTAGATCTAGAGCAATAAGAGGCCAGGAAGCCCTGTCCGTGTCAGTATCACAAAAAGATAGGGCCACACCAATGTGTTGAACGTTTTTTATAGGTGTTAAATTCAGTATATTTGTATATTTTATTTCTGAATGTTGTGCCTGCACAAGGGCACAGCTACTGTTGCGCACCTAGCCACAGGTCATAGACTGAGAATGTTTGGTGAAGAGTAGACAACATATTGGGTATGACAGGTGGGTTAGGTGTGAACACATTTGAAAAAAAAAAAAAGTTTTTGATGTCCCTAATAGAACGAAAATATACAATAAACATAATCCTATAAATGATTTTACATATTCATTAAGTATTGTTTTTACCATTAAATCCGTTCACATCCATTTAGTATCATTATTTAAAGGTCCATTATCAAAGTGTCCACTCAGTTGTTAAATGGGTTCCAGCATTACCACACAGACCTACATAACCCATTACATCACATAAAAGTTCATTTCACTATATAGAGGTTCATGCATCTTTTTAATTCATCATGCTCAAACACATATATATCTTCCCTCATTCAAACATTCATACAATTGATCAATTATTTATCCAAAATTATATACTGCTGATCGTGTATGAGGGGGGATTTTGAGGGTTACACAACCAATCCTTCCAAAATTACTTTAAAATACACAAGGGTTCTATATTAGATCAAATGTTACGTCACCATAAGTTTCCCACACGTGTGGATCAAAGCTGGACCATGTGCCCACTGTGATATTAAAGCAGCAACAAATCTCAGCAGTGCCTGAATGGACTACTTAGGAATAAAATAGGCAAGATAAGTACTACAATTAAAAGAAAGAAATAAACAAATAAATATTTAAGAAAAAATAAAAATAGTTTATTGCCTAGGGATCACCCTATTTTCACTAAGGCATATTCCAAGTTCTGATCAACACTTAAAGCCCCATCAGCTTGTCCCTGAACAATTAATAAATATATAAGTACCAGCAACTTTACATAGAACCGACATGACCTAAAACTGACACTGAAAGTTCTTTTGTATTTATGAACAAAAAAAATAAAAATAAGAGGAAATGTGTTTGACTTAACAACGCGCTGCGAAGTTGGTACACCTACATATTTGCTCATGCTTAAATGAAGTTCACATATATGTTTTCTAGGAGTACTATTTCTTGGCCTACTTCTGTAGTCTTGTGAATTCACAAAAGTTGTATATCTGCACAAATCCAAGGACATGGGTGCACTTTATTTATTATTACTTGGCTAGCTTCACTGTGAGTGACTTCATTCTGTTCTTTCACAAGGAGCATATCGACACACAGTTGTTTTATTCTGTGCCAGTAACGACTGTGCAATGTGTGATGTTTGACACTAAAACAATTTTTATTTTTTGCTAATGTTTGTTATAATGGTGAGGGCCCAGCAGCTCCCACAGAAATATTGTAAGAAAAGGATGGGTTGCGCATTGACAGAGCCAAAGGGCTGACCAACAATTTCGGACCTACTGGCTTTGCCAATGCTTGCTTATTTATATGTTGCAAAGAAATGGTACCTACCATATTCCAGTAGTTTACTGAGCATTCTGAGAGCAGTATACATAGCCTCACATTGCTAAATATTGAACATATGTGTACACATTTTTATATTCTAATGACTGTCAGTAGTACAGTCTGAGCTTACAACATTTACTTAGAGCGCTCACCCTAATAATAGAGGCTTTCAATTAATGAACAGTAAATACAAGTTTGAACAGCATTATAACATGGACACAAATATTACCTTCACTGCAGACAGTGCCCTTACATGATCCATAATGTGGTACTGCAAACTAACAGCCAAAGGGTTTGAGCTGTAGGGGTTGGGCCTACTTGTCCCAAGAGAGACAAAAAAAGATTTTCATCTGTGTTTGCTGTTGGGACAAGCTATAGTGCAATGTTTTAAGTCTTCTTTTGCTTCTGGAGATAATGAATTTCTTTTTAAAGTCTTGTACAGTGATTGCAATATAATTTTTAGGTTCTTTCCTTCATTTGGAGTTCCCTCCTTACCTCAGCTGGCCAACAAATGCAGCGTGCACCATTGATAGCTCACCTATTGCTAGACATGTTGCTATCAAAGTTTCAATTGTAGAATGTGCTGCACACACCTCCTCCAAGGACTATGTATCAATTGGTAAATAATTTATTGATGCAGATGTATAAAAAGGAATAGCATTAATTGGTTGTGAGTATACAATGGTTCAGATTGCTTCTACTACACATGATATCATGACATAAATATAAAGGATGATGATATGTACTATGACCCTAAGTATATTATTGGAAGGGCTGGGTGGGAGAAAAGGAAGAAGGGAACAAGGGATGATGTATGCAATAAAAAAAAAGGAAAAAAAAGAAAAGGAATACGGTTAGGCCCAAATGGAAAAATATGTTTACCAACGATAATGCTTGGTCCATGCCATGGCCCGTCTTTTTCATGGTTCATCACTTGTAGGACGTGATGGGAAGATCAGCCTGTTTTCCTAATGCTGTATTTCCGCTGCCCCAGGCCACTTCATTTCCCCACATTAAATGGACTTCATCAACATGACCCCTACTCAAACTACAAGTACGTGTTGGTTATTGTGTGCATGATCAGCAATTGGACTGAAGTATGCCAATCCAAGAACGGCAATACACAAATTATTGCCAAATGGCTCCTGAAAGAGTTCATACCGGGCTTTAAAGTACCTATGTTTTTGGGTTCTGACAATGGACCTGCGTTCATCTCACATGTGATTGAGGGGTTGTGCAAGGGGCCAGGAGCCACACAGAAAATACATGTGTTCCACGGAAACAACCAAGTGGGAATGGTATCCCAAGCTCATCCTGAAGGGTTGCATGTGCTAAAGAAAAAGGAGGAGTGTGTAAGCGGGTACCAACGATACATCAACTAAAGACGTCTGGAAAAATGAATGCCCCAACCCCTCAGTCTACAACATGTGACAACGAGACATCTTTACCTTTTTCATCACTTTGTTTTCTTCATATCGAATGTGCCTAAGTAATAGAAGTGCTAGTAACCTCTCAAATTACTTGAAGACAGGCACCAACGGTTACTTTTTCTGTTTACAGGTATCATCTCTGAGGCTCTACCTTATTCTTCAGCAGACTTTTTGAAAAGAGTAAAAGTACAGCAGAAGATAAGACATTCTTCCAACTAGTCACACTAGCCACACGTACCAACGATTGGAACAATGCCTCAAGACTTTCAGAACAATTAGAGAAAATGATCATGGGTGCTGCTAGCAGCATTGACCCCCATTCCTGCCATTAGAATGACTACGCTCCTTAAAGTGTGTTGTGATCACAGTATTATTACCTGAGATACTGCTTAAATGACACAGAGATATTGTACCAAAGTGAATAAATAGCCATTGATAAAGAAGGGACAGTTGACAGGGCAGGATGTTACACACCGGCCTACAGACACAGAAAACAGCATGTGTTACAATGTCATACCTGTCTCCAAATACTTGGGCTGTGTCCTAATGTACAAAATGCTCTTCAGTCAGAACACCATGTCCACAGTTGCACCTCCCGAGAATAGCAGAATTAGCTAAGGGAGAGCAAGGATAGAACAGGGAATGTGAGTAACTTAGCACTTATAGAAGTTGTAGAAGTAACAACAATAGGACTACACTAAGTGCAAGAATTTTGTTCAAAAGAATGAACAAGAGGAGGGAGATGATGGAGGGTCCCGAAAGTCCCGTATTACCATTTAACAAGAAACCCATTAATGATTTTGCACTACCCACCAAACATGATACTCCCAGATAGGCCCTACCAGGCAGGCTCAGATAGAATGTCTTAAATTGTCCACTTTCCCTTGTCCTGGTAGCACATCTCACATAGGCCCAAGCCCAGCTCCCTAGATAAACCATATCTTACATAGGCCCAAGCATACCTTCCTAAGATACAAATGTGTAGGCCCAAAAGCAAGTGACTCTTGCTCTCATTTTCATAATAATAATGAAACAGACCTCGTAGGCCTCACTGATCTGCTAGCAGAAATCTGTCCCATCCACCCAGATACAACATTAGCCTGTCTTGTAACTTTCCACAGTTACAAGAGCAAGGGTGGCCCCCACCCACTTGACAACTTGATGGAACATCTGGCAGTGTCACATGCAAGATTCATGATATTCTTAGCTATGGGACTTTCCGGCGCTTGCTAAACTGGAACCCAAGGCAGGAACTTGACCAAGAATTAATATATTTAATATTAATTCTAAAGCATTTTTCACGGTAAAAGTTATCCTTTGTTTACTTTTTGCGGTCAGAGAACTCTGACCTGCTGCCACCAGTTCTGTTTTATCCTGATACCACTTCTCATATAAAATTTTCCAGTAAACCAGGTGGCCGAGTGGCCTGCGTCACATCTCGTGTCAAGCCTCGTGCACACGAAGGTAAGTTCTGCATTTAACGATAAAGTTCTGCATTCAACTATATAAAAGAGCCTCGCCCACACTATAAGCTTTGAACTCTCCATTGCAGACTGCAGTTAGAGGGTTCCCGTGCGATCGATCGTCCGTACTACTGGGCTAGAGCTTCAAACTTTCAAGGTGGTAATATTCTTTTCTTAATAATTTAGCCTTTTGGCTTTAACACCCTATCTAATGGCATAGCCTATTGGCATTGTCAGCCTATCTGATTATTTCACTATTGGTTTTGTCAGCCTATCTGATTATTTCATCATTCGCTTATTCAGCAACTTTAATAATTTAGCCTTTTGGCTTTGACAGCCCATCTAATTCAGTTCATTCTAACCCAAGCCATTGCATTTAACTTAGTTTAAACTATGTAGTCTTGAATGGTGTTGCTTTCTTAAGAAAAGATTAGCCTTCTAGGCACTAGCCTACCCATCCTCTTTAGAGTTAGGGTTGCTCCTTGGGCAGCTGCTTATAGCATAATATTTTGGTCATATATTTGCTTCTTTGAACAACTGAGTTTGAACATTGTCGATGCATTTATTTTTTCATCCTGCTCAAATGTTGTTGGGCAACATTTAAATTGAATTGTTTTATGCTTTGACCTGATCATGTGTTGATGAACACACATTTACGTTGAACTGTTTCCTGTGGGTTTGAATTGCTTAATAAAGTGCTACTGTATTTGACATTGTTGTTCCTTACTTTCAAGAGAACGTGCAGAGCGCAGGTCTTGCTCTCGTGAGCTGGTAAGCCATGTGTGACCACTGCAGTGTCTCTCCCTTTACCCCCATCAGGGCGCCGCCCTGGCAGACACGTTGGTCATTCCGGAAGAGAACCACGCCCAGAGTAACAGGCTTTTTATTCACACCCCTACGCTGGCCTGGCGTACGCCTGGCCAGCCCACTCTGGTCTCGCTTACAGGGGGGGACGTGACAAGCTACATTTCCGCATTCTTCCCCACTGGCTGCAGTAACATGGTTGCGTCCACTGTCCAGCACACTGCAGATACCAGCAGTGTATGTCGACATGGAAATGTCTGTGGTCTGCATACTGAAGTCTGTCCAGCACATCCATGCCACATTTGGCATTGTGTACATTCACATTCATGGGTCACTTGCCTCCTTCGCACATGCCTGGTTCCCACCTCTCCCCACATTCTGCTATTGTGTGGCTGAGGTGCCATGCCGTTGATGGCTTGTGTACATGGCTAGCCCAGGTTGCCACAGTAAGTTGTGTTGTCGTGTCTGGAATGTGGGAATGTTGGTTGTCATGTTGTATGTGATTTTGTGACGTGTGCATTCCCAGAGTTGTGAGTTGTATGTTGGTGGAGTTGAGGTGTGTGGTGTGTTCAGTTGTTACTTACCGACGAGCAGTGCATTTCCATGGGTGGCATCCTGAAAGCGCTGGTTGATGATGGACTGTCGGAAGATGAAGGAATCATGCACACTGCCTGGGTAGTTGGCAACGACATTGGTGAAGAGTCCCCGGTGGTCCACTATTGCCTGCACATTTATGGAATGCGTTTGTTTGCTGTTGCAGTAATTGTGTGCAGTGGCGGCAGGGGGCACGAGGAGTACATGTGTGCAGTTGATTGACCCCAACACGTGCGGGAAGCCAGCTATGGCATAGAAGCCTTGCTTGATCTCCAGCTGTTCCTGCGCAGTGTGTGGGAAGTAAAGTTGCTGGGGTACCAAGCTGATGATGGCATCCAAGACAGGTGTGAGGAACTTTGACAGGGCTGGCTGTGAGACTCCTCCGACTCTGGCAGTTGTTGGTTGAAAGGTCCCAGAGGCCAACAGGTGCAGCACGGCCAGCAGCTTTGTCTGCGGAGGGATGTTGGTTCTCCGCTGTGTTGGTACTGTCAGCCTGTGTGCAATGAGGGTCAGGATGCGGAGGATGGTTGTCCTTTTGAGCCTGTAGTGGGCAATGACTTCCTCTGGCGTTAAGTCTCCGTGGCTGGTGCGTTTTCGGAAGGTCCTTTGTCTTTGTCTGCGCTGCCTCTGTGGTAGTCATGGGGGGGGATCCTGGGGGGGTGGGGGGGGTCCTGGGTGTGGTGGCGGTGGGAGTTGTGGCCCTCTTGGGGCTCCGAGCTGCATGACCAGTAGCTCCATGGCATCTGTTGTTCTTCAGGTGTGGCTGTGGGCTGGACTCCCTTTTATGGTGCAGGTTGTCGTCCGACTTAACACTGGGTAAGAGCAGGTGTTAAATCCCTGCTGCTAACGCGCCTTATCTCATGTTGTGTGATCTTATCGCAGATCTGGCTGGTGGTTGGGAATGTTGCGAAGTGGTGTGTTCGCGGCTTTTTGCACGGGAACGCCTACTCTGCATCTCATTAGTGTTAGTTGCCGGGGTCATCCGTGGCGATGTGTTTTGCGACTGCTATCGCAGGAAAACAGGTGATATCTGCTGTTAGCACCAGCTTGTGAATGGTGCGATGAATTTATCGCCACTTTGGCTGCGATAAAGTGCCACTAACTCAGCGATAAGTCCTTGGGAATATGCCCCATTGACTCTCAATCAATCAATCAATCAATCAGGGGCTTGTATAGCGTGGCTACTCACCCGTGAGGGTCTCAAGGCGTTGGGGGTGCGGGCTGCTGGTCACACTGGGTGGAGGATGAATCGAAGAACCAGGTCTTGAGGTCCTTCTTGAACGGGTCAGTGATGCGGATTGCCTGAGGTGGAGGGGCAGGGTATTCCAGGTCTTGGCGGTGAGGTAAGAGAACAAACTTCCTCCGGTTCTGGTCTTGTGGATCCTGGGGACGGAGGTTCGTTGGTGAGGGAGAGGATCAGCTGGGTGTCCTCGACGTAGGAGACGATGTTGAGTACATGGCTTCTGACGATGGCTGCGAGGGGAGCCATGTAGACTTTGAAGGGGGTGGATCTCAGGGAGGAACCTGGGGAACTTCACAGCTGATACCTGTGGGTTCTGAGAGGAACAGTGGTAGTCTAACTCGCTGAGTCCAGCCGGTGAGGAAGGAGTGGATCCAGTCCAGCGCCTTGTCTCTCAGTCAAGCCTGACTGCTTTTTGTGCAGAGCTACCCAGGATTACGCATGGGTTAATTTTGTGACTTTTTGTGGTTCACCCCTGCCAGGGATTGTGGCTGTTGTTTGACCAGGGCTCACACCCCAGTCAACCAACAACCTAATTTCTCACACTGCCCATGAACTTTGTAAAAAAACAATTTCTACAAAGGCTTGTCGACATGGATTTGTGCCAGAATCCTGCGCCTCCCTGAGATGGACATAATGGTGAGAAATATCTTTATTTTTCCTTGTTATTTCCCTTTGCATGTGTACCCCTTCCTGTACAAAACTATCCTGACCACAACATTGATATCCTTGCAATATGGTACAAGCTTGCCTGTGTGAGCGCTGGACAGCACAAAGTGCACCCACACAGGAGAGAGCAGAACCGCACCATTTGTTTGAAGATATGACACAGTTCTGCTCTCTCCAGGTGGCGCAACGCAGTGCAGTGACTTTGCTTGACACGCTGTGGTGGGCCACTGTTAGTAAATATGGCCCTAATGGCCTGATTCAGAGTTTGGCGAATGGGTACCCTGTCACAAACATGACGATTATTTTGTTTGCATTATTACAAGCGCCATCGGATATAATACACTTGTAATAAGGTGGATGTATATCCGCCATGTTTGTCATGGAGTAACCTGTTCACCAAACTCAAACTCAGCTCCTAACGCATTACACACCATAGTTTGTCATTGTTTCCTGACCTATGGCTGAGAAAAATAGTGTGTCGTCAAGAAATCATCAAACCTAAAATCCGTCATGACTGCGAGGAGAAAACCTATTTCTCCTATTAGAATAATAAAATAATGATTTTGCACAGTCCTGTCCTGCTGATGGCAAGTGAACTCGCCCGTGAATCAAACATACTCTCACAATAAGACTGCCTACTTAATGTAGTCACTATTGGTTTCACATGTGAGAATGATAAACGCACACTGTCATGCATTGAGATTCATCCATTCGCGCAATGGAAATTGCATTTTGTTTTCTTTGTCTCCCAGTCATGATTAAATAAATGAAGCATGCTGTTGTGAAGAGATTTCTCGTTTCCTCCAAGAATACAAAATAATTCCTTTATTTCTTGAAAGCTGGGTCTCGCTTCAGCAGCGATGCCGCATAGGAACCTGTCTCTACTAACACTGGGGCTTGGTGTATTATGAAACAGCTGGGAGCTTTCTTTTTAACGCTCACTCTGAGGCGGTGCGGCTAAAAAGATTTGTGCAACACAAGTATTTTCATGGAGATTATTTTTGTTAGACGCACAACCGCATTGGTTATTTATCCCAAAACATTTGAAGATTTTTAAATCAGGCGATAAAGAGTTTTCAAGTATAGTAACATAAGTGAGAGAAATGACTAGTTAAAAATCGTGGGGGCAGATTTACAAGCCCCTTGCGACACATTTGCGCCGCCGTTGCGTCACTTCTGTGACGCAGCAGCGGCGTAAACCAAGCGCCACGTTGCGACTTATTTACAACGTGACGCATCTAGGGACTTGCGTCAAGTTGTAAAGCACTGCGCCACATGAAACCTGCATCAGGTTTGATGTGGGCGTAGTGCTCTACAGGGTGGGCGTTCCGTCGCAGGAAAGCCTCGTAAAAGTGACACAGTGAAATCTACAAGATTTCACTGAGTCAGTTTTACGACGCCGCTGCGTCAAACCCTTACGCCTGCTTGAAGCAGGCGTAAGGAGTGACGCACCACGTTAAGTATGGGCGGCCCCTGAGCATTGCTGGAGTTGTGGTGCGCTTGCGACACGACTCCAGCAATGCGCCGCCCTTACGCCACAAGATGCGACACGCATCTGCCTATCCTTGCGCCACGGTGTACCGCATTGTAAATGCGATGCATCCGTGGTGGCGCAAGGGGAGAATTGCGTGTCGCATCTATTCTGACGCATCTCTGCTGATTTGCAGAGATGCACCAGTCCTTGTAAATCTGCCCCGTGGTGCTCTAAGCAAAGCAAGACCCCCTACACGCACACACTTGGCAACTGGTGCAAATGCTTCTAGGACGCATCTTGCATTTGACACTCTAGGCAAGTACCCAGGATTGCCTTTTCGTAGCACCCTAGAAAGAGACATGGGTCTCAATTCACAAAGATTTTGCTTTGATTAGGTGTAAAATACTCTTGCAATACTCCCAGAGTAAATAAGTATTGGTAAAGTCAATAGGTTTCTTCTCTGCAAAATCTGTTGGTTTGGCAATTTTTTTAAGGCATGTTGCACAGCAGCACTAGCTACTGTACAACATGGCTTAAAGTTTATTTTTTTTAAGTGTGATGATGCACACAGCGTTGACTGCGTTATAGCACTTTTCTTTTTACTTTAAGCTATGCTGCAGTGTAACATGTCTAAAAAACTTTGCCAAAACCAATAGATTTCGCAGAGGCGAAACCTACTGCCTTTGCCAATGCTTGTTATTTTCTAATCCTTAAAAATTGCTTTGTCATTTTTATTGCTGCAGTAATAAATTATGCTAAGCTGCTTTCTTCCGCACGACTTGGCTTGCACTTGTTCTCCCGAGTGTGCCCAGAGGTGCGTGACCTCAGCACAGGTCACTGTTTTACACGTTGGATAAATAATAGCGAGGTGTGTGCTCTGATACTGCAGGGATGTGTATAAAACATTTAAAAATGCATTATTCTGGGCGCCAGGTGGGGTCACCCAGTCAACCTTTTACACAAACCTGGAGGGGGAACAAATCTATCACCCTTAAGGAACACACCATTTTCAATACGCTGGTCATCTCAGACCTTCTAGAAAGTTCCAACTCCACGTGCACATTATGGGGCAGATTTACAAGCCCCTTGCGCTGCCAGTACGACGCTTTTTGTGACGCACTGGCAGCGCAATTCCCTGCCCCATATTTACAAGGACAGGAAAAGCCACCCTGCGTGGCTTTTCCTGTCCTTCTAAATATGGTCCCTTAACGCGTAACACTTTGCGTGAAAGGGGCCTTCCATGGGTGTTGCTGTGGGTGTTCCCACGCAACACCCATGGAACCAGACACATTTCCAGATTTACGAGGAATCGTAAACCTGGAAATTCGTCAGAATGCTACGCCTCCCCAGGGGAGGCGTAGGGAGGCGCAACAAGGAGAAATATTTTCATTTCTCCTCGTTTTGTTCCTCTTTCAATGCGTGCTGCATTCTACAGCACGCATTGAAAGAGGAAAATGCCTGTAGTGATTGTTTTCGTGCAGGAAGGTGCCCCTTCCTGCACAAAGACAATCTCCCCATGATGCAGGCATCTTTGCACCATGGTGCAAGGGTGCCTGCGCCGGCGCATGGCAGCTGTTTGTGCGCCAGCGTAGGGGAGAGCACAGGAATGCAACATATCATTGTAAATATGTTGCATTCCTGTGCTCTGAAAGTGCCGCAGCGTGGCGCTGCCAAAGGGCTTGCGGTGCCGCGCTGCAGCACTTTCTTGTAAATCTGCCCCTATATTTCTCAAGCTACCCATGTGGCCCATGCACAGACTCAACAACTGCACTCATGACAGTGTCACACTCCATGCTGTCCCTCCAATAAACTGTCATAGGGGATGAGTCATTATGGATTCGTCTGAGCCAAACATCTCTTATTGTTGAGGCAACTTGACATGGACAATGAGAATCACTAATTAGAATCATAGAATGAAGGTTCCAGTGGTGGGAGAGTTGGAATGCTGTGTTGATGGGATTGCAACAGGGGCAGTTGCTGCTGGTAGGTAAAGGTGTTGGATATATTATCTTGTGCTCCTTATTGAAATAATAAGTTTCCATCACCTGCCCCAGAGGCATTAACGATAAGGGATATATTGTTTAATAGAACCCACTACCTTAAGTCATGACAGCATCAAGGAAGGAAGAAGAATCAATAAAGAAACAAACTACCAAACGATGTGCCTAATTGCCTCCAAGCACCTCTTGAGTAACTTACCGGAAGGTGGTGAAGCAGAAGCGTTGGGGGCACGAAGCCTTTGCCTGACTTTCATCACAAATTTATGCAGCGTCTAGACCACTACCGTGGCAAAACATGCGAGTGCATCTGCCAACGACTAGAACCTTTCAGAGAAAAGAGAAACAGACAAGAGGCTTGCAACAACGCCGGCACCTCAGTGCAATGCACCATTGTGAGTGCATGTGGCTGCAACGTTGAAAATGTTTTCTGCTTGGTCAAGTTGCATATGGGCTTTGGTGGAAGGAGACTAGCCATCAAAAACAGCAGAGCGAAGTCTCAAAGCCCAGGAGGAAGACAGAGATGAGGATGAAGTGCCGACAAATAGGAAGCAAGGAAATGAGTGGCATGGGAGGCACGCAATGGTAAGTAAAAGTAAGCAATGGGCGGGCTCTAAGATCCTTTTAAGATTTTCTTTTTTTCTTAATACAAGAGATTTTGCAAGCACAGTGCAGGCAAAACCTAAAAAGGGACACACGTCTCCATGAACTGGAGAGGTGGCAGGAGCACAGTGCGGCGGAATGTTTTTATTTTTTTCCCCATATCCCATGAGGAATGAGTATACATCTGTAGGGAAGGTAATCTCTCGGACATTCTGAACATCTATACACACTGCAGAACGTGTACAAGATAAATGGTTTTTGCATTTTAAAAAACGTGTATCCTCTGCATATGCAAACATGGGAGCCTCCTGTTGTCAGCTCAATTCAGCTGTCACCTCCAATATTGTGACTACCTCAGTCTGTCATCAGGACATGTCTTTCCAGCATTGGGATTTACACTTACAAGTCACTGATATCAGGTAAAGATGATAACACCCAAATTGCATCAGTTGTCACTCAAACGGAGACACGTCCCCTCTCAAGACATGGAGTGAGGTGACCACCCAAAAGGATTGTGCAGGGCCAGGTTAAGGCATTTTCGAGGCCAGAGAACAGGGGCTCCCACTGTCAGCTTTCGAGACTGGAGCAATATAAGACTTACAATGTCAGAACTTGTACCCAGAGTGTTAGACTTGGCATCTTTTGGCGTGTTTCCCCTGTCTTTTTGCTTTCTGACCTCCCGGTTTTGACTCTGTTTTTCTGGTTTAGTGTCTCTGCGCACTTTCTCTCTGCTGTTCAGTGTTAAAGTGCAAGTGGTCTTTTTGTAAATTATGTTATGGATTAGTGTTTCCATGATTGGCATATCTGATTAGAGCTTGCCCCCTGTTCAAGAAGTCGCAGGAACAGCAAAGACTTCAAGCTCTTCTGCCATCAGCACTGGGGACTGAGTGTTTTGTGCTGCAACAGAAGAAGAGCAACCCGACGCCATCTACGATGCCGCTGCCGACTCCGCGTCCTGAAGGCACCGCAAAGGGCACCGCTGCACCGCAACCCTGGTCTCACCGATGACGCCATCTGACGCCGCCACCGAGCCGCTGCTTGCACCGCGACCTGTGGGCATCTGCACTTCGCACTGCCTCGCTTCACGATGCCACCTTGGTAACCCCGACGACGACGCTCCATGGCAACATCGACGCCGTTGCTTGCACCGTGGTTCGGGGGCACCGCTCATAAGTTACAAGACGCACCGTCCTCATCCCGCACCGCAGCCTTGGCCTACCGACGCCGGGGCCATTAACTCCAGTTTGTCAGCCGACGACAGCGCTTCAGCAACGACGACGCCGCTGCTTGCACCGTGACCTGCCAGCACCGTGACGAACACCGCATCACTTAGCACCACAGCCCTGGTCTCACTGACGCCGCTGGACGACCATCACCGAGCCGCTGCCTGCACCGAGACCTGAGGGCACCGCACGCCGCACCTCTGCACTTTGCACCACAGCACCCAACACCAGCACTCCTGACTTCAACCGCGAGGAGTTCGATCTGCATCGCTTGTGACTTCAAGGGCCCGACCACTCCTGCACCGACCTCCGGAACCGACGCCTGCGGACGCCGTGCTTTCGGTCTCAACGAGAGGTCGCCGATGCTCTGCATTTCTAAAGGTACTGTTTTGCGGGTCTTCCGGACACTGTAGCAGGCCCGCGACACCGCGGTCAGCCAGAACTGTTTGGAATTTGTTGTTCACAACGCCGTGATAGCCCCAGACGGAGCTATCAACTTCAAGGAACTTTATTTCAAGTTTATTTTGATAAATGAAGATTTCTCAAGTACTGTATTGTGAATTTTTATCGTTTTTGGTCTTGTCTTGAGTATATAAAAATATTGGATATTTTTCTAAACTGGTGTGGTGTCCTTTTCTAGTGCTTACACTGTGTTACTATTGTTATATGCAAATGCTTTACACACTGCCTCTACGATAAGCCTGACTGCTCGTGCCAAGCTACCAAGGGGGTGAGCAGGGGTTATTTTAGGAGTTATAACTCCCTTATCCTGACTAGAAGGAAGGGTCCCTATTTGGACAAAGGTGCAAACTCTTCCCAACTAGAGACCCCCATTTCTAACATTGGTTGTCAGCGGTGAGGATAGGACTTGCGTTTTCACTTGACTTACAGTGATTGGTGTGCACTAGTACCATATCGCAGACCATTAGGTACCACATACTGGTTCTCTTTCTTTTTGGCCTATTTTTTGATCTTGCCAGCTTTTTCTGAGAACTCGAACTTGCTACTTCATCATGCCTGAATCAAGAGCATCATCTGCTGCATCTTTGGAAGTGGCCTTTGCGGAGGATAGGTTGGAATCCTACAATGTGAAAGAATTGAAGTCTATTTGCAAAAACCTAAAGGTCCAAGTCAGAGGCCTCACCAGGAAGGAGGAGCTACAAAAGGCGCTGAGGGCCTGGGTAGCTGCCAGACATGCCAGTGGGCAGTCTGGAGATCTCAGTGGAGAGGCGGAGGAGCCTATTCCTAGGGTGGATGTGCTTTTGGGAGGGGAAGAACCCTCCAGGCCAGGCAGCAGTGGCCTGTCCCCAGAGGAGCTGGAGAGCAGACGGGAAGCAAGGAAGTTCGAGTTGGAAATCCTCAGGATAGAAGCTGAAAGGGAAGACAAAAGAATAGCCATGGAGGAAAGGAAAATGATCTTAGATCATGAACAAAGTCTTAAGGAGCTGGAGCTAAGGAGTAGACCCAGCTCAGATGGTGGCAGAAATTCTTCAGGGCAGTCAGACAGAATTGTGCACATCCCCAAGAATGTAGGCAAGGAATTCAAGAAGGGGGATGACATACAAAGGTGGTTCCAGGGGTATGAAGCGCCTATTTACATGAATGGCCCTGAAAGGAATTGGGGGGCAGGGTTGTGGCCTCTCTTTCCAGACGAAGCTAGGGATACCCTGATAGCTTTGGGTAAGGGGCATAACCTCACCTATGCTGATATGAAGGATGCTCTCCTCACCAGGTATGGGCTCACTCCTGAAAAGTACAGGGATCAGTTTAGGTCCAGTAAGAAGTCTGATGCCACCACTTGGTTGGAATGTGTAGATTTGTTCTGCAGGTCTCTGCATGGCCTGGTGAAGGGCAGTAATGTAAAAGATTTTCAGGAGCTCTACAATTTGATTGCATGGGAGCACTTGTCTAGTCTATGTTTTGCAGAGCTGCGCCAGCACTTGGTTGATAGTAAGATGACTGACCCCAGGAAGCTTGGTATGGAGGCAGACCGCTGGGTGAGTACCAGGGTCCACAAGAAAGCGTTTGGGGAAGACTCAGCCAAAGGTGGGCAGGGTCCCCAGCAGAAAAGTGGGGGGACATGGGTAAAGCACAGGAGTTCTCTAAAGGGCCCCAAACTAACACCCAGGGTAAAGGTTCCCAACCCCCAGGAGATAAGAAACAAGGGGTCTCTTCAGGAAAGCCTGCTGAGACCGGCCACCGCAAGTGTTTTTCATGTGACCAGGTGGGTCACTTGAAGGGGGACCCCAAGTGTCCCAAGAGGGCACAGCCACCCACCGGTGGGCAGACCAAGGTGTTGGCTAGTGTAGCGCTTGGGGAGGAGGGGTGCTCACAGGAGGGTGGGGATCCTGCAGAAATGACCCTCGTCTCACTAGGGGACAGTGAGATGGCCCCAGGAAACCAGGTGCCCCCTAACACAAAGAAATACAGCACCTGGGTGACCATCAATGGGAAAAGGGTAGAGGCTCTCAGAGATACTGGAGCCAGTGTGACCTCAGTCCGGTGTCACCTGGTCTCTGAGGAGCAAGTAGTCCCCGGGACATTCCACCAAGTAGTTGCTGTAGACAACTTAGAGCGCCAGTGTATGGTGGTGCAGATTCCCTTTGAGTGGGGGGGGGTCTCAGGTCCCTTGAGGGTGGTTGTGAGCCCTACCATGCCTGTAGATTGTCTGCTAGGTAACGACCTGGAGCAGTCCTTGTGGAAGGATGTTGAGCTCAGGTCTCACTTGGAGAAGCACAAGTATACGAAGTGGAACGTGAGCAAGAACGAAAAGATTGCTCTTGAAAATCTCAAAAGCAACCAAGATATCATAATAAAGCCGGCCGACAAAGGCGGAGCTATTGTGATTATGGAGAGAGGGAAATATGAAGCAGAAATTAAACAACAACTTGCCAACAAAGAACACTACTGAAAAATGGATGAAGACTGCTCTAAAATGGTACACAATAAATTGACTAAACTGATACAGACAGGGGAAGAACATGGATGGATATCCAAGAAAGAAGCCAAATATCTCTTCAATGATGACTGCAGGTGGGGTGTTCTTCACTGTGGGGTGCTGGCGCCTCTTGAGTATGCGTGAATTGAGCACTAATCTTCTTTGAGCGGTGCAATAGGTGAGGGAAAACACCCTGAGCCCTCTAAGTGGACCCCAAAGGCCCACAATTTTCAATCTACACACTGGCCTATTCTTCTTTAAACTTGTACTCAGTATACATTAATTTGTACAGATACACAATAAAAGGACATAGTTCATTGAGCTCTTTAATTTTCATTAATAAAGGTGAACACGAGAATTTATACCTTTGCAGACAGGTAGTACATTGCTCTATGTCCTTTTAATATCACCATTAGCATTAGATGGATATGCACAAATATAAACATGAATGTTCACCTTTATTAATGGAAATTTGAGGTGCAATATCTTTGTTTTGCACCCTCCGGTCACCCCTCACTGATTCACGGTATATTTTATATACCGCATTATTGCTATTAACAGAGTATTAAGAAAACTATGCCTCTGATCATGTTGTTATTCAATAGTTGGATCTATCTGTCACATGATGAAATGCATATTTGCATGTCACCTTGACCCCACCACGAGTAGACACTTTAAGGGTGTTAGAGATCGTTTTAAATATACTCTGCAATTTTGAATCATATGGCATTCCATTGGAAATTGTCTATTTGGGCAGTCACAAAATGTTCACTATTTGGTGAAGAATGGTGATCGACATACTACATGCACCAGTATAGGAATGTAGGATTGACTGATCCCTTGCATATGATTATATCTTGTAGCCCTGAAGAAGTCAAGTGGGTAATTCCCCACGACGAAACACGTGTTGGCTGGGCAAATCCTTTGAATTAAAGAACACAAGAACACCAAAAACGACTATGATTATATAAAGAGCTCAATGAACTATGTCCTTTTATTGTGTATCTGTACAAATTAATATATACTGAGTACAAGTAGAAAGAAGAATAGAGTGTGCGTAGGCCAGTGTGTAGATCTCTTCAATGATAACCCAAGGATGCCATTAATGTATGTCCTTCCTAAGATCCATAAGGACCCAGTCAACCCCCCTGGAAGACCCATCATTTCTGGGGTGAATTCCATTCTGGAGAGACAAGCGAAATACATAGATACTTTTCTTAAACCTCTGGTTGGATTAACAACAAGCTATCCCAGAAACACCATGCAAGCGATTATGATCTTGGAAGGTCAATCCTTCCAGCCAGAAACAGAGCTCTTGGTAACTCTAGATATAGTCAGCTTATATACAAACATTCCACAAAAAGCAGGATTGGAAGCTCTATACTATTTTTTAGAAAAACGGACCAGACCCCACAATGTACCAATTGGTTATCTTGTTGAAATAGCTGAAGTGTGCCTTAAGTACAACTTCTTCCAATTCAATGAAGAACAATTCTTACAAACAAAAGGGACTGCAATGGGGTGTCCCTTTGCTCCAGAAATGGCGGTGATGTTCATGGCCCAGTATGAGGAACTATGGGTATACAACAACAACCCATTTGATGGGCACATAAAGATCTGGCGTCGATATATAGACGACGTCTTTATGCTCTGGAGGGGTACATCGGAAAAGCTAGAGGAATTCCACGCATGGCTGAACCAGAGGAATCCAAATATCCAGTTTACACTTAATTCAAGCAATGTCGAGATCAATTTTTTAGACCTCTTGGTGAAACATGATGAAGGAACCATATATAGCACCCTGTACACCAAGCAAACCGATAGAAACACGTTTTTGCATTTTTCCAGCTTCCTTCAACGCAATCTTAGAGAGAACCTACCCTACAGTCAGTTTCTTAGAATCAGGCGCAACTGCACCAAAAAAGAAGATTACTTCCATAACGCCAAGATTCTTATGGAGAAACTAGTGGAAAGAAACTACCCTCGCAAGCTGACGAAGCGAGCAATGAAACGGGCATGGTATATCCCAAGAGAGACACTGCTAACGCCAAAAAAGAAAACAAAAGAAATGCCATTGGTCTGCGTCACTACATTTTCTGGAATCACTAATGAAGTGAAGAAAATCGTTAAAAGAAACTGGCACACCGTGAAAGGTCTAGATATATTCAATGAGCCTCCAGTATTTTCCCTCAAAAAGAACAAAAGTATCAAAGACCAACTGGTACGGGAAAACACCAAAGAAAAAAAGAACCCAGCAACAATACAATCTATGCTGTCTCTTCCCCCTATTAAAGGTCACCGCCGCTGCGGGAATTGCACTTCATGTGCTAGTACCATTGAAGGAAGTCAATTCGAATATGGCAACAAAAACATCCACCATGAAGAATTTACCTACTGTAACACGTCAAATGTAATAAACTGTGTTGTCTGTCCCTGCAAAATGGCGTACATTGGTAACACCACCCAACCAATCAAAAAGAGAATCACCCAACACAGATCTCGAATAAAATGTAAAGTGCCAAATGCGCCTATTGTCCAACACTGTGTAGAAAAGGGACATGGCCCGCAGAACATCAAGTGGACAGTGTTGAAACATGTGAGAGGTAGAGGTTCAGACACACTTCTGTCCAGATTTGAAGCCAAATTAATTTTGCACTTGGGCACGACTGTAAATGGTCTAAATAAAATGACAGAGATTATGCATTGCACGTAACAGCAAGTGTGTACACAATGAGAAGCATATCTACCGCCGATCATGCTTAGCAATAATTCCAAGCCAGGCAACCCCCGGAAGAACTGTGCCCTTGAATAGATCGAAAAACCTAAGGTGATTGCCACAATCTGATAAATAAGACAAATCTTCAAATATATAGAACTTGAGTGCGTAATGGTAATAACGACGAAAAGACAATCTTTGTTCCCATGACGACAGTGACCTGCAAGCCCAACAGGATATCAGGCACGAGTCAGGCAACGCGCCAAGATGCGTTATCACGTCACGGCGCACGTCCGAATTAAAGGAAATTAATGCAGCGGAAGCGCAAGCCACCCGAACGCCACTCTCGATTGGAATTAACTCCTGCGAAGAGCGAAGAAGCTGAGGAAGAGCCACAGTCCCGTGAGGAAACGCTACAGCTTTACCTTAAGGTAAATTAAGACCGGGCCACAGTAACTCCGTAATGAGCCCCGAAGACATCACGCAAGGAGGGCTCTTGATAGCAATGACACCACGGGCTAGCCCGCATGCCTTAAGCCACACATCACTAAACAATCACCGCAACGCATGTTGGAGAACCCCTCTATCTACACCTTTACCGGCACTTGAAAGAAACGAGATTCCTGTCGAGGATAAATGCACAAGCTTCACTAAACCCGTCACAGGTTCACCCCCCTTTAAAATGTGTATGTAAAACATACAGAACTGTTGTCCCTTACTGTGAGTTATACCATTCTCTCATCTTCACCTCTTAGAGACAACATCCAGAGAAGCAAATACACAATCTCGGGATGATACAGAATCCTCATTCTTGACGGACTCTTACCCCCACTGGTTCCCCAATATATGGCTAAGAACTAATAAGCCATAAATGCGGTATGTATATGTAGACTGCATGCAGCATAACAGAAATCATACACAACAGAACAATACCCTTATGCTTCCTATTTTGCAATTACAGTGTCCTACACCAAAGTCCCCTTAGCCCTGAGGAAGACCTTCTGAGAAAATCCTTACGGTCCCATCATGAAGGTCGAAACGCGTCGGCACACCCTGCATTGAGGCCAAGAGTAACCCCCCTTTCTAAAAAGTGGTTCTAAGGACAGAAAGTCTAATCCAGAATAACCCGGTACAGACAAGGACTAATTAAATTGCACTCTGACCTCACTTGGACCCTCAGTTGAGATAGTATCGAGGAGACATAGGAGAATGATCCCGATACATTAGAGTATAGTAGGACAGATTAAATTCATACCAGCATATAGAATTCATGTATGCCTTGCTTAATGTATTAGTAGTATGTTTGTATTGTTTACAATGTCTTATGTTTAGTATGTGTTAATCAGTCATTTTGCGTATGGGTTATACCCTTACTAATGCATCAGTTGTTTTGCCATTTATGTAAATTCATTGTTGTGCTTCTACCAATGTCTGTTTCAAGGATTTAAACGTCTGATACAGTAAATGTATATGAAATACAAGTAAAATTTGATACCAGTTTCACTCGCTGTTCATTTGAATCTAGAGATGGAAAAACAATAGAACGATGGCCGAAAAACAACAGAAGTAATCTAGGTTCATTAATTGAACAGACCCGGAGGGACGAGCAGGAGACCTCCAAGTAAAAAAATCAATCTATGGTCTGAGAGGCATCCAGTAGATGTAATGTAGACTTGATTCCAGCCTCTTCAGCCCTAAACAGAATCACTCCCCTTCTCTGAAACGTATACGAGTGTAGGCATCTGCCTACTAGGGAGGGCCCTGAAAAATAATTTCTTAGAGGCAGCAGCCCTAATTAAAGTGGACTTTGAATCCACTTGAAGCTAGTTTTTCCACACACCATCTTTCTGATTGAGACACACAAGAACTTTATCAACAGACATCACACACATACCGCCCAAAAAGAACATCAATGTCAGAACCAAAAACTCTGAGCTACAGGGAAGAAGAGATAGACGAGCTACTAAAAAGGCCACCCACACTTAATATTGGGAAAACCACCACCAACCCACGACAACAGACAGAATTAGAGAAAATAACGAGGCTTAAGAAAAAACAAATTTGTACAGCTTTACACGGTGAAGTTCTAATGGAACATCTACGAGCAGGCACAGTCCCTGTTGGACTGCAGGTTAAAAATGTCACGGTCATCTTTGTAGACCTGCCAGAATACTTGGGAGATTTTAGCCATATAGGAACGAAATGTTCTCGTGATTGGATGTTTCTCTCCATTAAAACAGCTGAACGTCTCAGCCAAGAAGAATTGGAGTTAATAAAGCAGCTAGAAGAAGCTTTCTTGACCAATGAAGCTATTGAGAATGCACAATCACTGTTAACTAAGTTGGAAAAGGAAAATACCACATTTAAGAAAAACACAGAAGATTTAAAAAGAGTGAAGTTGCAAAAAGACATACTCAACTTCAGCGAGAAAAGGACCTATCGATATCTGGAGATGGAATACTATAAACAACCTATGAATACAGGAATACTGAGAACGTATGGTGGCAGGAGCAATAGACAATTCACTACCTTTTCAGATGCATCATCGTATTCCGATAGCTCAAGTGACGCGGAACCATCCACCAGCGCATGGGGCAATCAGCAAGTACATTTCTATCAAGGCCCAGAACTTTTTTTAGACAGAGGCAACGGACGCCCCAGAGTAAGAAACTGAGCAAGACAATGGTACAACCCCAACCAATACCAGGGAGAAATAGTGACGCGGAGAAACATATACAGATGGTAAGGAGTGAATCAAGTCCTATTTACAACCTAACTAACTGCACCCTAACGACTGACGAAATTCAGGTATTGACTAAAGGCTTGTCCTTTATACCATCAACAATGCCAGATATGAGCCAAACAAAATTGTAAATAATTCAATTGTTTCGAAAGATGCGTTTGAAGTCATTCTTTGCGAAAAAATCTAACACACAGGAAAGGAATTATTCAGGCCTTAAAGAACAGTCCATGTTTTTTCCGCCTACTGCAAGTATACCGATGGAACTCCTCATTTTTGAAAAAAATGTCATGAGAGATCTTGATGCCCTAGAAGGAAAGCACAAGTATACAGTCGCAGTCCGTGTAGGAGTGCCGGCCGGGCGGTGACGTGGGGCGGGGGAGAGGCAGGGTGGGGGGTAGCAAAGTACGGATTACGGACCAATACAGGTAAGTAAACATTTAAATCAATAAAACGAATTTCGTTGTGAGCGCTGCATCGCCAAATGCGATGCAGTGCGCGCAACGAAATTAGAACAATAGAACGATGGCAGAAAAACAATAGAAGTAATCTAAGTTCATTAATTGAACAGACCCGGAGGGACAAGCAGGAGACCTCCAAGTAAAAAAGTCTGAGAATCTATAGTCTGAGAGGCATCCACTAGATGTAATGTACACTTGATTCCAGCCTCTTCAGCCCTAAACAGAATCACTCCCCTTCTCTGAAACTTATTGGGTTGCCAGAGTTGGCATGCTTGTCCACTCGGTCCATGGCAGTCAGGAAGGGTGATCAGAAGGACCTGGAGCCTGAAACAATGGCCCAGGTCCCTGCCAAGAGAAACCGCAGGGGGCACGGGAAACCGGCCCCTGAAGTTCCCACGGACCGGGCAGAGGCTGACCTTGAGGGGAACGCCCCAGTACCTACAGGGGAGCAGGTAGCTGAACTGGGGGACATCTCCGAGTTGACCCATTGGAAGCAAGATGGTGGTCCCGCCAGGGAAGACGTATGCAGAAGGAGTGCCCTTCTCTGGAGGGTCTGCGCGGCAGGCTGAAGACCAGGCAGCTGGTGATCAGTCTGGATCACATTGGATCTACTGGGAGAACGGTCTCCTTTATAGCGAGCCTGAGGTCACTGAGCCTGGGTCAGCCCGTGTGCTGATGGTACCCCTGTCGCTTCAGGACCTTCCTACTGGGTCTGGCTCACGACGTGCCTTTGGCAGGACATTTGGGGCGGGACAAGACCTTTGACAGACTTGTCACCCACTTCTTCTGGCCCCAAATGCGAAGGCAGTCAGATGGACATTGCAGGTCTTGCCAAACTTGCCAGGCAAGTGGTAAGAGTGGGGGGAAGGCCATAGCTCCTCTCCAACCTTTTCCACTTGTTGGAACCCCTTTTGAAAGGGTAGGGATGGACATTGTGGGGCCACTGGATCCCAAGACAGCCATGGGCAACAGGTGCATCCTGGTCTTGGTGGACCATGCCACCTGGTACCCGGAGGCAATCCCTCTCAGGATAACAACAGCGCCAGTGGTGGGCTGGGCGTTAATGGGGATCTTTTCCTGCGTGGGTTTCCCCAGAGAGGTGGTTTCTGACCGTGGGACCAATTTCATATTGAAGTATATGACATCCCTGTGGAAGGAGTGTGGTGTAACCTCCAAGTTCACCACTCCTTACCACCCACAATGTAACAGTTTGGTGGATAGATTCAATCAAACCTTGAAGGGCATGATTAAGGGTCTAACAGAACCCATGAGGCATAATTGGGACGTCCTCTTGCCATGCCTTCTCTTTGCATACAGGGAGGTGCCTCAGAAGTCTCTAGGGTTCAGTCCCTTTGAGCTCCTGTATGGTCACCCTATGAGAGGACCTCTGAGTTTGCTGAAGGAAGGCTGGGAGGCAGCTCCCAGGAAAACTCCCCAGGATGTGGTTAGTTACATGCTGTCCTTCAGAAACCAAACTGCCCGCTTCAGGAAACTCGCTCAGGCGAACCTGGAAGCAAGCCAGGAAGAAATGAAAAAGTGGTATGACCAGAATGCCCCTCTGGTCGAATTTCAACCTGGGCAAAAAGTGTGGGTCATGGCCCCAGTGGAACCTTGTGCCTTGCAGGACAAGTGGACTGGGCCTTTTGAGGTGGTGAAGCGCAAAAGTGATGTCACCTACCTGGTGAATTTGCAGACTCCCAGGAACCCTTTGAGGGTCCTCTACGTGAACCGCCTCAAGCCCCACTTCGAGAGGTTCGAAGTGAGCATGCTCTTGGCAACAGATGATGGGGTGGAAGAGGAGAGTGAGCCCCTCCCTGACCTCCTGTCCACCAAGGAGCACGATGGTCAGTGGAAGGTGTGCTCCTCTCCCCTACACTGACCCAAGAGCAGCAGGGTGACTGTCACCAGTTGTTGGGACAGTTTGCCACACTGTTCTCTCTGACTCCAGGTGTTACTCACTGGCGTACCCATGACGTGGACGCTGGTGACAGCCCTCCTGTAAAGCACAAGATTTATAGGTTGACTGACCGGGTCAGGATCAGCATCAAGGAGGAAGTCTCTAAGATGTTGGCATTAGGGGTGATAGAGCCCTCCAGCAGTCCTTGGGCCAGCCCAGAGGTCTTGGTCCCAAAAGCTGCTGCACATTGTGCCACTCCAGAACTGCGGTTTTGTGTGGACTACCGTGGGCTCAATGTCATCACCAGGACTGAAGCACACCCTATCCCCAGAGCTGATGAGCTCATTGATCGATTGGGAGCTGCCAGGTTCCTCAGCACGTTTGACTTAACGTCTGGGTACTGGCAGATTGCCTTAACCGATGGGGCCAAGGAGAGGTCAGCATTCTCAACCCCAGAAGGACATTACCAGTTCCGGGTGATGCCCTTTGATTTGAAGAATGCCCCTGCCACCTTTCAGAGGTTGGTTAACCAGGTGTTGGCTGGACTGGAGGATTTCAGTGCTGCATACCTGGATGACATTGCAGTGTTCAGTTCCAGCTGGGAAGAACACTTGCAGCACCTCAGGGAAGTGTTGAGGGCTCTTCAGAGGGCAGGCCTCACGATCAAGGCCAGTAAGAGCCAGATCGGGCAGGGCTCTGTGGTGTACTTGGGACACCAGGTAGGAAGCGGCCATGTGGCGCCCCTACAAACCCAAGATTGACACCATTCTGGCTTGGGAGCCCCCCAAGACCCAGACAGAGGTGAGAGCCTTTTTAGGTCTCACCGGTTACTACAGGAGATTTGTTAAGGGCTATGGCACCATTATTTACCCCTTAACAGAGCTGTCTTCCAGGAAGCAGCCCAAGAAGGTGATCTGGACTGAGTCCTGCCAGAAAGTTTTCGATGCCCTGAAGGCAGACATGTGCACGGCGCCCATGCTCAAGGCACCCGACTTCTCCAAGGAATTAATCGTGCAGACTGACGCTTCAGAGCATGGTGTGGGAGCGGTGCTCTCACAACTGAACGAAGAGGGCCTAGACCAGCCTGTAGTCTTCCTTAGCAGGAGACTACTCCCCAGGGAACAGAGGTGGAGTGCCATAGAAAGAGAAGCTTTTGCTGTGGTCTGGGCACTGGGGAAGCTGAGACCCTACCTGTTTGGGACTCACTTCCGAGTTCAGACAGACCACAGGGCCCTCAGATGGTTGATGCAAAGAGGGGTGAGAGTCCAAAACTGTTGAGGTGGTCCATCTCCCTACAGGGAATGGACTTTACGGTGGAACACTGCCCTGGCACAGAACACGCCAACGCAGATGGTCTCCCCAGGTTTTTTCACCTTAGTGAAGAGAACTCCCAGGAGGTTGGGTAGTTCTCCCTACTTTCAGCTGGAGGGGACATGTGTTAGACTTGGCATCTTTTGACGTGTTTCCCCTGTCTTTTTGCTTTCTGACCTCCCGGTTTTGACTCTGTTTTTGCTGGTTTAGTGTCTCTGCCCACTTTCTCACTGCTGTTCAGTGTTAAAGTGCAAGTGCTCCTGTGATAAACTATGCTATGGATTGGTGTTTCCATGATTGGCCTATTTGATTTACTGGTGAAGCCCTAGTAAAGGGCACTGAGAGTGCCAAGGCTGGTAAATCAAATGCTACTAGTGGGCTTGCAGCACTGGTTGTGCACCCACAGAAGTAGCCCTGAAAAGGTAACTCAGACCTACCACCGCAGAGTCTGTGCGCAATTTGTAAATGCCATGTCGACCTGGCAAGTGCACCCACTTGCCAGGCCCCAATCTTCCCTTTTTCTACATGTCAGTCACCCCTAAGGTAGGCCCATGATACCCCTGTGGGCAGGGTGCTGTGTATGTTAGAGGTAGGACATGTACTGATGTGTGCAACATGTCCTGGTGCTGTAATACAGTGTATTTAGTTTTTCACCATTGCAAGGCTGCCTGTTCTCATAGGACAGAATGGGGAGTTTGTTTATACCATCTTATAAACATAACTACCCCTGGGAAAAAGGTAGAAAAATAAAGTTTAGTATGTCTGAACTCAGAATGTTAAAATGCATCTTTTAGTGAAGATGATTTTTACATTCTGTGTTTGAAAATACCACTTTTAGAAAGTAGGTATTTTCTTGTTTAGCAATCCTTTGTGCCTCTGCTGGGATTGTGGATTGACTGTCTGGCTTTGGGATGACAGTGGCTGGAGAGGGGCAGTGGCTCCAGAGTCTGATGGGTCAGGGCTGGGCTGAATAGACCTGGGATGCATTTAGAGTAGTGGGAGGAGATTTCCTTGCACCTGAATGGGCCTGGTCTGCCTTGCACACTGCCGTCTCCACCCCCTGCCAGGAAGCTGCACCAGTGAGGACAAAACTGGTTTGGGCTGAATACAGACACTCTCTGCCTTCACATAACAAAGGGTTTGGTGGTATAAATATTGGGGCCCAGACCCCAGAACTTTAGAACTCTTCTGGAACCAAGAAGACTGACAAGAGGAAGAGCTGGAGAAGCTGTGAGGTTAAACTACCACCTTGCTGAGTGCTTTGCTGTGTTGGCCTGCAGTGGCTGCTTCTGTCTTGGGCAGTGAAAGGACTGGACTTGAACTTTCTACAACTTCTTTATTGAGTCTCTCCAAGGGCTTGAGGTAGAGCTTGCCCCCTGTTCAAGAAGTCTCAGGAACAGCAAAGACTTCAAGCTCTTCTGCCATCAGCACTGGGGACTGTGTGTTTTGTGCTGCAACAGAAGAAGAGCAACACAACGCCATCTACGACACCGCTGCCGACTCCGTGTTCTGAAGGCACTGCAAAGGGCACCGCCGCACCACAACCCTGGTCTTACCGATGATGCCATCTGATGCCGCCACTGAGCCGCTGCTTGCACTGCGACCTGTGGGCACCCGCACTTCGCACCGCCTCGCTTCATGACGCCGCCTTGGTAACCCCGAAGACGCCGCTCCACGGCGACATCGATGCCGCTGCTTGCACCGTGGTTCGAGGGCACCGCTCGTAAGTTACACGATGCACCGTCCTCATCCCGCACCGCAGCCTTGGCCTACCGACGCCGGTGCTATCAACTCCAGTTCGTCAGCCGACGACAGCGCTTCAGCAACGACGCCACTGCTGCTTGCACCGTGGCCTGCCAGCACCGCGACGAGCACCGCATCACTTAGCACCACAGCCCTGGTCTCCCTGACGCCGATGGGTGACCGTCACCGAGCCGCTGCCTGCACCACGACCTGAGGGCACCGTACGCCGCACCGCTGCACTTTGCACCGCAGCACCCGACGCCAGCACTCCTGACTTCAGCCGCGAGGAGTTAGATCTGCAACGCTTGTGACTTCAAGGGCCCGACCACTCCTGCGCCAACCTCCGGAACTGACGCCTGCGGACACCGTGCTTTCGGAGCTCAACGAGAGGTCGCCGAAGCCCTGCATTTCTAAAGGTACTGTTTTGCGGGTCTTCCCGACACTGTAGCTATCCTGCGATGCCGCGGTCAGCCAGAACTGTTTGGAATTTGTTGTTCACGACGCCGTGATAGCCCCAGATGGAGCTGTCGACTTCAAGGAACTTTATTTCAAGTTTTTTTTGATAAATGAAGATTTCTCAAGTACTTTATTATGGATATTTATCGTTTTTGGTCTTGTCTTGAGTATATAAAAATATTGGATATTTTTCTAAACTGCTGTGGTGTCCTTTTGTAGTGCTTACACTGTGTTACTGTTGGTTATGTGCAAATGCTTTACACACTGCCTCTACGATAAACCTGACTGCTCGTGCCAAGCTACCAAGGGGGTGAGCAGGGGTTATTTTAGGAGTGTAACTCCCTTATCCCGACTAGAAAGAAGGGTCCCTATTTGGACAAAGGTGCAAACTCTTGCCAACTAGAGTCCCCCATTTCTAACACAGAGTCTCTGCTACCTGCAAAGGGTGGATGGGGTGGTGCCTTGGTGGGATGCAACCTCAGCCACTGGCAAAGCTAACTCAGCCCTCCTCTTGGCACATCCCGCCACTGAGACACCAACAAAACAGGATGAAAGGAAACTCTTGAGCTCTTTAGCCACTGGGTAATTCGATGGGTCGCATTCAATTCCATCATTGTCACTAGCTGCAGTATGCAATTAGAGGAGGGGTATCGATATGCAGGAGATATGTAGCCTAGAAACTCAGACAGGAAGACTTCTTCAGAGTAAGTTAAGGCTGATTTGTATATAGCTGGTTTTCTATATGTCAAACCAGTTCTTTGAAAGAATTGCTTCAGTTCCCTAATAATGAACAGCTCTCCTCTCAGTTCTGGGGAAATTCATTTTAGTCTCCATGCTCACACTCAGGTCTTAGTGAGCAGCTTCACTCTCCAGACCAGACCAGCTCTGGACTGAGCCAGCAGTCTGTAAAAGACATTCCGATTGGCACTTCTATATGGGAACACCACTTAGCATTACAAGATACAAGGAATTACCGTATGATAATGTAGCGGAACATTCTTGTATATAATTCTCAAGACGTACCCTGGAAGGCCTGAAAGAATGGGCCCAGGCAAAAATATCATACGTATGGGACAGAGAGCTTTTAGACTCACATCTTCAACTACAGCTACAGACTCAGTCTTACAACTACATCTTCAAAAATAGGTAAAAATAATGTAACATTGCATTACTATCTACTCTAGAATTACTGCAGCATGCCTATCCCTTTATGTGTGCTTTTTCAGGAGATTACATAGACTGAGGTTCATATTGAATGGGGGCACTTAATTATTGAAGAATTATTTAAACTAGATTACAAAACATCCTAATATTATCGACTAAAACATTACTATGAAAACAAAGTTGGCCTTGAAGAGAAGATCCACTGATGAAAGTTACCTACTCACTCTGTGGCTTTAAAAAAGCAGAACCCTCGCAGTCGTCAAAACACGTGTCAGACTTTGGATTATAAAGAAAGAAGGAAGAAATGCTTGCGAAGAAATAAACATTTTTATCAAGAAATACTCTGATGCATCAAGAACTCTTTATCCAATTGTGTAGTGCCTCGACAATTAGATTTTATTGTGCTTTTATCTGTGGGGGAGGTAATGCATTATAACAAGAAAATAATAATCAAAACCAAACAGGTGCGTCTGCAGCCGCACACTCAGGAGTGGTCTAGCAGTGTCACGAGAAGTGTCTCACCAGAGAATTCACCTACATGAATACATTTATAAACAATTTAAAAGGATGTTTTACTTGGACATCTTTCAAATTAAAAATCAATGACATGATGAAGACTAAGGTAAAAAAAAAAATGCTTATTTGCTTTCTGATAGGTGTAGCCTTGCATACATAACTGGGAAAGACAAACTACAAGTACCAGATTGTGAAAGAAACACAAACGTTCTACTCACTCCGGACAAGCAACAGATCTCAAAAGTTTTGAACCCTCATGTAAAGCGAGTAAAAATGTCTGCATACCACAATTCCAGCAAACTTGGTTGCCACCGACGAAGGTAGAGGGTGAAGGTTAGTTTAAAAGCAATTTTGAGTGCCAGTTTGGTTAAAAAGTGTGTTCTCCTGCGCTGACAAATGCGGCGTAGAGACAGCCTGCAAACGATACACTCTCATGGAGTGCTACACTTCAAAATAATAAAAAAAGTACATTTGCAAGTGTGTGGACACTGGTCACTGGAAGCAGTACTTGGTCCAGGCTCCACGGAAGGATGATGGAGGTGAGGAGTAGGCGCTGACAAGCAGAGAGATGTGGGAGTCTTCATTAGAGCCAGCCAATGGAAAGTAAAGTGAACAGGGAGCCACATCGGAGCCAGCCCATGATAAGTAAAGTGATGAAAGAGTCACATGGGAGCCAGCCAATGGTAAATATTGGTAAGTAAGGTGTGGGTTCTAAGCCCCTTTTCAGATTTTTTTTTTTAAATACAAAAGATTTCCCATCACAGCGCAAGCGCTGTGCATGTGAAACCTAAAAAAGTGTTTCCCTGGAGTGCCAGATTACTGTGGGGAGTAAGCCAGGAGTACTCCAAGAGTAAGTCACAGGAAAATCTTTATGAGTTAGGCCCATTGACTTTGAGACAAGTGATATTTGATGTTGTGCTTTAGTAAGTATATATATATGGCCATTCTTCTCTAGATAACATAATCTATTGGGTGCTATGAATTTGACCTCTACATACGTAGTGCTCCCAACTGGGTGCTATGGACATGGATGTCACGTCCAAGCACCAGCCACCAAAGCAGCAGCTGTTCTGTGCTGCTCTGGTGTCCTCCCTTCTCACACCACTCTGGGTTGGAGCAGAAGACTTTCCCACTCTGGACTCGGGGGTGGGACTGTTCTGCCAATGCTACAACTGCATGTGTATATGATCACATCATTGGCAGGGCTGGAAGCCAGGAAACCGATTCCTAGTTTCCATGAAAGCACATATGGGGCTTAAAACCACCCTATCTAGTGTGCATTTCAGAAATATATAGGTTTCCTTCATGCCTATTTTTCATTCTTTGTATTTTACCATTTGAATTGCTATATGGTTGGTGCACAATGAAACTTTATTGATAGGTGCAGCTCAGCTGTTGGCCCTGTGTATCGCACGTTTTTGGAGAACCTACAAACCCTATCAATCTTGGCAGCCAGGAGGGTCTATCGGATGTAACAGTATATTACTTTTGTAAGTCAACCATCTTGAGACGTTACAGATGAAAACATTGTAATAAATGGCTGATTTTCCTGCCCATTTTCAACTTTTTTTATTCAACAATGAGTTTCTTTGGGTAAGCCTTGATGGATCTGAATAAATGACCAAGTGATGTGTTTAGATCGTTGTCTACTTTTCAGACAAATACAGGTTTTTCAAAATCACCCTCGGATTTTACACGTTTCCACTACATATTGCAAGTCGGCAGAAATAAATAAAACTAGGAGAAATGGACTACCTTTAAGAAACAAAAAAAAACGTGGTAAAAGAAAATTGTATTTTCAATATAATACCACTTATTTCTTAAAGCAGGGAAGATGGTGATCCTAGCACAGCAAGCCTTTCATTGATACCATCTTAGAAAAAAATAATATGCTTTCTTGCACAGCACTTTTTTTCTATTTTTCAACAAAAACTAAAATGTAGCTACATTTTGGCCAATTTTGTTAGTTTCCTCCGGGGGAATCTACAAACCTTGGGTATCTGTAGAGTCCCCATATTCTTTGCCGATTGGGATATGAAACGCCTGTTACTGTTGTGAGACACAAATTCTGGTGTAAACATAAGAGTACAATTGACCCTTTATATGTGAATGATAATGTTTGTATGAATAATTATGGTACAAAAAATGTAAACTATAGTAAACTGAACAAATGGCAAGATCATTATCGCTTTACATCTGCATGCTGACGTGATATATTAAATAAAACACCCTGAAGAAGTTCATTTTAGGAACAAAATGCGTTGGCTAAATGCTGCTTTTATAAATTTGGATCAAAGAAGAAAGTAAAGAAAATGCTGAAAAACTGGATGTTTTGGACTTTCTTTTTTGGGTGCACCAACTAATTTTGTTTATCTGTAGAATACCCAAGATGTTGTAAAAAAAAGGATGTCAATATGGCATGGATACATTTTGTAGAAAAACATTATGAAGGTAACTCTAATATACAAAAAGGCTTAGCACCTGGGAGGAAAGCCCTAGCAGTTAAAAACATAAACATAACCAGTTAAACGTTTCCTAGAAATACATTGTTCTAGGATAGGCTCAAGGAAATTACAGTCAGAGTATATTCTGTGCTTTAGAAGACTAACCAGCAGCAGAGCAGCAGAGAAAATAGCATACATCATTTAAAACACAAGAATGTTATGAGATCCATTGAAAATATATAGATTATAGATGGGTAACTATGAATAACAGGGATGTCTTTCTCCAAGGTGAGAAACATCCCTGATATACACATTTTAGAGTATCTGTAATTTAGATGGTATACATGGCCCGCTAAACCATCTGTCCCTGCTTTCTACATATAAATAGGGGCATAGGACTAATGGGAGAGCCATACACACATAAATACCCAACCTTCTACCACCCACCCCATCATCCTCGACATATACTCTCCATCTCCCTTCCACATTGAAAACTAAACACATAGCTTTCTGCCAGCTATCCTCATCACCCCTGTTCCATCCTGCTCCCTTGCTGTCCAAAGCCATATTATCCACCTTCACTCTGAGAGTGGAGAGCCAGCTTGGCACTTGCAGTGGCTTTGTGAGAGATGGCTTGTCAGCAGTTTGTCTTTCTCTTTCCTCTGACTCATCTCTCTGTTTCTAGAGTTTTCTAGGAGAGTGCGAGAGCCAAAGGTTTTGGTACTGGGAACTGAGAAGATTTATATATATTTCTTCCTTACAGTTATGGTGATTTAGTGTTAAAGGGACCTGAGATGAGAAGCCGGAGGAACATTTGCAGACCATGCCTCATCTTCTGCCATATCAACTTACAGGAGAGAAACATTTGTCAGAGGAGGGGAAAAAGCAAGGAATCTAGAGGGCATGAAGAATCAAAAATTATTTCACCCCAACAATTCACCTCAATAGTGCAATCACGGTTGATGAAATTGGAGACAGTGTTAAACCTCAATTTCATGAGGCAAGGTAAGGTACCTCTCAGCACATCAAAAATACAATTAATTAATTAAGGGCCCACTCAATAATTGAGTTCTAGACCAGTGGAATACATTTAAAAAGTTTTGTTACAAGATTCAAAAGGATTGTGGTGCAGAGTCAACATAACGTCTTTGCTATGAAGGCTTATACAGATAGAACATTTCAGAAGAGTACAAAATCTAAAATGTTCTAAGTTCCAAGTGGGCAGCGAAATCAATAGAGAAATGGACGGCATCCTTATAAGAACTGGAAAGTCTTCTGCCTCATCCCCAAAATCAAGTGTTTACATAGGAAAGTTTCTCATAGTACAGAGTAGAAAGTGCATATTCATCATGGTGGGAGCATATGTCATCTTATTAACAAATTAGAGCACAGATTTATTAAATGTCATATTGCCTTAGCACCTAAGCACTATTCCACTACATGAATATTGATTCTGCCTACTCTTAGCTAATGTCATCCGGAGATAGCAGAACATACTAGATACACTAACAACTGCATACTTTTATAAATGGATAGGGCACAGTGAGCTAGCAGAAGATCCTTGAAATGTTACATTACTGTGATAATTCTGGATAATTTGATCAAGAACAGCAAGAATAATATCAATGGAAATAAAGAACAATGACTTTGCTTGACGAGTAGTGAAATTTGCAGGGGGAATACATCCATTTTGAGAAAGATGGCAACTGGGCCTAATTTAGGTTTAGTTAACCTGAGGCAGGAAAACACACTTCTACATGTCATAGGAAATTTGATTCAAAGACAGTAACATTATCAAAGTGTATATATTTAAAATCAAGAATAAAACCACACTGCACGAGTACACAACACTTTAAATGCACAAAAATCTTTAACAGCTTCCCACCTCTAATTATTCTATAATCACCAAAGCCTACAATCAATATAATTAATCTAGTAATTATAACACAGACTGCATCATTTTCTGCTTCTTTTGAGTCAATTCCTCAATTAATTTCAGCTGATTATAAACATGAAACACGATCCCTGGAACCCTCCAACTCAAATTCTTGTCTTTTCTTAGACAATCCTCTTTTCTCCTTACACCTACATTTTAGAAACAGCAACTCAGATTATTTAAACAGGGGAAATAGGACAATTGCACTAATCAATGCAATAATTGCAAGGGTTAGAAAAAACGTAATCATAGCACCACCCAAACCATCAAATCATTCACCAGCTTTGTTAAGTCCCTTTGCTATGTCACTAACCCAAGGATCCACTGTTTCCCATAAACCATGCTCCTCAAAAACTTGAACTTCATGGGAAATGTTAGTGATATTTGGCATATATGCATTAATAATCTTACCATTATCGAGAATGAAGGTGCAGCACTCCCTAAACTTCAAAACCCCGCAAACAGCACCTTCCTTAGCAAAAAGGATACCTAGTGCTAAGCAGTGTTGCATACTCATTGATCGCATCACTATGAGTTCAGAATTCATCTGAGTTAGGGCCCCAGCGGCATTAGAAGCAAGCCGGTCCACAAGCATAGACAATCTTTTAATTTTCACTTTATTCATAGCTTTACCTATAGATGGAATCATAGCTCCAAATATGTCTAATAATACCTGTCCAAAACCACTTTTTACTCTCTTCCAACCAACATCACCACTGTCTCCATTCACATGATAGATCCTAGAAAATACTAAAGCTCAATAACATGAACCCACCCAATTATGAGGTAGGTTGAAATAAGCATCCTTACCACCCACATAATAAATCCCTTTCAGAATTGGTTCTTTTCTAACCAGAAAATCTCCACTAACAATATATCTTCTTTTACACTCACTCTCACCCACAAATTCTATCAACCTAACTCCTGCAGGTTCATGATGCACTATACACAACTCGCTCTTTCTCTCATGCTCCATTCTCAATCTTGGATGCATATTTTAAAGCCTACATTTTCCTCAGCCTTAATCTGCTCTCTTATGTTCTTATCATCTTTCCAATCTCCCACTGTTTTCACTCTTTTCTCATTATATTCCTTAACAAATTCACACTCCTCTTTACTCAAACCACATACATGATCTGATTTAGTCTTATTAGTGTTAAAGTTAGTTTGTGCAACTGTGTCCAGAAATGCACCAAATTCTACCCCATCTTCAGAAACAGGAAGAGTTTCCAGCAAAATGTTGAAATCCAACAGATATGGCAATAGAAACTGATGCTGACTAAATATACTAACAAACACATTGGAGTACAATCCATACGAAATTGGAAGCTGTAAGTAGGTTGCACTTTCATGTACAGAAGGGAGAAACGTACACACTAGGCAATTCTTAACCCTCATTATGTCCAAATATCCAACCAACTTTTTAGTATAAATATTATCATGAAATCCACTAACTAATCATTCCCTATGTTTCTATGTATTACTAGATTCAATTCCATTATGTGTACTGTAGTAAGTTACAGCCCAACGAAGTAAGAACGCACAACACTAAACAAGCTAAGACCTTTATTATCATTATCAAAGATATCAAGCTGGCAATTTTACAGCATTTGCTGTAAGCCAGTTCTATCAAGATCAAAAACAAATAAGTGCGTGGAACTTCAAACATTCAGTAAAACCTCTTATTTTCAAAACAAAATAGAACATCTTGTTTATTTTTAAAAAAGAAATAATCAAAATAGACTTGTCTTAGCTCTCTTGTTCAGTTCGTACAGTTCAAATTCTTAAATTATTTTCTTCATCTGGATTCTTTCACAAAGTTCAAAACTGATTTCACCAAGCAAGAAATTCTCATCCTTCCTCAGGCACCATCATTGGGAATCAGTCCCTCTAGACAACTGACAATAACCATTATTCAGAATCAAGGGATTCTATTGGTATCTTTAATTTCATGGCATTTTGTTTCTCATGTTTTACTTCATCACCGGAGCTATGGGCACATTCATATGGAACTGCCATGGATTCTGCACATTCTGCACAGAAGCTGGTTGAGATGGGGCTACTGTCTGTCTGCATTTGATTTTCAAGCTGCTGCATCTGAGGAACAAAATCATTTTGGGTTTCAATCTGGATTCTGTCTACATTCCAGCTTCCAGTGAATATTTTAGCTCAGAAATGATAAGCAGTGCTCTTCTTCAACAAATCAATGTTTACAATCACTCCAGAATTTCGTCTTCCACAAATTTGCATGTACACCATCTCATTTCCCTTTCTCAAAACTTGTATTAGATGCTTTCCATTCATTCCAATACTTTTAGACAACACAAATCTCACATCAAAACCCATCATCTCATTCTTGACATTTCTCTGAAATTGCTTCATCTGTGCAACCATAAGCTTCTCTTTAATCCTTTTTTGCTTTGCATCAAACCAATCACTATTCTACTTGGCATACTTCAGGATCGCATTGATTCCTTTGGTCTGCCAACACATCACACTCTGCTGAATATGTGAACTAAGCTCACGGCTCAAACCCATAACTGAGGAAGATACGAAATCACCATCACCATCTTTCTCGGCATCTTAGACTCCACTGCGTTTCTTAAAAATCAGCATAAGCCTCCTATAATAAGCATGCACAGGCTCCTTTGGCTTTTGTGTTACTCTGTTATGTTATGTTATAATATGTTATGCTATGTTATATCATGTTATTTCATGTTATGTTATGTTATTTTATTTTATTTTATTTTATGTTATGGTATGGTATGATATGGTATAGAATGGTATGTATCCTATGGTGTTGTATGGTATGGTATGCATATTTGTATACCATGCTAATCAGCCATGAGGGTACCCATGCACTTCACAGGTGGGTAGGCGGGGGACTCTCTGGAGATTATTAAAAAAGCCAGGTCTTCAGCTTCTTGCAGAAATCATGGAGTGATTAGGAGGCCCTGGTGTGCTGTGGGAGGTTGTCCCAGGCTTTGGGGTAGATGTATAAGATGGGGCAACCTCCTGCCTGCTTTTGTATATGCAGGGTATGAGTGCAAGTGAGAGTTGGGCTGGAGTTGGGCTGAGCGGAGGTGTCTGGAGGGTTGGTGGAAGTGTATGCGGCTGTTGAGGTGGGCGAGACCTATGTTATGTAGTGCTTTGTGTGTGTGTGAGGAGTTTGAATTGAGTGCATTTATATATCGGGAGCCAGTAGAGTTTCCTGAGGTGTAGTGTAATATGGGTGTGGTGTGGCAGGTTGAGGATGAGTCTGGCCACTGCATTCTGAATGCTTTGGAGTCTGTCAGGAGCTTTTTGGTGCTTCCAGCATATAGTGCTTTGCTGTAGTCAAGCCTGCTGCTTATGAGGGAATGTGTGACTATTTTCCTGGTGATATCTGGTAGCCACTTGAAGATTTTTTGCCGCATCCTCAGCATATAGAAGCAGTTATAGCGATGGAGTTACCTGGGTCGTCATGTTGAGCTTGTTGCCTAAGATGATTCCTAGGTGTTTTGCTTGGGTGGTGGGTGTGGGTCCTGGGTCGTTTGGCCACCAGTTAGAGTCCCCCAACAAGGTCTTCTTTCCAAAATCACTATTTTGATCTTCTCCGAGTTGGAGGCAGTTGCACCTCATCCAGGTGGCCACAGTGGTCATGTAGACAGAGAAGTTGATTTTTTTTTTTTAACGATTCTTTTTATTGAAATTAAATAATCACTAAAAAATAGAACAAATTACAGGCAGCGTTAGATTCAGTACAGCATTTGGCAACAAACTACAATGAAAGGATCTCCCCATCAGGGGTGGAGAATGTGCAGTCTAGAGTCCTGGTGACTTTTACTCAATGTCCACTCTTAGTATGTCCATCGGTGGTTCACAGATCTCTGCTCTATAAGTGTTCCATTTTTGCCCTATCTGCGACCATTTGGTGGGGCAACCTCTTGATACATATACAGTTTTTTCGGTAAACATACAATGGTCCATATCATTCTCCCAGAGCCTCAGGGACGGCCCCTCTCTCGCCCCCCACAGTTTGGCGATATTTCGCTTGGCTATCATCATTCCCAGTGACACCCATAATTTCTCTTTGGTGCTTAAGTCAGAAGGGCCCCAGATATTTAGAAGACATAACTTGATATTGCAATCTGTTGTTATTCCAATGACTTCTGTCATACAGCTTGTCACCCTCGCCCAATAGCCCTGGATTACTGAACACTCCCAGAGTGTATGTATAAAGGTGCCTTCTGGTCCGCATCCTCTGATACAACCTGCGTCGATCCTAAAGCACATCTTCATCAACGTAGGCCTGAGTGGTATATTCTATGGAGTATTTTGAGCTGGACTAGCCTCAGCCTAGATGAGATAGCTGTTTCTCTAGGAGATGCAAGCGCTTCTGACCATTCACCATCATCCAGCCCAGCTTCGTCGTGGTCCCAGTGGGCTCGGAAACTGAGGAGGGGGTCAGGTATATTATTTATAAGTTTTTTATAAATTAAGGAAATTGCCTTGTCTGGAAGGTGGCCGTCAAGTATTCTGTCCTATAATGGTGAGGACTCTGGCGGAGTTACGCCCCTGGGTATTGCTGCTTCTAATGCATGTCTGACTTGAAGATATCTGTATTGTTCTGAGGTGTCTAGTTCATATTCGTCTCTCAGCCGAGCAAAGGAGATTACTCCTCCCTCCCTCCACAGGTCCCCGACAGAGGATAAGCCAATTAAATCCCATCTGTCAAAGCCTTTAGTGACTCTTAAATTCCCCAGTTGGGCGGTGTCCCAGAGTGGGGTGGCAAGCGTAATTCTGTCCTTCCACCCCAGGCTTAGTATGGCAGCCCGCCATACCACAGCCGAGTGATTAGTGGGTCCCGTGAGATTCAGTCTAGTGGGAGTTGCATATAGTGCGCCCCTGTAACTTCCGCCGGGGAGCAGCCATTTGTCCATGTTAAAGCCCGGGTCGTCCTGCGGACCGTATGTACAGTGGTTAATGGCAGTAAGGTGGGCTGCCCAATAGTATCTTTTGATGTCAGGGAGTGCTATGCCTCCATCATACCACCCTCTCGTGAGCTTGGGAAGAGATATCCGTGGAGGTTTACCCTCCCACAGGAGCTCCCTAAGGGCGGAATCAATTGCTCTAAAATATTCTGGTTTTACCGGGAGTGGTGCATTTTGAAGAGCATAGAGAAAACGAGGTAGGGACATCATTTTAAACAGCGCGGCTCTTCCCAAAAGAGACAGGGGGAGTGATTTCCAGTGTATGACATCACTTTTGAGGCGCTGTAGCGGGGGGAGGAGGTTCTGACCGTAAGAGAGTGTCAAGTCTTTGGAAACATGTATCCCCAAATATTTAAAGCCCATTGGAGCGATTGATATGGTAAAACCTCTGGGAAGAGTTGGGGGTCTACCGCTTAAAAGATAGAGGACTGATTTACCCCAGTTAATGGTATATCCTGAAAATTCCTCAAAGACAATAAAGATGTGGAGTGCTCGGTTCAAAGAGGCCGCCGGCGACGCTAGGTATAATAAGATGTCGTTGGCGTAGAGCGATATTCTGTCCTCCCAATCTGTTGCCCATTTCAGCCCTCTAATTATCGGATCCTTCCTAATCCACATCGCCAAGGGTTCTAACATGAGAGCAAAGAGCAATGGGGAGAGGGGGCAACCCTGACGAGTGCCCCTTTCCAACTCAAATGGGGTAGACACCCAATTGTTGACCACTATCCGAGCCAATGGGGTGGCGTAGAGAAGGCATACCCAACTCAGGAAACCAGGGCCGAGCCCTAGTTTTTGCAATACTGCAAACATATATGGCCATTCGATTGTATCAAATGTCATGGCCGCGTCTAATGACACTAGCACCTCATCTTCTAGAATAGTGTGAGAAGTTGATTCTTGTCCTAGGCGTCTTGTCCACTAGGGAGAGTATTAATTGTGTGTCATCTGCGTAGGTGAATATGTTGATGATGTGAGTTCTGATGATGTTGACCAGTGGTGTCATATAGATGCTGAAAAGTGTCAAAATCTTTGCTCAATTAATTTCTTTCTCGAGCACCTTCTTTTTCAAATGCTCTATCACTGCTCTGGACTTGTCAGCAAGTACCTCAAATGAAGCCTTATTATTCGCAACTCTAGCTGGTTCCTCAGTCGGCCAAGCAATAGCAACCTTACACTTGTCCATAAATGACTAGTAGCAACAATCTCAAACAGTGTATCCGAATCAGCCCAAAGGATTTTTAAAAATTGCTGTCATTCTATGAACCTCATTTTACCATTTCTCAGGTTCCTCTCATAATTTTGAAAAAGTTTTGTAAAAGCATAAATATTACCTCTCATCCAGGGCACGTCCACATAATTCCTTCCATGTACTTCTCTCAAAGAAAACTCTGAAGCTGCTTCTACCTCCAAATCACTTTGTTCTCTTTTCTGTCTATGTAGCTTTCTTTTTAGTATTAATGTTCTTCTTTTATCTTTCTCTGTTCTTTTTTTCAAATTCCTCCAGTAGTTTATCTTTTAAATTAGATATTTAATGCGCACTTTCAAAGTCACTAACTACAACTCTTGTATTTCCTCATTGGTTAAAACCATCTTGTAATTTCTCTGAAAATCCCTCATTCTACTAATATCATCTTCACATTCATCAGCAAATTCCTCAATCTAGCATATTCTTCATTTGCATACCTCGCTGCTTCTCTGTTCAAGTATCTAATTTCATCGACATTGTATGACATTAATCTGTTGTCTCTATTGTTCTTCTACAATTTCTTCAAAATCAATTTTTAGATGACCAATATTAGTACCTCTCTCTTTTGGAGACTCAACAAGAACAGCAGTTGACATATCATTTGAAACTGAAGAGACAAGAATAGTATCTCTGCTAGTACTTGGCAAACTCGTTAATGTATTCTCAGGTGGAGCACTTGCTGATGCACCACCAAATGCAAGCACAGTCAATCTCTATGCTTGTATATTCATACCTTCTCCCGCTGCACCCATATCAGGCATCACGGAAGTCTGCACCTTTCTTGGGATCCCATGTGTGTATGGAGGAAGTCTGGAATTCAAAAAGTCATAAAAAAAATTATCCTAGTCACCTGAATCCTGTTCTCAGCTCTGCTTCTCTCTGCCCCCCTCATCAGTTTTCTTTTTGTCTGTTGCTTCTTTAACTATTGCAAAACTCTCACTCCCTCTACCATATCCTCTCTCCAACATCTATCCTGATGATTCTGCTTGCCTTCCAACCATTGTCTAAATGAACCTTTCACCTGGTTTTTAATTTGCTTTCCCTCCTTCTTTGTGGCAATTTGAGCCTATATATTTAAAGCCACAAACTGTGCAGGTCTAGGTAACAGCTTCATCTCATTTGTTGTATGAAATATAGCTTTCTAATATTAAAAGTACTCTCTCAAGGAAATTGCAAGTCCTTGTCAGCAGAGCTGTATTCATGCAAGTCAAGAATCCAGGTACATGTATAAAACAGGTGAACCCTAAACAGGCATTTTTTTTCCCCTCAATAGCAGGTACGGTAGGAGCGTTAGGCTTTTTCAACACAGCACCCATTATTCTCACTCAAAATAATCCAAAAGCTGTACAACACAAGGTAGCGAACAACAACCAATCTCAGCATGGCAATGTTAAAGGTCAGCCAATAACAGCACAGCTTTGACAGCAACCAGCTAATGATAGCAGGACTCGGAGGAAAAGTCTCACCAATTCTAGTGGAACCCCTTGGCTGACTAACCAACCTTCGTGAATAGGAAAACAATTGAACAGCCTTTCTCAACAAACACACACTAAATAAACCAAATAAAATCTTCTCTGCTCAACCTAAATAGGAGGAAATCAGCAAGTTAGAAAAAAACAAATCTCACAAGTGACAGGAACAAGACTAGTACCTCTGCAGCATTTGTCAAACTCATTTCATAGTAAAGCAGACTGCCGTCAAGCGGCAACTCACCTCTTCCTAGTTTATTTACCCCTGTGCACAAAGGAGCAAATGACCCCAACCTACATTACACATGCAAACCCCTGGAAAAGAAAATTCATTAATTCAGGAAAAATCCCCATCTGTGTGCATGCAGTGCTTCACAAAAACACACTACCTTTAATGCAGACCAGTTCAACAATGATATCTCCAGATCTCAGATTTCCATGCATAAGATTACCAAACCAACCAAAAAGAAAGTCAAAACTTCTTCAACACAGATCACAAATAAGAAAAGTACATCAAAATCACAGTGATCAACCCAGCATGAACATCGCATAACCAATAATCTCACATGCAACATAAAAATCCATCACATGACACAAACCTTGATACTTCAATAACACACCTGAGCACTCATAATCCTCAAAATAATTTCACCCTATTCATACTTACAATCCATTTTGCTTAGGAACAGCACCACAAGTCAACTTGGCAAACTCCACCAGGAAAATACACACCAAAAAATCCACTAAAACTATGTACAGGGCAAAAAGTGAATCTCTAAACCAGAAAGCAGGAACTCTTAACTTGCAACAATACTCTGGTAGCACACATTTGTGGATGTGGAGAACCTCAAAAAGTTTATACCTTAAATCTTTACCTCAGCAGAATGCACATTGGTTGATGAATCGGAGGCAGTGTTAAACCTCAATTTTATGTGGTAGCGTGTCCCTGAGGTAAGCCACCTCCCAACACATCAAAAATACAATGAATTAATTAAGGGCCATCTCAAAGCCTTTGCCATGAAGGATCTCATTAAGTAGAACATTACAGAGTGGTGCAAAATCTAAAATAGTCCCAAGTCGGAAGCAAAATCAATAGAGAAATGGATAGCGTCCCTAGTAGAACCAGAAAGTACTCTGGCTCACCCCCAAAATCAAAGGTTTATTTAGGAAATCTTCTCATAGAACAGAATAGAAATTGCAGATTTATCATAGCATGAGCAAACAAATCATCTTATCCACAATTGAGAGCACAGTTTCATTATACTACAAATTGGCATATCATCTAAGCACTATTCCACCTCATGAATATTGATTCTGCCCACTCTTTGCTAATCAGGGGTGGCTCCTCTGCTTTGGAGGAGGAGCGTCGCCCCACTGCCCGCAGAGGCAAACGAAAATAAAATGATCTAAGTGCAGATAATTTTATTTTTCATCCTTTGGCTGTCTTGGGGGCAGGGCCACAGCGCTGCAACAGGGCAAGGAGGAGTGGTGGGCCCTGCTGTCAGTGCACATGACAGTTTGGCTGGCTGTTTGAGGCCGACCAAACCGTCATGCGCACTGACATCTCTCCAACTCAGCTGTATTGCTGTGTGGAGAGATGAGCAGGCACAGGGTCCCATGTCCCGATGGAGTGCTAAACCAGTGTTCTCCCCCAATCCCTACACTGCTCTCATGGTGAGAACAGTGTTGGGATTGGCCAAAGGGTAATCTGGGAGCTTCAGCCTGTGACAGAGGAGAAGCCCGAGGAGCAGCGCGGCGAGCAGAAGTCTGGCAGATACGGTTTTCTAGTTTTTTTTCATTCTAGCCCCCTCACGCTGCCCCCCCAGCGATGCCCCACCGCACTGCCCTTTCCGCGCTACCCTCCCCACTCTGCCCCCGCCCACCACATTTCCATAACATCAGCCGCTACTGGTGCTAATGTCATCCGGAGATGGAAGAACATACTAGATACATGAACAACAGCAGACTATTATGAAGGAATAGGGCAAAGTGAGCTAGAGGAAGATCCTTGAAATGTTGCATTATTGTGATCATGCTGGAGAGTTTCATAGAGAACATAAAAAACAATTGTCAATGGAAATAAACAAGCATGATTCTTGTTGACTGTGCTACAGAAATAACAAACAGTGTAATGTGTAGGGGGAAGACATTCATTTGAACAAACATGGCAGCCAAGCCTAATTGAGGGCTAATTAACATGAGTCAGGAAAAACACACTTGTACATGTCATCGAATTTGTTTCAAGGGCAATAGCATTATCTCAGTGTACACAGATAAAACTACACTCTGCATGTTGTTAATGATGCACAAAAATATTAATCCACAAAAATCTTTAATTCTCTTCCTCTCACAATGACTATCTTTGTCACGTGATGTCAGGTCTGAGTTGATGCTGGCCTGGGCATGCCTGCACACACAATCAAACAACAACTGTGATGGATGAGGCGGGAAGGAGAAAGTCAATGAGAGCTGTGCAGGTGTTCAACATCCCATACAGCTCCCAGGGAGGCATTCCTAGTAAGATCATTTTGCCTCAGGGCAGACTTCTGATCTACCACAGCAAACACCTGCTTCCTTGTATCATCCTTCACCTATGAGCTTGGGCCAATTATGCTCGAAGGGCCATTCAATAGCTAATATCGCTGCAGCAGGCAATAGGGCTATTAGCCAATGAGTTTCTCTGCTGCCACGTATAAATGAATAAATGAATGAATGAGTGAGTAAGTGAATTAGTGCTTTTATAGCAGGCACACTACCATAGTTGACATCCCACACAGGAGCAGGAGCAGCAATTGCAAAAACCCTCAACACCGTGCTAATGTGGCACGAGCTTCAAGATCACAGCTGGGGTATCAAATTGGATTGGGATGAATGTCAGAACATTGATAACAAAAGCATAATCTGACATAAATACTGAAGCCTAAAAATATATGGCAGAACCATCACGTAAGCCCTCATCACCAGCAAGCTGGACTACGACAACACACTTTATGTTGGTTTCATGGCCCAATTGACCAGAAGATTTCAAACCATCCAGCAGTGGCCAGGCTCCCTCTCTGCACACACATCACCCCAAACCTCAAACACTCTTCACTTGCTCCCTCTAGGTCCCCCCACCTCAACATCTGCATCCAATTCCACACACAGACCAGCACCTCAACTCAGCCAGGCTCCTGCTCACACACATCCCCCCCACAGGCAGAGCTGCAGCCAGAGGTCATGCGTTCTCTTATCTTACTCCATGAGCCTCGAACGCTCTGCCCCAGCAGATAAGAGCCACCTCTTCAGTACCTGAGTTCTGCAAGAAACTGAAGACTTGGGTGTTTTTTTCTAGGGCACAGACACAGCCAGCTGTGTATCCCCTTTTCAGCGTCATGACATCCTCCCTGGTGAGTATTGTGCTCTACAGGTACTTATAATGTAATGTAACGTAACTTAACGAACCATAACATAATTTAACTTCATTGAGTGCAGATTTTCTATTATTAGGTTCAAAGGGGTGATATTCTTGTAAAAGATATTTAGCACACTAAATATATGCCAGACAATACTTCAGACACAATACTCTAGTTCCATACCTCAGATTCAATACCCAGTTTTGGCCCAGGTATTACAATGGGAATATTCAGTAGAAAGAAGGCTAGCATACTAGATCTACTAAATATCAGATGTAAAAGATTGTTTATAATAAATGACAACAATGGCACAAAGCAAACAAACACATTGATTATAAGGCGATTTCCTAGATTGTCAGTCTGTTCCACTGCCGCCGGATCCTTCTGACAGGTAAAAAAGTGGTGAGATCAGTGAGTAAAAGCACCTACGCCCTTTTATGTTTTAAATATACTAACAGTCTGCATATGATGCCTGAATCTTCAAACAGCTCAAAATCGGTGTAGGCGTACAGCCAGAGCTTCTGGAGATATCCAGCTTCTATCAAATACCAAATTCACACACTCCCCTGGCCCACGTCAAAGAAAACTCCTATGTATACCTTATTTGTCTGTGACATATTTATAAGGTTGATTATATTTCAATACGTATATATCACTGCAAAAACATTGAGGGAAAAAAATAAATATAATAATATTGACTACAAGAATATTGTGGATAAAAGTACATATATTACAATATATATATATGTATAACAATACCCTTTTCAGGCATAGAGTGACACATAAATTATGCAAAACAGAAGCAGAGAACTTTGGGTAGTTCTTAAGTTTAGGTGGAAAGCATCTCCTGTATAGAGCACTCTCAACACCAGCGACACTCTAGATCTGCTCACTTCAAATGTCTGCTTTTCTATCAAAGTCTTTAAGCATATGATTAGCACAGTGCCATCCACGCCGAAATAGAAAGGGACAAAGTCTTTTGCCATTTCTACAGAAAAGTCTTTAAGCATAGAAATAGCACAGTGCTGTCCATGCCAAGCTGTAAAAAGACAAAAGCTATTTACCACTCCAGGCACAGTATTACAGCTTTGAATAGGTAAAATACCAACCAAGTCAACCTGAAATGAGTAAAAACAACCCTTAACACAGTGTTTCACTCTACTTAGAGCTCTTCAGAGAGATATAGATTTCTCCAGACATAAGGGAGCACCCAGTATATGTAAAAAAAAATACCCTTTCAAGTATGGAGTGACGCATAAATTATGCAAAACAGAAGCAGAGAACTCTAAGTAGTTCTCAAGTTTAGGTGAAAGCAGCTCTTGTATAGAGCACTCTCAACACCAGCGACACTCGAGATCTGCTCACCTCAAATGTCTGCTTTTCTATCAAAGTCTTTAAGCATTGGATTAGCACAGTGCCATCCATGACGAGATAAAAAGGGACAGAGGGGCTTATTTACAAGGCCCTTGCGCCACTTTTGCGTCATTTTTAACATGGGAAAAGTGACGCAAAAGTGGCGCAAGGGGCTTGTAAATCTGCCCCAGAGTCTTTTGCCATTTCTACAGCAAAGTCTTTAAGCATAGGATTAGTACAGTGCTGTCCATGCAGAGCTGCAAAATGACAAAAGCCATTAACTACTCCAGGCATAGTATTACAGCTTTGAATTGGTAAAATACCAATCAATCGGACTTGAAATGAGTAAAAGCAACCCCTGACACAGTGTTTCGCTCTACTTAGAGCTCTTCAGAGAGGTATAGCTTTGTCCAGACACAAGGGAGCACCCAGTATAAGTCAAAACAATACCCTTTCAGGCATAGAGTGACGCATAAAATATGCAAAACAGAAGCTGAGCACTCTGGGTAGTTCTCAAGTGTAGGTGGAAAGCAGCTCCTGTATAGAGCACTCTCAAAACCAGCGACACTCTAGGGGCATATTCTCAAGGAGTCATCGCCGATTTATCGGCACTTTAGCGCCGCAAAAGTGGCGATAGACATATCACCCCATTCACAAGCTGGTGCAAACTGCCGACATCGCCAGTTTCCCCGCGATAGCTGCCGCAAAACACATCGCCACAGATGAGAGCGACAACTAACGCTAATGATATGCAGCGTAGGCGTTCCCGTGCAAAAACACACGAAAACACCACTTCGCGATATTTCCAACGAGCAGCCAGATCAGCGATCCGATCCGAAAACAGGCGATAAGGCGCGTTAGCAGCAGGTATTCAACACCTGCCTCTTACTGGTGTTAAGCAGGACGACAACCTGCAGTATGAAAGGGAGCCCAGCCTAGAAACACATCTGAAGACCAACAGATGCCATGGAGACAATGATCATGCAGCCTGGAGACCCAAGAGGGCCACAACACCCACCGCAACCACCCCCGGACCCTCCCCCCCAGGTCATGAAGTCCAGCAGTCAACGGTAGTGGAAAAACAGAACTTTATTACAAAAACATAAACAACAAGATGAAAAGCTCAGCCAACGCGTTCCATTCCCAACGGGGAACTTCACCAGGGCAACGTGTGGATCCAATAAACTGCAAATGCTGTGGGAACTCTGCAATACCATTCCATATCCTGAAATCAGTAGTCAGAAACTTGTTGGAGAAATGGTGACAATGGTCAAGCGTCCTCATAGTCACAAACGTAATCTGGTACAGTGTATTGCACTTGGACAAACCGGAATGCATACAGGTATGATGAATCCAGTCCAAACATACTGTAACAGAAGTCCGTGTGCTCGTAACCTCCGCAGGAAAGAAAAGGAAGGTTATGACCACACAAACATCTGGATGTGTCAGGTCACCCACTGACACATCCACGTGCACAAACAACCCCTGATGGCAACAAGACATCTGCGGACAAACCATGCCGAAGAGTCACAACACCGACCAAGAGCCCAATTTACCCAAGTCTGCAACATCTCAGCACAGTATAAGCACAGAAGTGAAAGGCACACCGCCTGAAAGGGAGAAGGGCCAGCCAAATCAGAGCTGAAGGGGCAACACACCCACAATGCAGCACACACACATAAGAATCAGAGCACCTCAACATTGACAACAATGTGGCACAAACTGCAACACTCTCACAACAGAACAGAGGACACAACTGCTGCCGCTTGTGTGTAGTAAATGGCCATTCGCATTTGGCATAGCAGGAAACTGTGAGATGACAATGGACAAGTACAACCACCCATCCCTGATGGTGTAGAAATGTCAACTGTCCCGCATCAAGTAGGCATCTCATCACAAACAGTCACAATGTACATTGACATGCAGTCCGTTAGTAAACTTGTACAATGCGTGGACATACATGTGAACACAGTGTCAATCTGCATCTCCCCTTCACATTGCAGAGGGAGAATCAACACCTCCTGCAGAGCAGACACAACAACTCAGCACTGATGATGAAGAGGACCTCCCCAACATCGACACCAACGCCCTCCAGCAGCACATGGACAGCTTCGGCACCCCACCTCCAGGAGCAGGGCAGCCCAGCTGCATCGAGGAGACCCCACCCCCTGCACAGACCACACAGCATGAAGCACCCACCACCACGGCAGGCTCCCAGGACCCCCACGACCAACACATGGCATTCCAACGCTGTGTGTTAGGGTGCCAGGTGAAGATGGCTGACCAGCTGCGGGTGGGGTTTGACCTCATGGCAGCCAAACTAGATGCCATACGTGGGTGTCTAAGTCCCATCAGGGTCCACTTCTAGTCCCTAACGGACACCCACTGTCCGCTCCATGCTCTCCAACAATACATGGCTGACATCGCTGGAGTCATGACTCGGAGACAAGAACAACTGTCTAGTCAGAGTGGCTCCAGCGATGTCAGCCGGGAGTTGGGGCACATGCGTAGGATCATGGAGAACATGGAGCGGATGCATGCGGAACAATTGGCTGCCACGGCTGCACACCATCGAGATGTAGCTGGGAACTTCCATGCCCTGCAGATCCTCGTCATGGCATTGCCGCCACACGGCCTGGCACGGATGACTGCTGCTGCTACTACTCCATCCACATCTCCGCCCCTGAAGTGTCCGTGCCACACAGTGCGGCAGACCAAACACCACCACCCACATGTGAGGCACCTGACACATCAGAAGACGAAGATGACGATGAATATGTCTTGGTGGCAAGATTGAAGTGGTAGCATACATCACCGCCATATGGCCTGTTTCAGCTTGTTACTGCCCTCTGCATCATGCCCTGGAATAACATCTTCCACTGTCCCCCGTTACACTCAGCGACACTCACCTTGGACCTCGACATGGACTGCCATATTTGGATTGGTTACCAATGACACAGCAATCACACTGCGGACTGAAGTCTTCCTCTGTCCATCCCTAAAGGACTCTGGCTGGCCCTCCACGGGGCGACAATGTAAAGTGGGGTTTGCATGGCCCTGTACTGGTCCAGCTGAAACACCCCACTGAATGTGAATAAAACATTCAAATTCACACTGATGTGTCATGGTCCGGATCAATTAAGCGTGAAAGTATTGATGAATGTAGGGACAGTGATTCCACATAAATGGTACTCCCTGGGTAATGCTATCAATGCGCATGTATGGCCGTGACCCAGCTAGGCAGTGAGACACACATCGTCATTCAAAACAACTCACATCACAGGTAAAAACAAGTGAATGTGCGTAGACTTTATTAGCAAATGCGTGCCAGTACGGGCAAGAGAAGTGCCACAACATGTGGACCAATGCAGCAGTATGTCCGAATGAGGAACGTTGCCAAGCGCCGCTGTCCACTCCGGGGGAGTGCCTCACCTTTCACAGGTGTGTGTTACCCTGCGTGGTTGTCCGCCCACGTATTCGGGGTCCAGGCGAATGCAGCCATGTCCACTGTTGTCGTGGGATATGTGACCAGAACCCCAAGATGCAACAAGGTGTCGGGACATGTGCAATGGTTTCCAAACTGTTGTGGCTGCAGGTACGTAGTTACATGTCCATGAAAGCGAGTGCAGCTTCGTAGGCAATCATTTCCAACATGAGGTCGTTGTCGACTCCATCGAACAGGATGGCGAGGCTAGCCATTAGCAGGTCCGGAGAGATGTGCTGCGTCCACCCCCTGTTACCAATTAGCACTACAGCCCAATAGGGGAGCTGCTCAATGTGGTCACTGCACACGAGGAGTTCTGCAATTTCCCAGGTCCAGCTGCCAGCATGAATGGCAAGTATCCAGGCATCCCATAGACGGGTATCACGGTGAAACTCCTGGTCGTGGGCCAACGGGGGGCGCACACACATGTCGAAATCCAGTTCGGCTACCGTCCTGTTGGATAGGCAGACATCCATGGACCACTTGAATATGCACGATCGACAATGCAACACAGGCTGAACGCAGGTGACGTTGGCAAGGCGGAAGCTCAGCCGGTAACTGACCCGCAGCACTACCAATGGCAGTGCCCCCAGTAAATGCAGCATACGTGCACGGTACAGTTCCACGTGACAGGAGTTGTGCATGTGTCCAGGATGTTCTGCCATTGCGTTAGTGGCCCTGGTTGAAGCGGCACTGTTCTGACCTGCGCCAGTCCTGTGGATGAAATGCCACAGCTCGGATCAATGAGTTGTTTAAGTGTGCAACGGTTGTACGCCTGGGATGGAGTGGGAGTAAGTGTGAAGGCCATTCCATGCAAGATAACTCAGAGCAAGGACTTCTGTGTGTGGGGTGTGTATACGTTGGTCTGTCGTCGGACTGTGCGTAGTGTGGGAGTCGTCCTCAACTGCTATCGTATCTGTCAGGGGGTGCCGGGCACATGCAATTCCGAGGTCGGAGGTGTAGATGTGCTTCCGCCTGATAGTTCAGACAATGGAGCTTTCATCCCTAATGTCAGTACGTCATCTGCTTGCATCCATGAAGTGTGATGTGGCTTGTTGGGTGTGGGCTGGGATGTGTGCGACTTTGGGATTCATGTTTGACATGACTTGCATGTGGCAAGTGAGCGGCATCACTGTGTGTTACGTTGCCTCACAGCTGCTCCTCCCTCCCCCCGAGCCTATTCACTTGTGTATGCTGCACGGTTGCATCACTTGCACTCCAACGGCAAACCATTGTCATGCCTGTCTGCGCATGTCCACAAGCCTGACAACGACACTGTGATGTTGGCCATAGAAGGTGGGCAGCCACGTGAGTGTAGGCCTATGGTAAGGATACTGCGGACACAGATGTAGAGTTCATGCCTGGCTGAACTCGTGCTGCGATTAAGGCTAGACATTTGGCTCATGCTGCGGCAATACAGATACACACAACACTTGGCATGTATGAGCCAAGACCCCGAGCTGTCTTGCGCTCCTTCATTTCTCCGTTCGTGCGAGAGCGCCCTCCGGGTGCATGCTACATTGCAACATTGTCAATTGCTGGCCGGGTGGCGCCGACACTACAACAGAGACACACGCATTAGTTACTTCCTTGTCCAGGCCAGAACTGAACCACGCCCTGAGCTCCGGGCTAATTCTACACACCCCTGTGCTGGACTGACATACGCCGGCCCAGCCCACTCTGCTTACGCTTACAGGGGGGGAGGAGAAAGCTACATGTCCAAGGTCTTACCCACTACCTGAGGTGACATGCTTTGGTCCGCTGTGCACAGCACGATGTGATGTGGTAGGGCCAGGGGCCATCACGCATACATAATGACCACACGGACACACTTAGATGTATGGTGGAACTGGCTACGGGCACGTGCGCCCGGCGCCTTTTTGTTACCAGGGTCACATGTCCAGTGACGCCTGTGCTGGATGGGTGTGGGGTGAGTGTAAGCCAGCCCTCAGGGACAGGTTGGTGTTGGCAACAACTAGAACAGTGATCATCGGATCACACACACAGATTCAATCCTAAAGGGTCCATGACTTGCAGTGCACTGAGGTAGGGGCACCAGCTCTGACATCACACACAGAAGATTAAATCATGAAGGGTCCATGACTTGCAGTGCACTGAGGTAGGGGCACCAGCTCTGACATCACACACAGAAGATTCATTCATGAAGGGTCCATGACTTGCAGTGCACTGAGGTAGGGGCACCAGCTCTGACATCACACACAGAAGATTCAATCATGAAGGGTCCATGACTTGCAGTGCACTGAGGTAGGGGCACCAGAACTGGTCTCACACACATAAGATTACATCATGAAGGGTCCATGACTTGAGCTGCACTGAGTTCGTGGCACCGGAAGCGCTCGGCGGGTGCGCGGCCTGCGATGATGCGTCATCCGGGCGGGCCACCCTGGAAGCAATATCTGTTGCCTACTGGACTGCGCCATAAATAAATATAGACTCAATTTGAATTGTGAGCCCTGCTGACCGCAGTGTAGGCCGGAGGCAGCGGTCAGCGAGGGCCCACAGCCACGTGGCGATGACTTGAGCTGCACAGAGTTAGTGGCAGCTGGAGCGCTCAGCGGGTGCGCGGCCTGCGATGATGCGTCGTCCGGGCGGGCCGCCCTGGAAGCAATGTCTGTTGCCTACTGGACTCTGCCATAAATAAATCAAGACTCAATTTGAATTGTGAGCCCTGCTGACCGCAGTGTAAGCAGAAGGCAGTAGTCAGTGCACACATTACTCCGTGGTGCTGTGCCGCTGGGTGTGCTGGGGGCCTGTGTCGCGGAAGGCAGCGATCGGCTGAGGAGGCTGGCGGTCACGGCGGTGGACTCGTGGCAGGGTGAGGGGTGCCACCCTGGTAGACGCGTTGGCCATCCCGGAAGTGAACCACGCCCAGTGCCCCGGTCTATTTATTCACACTTCTACGCTGGTGTGGCGTACGCCGGACCAGCCCATTGCGCTTCCGCCTACAGGGGGGGACAACACAGCTACATGAGCGAGGTCTTCCCCACTGCCTGAGGTAAGATGGTTGCGTCCACTGTCCACAACACTGCACACACCAGCAGTATGTGTCCACAGGGAGATGTCTGTGCTCTGCATACTGGAGTCTGTCCAGCACATCACCGCCACACTTGGCATTGTGTACATTCTTATTCATGGGTGACTTGCCTCCTTCACACATACTTGGTTCCCACCTCTCCCCACATTCTGCAATTGTGTGGCTGAGGGGCCATGCCGTTTCGGAAGGTCAGCTGTCTTGTTCTGCGCTGCCTCAGTGGTAGTCTGGGGGGGCCTGGGGGTGGTGGCGGTGGGTGTTGTGGACCTCTTGGGTCTCCGAGCTGCATGATCATTAGATCCATGACATGTGTTGGTCTTCAGATGTGGCTCTGGCCTGGGCTCCTCTGTACTGCAGGTTATCGTCCTACTTAAGACCAGTAATGAGCAGGTGTTAAGTCCCTGCTGCTAACGCGCCTAATCGCCTGTTTTTGTCCGGCATCGCAGATCTGGCTGGTCGTTGAGAATATCACGAAGTGGTGTTTTTGTGTGTTTTTGCACGGGAACGCCTACTCTGCATGTCATTAGCGTTGTTTGTCGCTCTCATCTGTGGCGATGTGTTTTGCGGCAGCTATCGCAGGAAAACTGGCGATGTCGACAGTTTGGACCAGCTTGTGAATGGGGCGATAAGTCTATCGCTACTTTTGCGGCGCTAAAGTGCCGATAAATCGGCGATGGCTCCTTGAGAATATCCCCCAAAGTCTTTTGCCATTTCTACAGCAAAGTCTTTAACCATAGGACTAGCACAGTGCTGTCCATACCAAGCTGTAAAATGACAAAAGCCATTTATCACTCCAGGCACAGTATTACAGCTTTGAATTGGTAAAATACCAAACAAGCCAACCTGAATTGAGCAAAATCCACCCCCGATACAGTGTTTCACTCTACTTAGAGCTCTTCAGAGAGATATAGCTTTGTCCAGACACAAGGGAGCACCCAGTATAAGTCAAAACAATACCCTTTAAGGCATAAAGTGATGCATAAATTATGCAAAACAGAAGCAGAGAACTCTGGGTAGTTCTCAAGTTTAGGTGGAAAGTAGCTCCTGTATAGAGCACACTCAACACCAGCGACACTTTAGATCTGCTCACCTCAAATGTCTGCTTTTCTAGCAAAGTCTTTAAATATAGGATTAGCACAGGGCCATCCACGCCGAGATCGAAAGGGACAAAGTCTTTAGCCATTTCTACAGCAAACACTTTAAGCATAGGACTAGCACAGTGCTGTCCATGCCGCGCTGTAAAATGACAAAAGCCATTTACCACTCTAGGCGCAGTATTACAGCTTTGAATAGGTAAAATATCAACCAAGCCAACCTGAAATGAGTAAAAGCAACTCCTGACACAGTGTTTCGCTCTACTTAGAGCTCTTCAGAGAAGTATAGCTTTGTCCAGACACAAGGGAGCACCCAGTATAAGTCAAAACAATACTCATTCAAGCATAGAGTGACGAATAAATTATGCAAAACAGAAGCAGAGAAGTCTGAGTTCTCAAGTTTAGGTGGAAAGCAGCTATTGTATAGAGCACTCTCAACACCAGCCACACTCTAGATTTGCTGACCTCAAATGTCTGCTTTTCTATCAAAGTCTTGAAGCGTAGAATTAGCACAGTACTGTGGAAATGTACCTTTTAGGGGTACACTGGTGCAGGGTCACCCTCTTGTCCAAGGGTCCAAAGACCAACAAAATAGAGATCAGCACTGGAGTTGGAATAAATAACAAGTTTATTAATCACTCATGAGCAGGACCACGTCCATACAACACTCTCAAGTGTTGCAGGAGGTAGTACACTGAAGTCACAGAACACAGGTCTTTTATACAGGTTTTCTGCAATGCAAGCATGTGAACAGAAATAGGAAGAACAAGTTTTAGGAATAGCTATCAGCAAACAAGGGCAGATGAATAACCATGTGGTCAGCAAAGTGGGAGGGGGAGCAGGAATGCTTATGGCAGCAGTAAATGGTCGACAGTTAACATCTGAGACCAGGTGCACTGACAACTATAAACCCTCAGCACGTACATTGCTTTAGCTGAGTCAGGAAGTCAACAAAAATAGATAACACAAGCAGAGTGAAAAGACGAAAGAATTACGAAGGAAACTTAAATGGACACCATAGCCAAAATGGCTGTTGCTTATACTAAGTAAAAATATTACACGTTTTCCACAGACGGCCCTTTTAGCATAACCTAAGACATTTTTCTTATGCTTTAAAAGGGGTACGATAAATATCACGCATATCAATTAGCATCATGTCGCTAACTTCTCGATCTATTGCTAAACGGGCATTTACATTTTGGACATTCATTTTTGATGATAGACAAGTAGTACAAGTGGAAATACAGAGGGAACAAAGCATCGGTCCGCATTGGATACATAAACAACAGGAGAAGAGAATTGCAATAATTATGAACAAGGCCGATAATATTTTTAAACCCCATACAGAAAATATGTTCCAGAACCATCCAGCCCAAGTCCATGTTCCTGAATCTTGATGTATCTCAGTAGCTATTTTATGCATTTTGGAAATGGCATCATAAACAGAAGGGACGTGGTCAGGGATAAATACACAACAACTACTACCGATAATGCGACATGCTCCAACACGATCAGCTAGAACCACGTCTAGCACCATTCGGTTTTGCAAAGTCACAATTCTCGTAATTTGGAGTTCTTCTGTAATATTCCCAAGCGCCATTGCTGTCTGATTAGTCACAGCCTCTACTACACGGGTTAAGCGTCTAATCTTCCTACTATTTAAAGCCGCACCAACAAAGAAAAAGAGTCCCAAATTAAAGTCAACATATTGCTGTAATGCAGTATCAGTTTGATCCACTTCATCATTATTTATAGTTCTTTTCAATCGGTTCAAGGAAATGTCATTAAACAGTTTTTGATCTTTATGATAAGATGCAGGTGCTAGGAACACAGGAGGAAGCAAAAGGACACATAACAGGTTCCAGACCATCCAATTGGTAGATGATAGTAGCCTTTACTCCCACAAATGAAATAAGTGTTGTGTGAGGACAGGAAACTGCTATTGTTCATTCCAGTAATGTTCAATACTGTGGTACAGTCACTTTTTCCCACTGGGATACTACCAAAACTGCTCACACAAAGATTTGCTCGGGCTCTGGTAACAGCGCTAACAAAAGGCCCGTTACCCTTGGCCGTTCGAGTGTTGGGGAAACATAACGTGTGGAGGCATTTCCTTTGCGATACTCCTCCATTTCCCATACAGTTCCTTTGGCTTGTGGGTCCCCTTCCTCATCGGGGTAACAAACTTTATTAAGTTTTGCATTAAGTCCTCCTACATCAGCTAGAGTAATATTAGCAATTTCAGAGGCCCACAACAGTGCGAACCAGGCTCTACAGGAGCCATTATGCGAGAATGGCAAGGGAATGAAAGGCGTTCCTCCCTTCTTCTGATGAGCTGGCATCATTCCACATACCCAGCAGTTGGTAGTGTTCGTAGCATTATGAGTATGATGCAACATTTGTATGAAAGTGTTATTGAGATACGACATTCGGTGCTTCTTTTCATGATAGGGAAGAGTAAAATAATAATGTTCGGTGGGGACCGGAGTAGTAGCAGTCAATAAGTTTCGAGCCGGAGCTACTTCCTCTACAACCCACATTATAACAGCAATGATGACAACAGTCAAAGTTAGTCCAATAGCGAGCATCATATTTTTACTACAGACTTTTGCAGCATTGGATTTCTTCTCCTCCGGCATGTTCATTTCGTCGGTAAACAACAAAACAGATGGTGCCCTAAGGTCCTGGGCAGGCGTTGGTTTCTTCACTAATGTTGAGACGAGTAGTCACTAAAATGCTACCCCCCTTTGTAGTCAGTCTTTAATCACCCAGGACAGGGGCTCAAACAGTCTCTTTCTACGATGAAATGTCTTTCTTCCTGGATCGAAGCAGATATCTGTATGTACCAGGGATCGTGTGGTCCGGGAAGACTTCCTCAGGTCTTTCAGGTGACACGACTTGTCCTTTCTCGGTGACCAGGATGTCGCGGTGATCTGTCAATGCAGCTGGGCTCATGAGGGCATGCGGAACTTTACGACAGTGGGTGGCGTGCACCCAATTCTTCTGGTTGGTCACTCGTACTGCAGTTCTGGTAGCCAAGAGGACTTGCTCCGGTCCACGCCAACGGGGTGCCAAAGAATTGGTCCGCTGGAAGGACTTCGTTAAAACAAAGTCGCCAGGCCGCAGATCATGGCCATCACCCTGCGACCTGTCTGGAAGGGCTTCCCGTACCTGCTGATAAATAGAAGACAAGCTGTCAGTTAACTGGGACAAATAGTCACTCATCAACACATAGGGTACATCATGTATAGAGCAAGGCTTAGGGATTCCCCAAATATTCATGGGCCTTCCAAAAACAACCTCATATGGCGTAAGGCCAGATCGTGTATGTGGTATCGATCTGATAGAAAGCAGTGCTAGGGGCAGGGCATCACGCCATTTCAAAGACGTGGAAGCCTGTATTTTAGCCAATTTCTGTTTCAGAGTGGAATTGTAACGCTCCACCAAGCCTGCTGATTGTGGATGAAAAGCGGCATGAAATTTCTGCTTAATCCCTAACCCTTTCATGACATATTCGACAACTTGCCCAATGAAATGAGGTCCGTTGTCACTCCATAAGACCCGACAAATGCCGAATCGAGGAAAGAACTCCTTTAGGAGAACTTTCGCTGTCGTGAGAGCTGTATTATCCTTCGTAGCATACGCCTCCACCCATTTACTGAAGGCGCAAACCACCACCAGGACATATTTCAAGTTATTACAGCGCTCAAACTGAATGTAGTCCATTTGCAGGACCTCAAAAAGTGCAGTTGGTGTCGCAAACTCTCCTGTTGGAGTTCGCGTTCCCTTTCCGGGATTATACTGAAGACAGACCAAACAAGACTGGACCATCTTTTTAGCAGTACCGGCAATATCAGGATGATCCCAAACTTGCATAAGTTGTTTTGCCATTGAGGATGCTCCAACATGTGCCGGCCCATGTACCATGTGAATCATGGGGTATAAGTAGGCTGTGGGTAACTTCCATTTGGTCATATCTTTATTCCTCCAACAGCCCTCATCATCCAGTGCTCCCTCCTTAGACCATTGGTCTAGTTCATCAGTGGAGGCAGATTGTTGCATGTCCAGTACCTCTTGCCTGGCATCATGCCAACGTTCAGCTTGTGACTTCACTACATACATAGATGTGGTACTTCGCTGCATTGCGGTTTCACGGGCTGTGTAATCTGCGAAGGCATAACCTGCTCCTATTTTATCAGTCACTTTCTTGTGTGCACTACACTTAACAATTGCCACTTTCTTAGGATAGGTTAGAGCAGTAAGAAGATTATGTACTAATTCTCCATGCACTATCTGTGTCCCATGTGAGGTGAGGAAACCCATTTCTTTCCATAAGCGGCCAAAATTGTGTGCCACCCCGAAAGTGTACTGGCTGTCAGTAAAAATATTAACAAGCAAATCTGTACTAAGATCACACGCTCTCGTTAGCGCAATCAATTCGGCCGCTTGGGCTGACTTCTGTGGGATGCGAGCTGTTTCTACTACTGTCTGAAGTGTTGTAATCGCATAGGCAGCAGATGTAGTGCCATCAGGCAATTTGAGACACGAGCCATCAACCCATAACTCCCCATCAACACTAGAGAGAGGTGTATCTTGCAAGTCAACGCGGCCCTTTGTTTGCTCTTCAGTAAGGAATATACAATCATGTAACTCTTGCGACTGAGACTGAGTAGCTGGAAATGGCAACAGTTGTTGTTAGTGCTCTGTCACCTCCGTGACGACGATCGGGTTGTCATGGGGACTGTACCCCGTCTTCCTCTTCCTCTTCTCCTTGGCCTTCCCTGACCCCGAGGTTCCTTGCTGGTGGTCTGTGGGGCTTGCGGGATTCGCGTTGACCTGGACACTTGTTCCGGGTGCGTCCATGTTGCTACGCATGTTATTTTGTTTCTGGTGTGTTTTTCTTGTTCGGCTTTTCTGGTGCATTTTCCCGCCAGGCGCGTGGGAATTGCAGGCCTGTCGCTGGTTATCGCTGTTTTTTTTTTCGAGGTTGGCCTCATCGCAACTTTATTCGCATTGAAGTTTCGCATTTTTTGGGCATCGCGTTGTTTTTTACGCAGTTATTTGGTGCGTTGTCGTGGGACTATCGCATGGTGCCGCCAGGTTGAGAATGCTACGTTAACACGGCGTTGTTTTCCCGCGATGGACTGCGATGTGAGAAGTTGCATTAAGCTAAACTTGCGGTGGTTATCACACGTTCTTGAGAATATGCCCCTTTGTCCCTTTCTATCTCTGCGTGGATGGCACTGTGCTAACCCTATGCATAAAGACTTTGATAGAAAAGCAGACATTTGAGGTGAGCAGATCTAGAGTGTAGCTGGTGTTGAGAGTGCTCTATTCAGGAGCTGCTTTCCACCTAAACTTGCGAACTACCCAGAGTTCTCTGCTTTTGTTTTGTATATACATATACATATTATCTACTGGCGGTCGCCAGTAGATAGTTATAGTTACAACCTATTATCCATAGGAAATCCGCGACATTCTATTTGAAATAACTCTCTTGCCGGTTGACGTATCTTCGTGAAATTTTCAAACTTCGTGGGGCGCTCCGGTCCGCTCCTACCCTGAAAGTCTCGGGGTGATACGTCAAGCGGGGGCCGAGACAAAAGGGGGGTCCCAAACGCGTTTTCCCCATGCATTTTTCCATAGGAAACTTTAGACACGGCTACAGCGCGAACTGCTGAACGGAATTACACCAAATTTGGCAAAGAGGTAGTTCTTGGTTCAGAAAGAACCCTTTTGTTAAATGGTGTAAATCCGTTCAGTAGTTGCTGAGAAAATCAAAAGTAAAAGTACATATATATCTATGGGCACGGAGGATTCGCGCACCCTGAGCGCACCCTGCGCGCACCGTCCCGATCACGAGCTGCATGTTAATTGGCTGTCAGCTGGCTGTCAACATTCCGATTCAGGAAATGTTGGCAGCCATTTTGTCCTCGGTAGAACCGAGGGACAGAAACAAGTGCGCAAAGCGCACAAAGGGGGCAGGGTAGAAACACCCTGACCCCCTAGGTTTGCTCAGGGGTCCCACAAGGACCCCTGGGCAAAAAAAAAAGATTTTTTTTTAAAAAATCGGCAGGATGCGCTCAGGGTGCGCGAATCCTGCCGAAAAAATCGAAGCGCGGTCTCCCGCGCTTCGATTGTATTTTGCCCCGGGTGGCCCAAGTCCCGGGGGCATGGTGAGGGGTTTAATTTTATGTGTGGGGGCCTCAAAGGGCCCTCAAGCCCGGGGACCGCCACCCCCGGGGCTTTCTTTTAAAAATGGTGCGGGAGGGCTCTGAGCCCTCCCGCAGCCCCGAGGACCACCACCTCCCCGGGGCTTTTTTAAAAAAAATTAAACAACCTGTGTGGGGGGGCTCAGTGATGTCATCAGTGATGTCACTGACCATGTCATGAGTGATGTAATATGTGACGTCATCAGCAGTGCATTGCGGGCGCGAGTTATAGTTAGCTGAACTAACTATAACGGGGAATTTCACGGGTTTTGTACGAGTGCAATGTCCAAGTAACTATAACTGTCCCTAAAACCTATGGTTTTTTCAGTGAATATATATATATATATATATTTTTTTTTAACATTATGAAAACTTTAAAATATTTAAACATATTTATATAATATGAAGAATAAGCATACATTTAATAACTTTAAAAATAAATCTGTAAGTTCAAATAAAAAGTAAACAAAAAAGAAATATATACTAAAATAATAGATACATCAAGAATTAAATTAAAATAATTTCCAAAATATAGTAAATAAGAAACATAAAAATATTAATTTTCTAAATTTTTAAAAATGATATATGTATATATATGTGTGTATGTGTATTAAACACAATTACAGTCATAAAATATAACTATGAAATCATTCAAACTAAATATAAAAATACATTACTAAAAATCTTATAACAAATAAAACTCAAATACTTAATTAGAACTAGACAAAAATACACAACTAAAAGAAATAAGGGCCATATGTATGAAGCTGTTTTGCGATCGCAAACACTGCGAATCGCAGAAAAACGGTGTTTGCGATCGCAAAACAGAGCCCCGCTATGTATGAGACACATCCCGACTGCCAATGTGCGATTCGCATAAATAGCGATTCGCAATAATTGCGAATATTACCATTTTGCGAATAATTTGCGAATTCGCTAAATACGTCAAAATCTAGCGAAATTCGCAATTGTTGTGTTCAGATTTAGCGAATTCGCTAAACGGAATGCATGAATAATTCTCAATTTGCGAATTCACGAAATTCGCAAAATAGAGAATCGCAATTACCACCAAGTCTGAGCAGGTGGTAACCAGGTGCAACCTATATAAAGAGACCCACAATGCAACTGATGTTTGCCACAATGTCAGGGCTGTACGTGATAGCCAGGAGGCTGCGACTCAGAGCTGCTGCACAGAGAAGGAGACGCCAGGAAAGGATCTTCAGAGCGCGCATAACCCTGCTCCAGCGGACTGAGGAGGAGATCCATACAAACTACAGGCTGGATGAAGAGAGCATCCTGGAATTAATAGCAGAGCTCAAACCTATCCTTGAACACCCCACACGCAGGACACACACAATCCCCACCCACATACAGGTCCTGTGCTCACTCCACCTCTTGGCGTCAGGGAGCTTCCAGGGGGTGATAGCCACAGCAGGAGGGGTCTCACAGAGTGCATTGTCGCGCTTCTTCCACGCATTCCTTGATGCCATGGTACAGAGGCTGCATAACCACATATACTTCCCCAGCACACCACAGGCACTAGCCCAGACCAAGCAGGAGTTCTACCAAATTGCACAATTCCCCCACGTCATTGGATGCATAGATGGGACCCATGTTGCCATATCCCCCCCCTCCCAGAACGAGTATGTGTTCAGGAATCGCAAGTCCTACCATTCCCTGAACATACAGGTGGTGTGTAATGCCAGGCACATCATCACCGACATCGTTGCTAAATACCCAGGCAGCACCCACAACTCATTCATCTTCCGCCACAGTGGGATACCCCGCCGACTCACAAGTGGGGAGTTTGGGGAGCGATACCTACTAGGTAATTGCATGTGATAGAAGGACACACTAGTAATGCATAGCAGTGGCAGGACAGTGTTCAACCTAATTTTTCTCGCCCCACAGGTGACAGTGCGTATGCGGTCCGGGACTACATACTCACTCCTTACCTTAATCCTGCCAACGCTGGGGAGCAGAGGTACAACAGTGCCCACATAGCAACCAGATGTACCATTGAGCGGACCTTCGGGATACTCAAGAGCCGGTTTCGATGCCTACATAAGAGTGGAGGGGCACTTCAATACAGCCCCCAGACCTGTTGCAAGATAGTGGTAGCGTGTGCCATGCTGCACAACATCGCCACCAGGAAGGGCACACCAGTGGAGCTCACTGAATCAGAATCATCAGATGAGGAGGGGCCAGCTCCTGGACGCATGCCGGCCGGAGTAATTGGTGCAGCTGCTGGGCGCCAGAGGCGAGATGAGATCACACAGAACTATTTCTAGGTAAGAAAAGATGACACAATGCCAAAGATCTAATACAGGACTGTGTTTAATTTCCCTTTGGACAGGATATTTATCGGCACACAGCCTGTGTGGCACACAATGTATTGTCAAAAGTACCGCACATGTGTGATCCACAGTGCAAATTGACTCTTGACCAAGTGTCTGTGTGCACTGGGTTAATGCACCCATATCCATGCCTATGTGTGAGCGCCTCAATTGCGGCGCTGACGGGCTGTAGGCCCTCACCGTGGGTGCACTGTGCCCTCTTCGCTTGTCTCAGCAGCCCTGCCGTGACGCACACTACGGCGCCTGTCCGGTGGGGGCGGTGGTGTAATGCTGCTCCTGCTGGATTGTGCATCCTCGTCTGTTGGAGTGAGGACTCCTGGGCCAGCAGTGGCAGCTGCCCGCAGCTGATCCACAGCACATGTCACCTGTACCAGACCCCTGGCCACGTCCTGGCTGCAGTGTGACACCTCGTGCTGCATACTGATGCTGCGCCTTGACAGCACTGAGGTCGCTGAGGAAAGGTGGTTTACCGCCCTGGTGTAGAGGTCTAGGCGGGTGTGGAGGCGCTGCCTCTCCCTGCACCTAGCAGCACGGTCCGCCCTTAGTTCAGCACAGAGTGCCTCCAGGGCACCCGTCAGGCCCATGAAACCAACCCTGATTTGCCTCTGGATTGACCTTATGTTTTTGCCTGCAGGCGCTGGACCTCCAACATGTGGCCCTCCAACCCTTGGAAGACTGTGTCGTCTCCTGTGAGTGCTGCACTAGTGGATGCACGTGGTGCCCTGCGCCTGGATGGGATTTGTGGAATTGGTTCGGCACGTGCACGGGGTTGTGGCTCTGACTGTCCCTGGACTGTTTGGACATTCACATCGGTGTCCTGGGATTCCTCCTCCAGTGGTGGCAATGGTGGCACTGCAATCCGCCTGCGGCGTATTGGTGGGATGACTGGGCTGCCCTCGTCTTCCTCTTCCTCCTCCTCCTCTTGCCCTGTTGCCTCTGGGCTGGGGGATTCATCCTCCCCTCCACTGATTGTTCCCTGTGTTTCTGCTGGTGCTGTGGACATAAATGCACACATTAATTTACTGTCCTGCCTTGCATCTGTCATTCATTAAATATCACTGTTTGGAGTTACATGGGTCCTATCCATCTGTATTTTGACTTTCATGATGCACACATACTGTTTGAGCCTGGCGGGGTGTCATTGCTCCACTGTTAGGTGCATGTAACTACATCTCCCATAATGCATTGCTGTGTGTGCTTGTGTACCTGCACTGGAATTGTAGTTTTGTTGTGCCCCTGGGACTCTCCTGGGTATGTGGGGGTAGTAGGGAGGTATCAGGGGTGTGATGGCATGCTTCTTACCTTGTCTTGGTTGTGTGTGGTCGGAGCTGTCCAGGTCTGACACACCCACTGCACTCTCCGGAAGCAGGGTCCCCTCAACCATTTCTTCGAGTGGTGTTGAAGCGGTGGCAGTGGAGGTCCCCCACCGGTCTTGTTGGCCTCCTCCAACCTGGTAGCAACCTTCTCCTTTGAGCGCGCGCGCATATCATACCAGCGCTTCTGTAGGTCTTTGACGCTGCGATGTGTGACGCCAATTGCGTTTATTTTGCGTTGGATGTCTGCCCATATCCTCCTCTTGCGTGTCTCTGGCACACGCAGGGACTTCTTGCCAAACAGGAGCTCATGGCTCACAACCATCTCCTGTATCAGAGCCTCCTGCTCACTTTCTGTGAACTTTGGTTTTCTGATTCTGGGTGTCTCCCCTGCTGCTTGTCCTTGCTGGCCATGTCTCCACTCTCTCCAATGTGTGTATCACTGCAGTGATGCCTCAGCCTCTACTCCTGCTCTCTCACTCTGCTCCTGGAACTCAGGTGCAGCATGGGTAGTCACACTTCCTGGTTGTGATGTCATCAAGCTGCACCTGTGTCTCAGAATTGTCGTTTGCGAAAAGCGCAATTTTGCGATTTCCGCAATTTTGCGAAATTCGCAAAATAGAAAGTTCAATGCTAAATGAACGCTATTTGGGTAATCGCTATTCATTTAGCGAACTTTAGCGAATCGCTATTGTTTTGCGATTATTTGTTTACATACGGTTTTGCGTTTCTCAAATAGCGATTCGCTAAAATTCGCTATTTGAGAATCGCAAAAGGGGACTTTGATACATATGGCCCTAAATACTTTAAATCAAATCTTAAAATATGCAATAAATACAAATTGTATAATATTTGAATATAAAAATATTAGTATAAATTAAATCCCCAAAAATCCATAAAGAAAAATAAATAAAACTTGAAAACAAACAAAAAATAATTGCAAGTTTAACTCTAATTTAATCTATAATTTAAAAACAAACCTACTGTTGTAACTCAATGCACACAACACATATAAAATACTATATAAATATATGAATATAAAATGTACTGCTTAAATTATGGCCCTGCATAGAAGTTAAGAGCAGTGTCAGATGATTTGGCTTGCCATACATGGCATCAAATTTTAGATGGGTAAAAGTGAATGAAGGGGATGTTTTCCACCTCAGAGTTCTAAGTGACATCGGAGAAGACTCGATTCGCTCTTGACAACTATTTGGAAGCCATACATAACAATAGAATTATTGTCCTAAGATTAGCAGTTAACCAGGTTTTTGGAACTACTATTGGAAAGATGCTGTTTCAACCATTACTACAGGTGAAAAGTTTACTAGATGTTTGAATTAAACACATTCTATTTCAGTGTAAATTGCTTTAAGCTCTTTACTAATACTTATGAATCTTCTCACAAAGTGGTTAGGAATTTGGCATAATAAGACTTGTGCTTAGGTGACAAAAAACTGGGTGATGGTGGGTGTGTCAGAACACAGAATTAATCTGACTGGCATCCACTTTAGGTGCAAAAATGATGTGGGACTAGCGTAATAAAAATAAAACACTTTCGGGCCGATCATGACTGGCCTAGTAAAAAGGCGTCGTAATACGGAGGGTGATATTACCCATGCTGCTTGCTATTTCCACACCCCTATCAGCCCATTACCTCCTCGTCAGACCTCCCCGTCACAGTCATTACCAAATGAGCAATAGCTCCTTGCCGTCTTTTTAATCAAGGCCTCCAACGGTTCCCCAAACAGCCTAAAACCTGCGAAAGGAAGTTTCATGATGGCAGCTTTCTGCGGCGCCTCCGCTTTCCAAGATTTAAGCCATAACTGTCTTCTAGCAGCCACGAGGCCCCAGCTGCCGCAGCCGCAGCACTTAGGGAATCGAAGGACAAATCAGCCAGGAAGCGCAATTGCTGTTCCAACATTGTCAAAGACTTAGAGGGGTCCTCATCCTGTAAGAGTTGTTCTGAAATACCCTGATAGTCTTTCAGAAGGGACTGAACTAGGTAGCTAGTATAAGCCGCAGAACGAACCGCAAGGCTAGAGGCAGCAAAGGACCTCTTCAAAGCCCTTTCAACCCTCTTGTCCCCAGGATCAGAGGGAAGCGCATCCTCGGAAACCACCAGGCTCTGAGATGCTAGTCCCGCCAGCAGGGAATCCACCTTCACCACAGGCGGAAACTCCTCCGAGAACCCTTGCAAAGGATATCTTTTAGCCAGAAACCTGGGAAAAGTATGCTTGTCAATATCCTTCCATTCCCCTTCCAATACATTCTGTACAGATTTATGAATGGGAAGGCACTTAGGTTCCTGATGCTGATAATTGGCAAAAAAAGTCCTGCGACTCATCACCTTCCGGGGGATCAGGGAACCCTAAAATGTCCCACACATGCTGCAGAATACTGTGGGGGTCAGCCCCTTCGACAAAATGACACTTCACCTCCTCATCTGACTCCTCCTCAGGATCAGGGATAGCCGCAGCATCCAATTTCTGCCTCTTAGGCCCCTTGGATTCCCTAGCCAGAAATGCCACTGCCCCAGCAGCTTCAATCATCTTCTACACCTCTGACAAGGAAGGCGCCGTGGAAGGCCCAGCAACCACCACCTCCTTGTCCTGGAGCCCACTCAACTCAGACCGCCTCTCATCCATGATGAACAATGGCCAGAGGAGCACCCACAGACTCATATACACCTACAACCACCAGCCAAATCAAGACTCCGCAAGGGCCAATCCTAGGCAGCCCCCAGTGAAAACAGCCAATACCACCAGGCCTGGAGGCCACACCCCCAAAGACAACCAATCCTGGCCTCTCCCAATCCAAATAAAACTCCCAACCTGACTTGGCCCCGGCTCTAAAGGTCCCAGGCAGAGCACCAGAAGCAACCCCTATGCCGAGAAATCTCCAGGGGAACTAACCCCTTAAACAGTAAGTAGCCCCATTGGGAATCCCAACTATGGTACTGGAAAGTGCGTGACTAGTGTAGAAATGCCATAAGACCACATTGTAACCCCATACAGAAAGCACAAACCTGTCTCTGAGTCAGAGGCCAAAACCACTGGGCCCCCGGGACACATTCCATGAGCAGATCGCAACTCAGTCCGTAGATGACGTCAGCGAAAAAACGCCGAAATGTTAAAGAAGTACTTCCTGTAAGTACTACCGCCTCCCACTTACCAGCCACGTGGTTTAAGGAGTCGTATACCCCACGCCGGCGCCGTGCTGTGCAGGCGCCAGCCGCCAGTTCGTTTTAACAACACAGAGCTCACGCGATCCCGCTTCTGCCGGGACCCGTGCTCTGCAACGAAAGCCCGCCTAACTCCAGGCACACCATGAACGCGCCGTTATCCATGACGAACCCACGTGCTCCACAAATCCCGTACACACCCAGGAGGTCCCCGCTACAGCAAAACCTGAAGAGGGGAACCAGACTTCACCCCAGCAGAATATGGGCACCAAGGAAGGATTTTTAGACTCCCCAGGGGCCAATCCTTCAAGAGACGCATAATTAAAACCCCCAGCGTCAGAGTCAGAGACCATAGTCACCCCAGGACTATGAGAGCAAGAGGCATTGAGTCACAAATCACGACCGCACAGTCCCGCTAAAGCAGGGACTTGACCCATAATACCCACACAACGGTCACTTTAGCAGTCCGCCGCACACTCACATGAAACCACAGAGTCTTGCAAGGAGTAGTTCGCAGAAAAAAACAACAGGATGTGCTTACATGGATCAAGGGTTATATGCCACAGGTTGTAGGAGTGGCCTGGAGGGTAGGGATGGGCTAGGGAGTTTTTGCTTGGAAGTTCTGGGGAGGAGCTATTGCTCATTTGGTAAGGACTGTGACGGGGAGGTCTACGACTCGGAGTAATGAATATTACCGGTAAGTAACCGGTCATTACGAGCTTTCAAATCTGCAGCTGGAAATAACAGGTGAGAATCATGTTTCCGACCTGATTCCCTCATGCTATTCCCCATTGTCGGTTCTCATTGGTATTATTCATGCAAATCCTTACAGTATGTAGTGCTTAATTGCATACAGTGATTTCACTGTCTATTGTTAGGATTTGTATAAATAGTACCAATAACAACCACCGTTTTCAAATAATTACTAGACTTCCAGGTTCCCATTGGTTTAAGGGTTGCTCTTGTTGCATAAATACCGCTCCCCATTTTTGGCCAGATTTTCACCCGGACTTCGTCTGCTGAACCAACGTCTGGTGTTCCTGTAAAACATTTGGTGGGTAACCCCTTGCTCGAACCAAAATCGGGCGTACTAATTATTTTGTAATTGGCCCCATGAGTGAGAGTAGGTTCTGGCAGTTGTGTGAAATTGCTGGCAACCATGAGCAGATCTGAAATTGTAAGAGGAGTTTCAGGAATTGTAATTTAAGTGGGAAAAGAATGTCAAAGGTAAGAGGTTGATAGCCTTGCAAAGTATTGGTGCTTGATTGAAGAGAGGTGAGCACAGCAGAGGAAGCTGGAAGGGGTGCTAGCAATTTAGAGTTTCGGTACTTGTACTCATGGTCTAGAGGTGGGCAGAGTAGGGAAGCATTAGTAGCAAAGACTGTATAAGAACTTTCTTTTTGGTGTGTTCCACTTGCCTTCTATCCTAACACCTAAATTTTAACTGCAGTGACTGCAGCCTACTTAGGTGATGCAAATACCTTTTTTTTTTCTAAATCTTTTTTATTTGAATTTCGAGCAAGGGAGGCAAAACAAAAACATATACATCAGCTTGTACTGGTTCCAATGCAAATAAAGATTTAAAAAAAAATTGAAAATCATATCGCAGAAGAGGTAAACGAAAGTAGATGTAGTTCATAAAGACATAAAGTTTGAATGGGGTATCACAATATATACGATCAATCTTTCATCATTTTATGCCAAACTGCATTAAATCTCTGCATTGAGCTTAAGCCTCTAATTTTAGCCAAGGCCTTTTCCCTCTCAAAAACTTCCACAACAATAGCCCACCACTCCGCAACATTACAAGGCCTAGGAGAAATCCAGGCCCTAGAAATAGCTAGTCTAGCAGTAACCAAAATTATAGAGAGTAGTGCATGACGTGCATAGCTAGGATCTCCCTTATAGCCCAACATGATCTCCTGTGTAGTAAAAACTAGATCTAATCCAAGGCAGTTTTTACCGGCCTGTGTAACACCCTGCCAAAATGCCATTAGCTGTGGGCATGTGGCAAACATATGTACAATATTTGCACCATATACTCCACATTTAGGGCAATTCAGCTTATTGCTCGAATATTGAGTTCTTTGTCGTCCCCAGCTGGCAATCTTTTCAGGAGTGTAGTATAGCATACGTACTGTCTTAAATTGTTGTAGCCTTAGATTAGTAGACCACACAGCGTCTTTTAATGTTGTGAATGCTTCATCTATCATTATAGAAGTAATTTCGGTCTCCAGGATAGTATTCCATTTTAAGGCTAGCTCTAGACAAGGGTCGGTTCTATCCTGGCAAAGATACTGATATGCCACGCGTATTGCATGCTTCTGAGGAGGTTCATGTAGAAATGACAATAAGTCATGTGCTTCTACTGATTTAAGACCCTGTGTTCTCCCAAAAAAATCTCTAAGTTGTAAATATTTATAGTAGTGTTGACGTGGCATAAAGAAAGTGTCTTGCAGATTTTGAAAAGTTCAAAAACCATTACAATCATAAAGGTCTCCAAGATTGTCAATGCCAAGTTTAGCCCACTGTTTAGACACACTGTCATGAAAGATATCTGGAAAAAGTGGATGATCCCAGAGAGGAAATGTATTATAGTATGTCGGTATAGAGTATCTAGCTACAATTTCCCGCCAAATAAAGACTAAGCCCCTGAGAGTCTTAAAGCGTACTCTCTTGAAGTAATTCGGGTCGTGAATTCGATAAAGAAATCTACAGCAATCTTGGCCTAGCAGAGGTTTGTGATTAAAATCCTGACCACTAGTAGAAAGAAGGCTGCATAAAAGAGGCCCAGTAGTATAATTTGAAATCGGGGAGCTGGAGACCGCCTTGGCTAAATGGATACTTTAGTAGTTTAATTGCTCGGCGTGCCCGTTTATACCCCCATATGAAACTGCTTATTACACCATCCAGTTTAAAAAAAAAAAATTGTAACTCTCAAAGGGATTGAGCGAAATAAATATAAAATATTTGGGACAAACGTCATCTTTATGATGTTACATCTGCCAACTATACTTATGGGTAATTTATGCCACTTCTTTAGCTTTTTGATAACGTTATGAAGTAGAGCATCATAATTTAATTTAATTATGCGTTAAATCTGAGATGAAATGCAGATACCTATATAAGTGACTTTGTGGCATGTTCCCATTACAGGGTTGTCTGGTGTGAAATTCAGTAACACCTGAGTTTTATTAGGGTTCAGTTTATATCCAGAAAAGGATCCAAATATTCCTGCCTCATACATGATTAATTCCAAGGATTTACCCGGGTCCGTCGAGAAAATAGCAATGTCATCTGCATAAGCATTGATTTTTAATTCATTACGTCCCGGACATAGTGGCAGAATATTTTTATTAGCAAGTAAAGCCCAAATGAAGGGTTCACGATACAGGGCAAACAATAATGGGGAAAGAGGGCATCCCTGGCGCATGCCCCTGTTTATATGGAATAGCACAGATTGAGAGCCGGCATAATTCTATTTGGCCTGTGGAGCACAGTAATTCGCCCTTACCCACATAACAAATCGGCCCGTCATTCCAAATGAAGTAAGAATAGGCCACAGACAACCCCATGCCACACAGTCAAAAGTTTTTTCCGCATCTAATAATATCATTCCCAAATTACTACCACATTGTTTGGCCAAGTCAAATGCCATTATATCAGTATTAATATGTGCCGAAGTATCTCGGCCCGCTATGAAGCCATTCTGTTGACTAGAGACCAGTTTTGGCATCAGGGGAGCAAGATGGTTAGCCAAAATTTTGGCATATATTTTGGTGTCAGCATTGATAGGCGATATCGGGCGATAAGAGCTGCATTCTTCCGGTGGATTTCTCTTTTTCAGGAAAAATAGTATATTAGTTATATCCCAAGTTGGTGGTACAGTACCAGTATCACCTATCTCTTGAATGACCTTGGCAAAGAGTGGAGCTATTGTATTCCTGAATATTTTGTAAAACTCTATAGGTATCGAGTCTTCACCCGTATCCTTACCAGCAAGGAGTGAAGACAGAGCAGCCAGAATGTCTTCTGGCGAGATCTCTTCGCAAAGTTGGGCAACGTCCTCTGCTGGTAGAGATGGTAGTACTGCTCTCATTAAATACTTAGAAACCTCCTCTGTTATTATTAGGTCTAATGGAGCATAAAGATCTTCATAAAAAGATACGAATTGTGCAAGTATCGTATGAGTTTCTGTGTAAAGTATGTTGCCCGCTACTTTAATGGCCTTCATTAAATTTTTAGCCTTATTGTCGGCTAGTTTGTAAGCTAATATCCTACCCACCTGCTCGCTATATTCGCATTGAGTAGATCGATATTTATTATAAGCGGCAGCCACTTTTTCTCTGAGTATCCCTGCTGCTGTTTCTCGTGCTTCTACCAAATTAATATAAACCTGTATCTGGTTACAGTCATGCTGCCTAATAGCTGTTGCATGACATTTTTCTAGGTTGGTTAACGCCAAACGAGCCGCCCTAATGGAAGCCTCTCTGGTTTTGTTTTTTATGAATATAAATTGTTGTGTAATACCCCTTATGAACGCGTTCATTGAGTCCCAAACCATGCATAATGTAGCAGTGTTAATGTTAAAATGAATAAATTCAGACAGCAGTTTCCCAATGTGTAAAATATAATCATCATCAGTCAATAAATAGCGTGGGAAAGAGCAAGAACACCTAGATTTACTTGTCGGTTGTAGTTGAAAAGAAAACAAAATAGGGTTGTGATCTGATGTACTTTTAGGGCATACCTCAATCTTGGCTGTTCGAAGTACAGAATCGTTAACCCAGACCAAGTCTATCCTTGAATACTGCTTGTGTGGGTGTGAATAGTATGTAAACCCCGGGAGATTTGGGTGTAAGACTCTCCATACATCCCTGAGATTATGTAAGCGTGCTAACTCTAGAATAGATGCCCGTACTTTCGGCATACTTATAGTTGTTCGCCGAGTAGTAGATGCTATAGATTGGTTCATAATACAGTTAAAATCACCCATGACTATTAAATTCCCTTGCAGTTCCAGTATAGTTAACATTAGAGAATTAAACATCTCAGGGTCATCGACATTAGGCCCAGAAACAGCCACTAAAACATATTTAATACCAGAGATTTCAAGTTGAGCTATAGCCCATCTCCCCTTATGATCTGCTAAGACTTGATGAGTTTTATACGTAACTGTTTATTAGCTAAGATAGCAACGCCCCTAATCGATACCCCCTGAGATGAACACACAACTGTATGATATCCGAGCTGGTTAAGCAATGCCCGGTCTTTATACGCCAAATGGGTTTCCGTTAAAAATGTCCGATGAGGTTGGTACATTTTTAGCTCCTCGCATACCAATTGACGTTTACGTCCAGCATTTAGCCAAGAGACGTTCCAGCATAAACATTTAATTACCCCCATATTATAGCAAGAAATACCTCGTACATCACAAATTCTCCTGCAATACAAATAATGACCCTAAAACAACCTTTATTAGTACTGTCTGCACTTAATATAGAAGCTTCTACAAGCTGCCTCTCCTCCCTGATGCCTTGCCCTACCAATACAGTGCCCTCCTTGCTTTTACCCAACGCCCCACTTGCCCACCCCCTCCCCTCCCCTCCAAACACCCACCCCGTGTCTATGGAAAGGAATCACCCCCCTCATTGCTGTCAATTTAGACAGCCTTGGAGAGAGATTGCACACAAAGAGCAACCCAGCCATTGTCTGGTCAAATAAAGTGAAAAAAAGATAAACAGAGCTAGAGAAAATCCCTACAGAAAAAAAAACATCCATTATGAGACAGAGAAAGGAGACAGACCCACACAGGAATAACAATTTTAGTTATTTAAAGGCCCCCTGCCGCCATCTGGCCAAGACCTCCTGGGCATCCTGTTCCGTATATACCAATTGTGTTTGGCCATCTTTAATAATTTTTAAACGACCAGGTTCCTGCAAGAAAACCTGTGCCCCTTCAGCCTTTAGAGGGTCAATAAACTGCCATAGTTTCCATCGCCTGTCCATTGTATTTTTACAAAAGTCCGATCTGGTGAAAACAGAAAAGGGATCCACACGAGGTAGGTTGAGCCTTAATTGAGACCGCTTGCCTTCATAAAAAGTTGCCAAAGTAAATAAGGAAAGGCCTGGGGAAGTGTCCTGCGGGTTTGTTAGAGACCAGTGGAAGCCTATGTGCCCATTGAATTTGACTGTCCCAGTCCGAGTCAGCCAGATCTGGAAAGATTTTTTTGAAGAGTTTAATGATGTATGTCCGGGGATCCATGCCCTCCTTGCCTTCTGAGACCCCAAAGAGCCGGAGGTTATTTCGGTGTTGCCGATTCTCAAGATCCTCAATTTTTCCCTGCATAAACTTAAGCTGATTATCTTGTGCTTCTGAAGTTTTAACTGATTTGGGAACTTATTCCTCTGTGTCAGCTACTCGCTGCTGTAGCTCCGTGATGTCTGACGCAAGGGAGGCCACTTTGCTTTTTACCTCCGTGAGAGACTGTTTGATTAGTAAACTATCAGCCCTAGCTTGAGCATAGTATTCTTGTGCTTCTTCTCTCTGGACTTGCAATGCTTGAAGAGTCACTGTGAGAGAAGCTTCATCAGGCACAGTACGGAGACCAGTTGGGTCATGTTCTTCTGTAGCCGTTGGGGAAGTTAGAGAGGCAGAAGGGAAATGACCAGTCCCATGTACTAAAATCCCACTTATATTAGAATCCATCAATTCTGGAGCTGCCTTCCCCTGTCCAGCGCTTTGAGGTCCTTGTTTTAAACCAGTTCCCATTGCTGGGTCAGAACCGGAAAGTCATGCTATCAGCTTTTTAGCTTCCCCTTTTGCCGTAACCCATTTCCGCAGAGGGCTGCTAGCCAAGGCTAGTTTACCAACACTGAACCTGCTGTCTTGTAAGTCACCTTGCTTGTCAGCTCCCTTTTTATGAGATCTCGGGGTCTTAGGTTTAGCATTGCCTTTTTTATGGCTAGATGGTAAGTTGGCTGATTCGACATACGACCCCCCGTTGTTTACAGCTATATTGTCCCAGCTGGTATTAACTGTGTGTGGACTAGCCCCGCCGCTAGGTCCGTTCCCAAATGAATCAGCAGTATTAGTGGGTGAGGAACTGGCTAAATGTTCCGACTGCAGCGTTGAGATTACTTTACCTACATGTCCAGTCCCCACATCAGTGTTCGGTCCTACCGGGCCTTCCAAAATAGTGCCAGACTGACGCAATGTCTCTCCTTGCTGAATGTACAATTTTTGGTTGGTGAATGGCTGCTCTGTTACTGAGCTAATGGGTTGCTCTATCCCCCACTCGACTCGCTACCTCTAGCAGCCTGATATACTGGTGAGTTTGTTGAATTTAATGGCAGCCCATCCATGCACTCAGAATTATCGCCTTCACGCTGGGAAGGTGGCTGTGTTATTCCCAAGGTAGCTTCAACTTCAACATTTACTGTCTCATTATCCCCGGTGCCTAAGAGTACAGCCCCTAATAATGCATCTACCATCTCGGTCTCCGGTAAAAAAGCGGCAACCCCCCAGGGTTAATGACTTTGGTAACTTTGGCCGATTGCAGTACCTTCATTACTGGATGGCTGACTCTGGAAACAGCAGTCCGTGTCGTGTTGCGCTTTACAGTGGAGGGGTGTGCATCTCCCTCCACACCAGATGAGCCAGCAGTCTCAGCAGTCGGCGCCGCAGAGTGTGATCCAGGTCGTCCTCCCTTCTGAGCCGTCGTCTTCGGTGGGCCCATCTCACATAGCTGAGTCAAAGCAGACGTGCAAGCAGGAAAACTAGCAGAGAGAGGAGTGTCGAGAGTCAGCCAAACCTCGCCAGGCAGAGAGCCAGACTTGCCATGGCATCTGGGTAATCACCTAGATCATGCAGGTAAGTGAGTCACGCTGGCTCAGTCCCCAATAATTGCAGCAGAGCGCGAAATGGAGTTGTCGGCCTCACCTGTTTAGAAATTACCGGAATTACGCGGTAATCTCTTTTACTACCTGAGCTTCTTTTTCGGGTGCCCTTTTATCTCCTTCTCCCTTCTCCTTTGTTTCCCATACTCTTCTGTACTTAGAGAGGGTTCATAACAAATATGTGGCGTCCATGGCATGGGAGCAGCTCCGTGTGCGAGGATTCTCAGCGGCGGCAACAATCCGCCATCTTCCTTTCCCAACCTTCCTGTAAAAGATACTATCTACCAGGTGACGCAAATACCAACAACCATAAAAACTAAGTGAAAGCTTTCCAGAGTAGGTGGAAATGATAATAACACAAGTGTGAGAATGGGAAGCCTGGAAACTGAAATGTCTTTGGTAACAACACCAATAGTGAGCTAGATATATCTTTTTAAAGTTCATGTTTCAGCCACAGTAGTGATAGAAACTGTTTTGAGCTAAAGGAGAAAGGAACATTTCCTGTCAATGGAGAAAATAATCCTGTGGAGCATATGCTCAAGATGGTTACTAGGTTGGTTACTTAGTGTGCAGCTTCCCAGGTCCACGATACCATCTTCAGCATTCCTTTCTCTCAGCCCACTCTTGTGTCAACTCAGAGACTATCTTCACTTTTAACTTATGAATGTCCTCCTTTGAGTGACCTTGTATGAGTCTTCCATGCTGTGGTTTGAAATTGGTGTGGTGGTCATCTAAAGATCTCAGTTAGTATTGGTGGAGGGGGGCCTCGAACCATGCTGGATGTCCAGCTTATGTTCTCTGCCCTCTCTCTGTGTCTTTCTTGCGTATAAGTCTATGCTCTGCCCTCCCCAGTGCCCCTTTTAATTTTCTCGCCTCCATGATGACTCTCTCTCCTCCTACCAGTATGCCTTGCACATGCTTATGTTAGGGGACCTTGCTCTTGTCACAGAAGTGAGGTAGGGAGTTTATGCTGAGGGCTGTAAAGGGTTGCAGATGGTCAATGGGAGAGCTCTTACCAGTTACTGGAAGGGTTCCTTGATGTTCATTGGGCCTTTGGTGGTTTGAAGTGTTATTGTGATGCTGCTGTCAAGCTGCACTGTGCATTATTGGGAGGCGGCGAGTGGGGGATATTTTTAATGGTATGCTTGCTCATCCTCTCCACTGCCAACCACTTGGGGCTCCTGACTGGATGCCGCTGTTTCACTGGCTGTCATTTGCATGTATTCTTTGAAGCTCCACAGAACTGAGTATAATTTATCCATGAGTGATCACAGTTTCTGGGGATTCTTTGGTCACAGAGCCAGATCTTGGTCCATTTTCTGGGCTGGAGTGTGTTTCTGTGGATGGGGTCACTTGTGGTTGGAGGTTTGTTGTGGGCTTAGGTCTGCATTGGTGCAGTGAAGCAAGGTGTCAGGTCTCTCCTGTGCCTTACTGCTGAACTCTTGCTGGAGCAGGGGAATTGAATTTGATTAGTACTGCTAATTAGGAAATACCTGTTTCTCTGACATCTAGTTCCTGGGTATGGCTCAGGAGATTTGAGTTCCAGCTGTTGTAACCACATTTCCAGTCCTATGCTAACTTTGGTGGGACAATGCTGGCAGGTGGTTGTCTTTCTAGGAGTTGCTGAGAGAGGAGGAGTAGTGGATGTGATTATTTACTGCAGTCCAGTGGAGAGACAATGTTTAAAATATGCTGAGATATTAGCACTGGGGAGCTGTTGGAGGGAATGTTGTGGTGATAAAGGTGCAGAGTTAACAGCATAATGGACCTCTATCATGGGTTGACTTCGTGCCAGTCATCCCACACATTAGTATTTTAACAAGTGATGGTATTCTCTCACAACCATGTTGGGAGATGAGTGCTGTGCATGATAGAGTTGCAACAGTGTTTTCTAGCCACTTCAAGAACCATAGGGGCATATGTACAAGGAGTTAACGCCGCCGTAGCGGCACTTTTTTGACGGTACGGCAGCGATTTTTTTAATCGCCATATGTACAAGCTGTCGCTAACCTCAGTTAGCGGCAGTTTTCCTGCAAAAACGTGCATTTTAAATATTTCCACTTCTGTTAGCGATAGTTAATGAAAATGAGATGCAAGGTAGGCGTTCCTGTGCAAAAACGGCTGCAAACCCCACTTTGCGATATTTACAAGGAATTCCTTGTATGGAGCAAGACCAAAGAAACTGCCTCTAACTGCAGTTAGAGGCAGCTTTTTAAGACCAAAAAATAGCTGGTCTTAAAAATGGTGCAAAGACTTGGGGCATCATTTCCGCAGGTTTTGGTGCTGGACAGTTCTGCAAGGAATGTTGCTGCACTGCCCTGCGACAAAACTATAGGGCAGGAATGCGCACCATCAATAAGATAGGGTGCATTCCTGGGCCTCATTCATGAAAAGTGTTGCAGCGCTGCGACAAAACAGCGTTGCAGCACTTTTCACTACGCCCTTCTTGCGACACCATGGATGCTCTGTATGCACTGTACAGCGCTCCATGTAGCAAAATTAATGACATATAAGTCTGGAATCCTGACATATCTGTCAGTGCTAAAGTCACGCATTGCTGCAGTTGTGTCACAAGCATGACGCAACTCCAGCAATGCATGGGGCCAGCCTATCCCTGTGGCACTGCATCACCCTTACGCCTGCCAAGAGGCAGGCGTAAGGTACTGACGCAGTGCCGTCCTCCAATTGTCGCAGTGAAATCTGGTGGATTTCACTGTGCCACTCCTATGAGGCTTTGTTGCGTGGGAACGCAGACCCTGCATACATCATACCTGATGTGGGTATAATGTGGCACAGGGCTTCACAAGGTCATGCATATGTGTACATGCGTCACTTTGCAAATACGGCGCAACGTGATGCAAGAATCATGCTGCAAGTACGTCAAGAAACTGAGGCACTGTCGGGGTGAAACTGTCAGAAGGGGCTCATGAATAATCCCCCCTGTCTTTTTCACCTACGTTGGCGCACAATGGCTGCCATGCGCCAGCGCAGGCACCCTTGCGCCATGGTGCATGGGTGACTGTGTTGCGGAGTTGATTGATGTTGTGGCTCCATCACTTCTCAAGACGTCTGCAGGGCACCTGGACCAGTGGAGGGCGGGAGTGCACCAGTTGGCCTTCTTGGAGTGTTGTTTGCCTGGTCTTTTCTTGAGGGGTGCCAGGGTATCAGCGCAGTTGGAGATCCATCGGTGGAGGTTGCACGTTGCGGTTTTATCGTCTGTAAGCGTTGGCGGAGTGGTGTTGCTGAGGGAGTTGATGAGAAGTTCTTCGGTGGCCTTGATCCAGCTGCGAGGGGGTCGATGATGGTGGTGGTGTACGGTGGGCATGGTGAAGACGTGATGTATACAATGATAGTCGGTCCAGGAGAGTCTGGTGGTGTGGCTGTAGTTGAAGTTCCCGCTGGCGGAGGAGATGTGCTCGAGCGTGTGTCCTGCTATGTGGGTCGGTGCGGTGACTAGCTACTTGAGTCTGATGTTAGCAAGGTTCCCCAGGAGGGGGTGGTGTTCTGGTCACTGGGGTTGTCCAGGTAGAACTAGAGGTCTCCGAGTAGGATGTCGTCAGTGGATGGGAGAGCCTGGGGTGCAATGAGGACTACAATAGTATCGGTGAATGGGGGTCCATGGCCCGGGGGGCCTGCAGATGAGGGTGCCGCAGAGAATGGTGTTGGGGTTGGTTCGGATCTGGAAGTTGAGGTGGTCCATGGTCACCGTTGGGTCATTAGAGTGCGTGGTCAGTCGGAGTGTGCTTTTGTAGGAGATAGCAATGCCTCCTCCTGGACGGTTGGGGTGATCCTTGCGGGTGATTTAGTAGCCGCCAGGGATGGCGATGGCGATGTCCGATCCGGAGCAGAGGTTGGTCCAGGTTTCCATGAAGAAGGCGATGTCTGAAGAGGTTGCGTCCAGGAGGTCCCAGATTTCCGTTGTGTGTTTGTGGAGGGACCGCACGTTGAGGAGGATGCAGTTGAGCCTGTCGGGTGCACTGTTGGCCGGCTGTAGGGCACGAGGCACTGGTGTGCTATTGTGGCAGAAGGTGCGTTTGTAGTTTCGACAGGCGCAGGGGTCAAGAGAATTCCACAGTGTTGCTAGATGGCAGGCGATGTGGTGTCCAGGGTTGATGGCGTGGAGGGTGCTGGCGTCGTAGCGGTGGAGTGTCCGAGAGGAAGGGTCCTTGGTGCTAGGCGCGGTCCAGGGGCGGACGGACGCAGACAGGCTTGCCTATGGCTTGCCTTTGACACGGGAGACATCCATTACAATGCAGACATTACATCGTAATGCCTTTACAACGCAACTTTTACAACGCAAGTGCATTTACATTGCATGCCATTACAACGCATTGTAAGGTTAGTAATGGAGAATTTTAAGTTTTAGGGTGGGTATGGGTTTTGGGGTGCAAAGGTGAATTTTAGAGTTCAGGGTGTGTTTTGGGGGCAAAGGTGAATTTTAGGGTTCAGGGTGTGTTTTGGGGACAAAGGTGAATTTTATGGTTCAGAGTGTGTTTTGGGGGCAAAGCTGAATTTTAGGGTTCAGGGTGTGTTTTGGGGGCAAAGGTGAATTTTGGGGGCAAAGGTGAATTTTAGGGTTCAGGTTGTGTTTGGGCTTTGGGGTGCAAGGGTTAGTTTTAGGGTTGAACTCACTGGAGTGTGAATAGTAATTTTTAGCCCTCTGCTATCAAGCACTTTCCCTACTGTTGCAATATGCGTAGTATTAGAATGCATTGTAATGGAATGCAATGTAATGGTATGCGTTGTAACGTCATATATTCCTTTGGCAGACCAATGGTACGCCCGCTGCGCATAGGCGCACAGCAGCCGCCATAGAGAAGTGCTGCGGGGGAAACTGGACAGCTAGGAGGCGGGAAACGCAGGAAAGGACGCTGGAAGGGGCGGGGACGCGGGGAGGGAGTGAGCGGGGGCTGTAAATAATTTTTTAAAAGAATTCTTACCTCGAGGCTGGGTCCTGCATCTTCTGTGCTCCTGCTCTCCTAAGTCTGCTTCCAGGAACAGGAAGCAGGCAGCCAGGCTCCCTTCCCTAAGCCAATCACAACACTGCAATGCAGCGTTGTGTTTGTTCTAGAGCGCTGTGACAAGGCGTTCAGCCAGGGGCTGGAGGGGTGGGCATGTTCTCCATGCAGGCTGTAATGCAGCCTGCATTGCGAACAGGGAAGTGTGCATGACTGTTTTGGGCGGCATGAGAGGGCCAACCAAACAGTCATTGTGCACTTGAGTGGGCATACCACTCCGCCCCTGCCCTGCTCCGTGAGTGGAGCAGCCCTACCCACCTTTCGCCCGCAAAGGAAACATAGCATGTGTGCATCAGTAAGTTATCACCATGTTATTATTTAGCCTCTTCTTGCACTGCTTGAAAGTAGTGGGGCGACGCTCTTCTGCAATAGTGGATGAGCCGCCACTGGGGGTGCGTCATCCACAGGTGCAAGGCCTGGGCGACTCGACCCCCGGGCCTCCTCCGTTACGCGTCCCACCTTCTTCTTACCTGGACATTGACACTGTGGCGCAATCCGCTGCACTATCTCCAAATCTGTAACTCAGCCAGCAGGAGCCTCAGCCAGGCGGGATTTCACAAGCCTGGGTACAGCAGTCGCCGCCAAGTCCGCTGGGGAACCTCCCGATGCAGGTGATGCAACAGGGCCGCCTTAGGCGGGAAGTTGCAGCGCTCCCGCCACACAAGTTCGGCGCAGCTCAGGGGCCTCACCCTCCACAACGTCCGGCCGGTGCAACATCATCCGGCCTGTGATGCAGAGAGGCGCCGCCCACCATTGGTAATCTCCTCCGTGCACCATAGTATGCGATGCAGACTCCCTACATTGGTGTGCAGGAGCGCCTCTACCATTCACTTGCTCCAAGGGGCTCAAGGCGGTCTTCTCACACAGGTCAGCAATGTGTCTCCATGCGCCTGCCCGACTTCGCCACCAGGTAAGGGCGATCGCCGTGCCTCAATGTCTACTGCCACGGCCCAGCGACTCCACAGCACCTCTGCATCCCACTCCGGGTCCTGGACGCAGACCCAGCGAGCCCTCCGGTCCCTGGGGACTGTCCGCGCTTTTAAGGTTTTGAATGCCATGGTGTTGCAAGGAGTGTGCAATGAAAATTGATGCATCACTGATTTTGCACAGTGATGCGCCTATTTTCATAGATGTAGCCCTGAATTTCCTCTTCCCCTGGGACTCTGGCTGGTCATCCTGGCTGTTGTGGGGTTGAGGGGGTTGTTGATCTGTGCTGCACTTGGTCCTGGCTGCTCCATTCTGCATTCCATTGGTTTTATTTCCTATTTTTCATTGGAGGTGGACTAATAGGCTATTTTTGCCTATAGAGGCAAAAAAACTCACGTTGGGCTGCATAGCGTGAGTTTTTTTGCCGCCAATGGGCCTTTCATTAGTTTTCGCCCGCTGACGTCGGTATTTCTATCGCCTTCACGCTAGTGTTATCTGTAGTTTTCACCACGGCTCCATAATAGTATCGCCATGTAGCGACGTTTTGTAAATACATCGCTAACAGGGCGATAGTTTTCGGCGATGGGCCGCGTTAGGAAAACTGCCGCTAACTTGCGTTAGCGTTAGTTGACGCCAGTCCTTGTACATATGGCCCATACTGTCTTCTATTCGTAGCAGAGTCTGCTTTCTACTTAAACCTACCATTTGGGGAGGGCACAGGGTTAGTAGAGCCTACTAGGCCTCAGCAAAGGGGGGTAAAGCCTTTTGCTTGTGATCTCCCTGGGTTTGCCTTACCACGGCTCTACAAAATTGGGATAAGTTCAACCCCTTTAGTACGTGACTCTCAGTGGTAGTGATGGCAAGCAGTCACAGGCTTCTCAGTGAGGTGGTGTGGGAGTACTCAAGCTCAGAACTCAACAGTCACCCAGCAGTGCAATATCTGATTGTCCAACTCAGTCCTTTACTTTAGTAAAAGAAAGGTACTTTAATTTATACAATAAAAAAGTACTACGGAACTGGTAACAGGTACAAAAAACACACAGGCACTTGGGCTAATACCCTTGGATTTTGTCTCACTTTGCCCCCTCTCCCTGTGGCCTCCCTTTTGTAATTTTATGCAGGTCTCTCACTGGGGTTTATAGTTTCTCTTGGGCATGTATCAAGGCTGAGGTGCAGATTACCGTGTAGTTCAGTATATAGCGCTCAGTTAATCAAGCAGTCCCCTTTCAGACCAGACTCACTTCAGCACAGAAATCGGTGCCTTATCCCAGTGACCGGCTGGGACCTACAGCTCACTTCTCTCTTCGATCCTGGGAGAAGACATGCAGACTGTGTATATTGCCAGTGATCTAGAGGAGGGACGCATCAGAAGAACAGCAAGGATTGCTGTTTGAAGTCCTCACAGATGGGTACTGACTTCTGGATGAGTGGAGGTTTCTAGCAGATGGTAGACCTGCTTCTGGGTTTTATGTGAAGTGCAGCAGATGGGCTGCCAATGGCCAGGCGTCACAGCAGCAGGAGGACAGCCTCAGCAGGTCCTTTGGTTTTCAATGTCACAGTTCACCTTGGATGCAATCCTTGGTTCTGACAGCACAATTTGCATCATGCACAGTTCTTGGTGGTTGCAGCACAGTTCCCCCTGGGCAGAGTTTCTTGGTGGCGACACAATCCACCTTTGCCAAAATTCATGGTTGCTATGGAACTAATCGCCTCTGGCACAATTCTTGCTAACAGTGGCATGAACCATTATTCTCGATTCCAATCTGGAACGACTACCATGGAGAGGCTGCACCGTGACTCCTCAGAGCATGCTGATTACTCTCCACAGGCTTCCTTCTTAATGGAGACCCACACACCACAAAGATTAATCTGCTGCTGCCTCTCCTTGCACAGTTACACCTCTTGCAAGGCTGGCAGGTTGCTTCTCTCTCTCAGCCTGCAGTCTGGTTTTAGGCAATTCAGTCAAAGGTACAGCTTCTTCCAGAGAGTCATAATTCATTCAGTGTCCCTTCTTCTCGTGGAATTTGCTGTCAGGTAGACAGCAAATTCCAGGTAGTCACCTGGTCTTGTTTCACGTTAGCCCTCTGAGTACTCTACAGAACATTCCCTCTCTTGGTTAAAAAGAACTTGGAAGTGGAACAAAAAGTAGGTCAATGACTCCCACTTTTATACAGTCAAAGTAGACATGAGACGTGGATTCATTGCCAGCCTTCATGGAACCGGTTTGAAGTGGTTCTTTTTTCAACTGTCCTTTCCAATCTGCTCCCCAGACACAGCCTTTTTGTAGAGTGACGCTCCTCAAAGCAGGGTATTGTCTAGCTTGGAGCACTCACAATGGGGCACAAAGAGGTGTAAGCTTTCTGTATCTGTCTATCAATAGCCACAATAAGCAGTGATTAAGGAAGTGAAAAAAGGCTTGCCTCACCTGAAGGAGTCCCTTTCACCTTAGATGCTACAGTCTTACCCTTCACCCACACCATCTACTAAATGGCTACAGGACGACTAATGAGCATCCATGCTTGTAAAAAGGTCTGATTAAATACCTAAAGCTTCTTTGTCTTCTCTGTCCCCACTTCACTCTCTAGGTCTCTCCCATCCAGCTTCAGGAATGTAAGGAATACACTTACACTGTCTGAAAAAACAAACTCACCTCCATCCTGTGCACAAGAGCAGGTGACAGGCTTCCAAGATGGAACCCACAGGCCTCCATTATTACGGCTCACACAAACACCTAATCATGTACCTTACAGGACACATACACAAACACACACAACATTCTCTTGTTAGTGCTAGGATCTTGGTTGGGGCATGTGGAACTTTACTCAAGTGTACAAGTAGGCCTCTATTTCAGTGATACAAAAAAAAGGTCTAGTCACAACTATGGATTAACAAAATGCAAGACGCTGCCACCAGTGCTATGCATGCTAAATCCATGACAGAGGCAGTTGTCCACTATAAGTAAAATGTCAGCATTCTTTGTGTGCCCCTCCAAATTATGTGACAGGATGGGCCTAGACCTCTGTGCAAACACTAGATTAGTGTGAGGCTAGGGCCAAAATAAAAAAAACAGGACACTAGATACTTGCAGTAGGGCAGTCAATGTAGGGAACGTGACTGCATATCATGTAGGAGGGGACATTACATTCCCAACACTTACCCTCTCCCACTCTCTAAATGGCATAATTTCCCCAAGAATTTCAAGAAGCCTAGCATCACCCAAGCTGCTTTTCAGTGAATAGTGAAAATGCATAGGGGTGCGTCTTGGATATCAGTGCTCTTATAGGCATTACTTAATAATGAACATTGAAATGGAACTATCAAATGGCTGCACAAACTGTTTTGTTTTTGTTGATACACCTGGAGGCTCCGTTGAATATATAGGTTAGGATAAGGTAGTATGTCCTGGTCATGAAGTAGGAATAGACAAATTTAGTCTTCATGGATAATAAAGCAAAGCAAAAATGTTTTTTTTCGCAAATGATACTAAAATGATCACTAAATGGAGTGTAATTGTTTATTAATCGAAAATTCGATAAAACATGTTAAAAAATATGTTATTTTCTTGCAGTTGTGCAACAGAAACAACATAACTTGATGAAGAGCTCTGATCTCTGAGGCCTAGATGATCCGTCCGGTGTAACCATCAGACTTAGCCAGTCCTTCAGAGGACAGAGCTTTTACCATTAGGGTGTAGTTGTATTTTTTATTTGATGAAATATTTATACACTTGAGTGCCCCTTAAAGATATGCGGTTGGAATATTGAGTTTTAAATTCCATAGAGCCAAAATATTGTGGCCAAAATATCAATATCTAAAATATTGTGAAGGTTAATAAATGTTGATAAGTATAGATTTACTTTTCTAAACACCACATATATGTAACTTGACATTATATATGTATCTTCAAGATACATAAATATGGAGTTAAGAATAGCACACCTATACTTTCCTATTCCCTCTATATTTAGTCAATAATATTTTGGCAAACACAACAAGATGTTGGACAGAGCGCTGAAACTTTTCAATCACTCACCCCCAGTCACGGATCGTGGTTTGATCCATCGTCCTTTTTCTCACTTTGCATCCCAGTTTAGACCCAGCCAAATGCAAATCAGTCTATAACCTGTTCCTCATGGAAACAGTCCAGCCCAAACTGCCAGGCCAGGTCCTCCCTCGACTGGAAACAAGCATCCTGGGGCCAGTTTTGGGGTTTCACCCCTCCTTAGCCAGGCTAGCTTAAAACCAAGGGGCACAGCAAGCAAGGCACCCAAGTCTGGGCATACCCTTGGCCATTTAGGGCTAACATAGCAAACACAACAAGATGATGGACGGAGTGCTGAAACTTTTCAATCACTCACCCCCAGTAGCAGATCTGGATTTAGTCTATAGTTCTTTTGCTCACTATGCCACCCCAGTTTGGACCCAGCCATATGCAAATCAGTCTTGACCCTGTTCTTCATGGGAACAGTCAGCCGGAACTGCCAGGCCAGATCCTCCCTGGCCCGGAAGCAAGCATCCTGGTACCGGTTTCGGGGTTTCACCCCCATCAGCCACTCTAGCTTGAATCCAAGGCTGATTTGAATATGGCTAGGTCCAAACTGGAATGGCGTGGCGAGCAAAATAACGATGGATTAAACCCAGATATGTGACTGGGGGTGAATGTTTGACAATGTTCAACATTCTGTCCATTATCTTTTTGTGTTGCATTTTTACCCTAAGTGGTAAGGGTATGCCCAGAAGTGGGTCCTGTGCTCACTACGCCACCGGTTTCAAGCAAGCCTGGCTGGTGAGGGGTAGTGCCCCAAAACCGGTCCCAGGATGCTTGTTTTGTGGTCCAGGGAGGACCTGGCATGGCAGTTTGGGCTCGGCTGGTCCCATGAGGAACAGGGTCAAGGCTATTTTGCATATGGCTTGGTCCAAACTGGAATGGCGGGGCAAGCAAAATAACGATGGATTAAACCCAGATCTGTGACTGGGGGTGAATGTTTGACAATGTTCAACATTCTGTCCATCATCTTTTTGTGTTGCAATAATATTTTAGCACCACAATATTTTTCTAGATGATATTCTGATATACACCCCTATTAATTCCCAATGCTAGTCACTAAAGAACAAATGGAGACTTCTGCAACAGATTTAACTATAGATACAAGCGAGCTCATTTGCAACTTTTTGGCGTAGGGCAGTGCCTCAAGCCTTCCTGCAAGTATGAGGTGCTATAACTGAAGACACTCTAGGTGATGCAGCTGTCATGACCATTATCTGCGCCTGTTGTGAAGCAACTGACATTCCATCAATGTCTGAGTCATGATCAGATTTCTTCAGGGACTTGAGGTGGACCGGAGCATACAAGACACCTTTCAATGTCTCAACTTGGAGTAGGGGAGGCATTTGAGCAGGTCTCTGATTCCATCCAGTTGGCAGCATTGTTGAGCTGAACTCATTTTCAGGATGGTGCTGCAAAATGGGTTCCACCTATTTAGTACATATAGATTTTTTGTTTTTTTCTGGTTTCAAACTATTTACTGTGGGTGAGCCTCACTACATGTGTCTCGCCCATGGTAATCACATGGCAAATGGACTGTGCATGTTAACGCCAGTGCCTACCGTTTAAGATATGGCTGCTGTGACACTGCAAAGGTAAGTGGCACTTGGACACATGAACATGTGTGTACACGTGTGTGCGCACTTGTAAGACTACGGTTGTGCGTAGCCCGGTAACTGCACACAGGTAGTCTGCCATAGTGGGGACTCTGCAGCGTTAGATATTGACATGGGGAAGGCTTTATACTATTAGTGGGAACTCATAGGCAGAGTCAGTATGATTTACTGTTCTGCATGCAATGACACTTTATTATACGTATAGGGAGATATCTGCCTTAGAGTTCAGCTTTGCTTCACAAAATGATTAATTAACACTGCTCCTGTCAGCTCCTGAGTAAGAAGGGGTGTGGAAGAAAACCTGCATCTGTTCATTACCTGTCATACTGTACCAGGGCTGGGGACAGCCCAGGCCCACTGAACAAAGGAGGAAGCCCAGACAACTGGAGCCATCACATGAGGGGGCACCTCTTTGAAGTTTTGGTCAAAAGGCCCTGGCAGTGATGTCAGCAAGGGGCAGAACTGAGATCCTAAGAGCATATGTGACCAGTGACTCCTTGATGGTGCTATCTTGAACTGTCCCAGCATGCTGTGCAGGAGAGTTGGGACAAGTGTGAAGAGGTGTTGTGGCAACCTTGGATTGGCCAGGATTGGCTTGCTTCTAGAACCTTCCACCCCCTTTTAAAAACACTTGCACAATGGAGAGAGAGAGGGTTGTTTGTGTTTTTTGCTGCTGACCCCCGGGACTGTTACAGCCATGGGTAACTGGGAGGACAAATCCCCTGATGCCAAAAAGGATTAACGACTCTGCCCACAGTAGACCCCAGGACCAGTGGATCTCTCCAAAGGTCAGTGAGGTTGGTCCTCTCAAACCCCCTGAGAGCCAGTGGGGAAAAAGATCTGGACTTCTGCACCGAGAGATAAAGGAGAGTTGGTGTAGGAAGTCAGTGGAACCAGTTCTCCGCAAAGTACACTACCTTGGAAGTGGGGAGGTCTGCTAAAACTGCTCCTGGTCGCTAGAGCTTGTCACCAGGAGTAAAATGAGCCCAAGACCTGAAATTGGTCCATTTGGGGTCCAAGTTATGAACAATTAAAAAATGTGACATTTAACCCCCCCCTCAGGAAGCCAAGCGCATGGTGCATTGCTAATTTTCTCAAAATTGTCCCTAGGTTGGTCCAAGGCCCTGGGGTTGACGCAAGGAGTATTATGTCATTTTTATCCCGGGAGGGGGCGTGCGTGGGGCCCCATCCCCAGACTCTTTCCTGCCCTCAGAGGCCCCCATCCTGACACAAGAGGACTGGGGGAGCGTTGTTGCACCCCCCAACAATAAGAAAAGTGACCAGGGACCCTATCTGGACCCCCAATAATTGCAGATGAGGAGAAACACCATCTCATTTCCCGAAGAAGAGCAGGAGAGGCCTGGGACCCTGTCTCCGGGCCCCCGAGGATCCAGGGGGGAGCGTTCCTGCGTTCACACAGCCATGTTGTGCTTGCCCTCGTTCCCCATGCCTGTGTCTGAGGGGAGCAGAGCGGGCAGCATAAAAGAAGACACCCTGTTTGCAGGAGTAGGCAGTGGAGAAGAGCGCTGCCTGTTCCCGTGCCGGCAATAAAGGAGACTGCTGGCCGGGTGTGGGGGTCAGCTCCGGCAGCCAGGGGTGGGCGCACTGAGCTGTCCCCAACAAAGGCCACCATGTGGGGTGCCTGGCTGTGACAGGGTACTCCCCAATAAAATAAATTCCAGGAAAAAAAAAAAAATGGAAACCGTGTGGCGCAAGACTGTGTGGCAGCAGTAAAAAGAATGTGGCCAGAGCTACCTTATTAAAATTTACTCTTCTGGGAGGGAGCGCCCTATAATGCTTTGCAGGGCTTTTCATTTGCATTTTCTTTTCACTATGACAGCACCAAAACGAGCAATGGCACCACCAACAATTCAAAGTAACTGTGGGGGGACTACAGGAGTGCAACAGCTCCCCCAGCCAAAGATGTTTTCAAAAGTCACCCTATGTTTCTGGGGGCATAGAAATTATGACACCCCGACTTTCTGACAGCTTTTCATACCACTACTTTTAAGGCAGAGTTTTTGCTCTTCATCTGGGAGTGCATTGTTCTTTAGGAACTGGCTGGGTATATCATTGCATTTTATGTGGTCTGAAAGTGTACAAAGAAAAGATACAGACACATGTATGTTTCTATTTAATGTTTTATTAACTGTTCATGATACCAGTGATAGTGAAATTCTTTATTTGTAGCAAGTATTGCATTCAAACATGGTTATTATTAATTATTGCATTTTGATACAAAATTATGGTGCTTTTAACGTGTGGTTTGTTTGTCTTTTAATATGGTCAACCTTTGACAAATCCAATGGGCTTACCTTATATATTTTGATGACCTTTGACAGTCAATAAGTCTGTTTCATTTAAAGTGTTAACCCCCTATTTTGTGATGTGCTGTCTGGCATAGGTGGAGGATTTTGCGGGTCATGACCTTTTAGGAGGTCAAATTTGAATTCATAATTTCATCTAAGGTATTTTCAATCTGTTTTATGCATATCTTTGTAAATTAATGTGTAATAATTAGTAGTGTGTGTACTAAATGCACTTTTTCTTTTTCAAAAGAAAAAGCCCTAACTGGATAATCATGTATTGAGTGTTATTATTGCTTGCCAGCGAATGATGATTACTAGCTCACACCACCTCCCCTAAGTAGGTCTTGGACTGCTCTGCTCCACTACCCTGAGAGAGTTAAGTGCTACAATGGAGTGCTTGGATCCCGGTACGGGTAAATTGTGAATCTATTACTTGTGCAGGCCTCACATTCTGCACAACGAATAACCCAATTTCGTATTGAAGAGCTTTTTGAGGAGGAAGGGCTGTTACCTTGCTGTCTTGGTTTTGTTGGCAATCTATTCCTTGAAGGAGAGTTTCCTGTTGAGGGTGAAACTTAGGTATTTTGCATTAAGTGTCAGCTGAGGTATTGACATATTGAGTTTCAAGTCTACCAGCCAGGCTTTACTCAGAGGTTGTTTTGTACTGTTGGCGAACAGGAGGAATTCTGTTGTAGTTGGACTGATTTAAAATAGATGTTGGATGTCTAGTTCTGAATGAACTGAATGTAGTAGTTATGTTATGTTATAAATTCTTGTAAAGCGCATGGCTGCCTCAGCAACGGGGCGTCCCAGCGCTAAGACTGACAGGAGCATGCAGGGAAGATTTCAACTATAGGTTAGAGAAAAGCCACGTTTTAATCATTTTTCTGAAGGCCCAATGGTCTTGTGTGCCCCGAGCATCAAGAGGAATAGAATTCCATAGGACGGGTGCCATAGCCCTGAAAGAGCGCCCCCCTGCTCTTAACCTGCGCACCCGGGGGACACAGGCCAGATGCAGATCCGTGGAGCGCAGGGCTCGAGCCGGAACATACGGCGAGCACAGCCCGTTCAAGATTTGCGGACATTGGCCATGCAAGATCTTGTGGGTAGTACAGAGAGTCTTAAAATAGACTCTCTGTTCTATCGGCAGCCAGTGAAGCCGGCGAAGAAGGTCTGAGGCATGGTAATGCTTAGGTAGTGCAAAAAGCATACGGGCATCCGTGTTCTGCGCCCGTTGAAGTCTTTTGGTCACAGATTTATTCATGCCCAGTAAGAGCCCATTACAGTAGTCTAGTCGGGACTGTACATTGGATTGGACAATCATTTGACGGTTGGACGCGTCAAAGAATCCCAGAATGGGTTTCAGGCCACGTAGGAGACCAAAGCAGGTGCCTGCCACTGTTTTGGCTTGACTCTCAAATGAAGGGGCACTGTCCATCAGAACTCCTAAGTTCTTAACCACGGTTCTCGGTTGGGGAGGGGTACCCAGGGACGCAGGACACCATTGGTTGTCCCATAGATGGGCATCGCGGCCCACCAGGAGCACCTCTGACTTGGTGGAGTTCAATTGCAAGTAGTTACCCGCCATCCAGTTAGAGATGGCCATAAGATCATCCTGAAATTTTGCTTGGTCCAGGAGTTATTGGAGAAAGTGAATACCAGTTGGGTATCATCGGCGTATGATACCATGTCGATATTCCTTACTTTGCCCAGAAGGGCAGGGGGCGAACATAGACATTGAATAGAGTGGGGCTCAGGGCAGAGCCCTGAGGAACACCACATCCGAGAGGGTGGATGCTGGGAAAAAAAGGGAGAGCAGAGACCTGAAATGATCGATCGGTCAGAAAAGACGCAAGCCAGGCCAGGACCTTGCCCTTGACCCCGATCTCCTCTAACCATTGTAACAGAATCCTATGGGAGACTGTGTCAAAGGCCGCACTGAGGTCCAACAAAATCAGTGCCGAGGTTTTGCCCTCATCCAGAGTGGCCCGTAGCTGCTCTGTGACTGCAAGTAGTGCAGATTCAGTGCTATGTCTGGGCCGAAAGCCATTTTGTGACCTATCCAGGATCGCATTAGCTTCCAAGTATTTAGTCAAGGCGGTGTTGACATAGGACTCCATAATTTTAGCCAGGTATGGGAGCAGGGATATTGGGCGGACGTTCTCTGGCAGAGACGTATCTAGTGTAGGTTTTTTTAGTAAGGGAATAACTTTGGCGTGTTTCCAAGACTTAGGGATCACCACCGCTGAGAGTGACCTATTTATCAGCTCCCGGCCCTCTGTCAGGAGGCAGTCATGAAATTTCCTGAAAAGATCCGGATTTAGGGGGTCATCAGGAGAGCCAGATTTTACCTTGGCCGACAGAACGTCCATGTCTTTAGGGGACATGGGCGGAAGGTCCTGTAGGGAGTAGGGTAAAGCTACCATAGTAGAACTCTCCCGAAGTTCGGAGGCAGCCTTTCTCGGACAGAATGCACTATAAATACGTTCCACCTTGCTGATGAAATATTTAGCCAATGTCTTGCATTGTAAGTTGGAGGATATAGTGTTATTGACAGCCGGCGGGGGTTTTACCATTTCTTTCATAAGGGCGAAAATAGTTTTAGTAGGATTGCTGCTCGTCGTGATCATGTTCGCATAGAACATGGCCTTGGTCTTCCGGATCAATTTGTGGTATGCTTTGACTGCATTCCAATAGATAATTTTTGCTGTGAGATCATATGCACTTCTCCAGGCCCGTTCTAAGATTTTGCATTTTTTCTTTTCCGCAATCAGGACCTCGTCATGCCAAGCGTGGGTTTGAGTACATTTGGCATGGGTCATTTTAATCAGTATACAGTGATCTAGTGCTTTATTGACCCATCCCCTAAACGCAATGTCTGCTGCCTCTAAGTCAGTAGGCCATTCTGGGTGATGCGAGTTTAGAGTGGATGTGAAAATGGTCGAGTCCAATTTATACCAAGGGCGCTTCATTGAAGACTGACGGGGGGACTGCAGTGGGGGGCCTGCTATACAGAGGCGCAGAGAGATGAGTAAGTGATCCGTCCAGAGCATAGGGAGGGGCAGGTTGGCCTCCATGGTCTGGAGATTCGAGAATACAGGATCCAGTAAATGACCTGCTACATGTGTTGGTCCCACCACTATCTGGGTTAACTGGCAGGAGTCCATATCTCCCAGGAAGTTGATAATCTCCTGGGAATCTTGGCATTCCAGGTGTAGATTGAGGTCCCCTATGATACTAAAGTTAGCTGCTTCTAGTATAAGTGTAGATGCAGTATTAGCTAGGGCCTCTTGAAAGGCTTTCGAAAGACCTGGTGTGCGGTAGATAAGCAGCCCAGAGAAGGTAAAATTGAGAGTCAGTGCAATTTTAAAAAGGCACTTTCACAGTCGGGGATGGTCTGTGGTGTGAGGGTGCATGAAAATGCTGATTTGAATATAATAGCTAACCCTCCCCCTCCCGGTTGTCCTATTCTGGGCGCACATCGTGTAGCCTGTGGGTAAGACCAAGGCCCGGATGGCCACAGAGTCAGTAGTGAGCCACGTTTCCGCGAGAAATAAGATATCCGGTGTGGATTCTTGCAGAAGATCTGATACCTCTGCATGATGTTTAGCAAAAGATCTGCAGTTGAGGCTGTATATAGTGAGATATTCCAGCCCTGGGACCGAAGGGGACAGCTGTGAACCCATATCAAACCCACAACTGGTGCAGTGCCGGTGGGGAGAGTCAGGATGCCAGTTATGTTGTGCACAGGGGGTTTTGGATTGTAATCCGAGCAGATATTTCCGTGTGTAAACTTGCCTACGGGATGTCTCAGAACCAGGGGTCCTTGCGTCTGGCGACGTCCAGGCATGGACGGGCGCAGACGGGCTTGCCTTTATTCGCGCACGCTGCGCGCGTCCGCTGCGCGTCTGCGCCATCCTTGGATTAAGTACCGACAGGGAGGTGCTCAGGGAAGAGACTAGACCGTTTCCTTCCCAAGATGGCGGCCGCTTATGGCCACCCGGAAGTAGGGAATCCGAGAATAAAGTCCTCCCTCCACGCAATCAGCAGTGAATGCTGCGGTGGACCGGAGAGGATCACAAGAAAGCGGCAGTTATGCAGGTAATGCTTTCCCCCTTAAAAACATATAACGGCGAGAATAAAAACAGTTCTATTCAAAGTGCAAAATAGCAATAACACGATATTAAGGCAGTGCAATATCAACGTTAAAACAGCACACTTAAAACTAAGCAAGTAAGGCTGAGAGCAGAGTTAGCCTGCCTGCACCTGTTAGCTGCGTGTCAGCGCCATCCCTGGATTAAGTACTGACAGGGAGGTGCTGAGGGAAGAGACTAGACCGTCACCTTCCCAAGATGGGGGCCGCTTATGGCCACCTGGAAGTAGGGAATCCGAGAATAAAGTCCTCCCTCCACGCAATCAGCAGTGAATGCTGCGGTGGACCGGAGAGGATCACAAGAAAGCGACAATTATGCAGGTAGTGTTTCCCCCCTTAAAAACATATAACGGCGAGAATAAAAACAGTTCTATTCGAAGTGCAAAATAGCAATAACACGATATTAAGGCAGTGCAATATCAACGTTAAAACAGCACACTTAAAACTAAGCAAATAAGGCTGAGAGCAGAGTTAGCCTGCCTGCACCTGTAGTTACTGAGAATTGTCCACTGATGAGATTTTGAGTGCCATTGACATATTGGTGGACCTTCATATTAGCGTCAGTGGGTAAAGAACCTAGGGGTTTCATATAGATTAATGGAGCGAGGAGGGATACCTTTCAGACTGTAGGTAAGACTGTGAATTTCCAGATCTTGAGGATCCCATCTGTATGAACTGATGGTGGTAATGTAGGACATGAGCCATTGCAGGACCATGTCAATGAAGCCCATTCATGTTTACAAGGTGGAAATGAGTGCTTGATGGCCGGCCTTGTCAAAGGTCTGCTGAGAGGTTGAGCAGGACCATGATTTTTTTTTTTTTGTCATTGGCGATGAAGGCATTGAATATTTGAAAGCTAGCCTTCTCAGCACTGCAGTGAGGTCTGAAATTGAATTGGTAAACTGTAGAAAGTTCTTGCTAAAATTGCTCTTACATAGGCCTGTAAACAGAATTATTGACGTCATTTGCAAAGAAGAGGCTGTGGGGATGCGGCTGTATTTGGTGAGTAGGTTTGAGTCTAAGGTGGTCTTCCTCAGGAGGGGGTTTAGTCTTCTAAGAATGTGGTTTCAATATTGTACTGAGTTCCATCTGGTTTTTAAGGGCTGGGTTAATCATTAGGGAAGTGTGAAATTTGCAACTATTTTTGCAAAACATGTTTTTTCAAAAACTGGCAAAATTACAGCTTTTTCGCATTATAAACTGCAACCAGTCGTGTGCAGTCACAAAGTATGAAAAAATTAATGTTACATAAAATGGCAAAAAATGACGCAGTTCAAAGAACTCAAAAATACCAATTATGGCGGATTTCGTCCAACTAGTAAAAATTTCAACCTGGCTAATTGTTTGGAAATTCTTTTATTTTGTTCATCTGGACAGCATCCCTAGCAGGATTTTGTTTAAGGGGACCACCCAGAAAATAATCTCACAATAGATCTCACCTCTCTAATTAGCATCATTGAATCGTTTTAGATGATTATGAGAAGGTCTTCGTGCCAGCTCCCCATGTGACAGTTCCCCTGTCCAGCTTGCCCGCAGTCTACTACCCTCTACTGCCTGTCTACCTGTTGCCCTTGTAGTGTAGCTCCTATTTCCCTAATAGGCTTTGCGCATTGGAATAATATATCCTATAGGTTTGACATAGGACTAAGGTCAGTATGTCCCTATCGAGTATATTAAACTTAATTACTTGTGCCAGCTAGCTCAGAGGCCACTAGAAACTCCTTGACAACAAGAAGGGAGTAGTTTCTGGCAGCCGCAAAACATGACCACTTTGTTTCCCTTTAGAATCAGAACGTGTCCCAGAGTCGTGGAAACAATAGATAACTATTTCACTCAGCTCAATCGTGCATGCTTAGTTTTCTCCAAGTTACACAGAAAGAAATAGACGGGCGTTTCAATAAAAGATTTAATGAACAGTCTTGTTTCTGGTGTAAGTTAAATGTGCTGTTACGATCACAAGACAGTATGCGAGATAAATAATGTACAGTGTGAGCAGTAGAAATAAATAATACTGCGAGAGCATTATCTTTTAGTACATATGCTTTTACATAAATAACACAGACTAAAAATGCGAGTACTCATACGATGCGTTTCTAATCTAGTTCTACCCCAATGTACCTAACCTAACCTAGGTGTAGGGAGAGGTAGGAAGTAGGTGAAGTATTCCTTACTATGGTATACTAAGAGTATGTTAAGCCTAGTATGCCTAGTATGCCAAGAGTCCGTCTAGGTTCTTATCAGCTCCATGCAAAAACAACAGTTGATGGACAGAATGCAGAACAATGTCATACATTCACCCCAGTACAGAGATCTGGGCCTAAATCCATCGTTTTTTTGCTCACCATGCCATTCCAGCTTGAACCCAGCCATATGCAAATCAGTCTTGACCCTGTGCCTCATGGGAACAGTCCAGCCCGAACTGCCAAGCCAGGTCCTCCCTGGACTGGAAACAAGCATCATGGGACCGGTTTCGGGTTCAAAACCCTCATCAGCCAGGCTATCTTGAATCCAGTGGCAAAGTGAGCAAGGGACCCACGTCTGGGCATACACTGCCAACTTAGGGCGAACAAAGCGATACCAAAGGGGATGATGGACGGAGCGTTAGAGCAAATCAAACACTCACCCCCAGTCAACTGATCTGGGTTTAATCCATCATCATCATTCTTTAGCTCACTCCACCACCCCAGTTCAGACATGGCCATATGCAAATCAGTCTGACCCTGTACCTCATGGGAACAGTCCAGCCCGAACTGCCAAGCCATGTCTTCCCTGGACTGGAAACAAGCATCCTAGGACTGGATTCAAGATAGCCTGGCTGATGAGGGTTTTGAACCCGAAACCGGTCCCATGATGCTTGTTTCCGGTCCAGGGAAGACATGGCTTGGCAGTTCGGGCTGGACTGTTCCCATGAGGTACAGGGTCAGACTGATTTGCATATGGCCATGTCTGAACTGGGGTGGTGGAGTGAGCTAAAGAATGATGATGATGGATTAAACCCAGATCAGTTGACTGGGGGTGAGTGTTTGATTTGCTCTAACGCTCCGTCCATCATCCCCTTTGGTATCGCTTTGTTCGCCCTAAGTTGGCAGGGTATGCCCAGACGTGGGTCCCTTGCTCACTTTGCCACTGGATTCAAGATAGCCTGGCTGATGAGGGTTTTGAACCCGAAACCGGTCCCAGGATGCTTGTTTCTGGTCCAGGGAAGACATGGCTTGGCAGTTCGGGCTGGACTGTTCCCATGAGACACAGGGTCAGACTGATTTTCATATGGCCATGTCTGAACTGGGGTGGTGGAGTGAGCTAAAGAATGATGATGGATTAAACCCAGATCAGTTGACTGGGGGTGAGTGTTTGATTTGCTCTAACGCTCCGTCCATCATCCCCTTTGGTATCGCTTTGTTCGCCCTAAGTTGGCAGGGTATGCCCAGACGTGGGTCCCTTGCTCACTTTGCCACTGGATTCAAGATAGTCTGGCTGATGAGGGTTTTGAACCCGAAACCGGTCCCAGGATGCTTGTTTCCGGTCCAGGGAAGTCATGGCTTGGCAGTTCGGGCTGGACTGTTCCCATGAGGCACAGGGTCAGACTGATTTGCATATGGCCATGTCTGAACTGGGGTGGTGAAGTGAGCTAAAGAATGATGATGGATTAAACCCAGATCAGTTGACTGGGGGTGAGTGTTTGATTTGCTCTAACGCTCCGTCCATCATCCCCTTTGGTATCGCTTTGTTCGCCCTAAGTTGGCAGGGTATGCCCAGACGTGGGTCCCTTGCTCACTTTGCCACTGGATTCAAGATAGCCTGGCTGATGAGGGTTTTGAACCCGAAACCGGTCCCAGGATGCTTGTTTCCGTTCCAGGGAAGACATGGCTTGGCAGTTCGGGCTGGACTGTTCCCATGAGGCACAGGGTCAGACTGATTTGCATATGGCCATGTCTGAACTGGGGTGGTGGAGTGAGCTAAAGAATGATGATGGATTAAACCCAGATCAGTTGACTGGGGGTGAGTGTTTGATTTGCTCTAACGCTCCGTCCATCATCCCCTTTGGTATCGCTTTGTTCACCCTAAGTTGGCAGGGTATGCCCAGACGTGGGTCCCTTGCTCACTTTGCCACTGGATTCAAGATAGCCTGGCTGATGAGGGTTTTGAACCCGAAACCGGTCCCAGGATGCTTGTTTCTGGTCCAGGGAAGACATGGCTTGGCAGTTCGGGCTGGACTGTTCCCATGAGGCACAGGGTCAGACTGATTTGCATATGGCCATGTCTGAACTGGGGTGGTGGAGTGAGCTAAATAATGATGATGGATTAAACCCAGATCAGTTGACTGGGGGTGAGTGTTTGATTTGCTCTAACGCTCCGTCCATCATCCCCTTTGGTATCGCTTTGTTCGCCCTAAGTTGGCAGGGTATGCCCAGACGTGGGTCCCTTGCTCACTTTGCCACTGGATTCAAGGTAGCCTGGCTGATGAGGGTTTTGAACCCGAAACCGGTCCCAGGATGCTTGTTTCCGGTCCAGGGAAGACATGGCTTGGCAGTTCGGGCTGGACTGTTCCCATGAGGCACAGGGTCAGACTGATTTGCATATGGCCATGTCTGAACTGGGGTGGTGGAGTGAGCTAAAGAATGATGATGGATTAAACCCAGATCAGTTGACTGGGGGTGAGTGTTTGATTTGCTCTAACGCTCCGTCCATCATCTCCTTTGGTATCGCTCTTATCAGCTCCATACCTGAAGAATGAGAGAGGTAGGAATCTCTTTGCCAGACTCGAACTCCAACACCCCGCAAGGGAAGTCAGATCACTGGAAGCTGGACTCTCTGCGTGCAGGGATGACAGCATCTTCTCAGTGCGTCAGGCCGGGAAACGGGCTCCTCTGAAGTCGAGGTCTCCTCTAGTTTACAAGGGCTAGGGAAGGTATATTTATACCTGAGAGTACCTAGGAATGTTAGTATTGACGTGAGTCGGACAGCGAAAGACGTCTTGAATGAACCCCTAAGGAATAATGGTTCATGCATAATATATGAGTCCTTGAAGAAATCAATAGTCCTGGACTAGGGAAACTCCTGCAGCCTAAGGGTCTGTTCTTCATGAACTCGTTGTGACGTTAGGGTGGACGGATGTCAGAGACCATGCCTGTATTTGGAGTGCACGGTTTAATGCCTAAATAAGGGCTGGGATTTTTTGCCTATATAAGGGCAGGGCGAATTGTGCCTATATAAGGACATGATACTGGAAAGCCCGTTTATGGACACCCTAAGAGGAATACAACACCCACTCCACTTTCGTGTGTACGATAATACTAAAATGCTAAACATTTAAAATGCTGAACATTAAATGGAGTACCGCATATTTAAAAATATTTCTTAAAAGCATTAAAAAACATAGTAAAAAATGCAAAAGGTACTGTACATTTGAAGCAAATGCTTTTCATTTCAGGCATATATTTAAAATAAAATGCAATATGAATGAAAGAAGCAGTAATATTTACATGTGACAGAAAATGATCGATAAGTTGTTCAAAAATCAAAGTCATTTCATGTCATAAAAATTAATGAACTGTTTTTAGACACATAAGCTGACTAAGTGTCCGTGGAAGTACCGCCAAGTCTGTACTATAAGGCTAGTTCTACTTTAAGTAGATTGAAGTGCCATTTTCGTTCGAAAAATGGGAAAAAGTTCAATTTTGGTAGAGTTCCAAGTTTTTGTAGAATGAAGGCCAAATTGTTACTGCATCTCTGGAACACTGTATGCTGAATCAGAGTCAGTTTACGGGTCTGGTGTAAACATAAGATCATCTATTTCTATAGACAAAACATCATCCACTGTAGTTGGTGTCAGTTGGAACACCTCGTGTAGTAGATTAATTGCACAGAGATGGGAAGCATCGCTTCCAGCATAGGTTGCCGCAGCAATGTTCGCGTCCGTTGTTACCTGTGTGCCTGTAGATCTTTCTCATACCTCAGCAGCAGCCGGAAGCGTCTGTGAGATCTCAATGAATGCTGACATCAGGATTGGTAGCCTCTGGGGACAACACAGAGCATGGGCCGTTATCGTGTCCAGCAGAGTATCGACATCCGTTGGCGTAGCTGATGGAAATGTTAGACAGGTGTCCAACACGCATTCTTCACCGCATAGCAGGCATCGTAGAACAGGTAAGATGCAATCTTGCCAGATTGGTCTGAATGACAGGAACCAAGTTGTATTAAGGTCCCGTAGACGAGTCATGCCAAAAAGCTGTACTATTCGCTCACGGCACTTTCGTTCAAGGAGAGCTTTCTCCATTTCGCTCGGAGTGATGTCTGCGAATAGGCTGGCCATAGCGCAATAGCAGGAAGAGAAATAGAATTCCGGCAACAAGAGCTAGAATTAATGGTATGCCACCAAACACCGAATGTGCAAAGTTCAGGATGATTCCGAGTATTGCCTGGAAAGGTGCTAACAGACCGGAGCAGATGCTCTTAAATACATGTACAATTCCGGTTGTATCAGACATATTGAAGATACGTCCTATCATTTCTACGAAATGTATAGGGCAGTTTGTACGTATTAAAGTCTGTATCTCAGCCGAAGTCCTTGCTACTTGTAGATCATAGGTTTCTTTGGCCGAGGTCAAAGGCACTGTTTGCTGTAAAAGCATGGCTTTCATTCTGCTCAAAGTATCAAATCTTATAAAAGAGACGTTCAGCGAAGGCCATAGAGGCGACTCCCTGACTGTGTCTATTGGGGCAAACAATACTTGCATACAGCAAGTGACCCTGGAGTTGACCGTTACTAGATATGGGATGCCTGGCAGCATGCCGAAGCAACTCTGATCATTCAACATGAGGTAACTCCCATTAGAAAGTTGTCCAAACGTTGGATTAATCACAGCAGCTGGTGTACCCTGCTGATGGCAAGACAAATTTGCCACAGAACCATTACAAGCCCCGTGTAAAGAAATGTCCTGACATATAAGTGAACCGCTCAGTGCACGTTTACAGTGTGTACCGCTCAAAAACACTTCACGATCCCCACTCCAACATATATATGTATACGGTAAATCCCAAGATGTCTTAATGTATTCCTTACCCAACCTTTCATATTTGCCTGCTTGCATTTGTCTGAGGCAATACTGAAACTGAAAAGTAGTCACAGGTAGTGTGATTTTGCCATGAATAAGCCATTCTGTAGCTGGTTTTTCTGCCACTGAGAATGGTAACTTTTCCAGTTTTTCAATGCTCAGCACTGTATACCTTGCTCCTCTTTGTGCCAATTCAATCTGTTTATCAGTGAGATTGTATTCTGCAAACAGAGCCGTTGTGTTGATAAAACGCCAAGGCACATAGCCCGCTCGCAAAGATTGCAGCGTCCAGCTTAATAACACAATAGAACGTAATTGAGACTGGCCTTGTTGTAACATCGCCAAATCTTGTTCTAGTATGTCGATAGCAGAGGATACAATGCCATCCAATGAATATATTCTGGAGGACAAAGTTGTTAACCCATTGTCGACCACAGAGAGTGTTTTCTCTAAATTAATACGATCAAGTTCACGTATTCGTTCTGCAGCCTCCATCTGTGATACTTTCCAAGCTTCATTATAGGCAGCATAAATGCCGGCATATATGAAACGTTTTTGACGCGTTTTTCTTGTTCCAAGCAAGAATTCCCTAAGGTCTGCGTCCTTTTTAAGTAAGGTTAAGTGTTGTTTCACATCCTGTAGTGTAGACTTATGCAGCCAGTCGAGGCATAATTTTTCTACACTGTATGTTGTTACTACCCCCGGATGTTGTCTTTGGACGTATCTTGGGTCTGGCCTATGAATAGTAAAGCCCTGAGTTTTATTCAGGAATCTTTCCTGATAGTTATTCGTGTCTGTGGGCCAGATCAACCATTTTTTCCAATCAGGATTGTTGAGTTGTAGTATATTGTCAACTGTCACCATTGCCTGTGTATCGTTATCACTTGCAGGTGTTGGTACAGAAGGTGTGTTCATCTCTTTGATCTTGGCTAATCCAAGACAAGATGTTTGTTGGATGGTTTCATTCAAAAACATTATTTGTTCAGGGATGATACAGGCTCTAAATAAAGCTTCTATCCCCTGCACTTGCCAATCTTTAGTACCCCAGACAGTTTTTGTGTCTACTGTGTCTTTCCAAAAGTCGAAACCCTGTCTAGACAGTTGGGCATTAAATAATGCAGAGTAAATCTGTTTTGTATTTGTTAACATAATTTTCAGTCCTGTCTTGTTTAAATTTTTATAGTAAAACATTTCTGGATCAGATGTATTGTAACCTGAAAAATATGGAAATTTACTAGCAAATGTTTTTGAACTACCTTTAGGTGGTGTAGGACAATGTTCCCATTAGTTAAACATAAACACATTTCTTGGATATGCAGATTTATGCAAATAATGATGACCATAGTGGTTATAACAATACAGTTGTTCATAGTCTGATGAACCCTCTAAATATTCATTTTTAGAAAATGCAGCAGATTTTTCTAGGTCATACATTATGTCATTTACAGTCTCAAAGTCCCAATCATCAGAATAGGTACTGGACGTAATTAGATCACTTAGTGAAATTTTAAACAAATGTGGAATGTTCAATTGTTCCGACGAGCCGAAGATGTCAAAATCTGTTTTGTCCCATACTATACCATCCTGTATAGGAACAGCTGTGATGTTCACTGATGACAAGTCTCTTGCTTCACGATGGGAAGATTTATGAGGTTTCAAAAGTACATTCACGTCTTTTCCTTCAGTAGTCACATGGATGTATCTGCCACTTATAAGCACGCTCACAGTTGTAACCAAAGCTAGCCAGAGCAGGAAAACAAAAAGTCCAGATATAATCCAGAGTTCAATCCATGGAGAAACCAAATAAGTCTTTTTCAGAAAGTGAAGAAAGTCTTGTACTTGCTGCTTGAATTTGAATGATGCTGGCGTCGTTTCAGGTTCACTTGGATCTTCTGAGAACGTATCAAAGTTAATGAAATAGCCAGAAGCAGTTCTGTCAATTGTTGGAATTGCATCAGGATTTGTAGAAATCACTGGAACCAGTTCATCACTTGCCACATTGGTGTAGACAGGTGTATTTGGACGAACTGTTACTTGGTGTTCAAGAGGGATGAGTTCCATAGCGTTGTTGCTTAGTCCTCCATCTGTTACAGCTGAATTCTCGATTGTTATTAGTCTTTCAGTCTGAACCTCTTGGATAGTAGCGAGAGGAGTGCGTCTGCTACTAGGTCGGAGTCCACGAGGCCTACTATTTAGTATTGGCCACATACTGTGGTTTGATCAGGTTGATGGACACAAATCTTTTCTCCTTTCTTCCAGCAAGGGGCGGCAGAAGTACTGTTCTTGTTCCTTGAACTGCTAGGACAGGTACTGGTTGTCTGTAAGAAGGTCCAAATTCCTTCTTGTCCGCAATTTTTCTCTGACTAGATCCCCAACTTTTGGAATCCAGACAGGCCTTGCTGGGACCGCCGATTTTTCCCCAGTGGTGGTTGGCTGTAGGAATACGTTGCTTTGTTTCGTTCTTAACTTATTGAGTTCCTGTAAAACAGCCAAACGATCTTTGATATCAAAGGGTTTATTTTCCACCACTGTGCCTACGTGTTCAAGGTCTGGTACCCACATTCTTGTCCCAAATAGGACCTCATATGGAGTGACCCCCCTAGAGAACTTCTTGGCAGATTATTCAATGAGCGTTGGACCCCACTAAGGTGTTTGACCCACCCATCACCCGAACCTAATACCCTAGCTGTTATAGACTGCTTTATGTCCCGGTTTTTCCTTTCCACAACCGAATTTCCCTCAGGATGGAATGGAGAGGAGTACCGCAATGCAACGCCCAGACTGGCCATGGCTTCTTTGTAAGCCCGAGAGCTAAACGCAGGACCCTGGTCAGAATGTAGCGTGCCTATAAAGACTCACAAATCTTTTATAACAGTTCGAGCGTCAGCTGAGCGCTGAGGCCATAACCATAGGAACCTAAATTCAGTATTTGTGGGAATGCCTTTGTCCAGTAGGACGCAGGTGCGTAGATAGTCTAATGCTGTCTAACAATGGTGTCTGCACTGGGTTACCGCATCCGCAGCATGGTGTCTGGTGGCTCTCTCGCTGTAATTTACAGTCTAAGCAGTTGTTGATGAATATGTGAATTTCTGTATTCATTCCAGGCCACCAGTACATCTCTTTTAACGCCAAAATTGTTTTAGAGATCCCTCGATGTGACAGATCCTCCCCCAAATGTGTTTCATAAATCAAGGCTGCTCTACGTTCCATGTTTGGAATTACCCTATCCCCCACTCCAGGAATTCGAGCAAAAGGAACGTTGTTCGCATCAATTACATAAGAGTACTTGAGTGGAAACTTTTTTGGTAACGCTGCACTGCTGCCTTTGCTTGAAGCATTGACAGCCAACATTATCTCACCGTCTATTTTTGTTTTTGAACGAGTGATCGCAGCTACGGAAGCCGTCTGCACAGCCCCTTTGCGGCTTCATCAGCCAATGAATTCCCTGCAACGTGAACGCCATCACGTTGATGACTCAGTGTGTGGATCACGTGAGCCTTTGGTAGTTCATTTTTCAACTGAACTACTTGTTCCCAAAGCATTTTGTGCTTTATTGTGCCACCTTTCGCATCTTTGAAACCATTTTCAAGCCAGTTTTGTATATATTCATTATACGACTGAACACAGTAAAAGGAATCGCACACTATCAGTGTGGGGAATTCTCGATCTGTACTTTCAAGTGCTAGTTTGAATGCTTGTAGTTCAGCTCGCTGAGCTGTACAATCCCCTAGAGATTGTGTTTTAGTGACCATAGGTCTGAAGATGCCATTTCGCATGCGACCTTTAACGATTGCACATGCTGCACTGTAAGCTTGCTTACTCCCTGTTGCGGGCTGTGCGGATCCGTCTGTGTAAATTATGAATTCGTACTGATCGAGAGGCAGAATTTCAGTAGGCAGAGGACATTCTTGTTCATATTGCAGGAATGCTTGTGTTTTTAAATCTGGATCAAAAACATATTCAACATCTGTTGCAGCAAGAGAATTAACCCATTGTATCCATCTTGGATGTAATGCTTTAGCATTTGGAATGCTAGCTTTTGTGACCGCTTCTAAAGCTGGTACTGGGGTTACGACAATAATGCGTTTCCCTTGGGCTAAGGCTCTTTCTTTTGCTACAGCGGTTTGAACTGCTGTTAGAATTTTTTCAGTTGAACTGAAGCGCATTTCCGCTTGTGTGTACAAATGAGATTTGTATGCTATTGGTATTTTCTCACCCTCATTAAATGTTAAGTAGGTGAATCCGCATTGACCCGAAATTATTCGGATCACCAAATTGCGTTGACTTACGCGTGTTTGTAAGTGATTTGTTGCTAACATGTTAGCCTGGAGTGAACGCAAGATTTCTGTGTGTTCCTGTGTCCAGTTTCTGATCGAAAAATCAGGTTTGATTAATGCGTAGAGAGGTTTAACCCTTTCTGCGTAATTTAGAATGTATGTTCTTCCAAAATTTAGGAAACCCAGGATGCATTGTAAGTTTTTTAGCGTTCTTGGAGGTTGGAGCAGCGCACACTTTTCTAAAAAGTTAGCTGCCAAGCTCTTGCCTTCACTTGAAAGCTCATATCCTAGAAATAGGACATTGAGATGGGCAATTCTGGACTTTTTAAAGTTGAACTTGTAGCCCTCAGAGGCGAAACCCAGTATAATGGTGCTCACCCTGTTCAAGTGTTTGTCCAGGTCATCGTCCGTCAGATATATGTCATCGACATAGGACAATGCCTCATTGTCATAAATTTGTAGTAACTCCGTTACCCTCGCTGAGAATAAACCTGAGCTGTTCTTGAACCCTTGTGGGAGTCGACAAAAGTGACGCTGGGTCCCCATTATGGAGAATGCTGTTAAGTACCTGCTTTCAGGTGCTATGTTTTGACAAAAGAAACCATTCGAGATGTCTAATGTTGTTTTATATTTTTTACGCACAATGTTATTCATTAATGCTGTGCTATGTGCATTTTGCACTGCAAAAGTTTTAGAACAAGTGTTTAGGTGTCTGTAGTCCAAAACTAGACGATATGTATTGTCTGGTTTGGAGACAGGAAACAAAGGATTGTTCATTGAGGAGGTGCATGTTTCAATCACCCCTTGATATTCAAGTTGATCTAAGATCTCCCTGACCTGTTTTTTAGCTTCTTGCTTTATTGGGTACTGCCGTTGTGCAGTTGGTTCATGTTTCAGATGTATTTTATGGTGAGGTGAGTCCTCATCCCATCCTACATGATTTTTATATAATGCTGGGGCCTGGGCCACTGCCCATTTCCTGGCATATGTATATTTTAGGTGAATTGGAATATGGTTGGAGAAGGCAGGCATAATAATGTCCTCGCCATGTGTGCACTCCCTGACAAATTGTGGTGGCCAGTCCTTTTCTGCTAGAAGTATGTCATAGCCCTTTGATAGTCTTTCCCAAAAAAGTGCTTTCACCTGTCTAGGTTTGTCTCCCTCCATCCGGAGAGTTATTTCATATAACTTTTGTGGAGTACTAACCCTGGTGTCTACAGTCTCAACTGTAATGTACTCATTCAAGTCCACTATCTCCAGAAGTTCCTTCAGGTTCTGGCGAACTATTGTGACTTCTGCTGCACTGTCCAGCATTGTCTGAGCCCATTCTCCGTTCTTGAGTTGTGTTCTCAGTATTCTCGGCATGTCTGATCTTTAGACCTGCTACTTTCTGTTTGGAGAATTGAGGTTTTGCTTTAGTTTTTGGAGCGTGTTTGTTGTCTTTCGATTTCACGCGTTCTTCTCTATGTTCCGATTGTCCTCTTCTTTCCGAAGTCTGTGATGAGATCTGAAATGGACGAGAGGAACGTGTATCAGTATCTTGATACCTGTTAGGCTTTCTCAAATTATCCCTATTCCTGAGGTTATACCTCCTTTCAGAGGGCTCCTTTTGAGGAGACCTACCCAGGGATTGAGAACGTTTCTCGTTTGATTTTTGTTTAGTAGACTCCCACTTCTTTTTAGAAGATGTAGGAGTTTGTTTAATTGAGTCCTTCTCAGGACTTTCAGATAGCTTCGGCTTCACTGGTCTTCCACCCAAACTATCTCTGCCTAATTCTGCATAAGATTGTTCAATTATTCTGGGTAGCTCAGTTTGATGTTCTGTAACATCAAATTCCCTTAATTTTTGGCGGATCGCCACTGCTGCTGCCTCCCCTTTAATATTAGATAATATTATTGTTGAGACCTGGTCGAAATTTTTCAGTAACTTCATACCTAAATTTAGAGCAGGATCTGCCCTGTATTCGTTTTGAATTTGTTTCAGGACATCAGGTATTACGGCAATTGACGGAATGCCATGTGTTTTAGTATAGATGGCAGCAAAGACTGAGCCCCAAGTGGTGCAGTCTTCCAGTTGTGGTGTGATCCCCATTGGTAAACTGATTGTTAGTATTCTGTGTTTCTCATACGGGCTAGTATTTGGAAATACTGCTTCGATTTGAGTAATTTTTTGAGCTATCCAGAATGGAATTTGCTCACGTTTTGTGGGCATTTTACCCATGACTGCGTATAGTCTGTGGTGTAATTTTTAGTGTATTCCCCTGGTGAGGAGTTTGATTTGGAATTGTTAATGGTTGTTGGACTGTGAAAGTCCGCATGACATATTGGACCAATTGTCTGTAGATTTTTATTAACTCTGTGAGTTGAGTAAGTAAATCCTCGTCTGACATCTCTTCAATGTCAGGATGAGGTGTGTAGCTGGCTAAAATCGGCCATGTTGCTCCTGGTCTACCTAGTGGACCGGGCCTGGTAATGTTTTTGTGATGTTTTAGGGCGCCTTTAAACCAGAGCTGATGCTCCTGGTATGTTAATGGAATTTCTATATCCTCGAAAGGAATGTATTCCTCTGGTGGTTCATCTTCTTTGTGGAAGTGAAACATGTGTGTTACTGAATTGGATTCAGGAAATATTACCCATGAATAGAATACCTCTGTCTGAAAGGATTCATGTGCCTCTATCACGAAAACTGCTCTACCGCCTCTTGGTGGTAGGCCATGTTTTATAAGTTTTAGAGTGATGGCTCTTCTTAAGTTTGGATGGATGGCTATGACACCCTCCTCGGTTTCATTTAAACCTGTAATGTTAAAAGCTGCTGCTTGGGCTGGATCAGCCGCAGCTCCACCGTTTCCGGCTTCAATGTCGGAGTCAGGCATTTTGTTGTTTGAAAAATGTAGAACAAGTTTCAAGGAAACAAAGATTAGGTGCACAATATTTTGGAACACTGTATCCTTCAACGTTGAGCAAACCAAACAGCTATTATATAGGGTGTTTCCCTATGTAGCCGTGGTGGATACTTAACCCTGCCCACTCCAGACGTCTTTTGGAGTATATGGGTAGGGGTCTCTGAGAGAAAAAAGCACGGCTGAGTTACTCAGTATCTAATGTTGAATTACCGCCTTACCAAACCGTTGGGCGCCATGTAGTGTAGCTCCTATTTCCCTAATAGGCTCTGCGCATTGGAATAATATATCCTATAGGTTTGACATAGGACTAAGGTCAGTATGTCCCTATCGAGTATATTAAACTTAATTACTTGTGCCAGCTAGCTCAGAGGCCACTAGAAACTCCTTGACAACAAGAAGGGAGTAGTTTCTGGCAGCCGCAAAACATGACCACTTTGTTTCCCTTTAGAATCAGAACGTGTCCCAGAGTCGTGGAAACAATAGATAACTATTTCACTCAGCTCAATCGTGCATGCTTAGTTTTCTCCAAGTTACACAGAAAGAAATAGACGGGCATTTCAATAAAAGATTTAATGAACAGTCTTGTTTCTGGTGTAAGTTAAATGTGCTGTTACGATCACAAGACAGTATGCGAGATAAATAATGTACAGTGTGAGCAGTAGAAATAAATAATACTGCGAGAGCATTATCTTTTAGTACATATGCTTTTACATAAATAACACAGACTAAAAATGCGAGTACTCATACAATGCGTTTCTAATCTAGTTCTACCCCAATGTACCTAACCTAACCTAGGTGTAGGGAGAGGTAGGAAGTAGGTGAAGTATTCCTTACTATGGTATACTAAGAGTATGTTAAGCCTAGTATGCCAAGAGTCCCTCTAGGTTCTTATCAGCTCCATACCTGAAGAATGAGAGAGGTAGGAATCTCTTTGCCAGACTCGAACTCCAACACCCCGCAAGGGAAGTCAGATCACTGGAAGCTGGACTCTCTGCGTGCAGGAATGACAGCGTCTTCTCAGTGTGTCAGGCCGGGAAACGGGCTCCTCTGAAGTTGAGGTCTCCTCTAGTTTACAAGGGCTAGGGAAGGTATATTTATACCTGAGAGTACCTAGGAATGTTAGTATTGACGTGAGTCAGACAGCGAAAGACGTCATGAATGAACCCCTAAGGAATAATGGTTCATGCATAATATATGAGTCCTTGAAGAAATCAATAGTCCTGGACTAGGGAAACTCCCGCAGCCTAAGGGTCTGTTCTTCATGAACTCGTTGTGACGTTAGGGTGGACGGATGTCAGAGACCATGCCTGTATTTGGAGTGCACGGTTTAATGCCTAAATAAGGGCTGGGATTTTATGCCTATATAAGGGCAGAACGAATTGTGCCTATATAAGGACATGATACTGGAAAGCCCGTTTATGGACACCCTAAGAGGAATACAACACCCTCTGTTTGTGCCTCCTCTGCTTATTTCTTGCTGTGTTTTGCCTTTTCTGCTCATTTTCCTGCCCTCTGTTTTGCCTGTTTCTGCTGGTTTTTCTGCCTTCTTTTTTTGCCTTTCCTACGCATTTTTCTGCCCTCTGTTCTGCCGTTTCTGCTCGTTTCTGTGCCCTCTGTATTGCCCTCTTCTGCTGTTTTGCCTTTAATGGTTGTTTTTCCGCCCTCTGTTTTTCCTTTCGGCTTGTTTTTTCTGCCCTCCATTTTGCCTTTTATGCTCATTTATTTTTCTGCTCTCTGTTTTGCCCTCTTCTGCTCTGTTTTGCCTTTTCTGCTCGTGTTTCTGCCCTCTGTTCTGCCCTTCTGAAAAATTTTCTGCACTGTGTTTGTACCTCCTCTGCTCATTTCTTGCTCTGTTTTGCCTTTCCTGCTCGTTTTTCTGCCCTTTGTTTTGCCACTCCTGCTCTTTTTTCTGCCCTATGTTCTGCCTTTACTGCTCATTTATGTGCCCACCATTTTGACTCTCCTGCTAATTTTTCTGCCCTCTGTTTTGCCCTCTTCTGCTGTTTTGCCTTTCCTGGTTGTTTTTCTGCCCTCTGTTTTGCCTTTCTGTTAGTTTTTTCTGCCCTCCGTTTTACCTTTCCTGCTTGTTTTTCTGCCCTCTGTTTTGCCCTGTTCTGCTCTGTTTTGCCTATTCTGATTGTTTTTCTGCCCTCTCTTTTGCCTGTTTCTGCTCATTTTTCTGCCCTCTCTGCCTTTCCTGCTTGTTTTTCTGCCCTCTGTTTTGCCTTTTCTGCTCTTTTTCCTGCCCTCTGTTTTGCCCTCTTCTGTTTTGTTTTGCCTTTTCTGCCCTCTGTTTTCCCTTTTTCTGCTCATCTTTCTGCCCTCTGTTTTGCCTTTTCTGCTAATTTTTCTGCCCTCTGCTTTGCATGTTTCTGCTCGTTTCTTCCCTCTTCCTGCCATTTCCTCAAGACCTGTCGCAGAGAGAGCTGGACCGATGGAGACCTCACACCCCAGCACCCAGATACCCCAAGGGTGACAGTGCCACGCTCTACAAATGCTGATTGATTGATTGATTGATCGATTGAGAGATGCAAGACTGGGCAAGAGAAGTGTTTGATTTTTCTTTACACTGGATGGCCCCTTAAAGGATATATGGCAAACATATTTGTATAGCTGAATTTGAGCGTTTTCGAAGATTTTTAAAACCGCAGTTGGCCTACTATACTACCAATGACTTCCTCACTCACAAACATCAATTATTTCACTTCTGTTGTGATGGTGAACATTTACATACTGGAAGATCTAATTACCTAAAATTAGTATGTGGAATCAAAATAAACATTAAATGTGTGTCTAATTTCTATATTCATTTTTATTTTTACCTCCAATTCATCTTTTGAAGAATTTTTGTAGCTTTCCAAGACTTTTTCATTTTTGTCTACCTGTTCTTGTGTCACTCATTTGTGCATTTTTCTATTTTCTAAGAACATACCCTGGTATGATTACTCTAGACTTGCAAGAACCATTTAAACAAGGCATGTTGATCTATATACCTTTACATGTGGAAGACCCAAATAAATGGAATGATAGTTTTAATTCCAATGGTGTGTTCGTCATTGATGGGATGTCAGCGAGGATAACACACGTACTGATATTGGGCGGATTTTACATTGTCACTTTTCTCTTTATTAGACCATTGCTGTGTAGGTAACTGGAGGAAATCTAGCGCAAGTATGAAAGGATGAGAAGACTCGCAGGTAAGTAGATTCCATGTAAGAGGAAAGGACATCAGTCAGGTAACAAATGCTGCAACAGTTGCCATAACCCCTCTATAACCCCTGCCCCCGGTATTTGAAACATGCCCACCCACATGGACAAAACAACCAACAACCCAAGCATTATATGAAATAGACACGAAAAATAGTATATCAATACAATTCCAAAAGCCTCTTGTCTTGGAAGGACAGCAAATGGACCAATAATATCAAGACCTAATTTACACCAAGGCGCAGCAGGGAAAACAACAGGTTGGAGACCGGTGGTTAGCGCCTCGGAAGATTTTCCACTATTTGCGCACAATTCACACATCCTTACTTGATGTTGCATGGAAGAATTGATACCTGGCCACCAAAAGTTAACTTTAATACGTCTTCTAGTAGCCGATATACCAAAGTGTCCCTTACGGGGAATATCCACAATAGACTTCCTCAAATTGAAAGGAGGAACAAGCTTGTCCCCTCACACAACAATACCATTTTCTACTGTCAATTCCTCACACACTTTGAAATAACTCATTAATCCCCCAGAGACCTTCCTCTCTTCTGGCCATCCCTTTAAAATAAATTATTTCACACAGGTAAGTTCCCTGTTATTGTCCATCTCTTATGCCATTTCTCCTCTTGCACAATAGGAACCTCAGTGGCAAGCAGATTAACATCTCACACAGTATAAGCCACTTCACAATCATCCATTTCGACATCTTCACACTCTTGTACTGGTAGAGGTAATCTAGACATACAATCAGCATGTTAAATGCCGCAACAGTTGTCATGACCCCTATATATCCCCTGGTATTTGAAACATGCCCACTCATGCAGACAAAACAACCAACAACTCAAGCATTATATGGAATAGACACGAGTGTGCAGGAAACATCATACTCGTGTCTACCTTGAACAATAACACAAGCAGAGACAAAAGCTCCCATGCAGGAGCGCAGCACAAACATGCTGCATTTGTGTGTACAACAGTAACCACGTCCGCTTTCAGTGTGTTGGCAAGAAATGTATACTTTGGTGTGGATAAACTTGGATGAGAAGGGCTATTAATATTCATAATCGAAAGATAATGTAATAAAATACCCGCTCAGCATGGTGCAAAGAGCAGGCTAGCAGGAACATTTGGAAGACAAAACAAGCAATGGCAATGGCAATAGGTCTGGGTTTAAGCGAATGTTGTATGGTACTGTGGAGCATTACAAGTACCTAGCATGGGAATGGATATGTATCTGTGTGGAAGCAAAGAATTCTAGAATGACACTGGTGTAGGATAAAAGGTCAGGTGGCAGTTGCACTGTCGAACCAGATCTAAAAATCCAAGGGGCATATCAGCAAGGCCAGGCGATAATTATCGCTAAGCGCACTTAGCGCTAGGATAATTATCGCCTCCTAACGCTGGTTCCTATCGCGGAGATAGCGTGCTATCAGCAACGCATATCTCCAATGCGATAGGAATCCAAGCGTCAGCTGGAAAACAGTGTGATTATCGCTGGAAATCCAGCGATAATCGCACTGCAACCAGCGATACCTTGCTGATAGGGCAGGGTGTTCTTAGCCATGTAATCCACCTCCCATTGGATTACATGGCTCAGTCAGATTACAAGCAGGCGTAAGTAAAGTAGCGATAACCATGGTTAGCGCTACTTTTCTTATCGCTCTGCCTGTTAGCGTCCAGCTTGATAATTGGAGAAATGTCGCTTAGCGACATTTCTCCAGTTATTTCGGGGAGGAACGCCCACTTTGCATCTCATTAGAGATGCAAAGCTGGGCGTTGTTGTAACTGGCGCTAAGTCAGCAAAACATGCGATAGCATGTCTTTGCTGATAAGGCAATGAAATTATCGCCGCTTTTCGCCCGAAAACGGACGCAAAAGCGGCGATAATTTCATAGCGTCGCCTTGCTGATATGCCCCAAAGTAGGTTAACGATTGCCCTCCTTACAGCTGTGCTGCTGCCATAGAAAAACACCATCAATTATCTAGTCATCTAAGACACTTTAATACCATTACAATGGCATGTGCGTGCTGTGCTGTCAAGCCAGGCCATAAAAGCAGTTTAGGCATGTATCTCCTTTAGCTCCCAATCAGCCGCGGTCCGTGCAGGTAACAACGGTGGGGCGATGGGGCTGGGTTGGGGGGGATTTCGAGGGAGGAGGCAGAGAGAAAATTAAATAAATAATTAATTTTCTCTCAGCATCGTCTCTTGAAATCCCCCCCAACCCGGCCCCACCGCCCCACCGTTGTTACCTGCACGACCGCGGCTGCTCCCAATTAACCATGTGCCCACAGAAGGTTGTAAATGGGTATTGGTGGGTAGAGGTGAGAGGTGAGGAGGCTGTTCTTTGCTATACCAGGCTGGGTCTGCTGCCCCACTGGTATTTGAGTGGGCAGCAGGGGTCGAAAGGACTGCTCCTCTGCCTGCAGCCACTGCCACTGTCCAGCCGTGGTTTTAGCTGGGGTGGATCCGCACCAGGTAAAAGAGTCTAGACACAGTAATTTGAGCCGGACCACTTGCAGTTGTCAGGAGCAGGACACTCCTGGGGATACTGTGCTGGGAAACTCGTAATGGGATCTTAAGAATAAATGGAATATTAACTCCCATATCCTGTAGACCGAGGAGTGCAGTGAAACAAACGTACTAGGAAAAATCATGTGAAACTACCTCACAGTAATTCCCCAAATCTGGGAATGAAGGCCATAGGGTAGCACGTTTTGTGTCATACATAGTGACATTTTAGAGCTTACATTTCTTTAATTTGAATTGATTGTGTCTAATCTATGTTCTAGTTACTAGTGACCTAGATACGAATGCCACCATTTATTCATTGATTCATTTTATTTATTGTTGGCATTTCTAGAGCGCATACATAGGCGTGTCGCAGAGAGCCTTTTAAAAAAACACCAACAACAGCTGCATCAAAAGAAGATAAAAACTAGACATAGCTGTAACAGAGGTATAGTAGTACAGAAGTAATACATGCAAGTGACAATTTTTGGTGCGGTATTGATAAAAAGGATACAAAAACCAAGTGCAATCATTGTAACAGACACTAGAGTGGGAGTAAAGAAGAGATTAGATTCATCACAGTAGGCCAAACATATCATTAAACAGGTTGAAGTCTATTCACAAAGATATTTTTGTCCTAAATGTAAGTTTGTGACTCAAAATACCACTTTTACTCATTCTATGAATTCAGAAAGCGATTCCTGGCAGGCTTAAATGCATTTACTAGTGTGGATTTCTCCACCAAGAGTGCAGAGAAAGCCACAGAAGTAAATCCCAAACAGGGTTGAATAGTGGGCGTCTCAAGGCATGGTTTGCCTTGGATGTTTGGCAGTGCCCACAAACGTATATGTTTTCGGGCAATGCTAAACGTTGATCTAATCTCTTCCCACCTTGAAGTGGTTGGAGATGTACTCCCCTTCCAGCATGAAAGTGGGAATAAATCATCGCTGGATTTGCTGGGGGTGCAGGGGAAAAGCTTTCTTCAGAAGGAAAAATGTTTCCACAGGGGAAAATTGTGCATTGTCTCAAGAGGCTCTGGTCTTCCTGTGCAGAATTCTGCGAATTGTAAAACTTCGCACAGTGCAGAATTCTAAGCAATATACAATACCGTCCAGGGGAAATGTGACTCTAAGGGGCATATTAACAAGGGCCGGCGATAAATATCGCAAAGCGCGCTTAGCGCTTGCATATTTATCGCCGGCTATCTCTGGAATTTATCGCCCGGTTAGCGTGTTATCAACAACGCGGATCGCCGAGGCGATAAAAATTCCAGAGATAGTGTGGATATCGCCGTTTTCCATGGTGGAAAACGGCAATATCCTAGATGATAGGGCCTGTGGTCTTAGCCACAGAATCCACCCCCCATGTTAAGTATGCCTTAGTCAGGAATTTAACAGACGTTAAATTCCTGCGTTGTCATACTTAACGCGATTTAAAAAATCGCTACCCTTCCTTGTTAATATCGCGAAGCTGCCTTCGCGATATTTTCCCTGGTTGGTTTCACAGCCATGCCTACTTTGCATCTCATTAGCGATGCAAAGTTAGGCGTGCTGGAAACGGGCGCTAAGTCAGCAAAACACGCAATAGCGTGTCTTTGCTGATAAGGCGATGAAATTATCGCCGCTTTTTGCCCGAAAACGGACGCAAAAGCGGCGATAATTTCATAGAGCCGCCTTGATAATATACCCCTAAGAGAGATGTACATGACATTCCGAGAACTGCAGGGATAAATTGTGAATAGTAAAAAAAAGTGCAAGTCTCCGTTCATATTTACTTTTTGCTTTTTGAATAGGCCGAAGTCTTTTCTGAAAACTGGAGGAGTTTTTGTTAAAATTCTTATGATGGAATCACCTAGTCGTCATCACATTTGTCAAAGTTCTGTCAGTTTTATGTAAATATCGTATCTTGTGATGCATTATGTAGGCTGGTACGTTTATGCGAACTACACAATGCCATTGCAATAAGAAAAGTATACATTCTATAACTCTACCACAGCACTGAGAAAGTCCAAAGGAAAAAACACAGGGATATATGTACAAGCCCGTATTGCCACCACAACGTCACCTATAGTGACGTTGTGGTGGCGATAGGGGCTGCGCCTTATGTACAAGGCAGCGTTAAGCCACTTAACGTGGCTTAACGTTGCCTTGTACATAAGGCCCCCTTTCATGCTATGGTTAGCGTGAAAGGGGTGGGCAGTGGGTGTTGCAGTGGGCGTTCCACCGCAACACCCATTCATTTTTACACTGCCCCCTATTTACAAGGGTGGCATACATAGGAGGCAGCGCCAAAATTAAGACCAGGTAAAAACTGGTCCTAAGATGGCGAAACGAGGAGAAATGCATTATTTCTCCTCGTTTTTGCGTTTTCCATGTGTGCTGCCTTGTGCAGTACACATGAAAAATGCAAAATGCCATTGTTTGTTTATGTACAGGAAGGTGTCCCTTCCTGTACATAAACAATTTTTTTTTTAAATGCCATTTTGTCACTTTTATGTGTGCTGCATGAAGCAGCATGCATGAAAGTGACAGAATGGCATTTCTAGGATTGTTTATGTGCAGGGAGCGACACCTTCTTACACATAAACAATCCTCCCTTGCACGCAGGCACTATGGTGCAAGGGTGCCTGCGTTGGCGCTAAGTTGCTAAACTTAGCGCGATTGCAGGGGGAAACGCAAGGCTGCACCACATTTTTGTAAATATGGTGCAGCCTTGCGTTTCAGAAGAGGAGGAGAGAGGCGTTAAGCCAGGAAGGCTAACACCTCTCTCCTCCACTTCCTTGTACATATCCCCCACATTGTCCTGTTTTTATTGTTTCACGGCAATTGCGATCTCATTTTCACCACATGGAGATCCACAGCTATAATAAAAGGGAACGAGCCCAAGAATGGCTTCGCTAAATTATTGTGCACACCTGATGTGGTTTAACAGCGGTTACCGGGTCCATCACGGCCTAGGGTGGGTGACCCCCTCCTTTCAGGTCATTTCGGACAAGTCCAGTACAGTTCAGTCCTGAACTTCTGGTGATTACCTAATGTATTCTGGATGCTGTAGTTTTGCTTTGCTTCCATTGAGTTCATTAGACTAAGACACATGAAAACAATGATTTGTAAATGAAAAATCCAGCACTGGAGAAAGTTCACGATTGGAGTGGGACGGCCACCCAAATCGGAGATTATGAGAAATACACGAAAATAGGGGCCTTTTCAGCATCTCCCAGGGACTCAGGCTGCTCACAAATGGCAACACCTCTGGACTAAAATGCAGCCGATATAAAGGATTAACCAGGGAAAATGAATGTGTTATTTCCTTAGTGGACCCCTAGTGTCCAGTTCCGAATGGGGTGTGTGTTTTTTTGCTCCCACAAATACCGTTCTGGCCGAAAAGGGTATATCCAGGAATTAGAAGCCAAGATCAGCTGAAGTTTTCCTTTAAATGCAGGGAATCTGGCTTCAAAATGTAACTGATGTTTGAATAAAAATGACAAGGGAAGTTATGTTATTAGTGGCTGTTACCCCGACTTTGTCCGGTATGATCTATCTTTCCATCTCCCCTCTATTAATGTGGATAAAACCTATGGTTTTCACAAAGTATGTTATTTTAAGCAGATACTTCCCACGGCGAGAGACATGCAGCACAGAAACGTTAATTCTTTAGATTGTTATTACATCTCTGGGTTGGAGTGTTTGACTTGATAATAGAGTTAGACATTGGAGCACATAATTTAATCATGTGGGCACTTCAGCCCACACTGACAATATGTTAGTATAATTTGGTTTTCTGAGAAGTGCGGTATTTTCTACAAAGCTGTTTATTGGAGAGAGGCGGACAAGTATAGTATGTTTATTTTTACTGTGCTTTTATATGCTAGTTCATTACTTGAATTAGTGATATAAATTGTCTTGTCAAACAAGTTTTGGGTTTCCTTTCAAACCCAATTGCTGTATACAAATGTACCTATTTTGCACTTTTATCATGAACTTGATACTAAGAGGCATATTAATGGAATAGTGGTGCAGCGCAGCAAGTCACCTTGCTGCGCTGCATCACTGGGAAAGGGCAGAAATATGCCATATTTAAGGCATATGATGCATTCCTGACTTATCCCCTTGCGCTGGCACCCTTTTGGCAGCCTAACGCCAACGCAGACACACTGCGTCATGGTGCAAGGGTGCCTCCGGTGCATGCAGGATTGTTCTTGTGCAGGGAGGGACACCTTCCTGCACAAAAACAATCCTGAGAGGCATTTTCCTCTTTCTTTCACTTTCCTTCTTCTATGTTCTGCAGCACACATAGAAAGAGGAAATAACAAGGAAAAATAAAGATATTTCTCCTCGTTAAACCACACCTGGGGAGGTGTATGTTTTTGGTGCAATCAAAGGTTTATAAGGTCTTGTAAATCCTGGAATGCGTCAAAAACCATGGGAGTTGCATGGGAACACCCATGCAACGCCCATCGAATGCCTTCCCAGGGCAGAGAAAGGTAATGCAGTGATTTGCACTGAGTTTCTTCAGATTTTGTAGCCACTGAAAGCCACGCAAAGTGGCTTTGCGTGACTTAAAAAATGTGACTTACCGGTTTGCGTTGCTCTTGCACCACGTTACGTAGTGCAAGAGCAGCGCAGAACGAGTCATAAATATGGCCCTGAGTTTCTATGGCCACACTTAAACTGTCTAGGTTTATAGTTCCTTTTTAAGTACCTTAATATTATTTATATTAATATTGCATTTGTAATCACACCCATTCAACCATATTGCACAATATAACAGCTTGAACAGGTGCACTATGTGATACATTTTCTGTGTCTGCCTATTCGTGAGTTATGCGTTAAGGGGCATATTCACCAATATGTTACGCAGCACAGCACAGCAAGTCCAGTTGCTGCACTGTGTGTCAGGGAAAGGGCAGGAATGCACTGTATTAAACATAATATGGGGCATTGCTGCCTTTTCCCAGCACTGGCGCACAATGTGCTGCCTAGTGCCAATGCAGGCACTCTTGCACCATGCTGCAAGGGTGCCTGTGTTCTAAGCAGGATTGTTTTTGTGCAGGAAGGAGCACTTTCCTGCACAAAAACAATCCCTTGAGGCATTTTCCTCTGCCTCACCTGGGGAAGAGTAGCAGTTTTGACGCAGTCCCAAGTCTACCACTTATGGTAAATCTGGGAATGCATGAAAATCCATGGGTTATGCCTGGGAATACCCACGCACCACCCATGGAACCCCTCCGTGGGTCAGAGTAACGCAGCACAGCATTTTACTCTGCGTTGCTTTACACTGAATTTATCAAGCCACTCAGAACCACGCAAGGCAGCCTTGCGTGGCTTGATAAATTGCATTTAAAGGTTGCGCTGCGCATTCACCCCGTTGAGTGGTACAAAAGCGATGCAAGACTTTCAAATATATGGCCCTAATTATGAATGGATTACACCATCCCAGTGAGGATATTTTAAGGCTGGGGGATGTCAGAAAAAGGACAATATGTTAAACTATGCTAAAGAGATATTGGGTGCTTTCTGCCTTTACTAATGTCTCGAGGCCTGTCAGAGTAAAGGTCCATTCACACCGCAGACTCAAGGATTCTTTCACAGCCCAAAGACTATTTTCTAGTTATTTGCGTGTGTGTGTTGTGTCTGTGTGGATAGTATGCTTTTTCTGTGTATAGCCGATTGTGCTTGTTTTCACTGGTTACTATTGTTTGCTGTGTAGCTGGCGGTCGATGGCAGTTAAGAAGATTGGTACGTGTTTTACATGGCTTGTATGTTTATGTGATAATTGAGAGTATATGGTGTCCTGTTTAGGTCCACAGTATCCCTCTAATTAGACTAACTGTGAAGTGTTAGGTGGCTGCTAATCTACCATGATGTATGTTCTGGACTGTTATATTGTTTGTGAAGAGTAGGGTGTTGTTGCGAGCTCTGTGAGATTCAACTATGTTGAGTATCTGAGCTGTATCGCATGTTTGTGCAGTGTTCTGTTTAATGTTATGTTGCAGCTTAAGATTGTTGTATTTTTTTGTTTAGTGCTGTTAGGAGCTCACTGGTAACCATCAGTGGCGGCTGGTGACATTTGAAAGTGGTGAGGCGTAAAACCTACGGGAGGTTTGGGGGGGGTTCTCCCCCTGAGAAAATTTTGAAAAAAAGAGTTGGCAAATGGTGCATTTTCAAGCAAACCAGAAGGTGTGAAGAACAGCTCAGTCAATACTATTGTTTACAACTGCCTTCAAACGGGATCTTTACACTGTCAAACTTTACTGCAGCCTGGCTGTGCCAGAGGGTCAGAGACCTCGGTCCAGGCTCTGAGAACAAAGCATCACATCTCAACCCTGCAGTGCTTCCCACAGCACATAACCCTGCAGTGCTGCACACAGTACATAACAACCCTGCAGAGCTGCACACAGGACATAACAACCCTGCAGAGCTGCACACAGGACATAACAACCCTGCAGCAAAACATGAAGCAAAACGTGTCCAAAGTAAATAGGGTTCCAAGTTTCTGCACACGTGCAAACGTTCAACTGGCACAGCTGCCATGAAAACTTCATGTTAGGAAGCCATGAGGAAAACCAGTGGGGGGCAATTTTAACGTTCACGTACAATAATTATTTGCTACAAAAATCGGTATTCTCCCGCCTCTATCCACATTCTAAAAAGCACCCCCAAGTCTATGGGTTATAATGGGCTTAAGACTCTACACATCAGAACAGTTGGGGTGTACTCCCGGATAGGGTGCATATCTTAAAAGCAGGTGCACCCTTATATTGAATCTGGGCAGGATTACGGAAGCTCGACAGTCTGTGTTGAACCTCACACATTTACCTCAGACCTGAGGCTGCCTTACTCCTGTCCCCGAGGGCTGTTAAACTGGCCAGTATTTGGCATCGGCAGTCAGTGCAGCCCGTGAATATCTGTCATATACAAATGGCGAGTTTCGGAACCATGCGTACTTCCCCACATGGCAATGTGTGACCCTGGGCAATTCACACAACACCTGCCCGTGCTGTGAGTGCTGTATGTCGCACATATTCGACCATATTGTAAAACTTAGCATTGCCTATACAAGAAATAGCTCGGTTCAAACTGTCCAACTAATTAAAGGGCACGGGGTAGGCATGCTGACACTGAGAGAAGGGGGGGAAAGCGGTGACAGAACGAGAGGGGTTTAGAAACACCGAGAATGGTAAAGGGAGACAGGCAAAGAAGAGTAAGGGAAACTGGAAATCCTGTAAAGATTATTATACGCTTCCCGCATCTCCACAATTCCATTCACCCTTCCAGGTGTGGGCAGATGATATGAGGCCGAGCCTCCGATTCAATATTCCCGCCAGGATCCGCACATGGATGGCCGAGATAAGGATTAATAACGTGCCGCCAGACGCCACACTTGGCACAAGCCGGTATCCCATGCACCATCAGCGATCCAGCGCCGAATTACATCTGAAACATTGTTTACTTCCCTCACCGCCCTCCGAAACAAGGTCGATGGGGTTCAAAAAAGGGAAAAGGCTTACCTGCACGTGTGTCATTTGAAACCATGGCTGCAGGCGCCTTTCTTTTTCCAGCAACTGTGTCCCGGAAAGAGGAGCTCCCAAACTGAAACTAATGCATAGCCACTCCCCTAAGGTCGCCTCGGCCTTACCCAATTAGGAAGCCTAATTCACGGACGCGAAAGGGGTGCTGCAATTGTTACCACCCCCTGCACTGTGCGCCAGCCCTGCCCCTTCCCATTATCCTGAATGGCGCTCCACTGAACATGCCCTGGGCCAATTCCTTAGCGCCCCATTTAAATCCATGCACTGCCGCTTTATGCAGCCACTCCCACAAGGCTGATGTCACCCCCTCGTCGCTTGTGCCTCGAGGCCGAGGAATAGTCCTCGCCCAGCTTTGCACATGCGCACATTGCGCAGGAACTGGAAGACTCTTCCAGACTAGTAAAAAAAAAAAAAAGATTTTACATAGTTTCACGGGGGAGCACAGAGAGAATGAACACCATGGAGCAGTTTTAAAAGTTTTAAAACTGCTCCATGGTGTTCATTCTCTCCCTTTAGTTTTCCCCAATGCTGGTAGGTAGGCCAACACCCCCTACGCTCCTTAATACCAGCCGCCACTGGTAACCATGTATGTGTAATGTCTGAGGTGTGACACGTGTGGTTAGTGTTTTGTCTAGTGTGTTAGTTTTATATTCTGTTTAGTTTCCTAGTAGATGGTTGTGTGCCCACCGGCACACAAGTACCAGTTGCATCTTCCCAGCTCTAATGTGTGCAGCCCTGTCCAGTGTGCTCTGTTGTGTGTTGTTCTATCATTTGTGCTGTACTGAGCTTGATAATACCCAACTATATTTAATTTCTGAGCTGTGTAGGAAAGTGTGTAGAGCGATGTTGCTGGAGCAAGGTAAATAAGAAAATTTTGAACACCCTAACATTAATGCTAATAATTAACGACTATTAATTGTGTGATGACTAATCAACACTTTAATAGACATTTTTTATAAGGGTAACAGCCATTCATGTTCAAAAGATAACCTACTAACGCTTGTCAACGTGAAATAGTAATAACATAATGGTTTGCGTATTAATTAAAATAATGTTGCATGATTTGTGTTATGTAAGTAAATCAATATTGTGGCAAAAGTATGCGGATGGTGAGTAAAATATAGCTTTATATGTCGCTTTTGCTAGGTAACACCTAATAGGGGTACATAGAATGACGGGTGGGAAACGAAAAGGCTAATTTTCTTTGTTTTAATTATGATTGTGTTTGTTTTCATAATAGTTCGTTCAAGCCTGCTAGGCCGCGCTGTAAAAATGGCTGCCGAGGCAGATGGGCTAAATGCGCAAGTGCAAAATGGCTTCCAATTGGGAGAACGCTGTGGAAATGATCATGTGATCCGAAAGCAGAGCTCAGAATGAAAAGGAGCAAGGTCACCATGACCTGTCGCCAGAATGAGTGCCAAAAAGAGACACAGCAAAGAATACATGAGAACTAGAGATGCAGCCGTGAATTAACAATGAACTGTTTTAATAAAGTTACAAAAGAAGCAACAAATGATGAACTGTCAATCGTATTGGTAATGTCCTAAAACCGTGTGAAAGGACAAAATTATAAAAAATGTCGGAACTGGTTTGAACAAGGAGGGCAATGAGAAGATGCTTGCCACCCCTCCAATGGACCAATTAGCGTGAATCTCGCCCCCAAAGATTGAAACATTTCTGTTTAGTAAGCTAGCATTAGGGTATAAGAGGACCTACTCTTAAGTAGGAGGAGCGCTATTTCATACATAATTTTTGAGCACAGAACTTTGACGCTGGAGAATCGCTGCTATTTTCTAAAGGCCATATTCTTTTAAAATTAATTAATCGCATGCTTTTAAATCTGACTGGGAAGGAACGAGATCGATGCGGGAAACCTGTATTGGTGGTCCGTCGAGGAGGCCTGTTTAGCGGGACAGTCAGTCAGTTTTTGGGAATGCTATGCTGTGATCTGCTGTGGCGAACTTTGGGGCATATTAGCAAGAACCTCGTTAAATTATCGCCGTTTTAGCGGCAGGAAACTGCCGCTAAAACGGCGATAACGAGCTTGCTAATATGCGTTATAGAATTCCAATAGAAGCCCAGGTTAAATGTCCTGCACATCTAACCTGGGCTTCTATTGGAATTCTATAACGCATATTAGCAAGTCCATTATCGCCGTTTTAGCGGCAGTTTCCTGCCGCTAAAACGGCGATAATTTTAACGAGGTTCTTGCTAATATGCCCCTTTATTTTTCCATCTAAAAGGGTATGCATAAATTCTCTGAATTTTATTCTTAAAATGCTAATAAATGTATTAAATTGATTAATAAATTGGAGACTTTTCTATGCATCTAATTAATTAGATAAACTTTATTACAATTAAAACTACGAGTCTGTGGTTCTTTAGCTCAATAATAAATGCAGATGTTTAATAGGTTAAAGTGATTGAGCTGGTCTTAATCACCATCAACTGATTCCTACTAGTTGGTCCATCGACCAATGAGCGGAATACCTTTGGTGTTTTAGAAATTGACAGGATTCAAATCTAATTATGTATGATGTTTAAACAGTTATCTTGTCAACTGTAAAAAGGTATCCCGTTCTCTTCCAGCAGTAATCTAATTTTCTCTCTTAGGTAGAAGTGGATGAGATCCAGGGAATATTTGAGTGAGTGAATGTATATGCAGTGTTATGGGCCCCACCGTCATATTGGTATAGTTGTGGAAAAGGAGTGTTTCCGACCTGGATGCTATGTCCATAGGAGAGGAAATTATATTAGTCGCGCTGGATCAGATTTCTTGGTAGCAGAGTTATGGTTACTATAGATTAGTTTGGTGATTATTGATTATTGATTTTTGATTATTACATGTTTAACACTTCATGTCGAGTTGTATTACGTTATATGTAAGTCAGAAATCTTGAAGCTTCCGGGAAGTAGTAAGTGGACACGTGTGGCAAGAGAAGTCACATGGAATAGTGCATTGTCTGATTTTTCAAATTGGTGATAACACAGGTTGTGTTATGATAGGGACATTTTCTGTATAAAACGCGTATGAGTGAAATAGCAACCGGTTTTCTTGTGAAACTCTGGCCTTAATTCTCAGGAGCAGTGTAGTCTCCACATGTGTTTTATCCCCAGAGAAACGGGTTTACCCCTTGCTTGAAAGAAGGGTAAGGTAGAGGGAAGTGCTACACTTATCGAACGAAACTGTATTCTTGTACGATAGAGTAAACTATCACTTTTGTTTAGCGAAAACAGACAATGGAAATGTGTTTTATGTTGTAACTAATAAGATTTAGTCAAGAAAACGAATTCCGATAATTCTTGTAAAGGAGGGGTCAGGAGCAGAACTGACGTAGACAAAAGGCCGCGTTGGGATTGGCCAGTGCAGTAGAAACACGGAGAACGCCCTGATTGGTGCGTTGGTGTGAGACGCGCTGGGATAGGTCTGAATAGCAGTGACGTAGAGGTTTCGGATTGGTGTGTTAGTGTGAGACGCGCTGGGATAGGTCCGAATAGCACATAGAGATCAGAGCAGAGTTACGAGCTTACAGAAGAGAAAGAAATCGTGAAATATGGCTTATTATGAATATGGTAGAGAGAAACCATCATGGATAGCGAAAATTAAGAACTTCTTTAAGAAAGACAAGAAGATAGTAACTAGAGAGGGACAGGTAATTCCTCTGCCAAAAACACCAGCTTCACATATGATGCTGAAATACGTTTATCATACTTGCATTTGGTTAGAAAATTGGACAAAATATACTCAGAATGATGGAGTATTGGCTTTTCCAGAGAATGGATCCTTTAGCATGGCGGTACTTCGAAATTTGAGGGAAAAGATGACGAAGCTTGAGCCAAGACCTAGACCGACACAGTTTGAAGCGTTAGGTGAGTGGGAAGACGAGATGTATGAACGAGAAAGGTACAGGAGTGCAAAGAATCATGGTTTTGTTCCCGGAAGGTTGTGGGGAGTGAATCATGAGGACAGAATGAAGCGTTGGAGATATGCTAACATGACAGAAGGGTTGTTTCCAGCTTTTACAGTTGAAGAGGGTATAGGAAAGAAGTGTGCAGAGAAAAAGAAACATACAGTTACAGAAAGATACAGGTATGGAGGTAGCGAGACAGAGGATGAATTGCTGGAAGATATTTTAACCCCTTTGGTGCTTGCGTCGGCCAATGGCCGACGCAAGCACTACCTCCCTGGTGCGGCGCACGTCCATTGGCCGTCACCAGGGAGGGCCCCTTTAAACCTCCGGTGCATCGCACCGGAGATTGTTTTTTTTATTCCCCCTGGGGGAGATGTGGAAGGCTTTCCGCGTCTCCCCCGCCCCCCTCCGCCCATCTGTGACGCCAGCGCACCGCGAGGCGCTCTGACGTCACTGATTTTCCCACCGGAGCCGAGGACAGCAGCAGGTAAGGCCGCGCTCGACTCCGATGGGGAAATCCGGCCGAAAACGGCCTCCCCAGCTTTCAGGGAGGCCTCGCTTGAAAGGGAGAGTCTCCCTTTCAAACGAGGCCTTCCTGAAAGGGTTTCCTGGCCGTGGATCGCGGCAGCGCTGCGATCCATGGCCAGGAAACCCCACTAGACACCAGGGATGTCTTTGGGGGTCGGCCCTCGTGGTAATGGGTCGGCCCCCCGGGGGCATATTTATTTTATTTTTTAAAGTTGGCTTTGTTTGGGTGCGCGATCGCACCCCAAAAATAAAAAAAAACGAGAAAAAAAAAAAAAAAAATTGCAGCGATATTGGCAGGGGGTCGGTCCTCCTGCTCAGTGGCCGACCCCCTGTGGGGGCATATTTTCTATTTACCCATGTTGGCTTTCCTTGGGGGCATGATCGCCCCCAAAATGCTAAAAATAATTTTAAAAAGTACAATGGTGGCAATATTGGCAGGGGGTCGGTCCTCCTGCTCAGTGGCCGACCCCTGTGGGGGCAATTTTTTTTATACCTATGTGCTTTCGTGGGGGCCACAATCGGCCCTCAGGAAGCCATAGCTATAAAAAAAATTAGAGAAAGAGAGAGATCTTTCTTTATATATATATATATATATATATATATATATATATATATATATATATATATATATATATATATAGACAGAGATAGAGAGAGAGTCTCTTTCTCTCTGTAGATGATATATGTATATATATGTATCTATATATAGATACATATATATACATAAGTCTAAAGAGTGAATGATATATATATGTATCTATATACATATACATATATATGTATAGATATATGTATATAGATGTATATAAATATATGTAGAGATAAAATCTATGTATATATATATATATATATGTGTCCGTGTCCGTGTGTGTGTGTATATATATATATATATTATAGCAAAGGTATCGAATAAACGTCAAGACTGAATGGCAATGCTACCCTTGTGTCGGTGACCGATTCTTATGAAGATTTCGGAAATGGTTTATATATATATGTGATCAAGGACACAGTCGGTGTCCGAAACGCGTCTGAGGCTGCACCTTTCTTTTGTAAGCACGCATTTTGGCTACAGCTTAATCTTGAGTCCGTGGTCCCATGTGTGCGCGCTCGCACGGGGATACTGTCAGTTGCTATATATATATATATATATATATATATATATATATATATATATATATATATATATATATATATGCTCCTTGATGCACAGTGAACGGCGCACTTGCGGACGGGTGCTTCACAAACGCGGGGTGCGCCCGCGATATTTATCCAGGCTCTGTTTCCTTGTTTCCCAAAAGAAAAACAGCACTCGCGGGGCAGTTGCTAGAGTTTATTGGCCCACGCGAGTGCTGTTTTTCGTTTTGGGAAACAAGGAAACGGAGCTTGGATATATATATATATATATATATATATATATATATATATATATATATATATATATATATTCAGACACACAAGGATGCCGCACTCCAGAGATTGGTTTCAGAGTTGCTTTATTTTCACCACGACTGGTGGTAGTGGTGGTGAAAATAAAGCAACTCTGAAACCGGTCTTGGAGTGCGGCATCCTTTGTGTTTCTGAATTTAAATATCGGGTAAGGATTCTACCCGTTGCTGCCTGCACCAGGTATTGAGCGCTCTGACATTGGGAATTAATTGTTATATATATATATATATATATATATATATATATATATAAATATTTATTTACAGAGATATTTCTCAGAGCTGAAATTATGAGACTGTGAAAGAACTATAATGAGTCTCTTTGAAGTTACCTGAAAGGCAGTAAAGTGTGGTACTGCTGCAGAGTACAAAAAAAAAATTCTGCTAGATAGAGATATCTGACTTTTGTGTAGTGGCAGTTTTGACGCCATAAAGGGTATGCTGAAACGAACAGATCGGTATTATGTAGACAGCTAAGTGGATTAGTAAAGCCACAAAGTAGAAACACTTTGTAACAGACTAAATGTATGTGAGAGAGGGGCTATGGAGAGATGAGGGGCACGTTTGCAAGGATGGTAGTGGGCGCATCAAAGGAGGTCATAGTGTGCAATTGTAAAGCACACGTTCACCCGTAGGCATCTTGGCGCCAAAATGATGGTTGCAATGGCTCCCACCAGCGCTAAAAGGCTGCGATGATGGGTATGTGGCAAGGTAAAGTAATACTGTGTCTTTTTTCTCTCTTTCTTAGTCTTTTTGGAGAGCGTACAGAGTTTGCAAAGGTAAGGTGACTTCGTCATTATTGACTTAAACACTTCACTCACGCGCACACACCCACCTACACTTTAAAACCAACAACCTATCTGCCTTCTACGTAGGATTGTGTTTTAAAAGGATAGTTTAGGCACTAGCAGAGATGGCATATCGTTGGATGGATGCTGCCCAGGCCCTAAATCTGGTTCTGGAGTCCAGCTCTGAGGCAGGATCAGAGACTGAGACAGCAGATACTGAGACAGCATCTGAGGGAGAGGACAATGGAGCCGAATCTGGGAGTGACTTTTCAGTCGGCGCAGTTCCATCCGATGACTCATCGTCCAGCGATTCTGAAGGAGACGATGTCAGTCGTGCTGTCCCTTTGCCAGCACAGTCTGTGCAGCAGGACACCCGTAACAGGTTAGAGCAACCCAGAGTGCAGGCACGTGCGGCCGCAAGCACAGACGGAGTGCTGTCTTGGCAGCCTCCCAATTTAGTTCAGCCCCAAATTCCGCCTTTCACTGGTGACGCTGGATGTAAAGTAGATACGGCAAATTTTTTGCCAATTGACTACTTCTATCTCTTTTTGGTGTTGACTTCCTAGACGAAATTGTGCAGCAAACAAATTTGCGTGCCGAACAATTTCTGAGGGAGCAAGGAGGCACTCTTGGGCCTCATTCTAGGGCGCGCAAGTGGACTCCCACTTCACTAGGGAGTTGAAGATATTTTTGGGCCTCACACTTAAAATGGGGGTAGTGCATAAACCAACCTTGCTATCCTACTGGTCTACTCGCACGGTTTGGTTAACCCCCATCTTTGCACCATACATGAGCAGAGATCGTTTTTGCTATTGCAGCGCATGCTGCATTTCAATGACAATTCTGCTGCATTGCCCCGGGACCATCCAGAATATGACAGGTTGTTCAAAATTCGGCCTGTCGTGGAACATTTGTCTGCCAGGTTTCCAGAGGTTTATACTCCTGGAAAGAATATAGCCATTGATGAGTCCTTGATCTTGTATAAAGGGCGGATGCTGTTTAGGCAGTACATTCCGAGCAAATGCGCTCACTATGGCATCAAGCTGTACATGCTGTGTGAGAGCTCGACTGGCTATGTGTACAGCTTGAGAGTGTATACAGGGAAGGACACAACTCTTAACCCTGTAGGTTGCCCTCCCATGCTAGGGGTCACAGGAAAGATTGTATGGGAGCTTGTCCAGCCACTTCTTCACAAAGGTTATAACCTTTATGTGGACAATTTCTATACAGGAGTAGAGCTATTCAGTGAGCTCTACAAAGCTGGCACCGTGGCTTGTGGTACAATTCGTTGTCGCCGCAAAGGATTCCCGCAGGAGCTTGTTTGCAAGAAGCTCCAGAAATCCCAGAGCACTGCGTTGCGTTCCAACGAGCTGCTCGCAGTTAAGTTCTCAGATAGGCGTGATGTGTACATGCTCACTACAATTCATGCTGAGAGCACTTCCCCTGTCACGGTTTGGGGTCAGATGGCCGAAGTCCACAAGCCCACCTGTATACTTGATTACAACAAGTACATGGGCGGAGTGGACAAGAACGACCAGGTTCTTCAGCCATACAATGCGAGTCGTAAAACTCGCACTTGGTATAAGACACTGTTTACGCACCTGATCCAGATGGCAACATACAATGCGTATGTTGTTTATCGTGAGACCACCACAGGAAGACTCATGTCTTTCCTTGACTTTCAGTTGTCTGTAATTGAAAGTCTTACTGCTACAGAAGCAGAAGCCTCCACTTCATGTGTTCTGGAGGACGTGGCAAGGCTGCAGGAGCGACACTTTGCAGATAAAATTCCTGCAACACCCAAAAAGGAGCGACCATGTTGTTGTTGTAAAGTGTGCTCGATGCAGGGAAAGAGGCAGGAGACTCGTGTTTACTGTCCCCAGTGCCCAAGTAAGCCTGCCTTCTGTTTTCCTACTTGCTTTATGTTGTATCACACTAAAGCAAAATACTGGGAAATTGACTGAGGTGGAGCTGCCAATAGGATAACCTTTCAATTGGTATGAATGGATACCTACTGTCTGTGGGCCACTCCTTCACTACGCAAGCAGCTGCAGGATATTTCTTCCTCTACTTCATGAAATCATGGACTTCTCAACACCTTTATCTGCTTTCAGAACGTGGTAGTTGTTCTGTTCGCCAATTGACAAGTGCATTATAGTCCCCACGCTGCACATACTGGTGGGCAGAACATATGCCACGTTGTCATGGAGTACCCGTGTTTCATATTCAACCGTTCTTCGTAGTTTATGATGTTCTCTTTAGGAAGTTTTTGAAAATTTCCAGCATGTTTGCCTTAGTTTCAAAGGTAGATATGCTTGCTCAGCTCGAGAAATGTTTTTGCGGCATACTCGGGCACCCCCAACTTGCATCCACAAACTGGAAGGAGTTGGATAGAGCATTGTGAGAGCATTGATAGCTCGTGACAGAAATGTTCACTCAAGCTTCAAGTAGCTAGAGATGAAAGGCATTAGTATAGGGTCTCTTAACAATTGGACAGGGTTAGTCAGGACTCTGAGGACAGACACACGAACGGGTTAGAACAGCTTACGGTAGGTACGCTTTCCGAGGAATATTGCAAAGGTAGAAGGCAGATAGTAAAGGTAGTATAGATACACGTCCTGACTTCTTCTTCACCCATGGATTCAAATCCATTGCTGCCACACTCACACTCAATACTTATGGGTCAATGCTGCTTGCCATGTTCATCCTCCGTTAGAACTTAGTAGATGGTCAGTTTGCTGTATGATAAGTGCATTACAGTCACTGCACATAACGGTGGATTGGACATATGCTACGTTGTCACGGACTACCCTTGTTTCACATTCATCCGTTCATAGTTTATGATGTTACCTTTTCAAAATTTCCAGCATTTTGCCTTAGTTTCAAAGGTAGATATGCTTGCTCAGCTCGAGGAATGGGCTTCACGGCATACTCAAGCACCCCCCAACTTGCATCCACAAACTGGAAGGAGTTGGATTTAGCATAGTGAGTGCACTAAAGGTGCATGAAAGACATGTCTTCCTGAGCCTCATGTGGCTGTCATGGAAGTCATTAGTATAGGTTCACTGGGCATGAGTTCGGTAACGTTCTGGAAGAAGGAGGTGGAGACTTGACAGGTGGTAGAATATAGTCAAAGTCATTATGTCTTGTGGCATATGAATGTGATGGGCCCTTGCATGGCGGCAGTATGTTTGTGTGAGTGCAAGTGATATGGTTGTTTGGGCCCGTGGCTGGCGGTACGGAAGTCTTGTGTGTGGTGTGTGAATGGCGTGTGAATGGACCATAAAGTGGTTGGTGCCGTGATGTGGCTTTATGGCTCCCCTTCAGAAGGCTTGGCTTCAATATTTATATACTTTGATAAGTATTTGTGCTTTGAAGCCAGCGTTTCTGGAGGTGCTAAAACCAACCTGTGTAAGTGGTGGATTAGCTTTATCAAATGAGTGTTAGATTTATATTTGTGTCTGTTTAATGGCCTTTTGTAAGATATTTTTTTTTCCACAATGGGTAGCAGGGGACTTTCTGCCCTAGCTCAGTCGTCACCTAGGCAAACCATTACATTTTTGAGTAGTAGACAAAGGGGGAAGTACAAGGGTGAATGACTTGCGTGGTTCTCACTGTTTTTTTACCCAACATGCCCTGCTAGCCTCATATGTTGTTGAAAAAAATCACTATTTCCACACATTTTTGTGTGGGAAAGTTGTGGCATCGCCGGGCAGACATGCATTTCCTACCACCCAGTGTTCCCCAAGGTCTCCCGATAAAAATGGTACCTCACTCGTGTGGGAGGCCCAAGTACCCACGACAGGCTAGGGCCGAAAAGGTATTGAGACGACATTAAAATTGCCTATCACAAAACAACCTGGTTTTGCAAGGGGGGTCACCTCGGTTTTTGGCCCCGTGCTCGGTGGCCAGCTAGGGAAACCTATCAAACCCACACATTTCTGAAAACTAGACACCCGGGGGGTTCCAGGGAGGTATGGCTTGCGTGGATCCCCCAACGTTTTCTTACCCAGAATTCCCTGCAAACCTCGAATTTAGGTGGAAAAATCACTTTTTCCACACATTTTTGGGTGGGAAAGTTGTGGCATCGCCGGGCAGACATGCATTTCCTACCACCCAGTGTTCCCCAAGGTCTCCCGATAAAAATGGTACCTCACTCGTGTGGGAGGCCCAAGTACCCACGACAGGCTAGGGCCCAAAAGGTATTGAGGCGACATTAAAATTGCCTATCACAAAACAACCTGGTTTTGCAAGGGGGGTCACCTCGGTTTTTGGCCCCGTGCTCGGTGGCCAGCTAGGGAAACCTATCAAACCCACACATTTCTGAAAACTAGACACCCGGAGGGTTCCAGGGAGGTATGGCTTGCGTGGATCCCCCAACGTTTTCTTACCCAGAATCCCCTGCAAACCTCGAATTTAGGTGGAAAAATCACTTTTTCCACACATTTTTGGGTGGGAAAGTTGTGGCATCGCCGGGCAGACATGCATTTCCTACCACCCAGTGTTCCCCAAGGTCTCCCGATAAAAATGGTACCTCACTCATGTGGGAGGCCCAAGTACCCACGACAGGCTAGGGCCCAAAAGGTATTGAGGCGACATTAAAATTGCCTATAACAAAACAACCTGGTTTTGCAAGGGGGGTCACCTCGGTTTTTGGCCCCGTGCTCGGTGGCCAGCTAGGGAAACCTATCAAACCCACACATTTCTGAAAACTAGACACCCGGGGGGTTCCAGGGAGGTATGGCTTGCGTGGATCCCCCAACGTTTTCTTACCCAGAATCCCCTGCAAACCTCGAATTTAGGTGGAAAAATCACTTTTTCCACACATTTTTGTGTGAGAAAGTTGTGGCATCGCCGGGCAGACATGCATTTCCTACCACCCAGTGTTCCCCAAGGTCTCCCGATAAAAATGGTACCTCACTCGTGTGGGAGGCCCAAGTACCCACGACAGGCTAGGGCCCAAAAGGTATTGAGGCGACATTAAAATTGCCTATCACAAAACAACCTGGTTTTGCAAGGGGTCACCTCGGTTTTTGGCCCCGTGCTCGGTGGCCAGCTAGGGAAACCTATCAAACCCACACATTTCTGAAAACTAGACACCCGGGGAGTTCTAGGGAGGTATGGCTTGCGTGGATCCCCCAACGTTTTCATGCCAGAATCCCTGCAAACCTCGAATTTAGGTGGAAAAATCACTTTTTCCACACATTTTTGTGTGAGAAAGTTGTGGCATCGCCGGGCAGACATGCATTTCCTACCACCCAGTGTTCCCCAAGGTCTCCCGATAAAAATGGTACCTCACTCGTGTGGGAGGCCCAAGTACCCACGACAGGCTAGGGCCCAAAGGTATTGAGGCGACATTAAAATTGCCTATCACAAAACAACCTGGTTTTGCAGGAGGTCACCTCGGTTTTGGCCCCGTGCTCGGTGGCCAGCTAGGAAACCTATCAAACCCACACATTTCTGAAAACTAGACACCCGGGGGTTCCAGGAGGCATGGCTTGCGTGGATCCCCAACGTTTCTTACCCAGAATCCCCTGCAAACCTCGAATTTAGGTGGAAAAATCACTTTTTCCACACATTTTGTGTGAGAAAGTTGTGGCATCGCCGGGCAGACATGCATTTCCTACCACCCAGTGTTCCCCAAGGTCTCCCGATAAAAATGGTACCTCACTCGTGTGGGAGGCCCAAGTACCCACGACAGGCTAGGGCCCAAAAGGTATTGAGGCGACATTAAAATTGCCTATCACAAAACAACCTGGTTTTGCAGAGGTCACCTCGGTTTTGGCCCCGTGCTCGGTGGCCAGCTAGGAAACCTATCAAACCCACACATTTCTGAAAACTAGACACTCGGGGGTTCCAGGGAGGTATGGCTTGCGTGGATCCCCAACGTTTTCTTACCCAGAATCCCCTGCAAACCTCGAATTTAGGTGGAAAAATCACTTTTTCCACACATTTTTGGGTGGGAAAGTTGTGGCATCGCCGGGCAGACACGCATTTCCTACCACCCAGCGTTCCTCAAGGTCTCCCGATAAAGATGGTACCTCACTCGTGTGGGAGGCCCAAGTACCCGCGACAGGCTAGGGCCCAAAACATTTTGTGATAGGCAATTTTGATGTTGCCTCAATATGTTTTTGGCCCTTGCCTGTCGCGGTACTTGGGCCTCCCACACGAGTGAGGCACCATTTTATTGGGAGACCTTGAGGAACACTGGGTGGTAGGAAATGCGTGTCTGCCCGGCGATGCCACAACTTTCCCACACAAAAATGTGTGGAAAAAGTGATTTTTCAGCTAAATTTGAGGTTTGCAGGGGATTCTGGGTAAGAAAACGTTGGGGGATCCACGCAAGCCATACCTCCCTGGAACCCCCGGGTATCTAGTTTTCAGAAATGTGGGTTTGCTAGGTTTCCCTAGCTGGCCGCCGAGCACGGGGCCAAAAACCGAGGTGACCCCTTGCAAAACCAGGTTGTTTTGTGATAGGCAATTTTAATGTCACCTCAATACGTTTTGGGCCCTAGCCTGTCGCTGGTACTTGGGCCTCCCACACGAGTGAGGCACCATTTTTATCAGGAGACCTTGGGAACACTGGGTGGTAGGAAATGCGTGTCTGCCCGTCGATGCCACAACTTTCCCACACAAAATGTGTGGAAAAAGTGATTTTTTCAGCTAAATTTGAGGTTTGCAGGGGATTCTGGGTAAGAAAACGTTGAGGGATCCACGCAAGCCATACCTCCCTGGAACCCCCGGGTGTCTAGTTTTCAGAAATGTGTGGGTTTGCTAGGTTTCCTAGCTGGCCGCCGAGCACGGGGCCAAAACCGAGGTGACCCCTTGCAAAACCAGGTTGTTTTGTGATAGGCAATTTTAATGTCACCTCAATACGTTTTGGGCCCTAGCCTGTCGCGGGTACTTGGGCCTCCCACACGAGTGAGGCACCATTTTTATCGGGAGACCTTGGGGAACGCTGGGTGGTAGGAAATGCGTGTCTGCCCGGCGATGCCACAACTTTCCCACTCAAAAATGTGTGGAAAAAGTGATTTTTCCACCTAAATTCGAGGTTTGCAGGGGATTCTGGGTAAGAAAACGTTGGGGGATCCACGCAAGCCATACCTCCCTGGAACCCCCTGGGTGTCTAGTTTTCAGAAATGTGTGGGTTTGATAGGTTTCCCTAGCTGGCCACCGAGCACGGAAAATGTGTTTTTTTTTACAATATTTTAGGTTTGCAAGGGATTCTGGGTAGCATAACCTGGTGAGAGCAAGCCAAGTCACCCCATCCTGGAGTCCCCTGGGTGTCTAGTTTTCAAAAATGTATAGGTTTCCTAGGTTTCCCCTGGTGCCGGCAGCGCTATGGTTCAAAATCTACAGCTAGGCACTTTGTTGAAAAAGGGTCCGTTTTCACTGTGAAAATGTGGTGTGTCCACGTTGCGTTTTGGGCCATTTCCTGTCGCGGGTACTTGGGCCTCCCACACAAGTGAGGTACCATTGTTCTCGGAAGACTTTGGGGAACGCTGGGTGGGTAGAAATTTGTGGATCCACGCAGATTCCAGGACTTTCCACCACAGAAATGTGAGGAAAATGTGTTTTTTTTGACAATTCTTTAGGTTTGCAAGGGATTCTGGGTAACAGAACCTAGTGAGAGGCAGTAGAGTCACCCCATCCTGGATTCCCCTGGGTGTCTAGTTTTCAAAAATATATAGGTTTGCTAGGTTTCCCTAGATGCAGGCAGAGCTAGGATTCAAAAACTACAGCTAGGCACTTTGCCAAAAAAGGGTCATTTTTCACTGTGAAATTGGGGTGTGTCCACATTGCGTTTTGCGCGATTTCCTGTCGCGGGCTCTAGGCCTACCCACACAAGTGAGGTACCATTTTTCTCGGATGACTTTGGGGAACGCGGGGTGGGTAGAAATTTGTGGATCCACGCAGATTCCAGGACTTTCCACCACAGAAATGTGAGGAAAATGTGGTTTTTTTGACAATTCTTTAGGTTTGCAAGGGATTCTGGGTAACAGAACCTGGTGAGAGGCAGTAGAGTCACCCCATCCTGGATTCCCCTGGGTGTCTAGTTTTCAAAAATATATAGGTTTCCTAGGTTTCCCTAGATGCAGGCAGAGCTAGGATTCAAAAACTACAGCTAGGCACTTTGCCAAAAAAGGGTCATTTTTCACTGTGAAATTGGGGTGTGTCCACGTTGCGTTTTGCGTGATTTCCTGTCGCGGGCTCTAGGCCTACCCACACAAGTGAGGTACCATTTTTCTCGGAAGACTTTTGGGGAACGCGGGTTGGTAGAAATTTGTGGATCCACGCAGATTCCAGGACTTTCCACCACAGAAATGTGAGGAAAATGTGTTTTTTAAAATAATTTTTAGGTTTGCAAGGGATTCTGGGTAACAGAACCTGGTGAGAGGCAGTAGAGTCACCCCATCCTGGATTCCCCTGGGTGTCTAGTTTTCAAAAATATATAGGTTTGCTAGGTTTCCCTAGATGCAGGCAGAGCTAGGATTCAAAAACTACAGCTAGGCACTTTGCCAAAAAAGGGTCATTTTTCACTGTGAAATTGGGGTGTGTCCACGTTGCGTTTTGCGTGATTTCCTGTCGCGGGCTCTAGGCCTACCCACACAAGTGAGGTACCATTTTTCTCGGAAGACTTTGGGGAACGCGGGGTTGGTAGAAATTTGTGGATCCACGCAGATTCCAGGACTTTCCACCACAGAAATGTGAGGAAAATGTGTTTTTTTTGATAATTTTTTAGGTTTGCAAGGGATTCTGGGTAACAGAATCTGGTGAGAGGCAGTAGAGTCACCCCATCCTGGATTCCCCTGGGTGTCTAGTTTTCAAAAATATATAGGTTTGCTAGGTTTCCCTAGATGCAGGCAGAGCTAGGATTCAAAAACTACAGCTAGGCACTTTGCCAAAAAAGGGTCATTTTTCACTGTGAAATTGGGGTGTGTCCACGTTGCGTTTTGCGCGATTTCCTGTCGCGGGCTCTAGGCCTACCCACACAAGTGAGGTACCATTTTTCTCGGAAGACTTTGGGGAACGCGGGGTGGGTAGAAATTTGTGGATCCACGCAGATTCCAGGACTTTCCACCACAGAAATGTGAGGAAAATGTGTTTTTTTGACAATTTTTTAGGTTTGCAAGGGATTCTGGGTAACAGAACCTGGTGAGAGGCAGTAAAGTCACCCCATCCTAGATTCCCCTGGGTGTCTAGTTTTCAAAAATGTATAGGTTTGCTAGGTTTCCCTAGATGCAGGCAGAGCTAGGATTCAAAAACTACAGCTAGGCACTTTGCCCAAAAAGGGTCATTTTTCACTGTGAAATTGGGGTGTGTCCACGTTGCGTTTTGCGTGATTTCCTGTCGCGGGCTCTAGGCCTACCCACACAAGTGAGGTACCATTTTTCTCGGAAGACTTTGGGGAACGCGGGGTGGGTAGAAATTTGTGGATCCACGCAGATTCCAGGACTTTCCACCACAGAAATGTGAGGAAAATGTGTTTTTTGGACAATGTTTTAGGTTTGCAAGGGATTCTGGGTAACAGAACCTGGTGAGAGGCAGTAGAGTCACCCCATCCTGGATTCCCCTGGGTGTCTAGTTTTCAAAAATATATAGGTTTGCTAGGTTTCCCTAGATGCAGGCAGAGCTAGGATTCAAAAACTACAGCTAGGCACTTTGCCAAAAAAGGGTCATTTTTCACTGTGAAATTGGGGTGTGTCCACGTTGCGTTTTGCGCGATTTCCTGTCGCGGGCTCTAGGCCTACCCACACAAGTGAGGTACCATTTTTCTCGGAAGACTTTGGGGAACGCGGGGTGGGTAGAAATCTGTGGATCCACGCAGATTTCAGGACTTTCCACCACAGAAATGTGAGGAAAATGTGTTTTTTTTTACAATGTTTTAGGTTTGCAAGGGATTCTGGGTAACAGAACCTGGTGAGAGGCAGTAAAGTCACCCCATCCTAGATTCCCCTGGGTGTCTAGTTTTCAAAAATGTATAGGTTTGCTAGGTTTCCCTAGATGCAGGCAGAGCTAGGATTCAAAAACTACAGCTAGGCACTTTGCCAAAAAAGGGTCGTTTTTCACTGTGAAATTGGGGTGTGTCCACATTGCGTTTTGCGCGATTTCCTGTCGCGGGCTCTAGGCCTACCCACACAAGTGAGGTACCATTTTTCTCGGAAGACTTTGGGGAACGCGGGGTGGGTAGAAATTTGTGGATCCACGCAGATTCCAGGACTTTCCACCACAGAAATGTGAGGAAAATGTGGTTTTTTTGACAATTCTTTAGGTTTGCAAGGGATTCTGGGTAACAGAACCTGGTGAGAGGCAGTAGAGTCACCCCATCCTGGATTCCCCTGGGTGTCTAGTTTTCAAAAATATATAGGTTTCCTAGGTTTCCCTAGATGCAGGCAGAGCTAGGATTCAAAAACTACAGCTAGGCACTTTGCCAAAAAAGGGTCATTTTTCACTGTGAAATTGGGGTGTGTCCACGTTGCGTTTTGCGTGATTTCCTGTCGCGGGCTCTAGGCCTACCCACACAAGTGAGGTACCATTTTTCTCGGAAGACTTTGGGGAACGCGGGGTTGGTAGAAATTTGTGGATCCACGCAGATTCCAGGACTTTCCACCACAGAAATGTGAGGAAAATGTGTTTTTTAAAATAATTTTTTAGGTTTGCAAGGGATTCTGGGTAACAGAACCTGGTGAGAGGCAGTAGAGTCACCCCATCCTGGATTCCCCTGGGTGTCTAGTTTTCAAAAATATATAGGTTTGCTAGGTTTCCCTAGATGCAGGCAGAGCTAGGATTCAAAAACTACAGCTAGGCACTTTGCCAAAAAAGGGTCATTTTTCACTGTGAAATTGGGGTGTGTCCACGTTGCGTTTTGCGTGATTTCCTGTCGCGGGCTCTAGGCCTACCCACACAAGTGAGGTACCATTTTTCTCGGAAGACTTTGGGGAACGCGGGGTTGGTAGAAATTTGTGGATCCACGCAGATTCCAGGACTTTCCACCACAGAAATGTGAGGAAAATGTGGTTTTTTTGATAATTTTTTAGGTTTGCAAGGAATTCGGGGTAACAGAATCTGGTGAGAGGCAGTAGAGTCACCCCATCCTGGATTCCCCTGGGTGTCTAGTTTTCAAAAATATATAGGTTTGCTAGGTTTCCCTAGATGCAGGCAGAGCTAGGATTCAAAAACTACAGCTAGGCACTTTGCCAAAAAAGGGTCATTTTTCACTGTGAAATTGGGGTGTGTCCACGTTGCGTTTTGCGCGATTTCCTGTCGCGGGCTCTAGGCCTACCCACACAAGTGAGGTACCATTTTTCTCGGAAGACTTTGGGGAACGCGGGGTGGGTAGAAATTTGTGGATCCACGCAGATTCCAGGACTTTCCACCACAGAAATGTGAGGAAAATGTGTTTTTTTTGACAATTTTTTAGGTTTGCAAGGGATTCTGGGTAACAGAACCTGGTGAGAGGCAGTAAAGTCACCCCATCCTAGATTCCCCTGGGTGTCTAGTTTTCAAAAATGTATAGGTTTGCTAGGTTTCCCTAGATGCAGGCAGAGCTAGGATTCAAAAACTACAGCTAGGCACTTTGCCCAAAAAGGGTCATTTTTCACTGTGAAATTGGGGTGTGTCCACGTTGCGCTTTGCGTGATTTCCTGTCGCGGGCTCTAGGCCTACCCACACAAGTGAGGTACCATTTTTCTCGGAAGACTTTGGGGAACGCGGGGTGGGTAGAAATTTGTGGATCCACGCAGATTCCAGGACTTTCCACCACAGAAATGTGAGGAAAATGTGTTTTTTTGGACAATTTTTTAGGTTTGCAAGGGATTCTGGGTAACAGAACCTGGTGAGAGGCAGTAGAGTCACCCCATCCTGGATTCCCCTGGGTGTCTAGTTTTCAAAAATATATAGGTTTGCTAGGTTTCCCTAGATGCAGGCAGAGCTAGGATTCAAAAACTACAGCTAGGCACTTTGCCAAAAAAGGGTCATTTTTCACTGTGAAATTGGGGTGTGTCCACGTTGCGTTTTGCGCAATTTCCTGTCGCGGGCTCTAGGCCTACCCACACAAGTGAGGTACCATTTTTCTCGGAAGACTTTGGGGAACGCGGGGTGGGTAGAAATCTGTGGATCCACGCAGATTTCAGGACTTTCCACCACAGAAATGTGAGGAAAATGTGTTTTTTTTGACAATGTTTTAGGTTTGCAAGGGATTCTGGGTAACAGAACCTGGTGAGAGGCAGTAAAGTCACCCCATCCTAGATTCCCCTGGGTGTCTAGTTTTCAAAAATGTATAGGTTTGCTAGGTTTCCCTAGATGCAGGCAGAGCTAGGATTCAAAAACTACAGCTAGGCACTTTGCCAAAAAAGGGTCGTTTTTCACTGTGAAATTGTGGTGTGTCCACGTTGCGTTTTGCACCGTTTCCTGTCGCGGGCACTAGGCCTACCCACACAAGTGAGGTACCATTTTTCTCGGAAGACTTTGGGGAACGCGGTGTGGGTAGAAGTTTGTGGATCCGCGCAGATTACAGACCTTTCCACCACAGAAATGTGAGGAAAATGTGGTTTTTTTGACAATTTTTTAGGTTTGCAAGGGATTCTGGGTAACAGAACCTGGTGAAAGCCAGTCAAGTCACCCCATCCTGGATTCCCCTGGGTGTCTAGTTTTCAAAAATGTATAGGTTTGCTAGGTTTCCCTGGGTGCCGGCAGAGCAAGCGTTCAAAAACTACAGCTAGACACTTTGCAAAAAAAGGGTAATTTTTCATTGTGAAAATGTTGTGTGTTCACGTTGCGTTTTGAGCCGTTTCCTGTCGTGGGCACTATGCCTACCCACACAAGTGAGGTACCATTTTTATCGAGACACTTACGGTAATTCAGATTTGTAAAGCAACTGTTATTACCTATTGACTTTCGATGCATTTCTGCCTTCCAAATGAAAGACAATGTGTAAAAAGAAGTTATTTTGAAAAATGACCTATAATTCTCATGCTAGTATGAGTATTACCAATTTCAGAAATGTGCAAATATCTACTGTTTCTAAACTCTATATTGTGTTCCCATTTCAGAAATGCATAGGAGTCTTTCATACCGAATATTCCATGTATACATTTTCCCAGAATAATTGCTATATACCCGGTACATAATAAAAAACCATTGCAAGACGCTGCTCAGTTTTTGGCTCTGGGTTCGTCGAGTTCTTGGTGAACCTACAAGTCCTATATATCCCCACAACCAGTAAGGTCCAGTGGATGTAACGGTATATTGCTTTCAAAGAGCAGTCATAATTAGAAGAAGTTACAGGTGAAAACGTTGACACAAAAGGCTGTTTTTTTCAACTAATTTTCCATTTTTCCTATATTTAACTATTAGTTTCTATAAAGAAACCTTGATGGATTTACACAAATGACCCCTTGCTGAATTCAGCATATTGTCTACTTTTCTAAAATGTATAGATTTCCAGGATCCATTATTGCTTTCATACCCATTTCTACCATTAACTGGAAGGAGGTTGAAAGCACAAAAAATAGCAAAAATAGGCTATGTCCCAGAAAAATGCCAAAACTGTGTAACATTTTTTGGTTTTCTGACAAAAGTCTGTCATTCCCTAAAATCTGGGAAAATGGAGATTTCAGCCCCACAAACCTTTTTTGATACCATTTGCAGGGAAAAACCCAGACGCTTTTATATGCGGGACTTTTTTCCCATTTTTCCCAAAAAAACAAAATATAGCTGTATTTTGGCTAAAATCTGGGACCCCTCCAGGGAATCCACAAACCCTGGGTACCTTTAGAATCCCCATGATGTTGGAAGAAAAGGACGCAAATTTGGCGTGGATACCTTATGTGGTCCAAAAGTTACAGAGGCCTAATCGCGAACTACTACAAATAGCCAAAAAAGGGCTCAGCACTGGGGGGAAAAGGCCCAGCAGTTAAGGGGTTAAACAGAAACCCACCTCCATATCAACAGAATTCTGCGGTGGTGACACCCAATGCACCGCCAACGGAAACTGGGAGGAATAAAAGTCCAGAACAAAGATACAAGATAAATAGGTCAAATGAACAGTTAAAAACTCCACAAAGTGAAAAATGTGACAGCAACAATGCAGCCGAGTTAGCCAAGACTGCAAAAGAATTGACTGAGAAAATAAGAGAGTTAACAATGAACATGGAAGCTGTGACTGTGCCAGTAACAATAGGACCAGTAATACCAGTTTTTGAGAATCAGAAAATAGATGAACATTCCTTAGTCATTCCCATGAACTCAAATTTGCAAAGAATGAGAGAAGGGATGGAACTAGAAAATGGGAGGGTAAGAAATTTGGTCAGTTCATATAGACCGAGCCCACCTACTAATTTGACAGTAAACGAGAGCGAGATGAGGAGGATTCCTATGGGAACTGAGTCTGCATCAGAAACACCAGAGAGGAATAGAAATTGGATAGAAATGAATAGTACACCAGTAGGTCCAACTCCAGACGAATTAAATGAATGGATGAGAAACCTGCAGAAGAAAGAGACAGAACCAAAACCATTAGATGTAATTAGGCTCAAAATAGATATGGAGGAATTCATTATAGGGACTATTGGGATGGAAATATTAAAAACATACCAAGACGATGAGATAATGTTCTTGTGCAAGAGCATTACTTGGAGAGCTAGAAATCTACATGACAAATTGGAAGAGACAGCGAATGAACTAGGAGTGGAATTTGTGAAAGTCAGGAATTTACAGAAACCGTATAGGGTAGATTTTTGTGAAAAAGATATAGAAAATCTGAACACATCAAGACGTTTAACACAGATAAAAGAATTGATTGTTTTGCTAAGAAAATGGGGTGATGTGGACAGATGGAGAAACAGGTGGACCAAAAGGAATGAGAGAACAACTGACAAAGCGTCTTTAGCTTTTGCAGTGACAGACAAAGAGTCGGGTTGTAAGGGAGTATCCCATGAGAGAAACTCCAGGAGGTAGTTATGTACATGTCCCTTGGACTAGACAGGATATATTGTCATTTACAAATGACTTTCCAAAATTGAGAGAAAAACCTGTAGAATGGTACAGACAAGTGGAAAGGTTTGTCAAAGTTTCGAAGGTGTTGTGGGTAGATTTGGATGGGTTATTTGACATTGTAGTACCAGCTGGTTTATGGACAGAATGTAAAATCACCATTGATTGGCCAACTGTAGAATATCCTAGAGACGCAAAAACAGGAGCGCCAGGACCCGAGGTGATGAGGAAATATGAGCAGGTTATTACTTTCCTGAAAAACAAAATTCCGCCCAAAGAAACAGATTGGGTAAAAATTGATAGAACTACGCAGGAGAGTAAGGAGTCTGTACATGCCTACTATGAGAGACTGCTTTTGGTCTTCAAACAATATAGCGGTTATGAGACTCTGAATGAGAAGGACATGAGTCATTTTGTATATAGATTTGTTTATGGATTAAAACCTGAAATAAGTGAAATGATTAAACAACATATGATATGCTGGCAGAATAGTACAGTGGACGAGGTGTTGAGGTATGCTAAGTATTGTAGTGATGACATTGAGAGTAGACAGCGTAAATTAAAGGAGAAAGCAATGTGGGCACAAGTGAAAGTTGCAGAAAAACAAGAAGCTCAACTAAATAATCAAATTAATGAGGCAGGACAAATTAAATTCAAACCGAATACAGGTAAAGGAAAAGGCCAAATGAGTATAGAAGAAGCAAAGAAAAAGTGGCCATGCCACAACTGCGGAAAATTAGGGCATTGGAGAAACGAGTGTAAATTTCCTCCAAAAGCTAATGCAGAAAATCAATCATTAAATCCACAGGTGCAGAGTGAGGTGAGTTACCAACAACTACAGCAACCGCAGGTAGATACTCAGCAGAGTCAGGTGCCACAACCACCACTACCCAAAAGTGTAAATCCACAGAGATACAGTGCAGAGACAGGATTCTACGGATGAGAGCAGGTAACACAATTGCCACGTGCAGCTGCGATATCGCAGTATTGGTTGCGACAGGATGGGAATGAGTCGGATAAAAGTTTATGACGGTGCCTAGGAGAGGAGGAAGAGTGCGTTCTTGGCGCAACTCTAGAGGTAGATCAGACAGGTCCATTTGTGGATGGAGAAGTGAATGGTGCAGATGTAACATTCCTTGTGGACACTGGAGCTACCCGTTCTACTGTCAGATCAGTGGAAATTCCAAACCTTCCTCTCTCAGGTGACTATATCCAAGTCGTTGGTGTCTCGAATCAGCAAATTAAGGCACCACTTACTAAATTAGTAGATGTAAAAATTGGACCATTCAGAGAGATGCACCGATTTGTGGTATGTGATTGCAGTCCTGTAAATTTACTTGGACGCGATCTACTTTGCAAAATGAATTGCACCATCTATTGTACGCCGGATGGGATTGCATTTCAGACACCAGATGAAGATGTATTATATAAGATGACAATGGCAGAATTAGAGCCAGGAGTGAATGACATGTTTCCTATGTTCGATGTAGAGAAAATTCCGAATGAATTGAAAGAAACAGTCAAACAGGAGGTATGGGATTTTACGGGCGAAGACATTGGGTTAATGAAAGGAGTAGACCCTATTAAAATTTCTGTTAAAGAAGGAACAAATTACCCAAATACTCCACAATATAAATTGACACCAGAAATAATTGAAGGAATAACACCTGTAATAAATAAAATGATTGAACAAGGAATATTGAAAGAAATAATGAGCAGTCCATGTAATTCGCCTATAATGGGACTGAAAAAGCCGAATGGAACATATAGAATAGTGCAAGATTTACGAAAGGTTAATAAAATTGTTGTTCCTTGTTGTCCAATTGTACCAAACCCTGCTGTAATATTGTATCATATTCCACATGAGGCAGAATGGTACACTGTCATTGATTTGTGCCATGCATTTTTCTCAATTCCATTATATCCAGAAAGCCAGCCATTATTTGCGTTTAGGTTCGGAGAGCGTATTTTGGCATGGTGCCGAATTCCTCAGGGGTACACAGAGAGTCCCTCGATCTTTAATCAGATCCTAAAGAAATCGTTGGAAGATTTAAAAATGCCTGAAAAATCTGTGATGGTTCAATACATTGATGACCTATTAGTGGCATCAAAAACCAGAGAGGCATGTGTTACTGACACCATTGCTTTACTGAACCATCTAGCAGGAGGAGGACATAAAGTGTCTCCGTCGAAACTACAGTTTTGCCAACAAGAAGTTCAATACCTAGGTCATAAAATTGAAAAGGGAGTGCGAAAGGTAACGACTGAAAGAATAAAAATTATTCGAGGAATGAGAGCTCCAATGACACAAAGAGAGGTGAGAATGTTCCTGGGAATGGTTGGATATTGTCGACAGTGGATAAGTGGATTTTCACTAATTGCAAAACCATTACAGAGATTGACAAAAAAGGATGTTAAAGATCCGTTTGAGTTGAATGATGAAGAAATGAAGGCATTCAGAGAACTGAAAGCGAGACTGTGTGAAGCACCGGCACTAGGAATGCCTGATTATGAAAAAGATTTTGAACTGTATTGTAGTGAGAGAGATGGGTGTGCACTTTCAGTTTTAGTGCAAAGACATGGAAATATGAAAAGACCTATTGCATACTTTTCAGCTGTTTTAGACCCGGTAGCAAAGGCGTTGCCTGGATGTCTGAAAGAGGTAGCTGCTACTTGTGTGAGTTTGGAACAAGGTGAAGGCATTGTGATGGGATACCCACTGAGGGTATATGTTCCACATTCTGTCGAAATTCTTTTGACAAGAACCAAAACTCAATACAAGACACATAGTCGGCTGACTAGGTACGAAAAAGTGATTTTGAGTGCAGATAATGTAACGATTGACAGATGTACAAGTGTGAATCCGTCGACATCATTGCCGGATGAAGAGAGTGTGAAAGACAAAGATGAGGTTGATCATGATTGCTTGAATGTACTTGAATACTGTACAAAACCAAGGCCAGATATTAGAGATGAGCCTTTAAAAGAATCAGATTATGTGATGTTTGTGGATGGCTCATGCTTGAGGACAAATGAAGGAGTTTTAAGTGCAGCGTATGCTGTATGTACAGTAGGTGCCATAATGGAAGCATCTTGTTTGAGAGGGATACGTTCCGCCGAAGTGGCTGAGCTGATTGCTCTAATACAGGCATGCAAACTGGGAAAGAATGTCCAAATCACAGTGATCACGGATAGCCAGTATGGCTTTGGAGTGGTCCATGATTTTGGGCAGATCTGGTCCCAAAGAGGTTTCTTGACGTCTGCAGGAACTCCGATTCGAAATGGTGAGTTTGTGAAGAAATTACTTGAGGCGATACAGCTGCCTAGACAAATTGCCGTGGTGAAGTGCAATGCACATAAAAATGGGGAAGACTACATAACCGTGGGCAATAATTATGCCGACGAGGTAGCTCAGTATTGTGCTAAAAATGTAGTCTCGCTAAACAGAAGGAGGGAAAGAGAGCATGTTTCATGTCCTTTGTTGTTTACTAACATTATCGAAACATGGGATGAGGTGAGACAGCTACAGGAAGCAGCAGATGATGAGGAAAAGGATAATTGGATAAAAGCAGGATGCAGAAAAAGGGAAGAAGATGATGTTTGGGTTTATAGAGATGAAAGACCAGTTATGCCTGATAGCATGATTTCTGACATGGCACGGATGTACCATGGACAAGCTCATATTGGAAGAGATACAATGATTCGACTTTTTAGGCAAACCTGGTATAACCCAAAATTCAGAGCCATAGCTGAAAGTCTTTGTCAAAGATGTCTTATCTGCCAACAGATAAATCCAGGAAGGAAGACGGTAGTGAGTTTAGGAACAATAGGACGAGAAGGAGGTCCTTTCACGAGAATGCAATTGGATTTTATAGAAATGCCCCCAAGCAATAAACTGAGGTATGTTCTAGTGGTCGTTTGTTTGTTTTCTCGTTGGGTGGAAGCCTATCCGACCAGAAGGAATGATGGAATTACAGTAGCAAAGCTTTTGCTAAGAGAATTCATTCCAAGGTATGGTTTTCCGGTAACGATTGAAACAGATAGAGGAACACATTTTCAGAATGAACTAATTCAACTGATATGTGAGGCTCTTGGTATTCAACAGAAATTGCATTGTGCATACAGACCAGAGGCTTCTGGAGTAGTAGAACAAGTGAATGGAACAATAAAGAATAGGTTAGGGAAAATGTGTCAAGCCACAGGACTGAAATGGCCAGATGCCCTTCCCCTGGTACTGATGACTATCAGAAGCATACCTGATAGGAAAACAGGTCTGAGTCCCCACGAAGTTATCATGGGACGAGCAATGAGACAAGCTCATGTACCTGTCAACAAACTATTGGCTATAACTGATGATCTCGTAATGGATTATTGCAAAGGATTGGCTGATGTGGTATATTCTGTGTTTCATCAGGTTGGACCGGATGCGACCACTCTTGAAAGAAAACCAGCTCATGATTTGAATCCAGGAGATTGGGTCCGCATAAAAGTCCACAGAAGAAGAAACTGTTTGGTTCCTCGCTGGGACCAACCACGACAGGTGATCCTGGTTACAACAACTGCAGTCAAATGTGCAGGAGTGAAAAACTGGGTACATGCCAGCCACACCAACAGAGTTCCAGATCCTGAAGCTCGACCTGTAAGTCGACATTTGGAGATATCTGATACCAGTTCAGCATCCGATGCAGAAGAAGAAACAAACAGGGTACCAGAACTTGAAGATCGACCTGAAAGTCGACATCTGGAAGATCCAAGTACAAGTCTAACAACTGAAGAAGAATTTTAAATAGCGAGAGTTCCAGAACTTGAAGATCGACCTGTAAGTCGACATCTGGAAATATCAGACACCAGTTCAGGATCCGAAACAGATCAATCAGATTGTGGTGAAAAGCTAAAGAATAAATGGAAATTTGACATCATAAACGAAGAAACTGAACAAAAAGACAGTGACAATGAACAGCCAAGCACAAGTTATGATAAAAATCCTAAAGAAATTATCAAAGTAGACAAGGCAGGGATAGATTCAAATAGAGAGATAGAAAATTCGGAAGACATTCGAGGAGCAATAGGGACAGATACACAAACAAATGAACAGGGAAATATAGAACCAGATAGAGAGATCAACGAAAATCCGGAAGAACCTTGAAGAGGGATAGAAACAAGTGATCAAACAGAAAAGACACAGGAAGAAAAAGAGCAAGACAAAGAAGGTGAAATCATAAAGTTCAAAATAAGAGGAAATGAAGTAAAGTCTGAAACAGAATCAGAAGAAAGTGAAGGAGAAAGAAAACAGAGACTAGGACCAAGAAAAAGAACTTGGAGAGCTGAACGAGAAGAAAAAGAAAGTGAACCGAAAAGGCCGAGAAAAGGAGATAATTGGCCCCACGAAGTCAAAAGATTGAGATACAAAATCATAAAGATAAACAAAAATAATGCACAACAAGTAAATGAGATAACAAGTCAAAAGGAACAAGAAAAACAAAGTGGAAAACAATTACAAAAAACAAAAAGAGTAAAGAAAGCTAATTTGAAATATAAGTCACCTGAATGGCTATACATCGCACTAACTGATATCAAGGAAGAAGAAATCACTCACGATAATCCCGAACAAAGCTACAAACAAATGGGTGAAAGTGAAGTGCAACAAGTTTGAAGAGATTGAAAAGAAGAGCTGGAATGGACAATAAAAACCTGAATAAGACAAGAAAGAGTTCTGAGAAGAACTAAAGAGAGTACCAAATAAGACAAAGTGAGAAAGTAGAGTGGCTGAAACGTCATTCAGAGGTGTATTGACACATTTGCTGTACAAAAATATACATAGGTAGTAGAACAAGATGGTAGACATAGAGAATAGATGTGCGTTTTTACGTAGATGGTGTAGAATGTGTTTCTTTTGTACAGGTTTATTAATGTTTGTATGGCTCATTTTAGCAATCACCATTCCAATTAGATTAGCTGTAGAAGAAACGTCCATATTAAAGAACAACACAAAGAAGGATAGCATACAGAACACAGCAACACAAGTAGATAGTGCAGAGTTACATAAGGACAGATCTATAACAGATTTTTCAAAGAACGTTTTCACAAAATTATTATATGAATATGTAGAAACTATGGATGTAAGAGATTGTTATGTTTGTATGCAATTACCTGTGTCTGTTTCAGAAGGTGTGACCTATCATCACCTTCCTTTGACGTATGGAATAACATGTAGTGTCTTAGCTAGTTTGTTTTATAAAACAGGTAGATTAGAATATTATTACACTGACATAAATAAGATTTTTGCAGAAGTTCCTATAATTCATGAATTAAACAAGGTGAAGGTAGCAAAGATGTTTGGTGAATTTTTCCTAGAAAATAAAGAATTGACATTAGATGATGTAGTTAAACATAACCTCACTTGTGAGTTAAAGAAAGGGGAAAAGGTATTTTTAGAAATGGTAGAAAGCAGAAGAGTAAAATTTCAAAGAAAAATAGTAGAGGAGGAGATGAAAACACCACTATGGACATTTGAAAGAGAAAGTAATGATAAGAAAAGGACAAATGCAGCTATGACTTTAGATTGGCCCCAACAGGGAAAGTTGTGCATTAGTAGAAATAGAACTAGGTATGACAACTATTTCGTGGGTTCCAGTGACTGCCGAGACAATTATAAAATATTAGGAGGATGGGGATTCAAAGGAGGAAAAGATCCAATATTTCCAGGGATCTATTATATTTGTGGAAACAAAGCTTATTACAGGTTGCCGGACCATTGGTATGGGTCGTGCTACTTAGAGCCTGGTCTTTCCAAAAATCTTTCATGTAGATAGAGAAGAAAAAGGAACACACGAAATGGGTGCAACATTCACACGTAGAAAAAGGGAACGTTTTTCAGAAATAGTGGGTGACATTTTTGGAGCAATGATACCAGCAGTGGGAATATCTTTGAATGCATTTAAAATTCGGAAATTGTCCACAGTAGTAGATCGTTTATCAACGAATACTGCTGGAGGGTTCTTGATGGTAAATACCGAGATGGTTGCCATAAGAGCTATGGTAATGCAAAATCGACTTGCCCTTGACATTCTTTTGGCAAAAGAGGGAGGAGTCTGTGGAATGCTGAAAGTCCAACATTGTTGCACTTACATTCCGGATAAAAGTGAAAATATACAAAAGTATATAAAGAATATTACAAATTTGCACAAAGAACTTGTTCCACTGGAGGTTGAAAGTGCTTGGGAGAAACTTGGTAAGAGTTTTTCCTCAATACCAAAATGGTTCACTGAAATAGGTAGTTCTATTGTAGGGAAAGTTTTGATATCAGCAACAGTGGTAATTTTTATAGTGTTATTCTTAAAATGTGTTATTATATGTATTAAAAGGAGAAAAAGACAAAACAAAATGAAAAGAGAAAATAAGATAAATAAAGAAAGAGAACGAGAAATAGGTGAAGTAGAACTGGAAGAACTAAAAGAAAGCATGTATGAGAGAACAAAAAGACAAGATGAAAAGGATACAGAGGTGTAAAACTAACAAGAAGCAAATGGACAAGAAACAATGCTATCAGTAAAATTGTGTAACATGGGTTTTTTGGTGATATTAAAAATCACCAAAGGGGAGAGTTGATGGAGCAAGGTAAATAAGAAAATTTTGAACACCCTAACATTAATGCTAATAATTAACGACTATTAATTGTGTGATGACTAATCAACACTTTAATAGACATTTTTTATAAGGGTAACAGCCATTCATGTTCAAAAGATAACCTACTAACGCTTGTCAACGTGAAATAGTAATAACATAATGGTTTGCGTATTAATTAAAATAATGTTGCATGATTTGTGTTATGTAAGTAAATCATTATTGTGGCAAAAGTATGCGGATGGTGAGTAAAATATAGCTTTATATGTCGCTTTTGCTAGGTAACACCTAATAGGGGTACATAGAATGACGGGTGGGAAACGAAAAGGCTAATTTTCTTTGTTTTAATTATGATTGTGTTTGTTTTCATAATAGTTCGTTCAAGCCTGCTAGGCCGCTCCTGTAAAAATGGCTGCCGAGGCAGATGGGCTAAATGCGCAAGTGCAAAATGGCTTCCAATTGGGAGAACGCTGTGGAAATGATCATGTGATCCGAAAGCAGAGCTCAGAATGAAAAGGAGCAAGGTCACCATGACCTGTCGCCAGAATGAGTGCCAAAAAGAGACACAGCAAAGAATACATGAGAACTAGAGATGCAGCCGTGAATTAACAATGAACTGTTTTAATAAAGTTACAAAAGAAGCAACAAATGATGAACTGTCAATCGGATTGGTAATGTCCTAAAACCGTGTGAAAGGACAAAATTATAAACATTTTCGGAACTGGTTTGAACAAGGAGGGCAATGAGAAGATGCTTGCCACCCCTCCAATGGACCAATTAGCGTGAATCTCGCCCCCAAAGATTGAAACATTTCTGTTTAGTAAGCTAGCATTAGGGTATAAGAGGACCTACTCTTAAGTAGGAGGAGCGCTATTTCATACATAATTTTTGAGCACAGAACTTTGACGCTGGAGAATCGCTGCTATTTTCTATAGGCCATATTCTTTTAAAATTAATTAATCTCTTGCTTTTATATCTGACTGGGAAGGAACGAGATCGATGTGGGAAACCTGTATTGGTGGTCCGTCGAGGAGGCCTGTTTAGCGGGACAGTCAGTCAGTTTTTGGGAATGCTATGCTGTGATCTGCTGTGACGAACTTTATTTTTCCATCTAAAAGGGTATGCATAAATTCTCTGAATTTTATTCTTAAAATGCTAATAAATGTATTAAATTGATTAATAAATTGGAGACTTTTCTATGCATCTAATTAATTAGATAAACTTTATTACAATTAAAACTACGAGTCTGTGGTTCTTTAGCTCAATAATAAATGCAGATGTTTAATAGGTTAAAGTGATTGAGCTGGTCTTAATCACCATCAACTGATTCCTACTAGTTGGTCCATCGACCAATGAGCGGAATACCTTTGGCGTTTTAGAAATTGACAGGATTAAAATCTAATTATGTATGATGTTTAAACAGTTATCTTGTCAACTGTAAAAAGGTATCCCGTTCTCTTCCAGCAGTCATCTAATTTTCTCTCTTAGGTAGAAGTGGATGAGATCCAGGGAATATTTGAGTGAGTGAATGTATATGCGGTGTTATGGGCCCCACCGTCATATTGGTATGGTTGTGGAAAAGGAGTGTTTCCGACCTGGAGGCTATGTCCATAGGAGAGGAAATTATATTAGTTGCGCTGGATCACTGTGTAATATGTTATTCTGTGTTGAATATGTGTGTTGGTGCCTGAGAAGAATGTTTTTGTGAGCTCTGCACTATCCAACAATGGCCTCCATTACAAGCTTTTCAATAACCTCAAATAAGTAATTCTACAGCTGATATTACTGATTTTGTGATGCTGAATTACTTATCTATTCTGAATGAGGTCCTGGTGGCTCTCTAAGAAACTGGAAATTACCCAGAGATTATGTGATTAAAATATACTATTTCTGCTGTAATTCCCATTTTTGTCAGGATTCCCACATCTAGATTACACAAGGTTTTACAAGGTGAAATGACCAGGGGAGGGGGGGGGGGGGTTCAAGGGAACCAGAACATCTCCAGTACTTCTCTATTCACCCAAAAGTGGAGTTACAGCTGAATCAGAAGTTGCACAGCACTTGTAATGGAGGCTTGTATGCTGTAGCTAACCTGCATTTTGTTGGATGTGGGAATGGTGTTCTGTCTCATGCTTCCTTCTGAATGTGGGAATTAGCTGGCTATATGTTCTGTCAACATTGATATGTTGGACAGAGTGTCAGTGGGAATGGGAAGCCCATATAGGCACATAAATATTCCCATCCTCCTAGCCAGAGGGCTAGCGAAGCATGGTGCATGTTTACACTGAAAAAGCATAATCACAGAAGGATCAGTGATACAGATGGCAACATGCACAAGACAGACACACTTTCAAATGAGTCAACTTACAAAAAATGGGTGCAATAACAGCTAAAACAGCACTTATATTTGATGATACAAGCAACCTTTTATGACAGAAATCGTGCCTACTGCTGTGTATTTATACCAGATTAGCAAGATAATTTGAAGCGCAATCAAAGATGGCAACCCAAACATAGGAATCTGGCTAGTGACAACCTAGTCAGTAGAACAGCAAAGCACTGTGCATTTTTACACCCAAAAAGGTGCAATCACAAAACGCCCATAAATTCAGGCTATAGTATGCACAAGGAAGCAATATTCTCAAATGAATGAAATTAATCCAAACAAATGAAATTAAATTTGGAAACTTTGGTTTGAAACCTGCCGAAATTAGTCAGGGAATATTGTGACTGTTGGCTTTTTACTGGCAATCTCACCGATGGAAACAATAGTTTGAACGTGTTTCGGGATTTTAGCAGCTATTTTTAAATGAGGCCTAAATTGGAAACCTGAGCAGAACCTACACAATCTTATAAATTTGAAAGCCAAGATGGCCAATGGGTAAGGAGCTCCCTTCGGGAGCTACCAGGCCAAGAATCTCCGTTGGGCATAAATCCCTGGAAAAGCCCCCACCCCCATCGAGCCTTCGCCCCTCTGGAACGGAATGCAGCGATCTTGCGATGCTTCACAGCTGAAGGCAGCTGTGGACAGAGGCCAGAACTGCGTCCAGGGCGATACAGCTGCATGGCAAGTATCTGAGTCAAGACCGAGCTGTGGTGAAAAAGCCCGGGAGATTTTCCCTGCTGGGTGCCTGCGGACAGCCACCCTGCTGTCCCATTGCAACCCGTTCCCTCTCGGAGGAACAGCAACCCGAGCCTGAATCCTTGGCCAATGGCAGGGGTTTCCTAATGCTGCAAAATTTGCTCCCCTGCTCACCTACGACTTGCCGGAGTGGGGGATAAAGTGAATGAGGCAGCCATGATGTTCCCACCCCTGCATTGCTCAGCTACCAGCCTCCCGCGACGCTGAGCTGGCCCTGGCTCCGTATACCATTCTCAAGGTCGCAGGAGCGTTGAGACAACCGGGACAACAAGCGTGGAGGACTTCTGACCCCATTCAGAGCACCCGGATCAGCAAGGTGGAGAGTAAGTGGAAAAGTGGGAGGGGCGGAGGATCAAGAGGTGAGCCCAACGCCGCTCTCCTCCATCTTGGAGACTGATGCATCTCGACTGAAGGAGCCAACAGTGTTCCCCATGGTGACCCTGCGGCTCATGTACGGTCGGGCTAGTTTATCAAGTCTGTCTCGCCTCCCTCTGATACTATCGCCTTCCCGCCCCGCCTGTTCGCACTGCCCAAGTCTCTCTGCATTAACACCGTCAAACGGCGCACCGTAGACTGGCCAGTTCCCACTACTCCAGACTCTCTCCCACAGCACCGAACCAATGACTACCTTTCCTCCATTTACAAACTCCCCTACACTGACAATGGTGCCTTCATGCCCTGCAATGCCGAGCTACGCCCCTTCCCATAGTTGGCACCCAGCATGAGCTCAAGAACAGCCCTGGGCTCCAGCACGCCGGCTTCGTCCACCATCACCCGGCCTTCTACCTCTACAGCTAGCACCAGCTCAGGGATCCCTCCAGGCCCAAGAATACCACCCATGAGCGTAACAAGGTCTGGCTGAACATGCACCGCAAGAACTCCAGCAATGGCGAGAAGATCATGCTCTGTAAATATGTAATATATATTTGTCCAACCCTAATCACTTCAACTTTTCTTAATATGTATTCTTGAGTGAATTTGCAATGCGTATATATGTAACTCTAACCATTCTACCATTCTTTTTGAGTTTAGAGTTTATCTATTTGTATCTTTTATGTAATTCATGTACTCTGAAGTCCTTATGTAATGTAACGGGTTCTATTTTAAAGCGCTCTGACACCTTCGGGTAAAGTATGCGCTATATAAAAATGATTAAATAAATAAAAAAATCTCCTAATAGACCAAAAAGCTGAATTTTGAACAGGGGTTCACACCCCAAGTCAGTCATACGTTCATGTAGGCTTCCAAAGGGAGATGAAATTCAGTTTAACGAGCCCTATTCAGGTCATGTTTCAGACCCTAGCACGAATAACACCCTCAACCTGATATCCCTCTGGTGAGAGGTTAAGCTGAAGAGGAATTTCATTCCCTACCACTAAATAATTAAATCCTTGGACCTCCTACTTGGTTGCAGAGATAATGGATTGTTTGATCCCTCGTGAGAGAAAAAAGGAATGAAGGATGGAGTAATGCGACTCCTGGGTTATCTGGAAGAGGGAGGGTGATGTAAACATCCTCCAAGACCTATCAAAAGCAGAGGTGCAGAGGCCTGACAAGAACTGATTGGTGTTGAACGTCAACAGTGCTCAAATGCTGACAGCAGTCTTCTTCATAAGTCGGGGGCCCAGTTGTGATGCTGCCCACGCCACCTAGACCCTTAAGCCTGAGCACAGCTTATTAGGCTCAAATCGAAAACCAGGATAGAAACATGGGAACCTGGCAGCCTTCTTGGACTTGAAAAAAGATTGGGGGGAAATAGTGACGCAAACCTTAAGTCAGATTTCTGAAGCCACGCATATGTCTCCAACAATCTGGAGTAACGCAACTCAGCGCAAATCGCTGCATTGCATTATTCTGCCCCTGGTAGCTATTCAATGGGCATTGCGTGGGTGGTTCAACGCAACTCCCATAGTTTTTGAGGCATTCCCAGATTTACAAGCCCTTGTAAACCTGAGATTGCGCCTAAAAGATACACCTCCCCAGGAGAGGTGTAACAAAGAGAAATATTTTTATTTCTCCTCGTTACTTCCTCTTTCTATGTGTGCTGCATTCTGCAACACACATAGAAAAAGGAAAATGCCTCTCAGGATTGTTTTTGTGGAGGAAGGTGTCCCTTCCTGCACAAAAACAATACTGCATGCTACGCAGGCACCCTTGCGCCATGATGCAAGGGTGTCTGCATTGCTGCTAGGCAGCCCATTGTGAGCCACCACAGGGGGAACAGTCAGGAATACGCCATATGCCTTAAATACAGCACATTCCTGTCCTTTCCGAGTGATGCAGTGCAGTGCAGCAAGGTGAATTGCTGCGCTGCACTGAGCCACTATTTCATAAATATGCCCCAGGACATTACTCGGCTGACGAAGCTTTAAGCCAGATGTCATGAGATGAGGAATTGAATACACCACACTCAATACAACTCTAAAAAGTTTACAAAAAAACAGCTCTGAGTATAAAAGAGGGGAAACAGCATGATTGCTGCACTCCCCAGGAGTACCAGACTCACAGGTAGCACAATCTGTAAAACTGCCAATCTGGAGCAGTGCACAAAGAAAAGAAAATGATAATAACATAACGTTATTATCATTTTCTTTCTTTGCGAGCTCGGAGCCAGGTAGGGGCGGGGCCGGGCTCCGTGATGCCAAACAGAGTGAGGAGTGGTTTGCACTTCTCTGAATGCACATGACAGTTTGGCTTGCCATTTAGGGCCGGCCAAACCGTCATGCGCACTTGGCATGTTCTCCATTGGGCTGTGTTGCACAGCCCCATGGAGAACATGCCCAGCCTCCCCAGGTACAGCCTGAGCGTCCAAACAGGATGCTCAGACCAATCACGACGCTGCTCCTGCAGCGTCGCGGTTGGCTGAGAGAGCCCAGAAGCCTGGGTGCTTCCGGTAGATTGTGAGGAAGAGGACGGAGAAGAGACATGTGGCAACGAAGCGGCGAAGGAAAAGGTAAGCTACTTTTTTATTATCATTTTTTTTGTAATGACCCCCGCCCTACTACCCCCGTTACGAGGCGGCCACCACTGCTGATGCGGTAACCTTCATTGCTCCTAATTTTACTGGTATGCACATTTTTTTCAGATGCGTCAAGTGTCGAATATTTGAAATGGAATAAAGCTTTTAACCCTTTCAGTGCTCATGATAGAATGGTTCCGTCATGAGCACAAGTTCCAGTGTGCTCATGACGGAGCCATTCCGTCATGAGCACATGCTCAGAAAATCCCTCTGCTGCAGACAGCAGAGGGATTTCCCATTTTTTTTTTTTTGCCTGGGGAGGTGGGGAAGAGCTTCCCAACCTCCCCAGGCCTCCTTTGAATTTCGTTGCAATGACGATGGCGCGCATGGCGCGCCATCGTCATTGCAACAAAACGAAACTGAATCTTAGTTTCAGTGTTTCAGTGGTAGTGGGGCTATCTCAGCCCCCCGAGCACCGAAAAAGATGGTAGAGGTATCGTTGGAAAGGGGAGAATCTCCCCTTTCCAATTGTACCCTTCCCTAGTGGATCCCTGCTTGGGGATCACCCCAGGGGTGGGGTGGGGGTACTTGGGACTCCCACACGAGTGAGGCACCATTTTTATCGGGAGACCTGGGGGAACGCTGGGTGGTAGGAAATTTGTGTCAGCCCGGTGATGCCACAACTTTCCCACACAAAAATGTGTGGAAAAAGTGATTTTTTCAGCTAAAATTATGGATTGCAGGGGATTCTGGGTAAGAAAACGTTGGGGGATCCACACAAGCCATACCTCCCTGGAACCCCCCCGGTGTCTAGTTTTCAGAAATGTGTGGATTTGGTAGGTTTCCCTAGCTGGCCGCCGAGCACGGGGCCAAAAACCCAGGTGACCCCCCTTTCAAAACCAGGTCATTTTGGGATAGGCAATTTTGATGTCGCCTCAATACGTTTTGTGCCCATGCCTGTCGCGGGTACTTGGGCCTCCCACACGAGTGAGGCACCATTTTTATCGGGAGACCTGGGGGAACACTGGGTGGTAGGAAATTTGTGTCAGCCCAGTGATGCCACAACTTTCCCACACAAAAATGTGCGGAAAAAGTGATTTTTTTAAGCTAAAATTGAGGTTTGCAGGGGATTCTGGGTAAGAAAACGTTGGGGGATCCACGCAAGCCATACCTCCCTGGAACCCCCCGGGAGTCTAGCTTTCAGAAATGTGTGGGGTTGGTAGGTTTCCCTAGCTGGCCGCCGAGCACGGGGCCAAAAACCCAGGTGACCCCCTTTGCAAAACCAGGTCGTTTTGTGAGAGGCAATTTTAATGTCGCCTCAATACGTTTTGGGCCCTTGCCTGTCGTGGGTACTTGGGCCTCCCACACGAGTGAGGCACCATTTTTATCAGGAGACCTGGGGGAACGCTGGGTGGTAGGAAATTTGTGTCAGCCCGGTGATGCCACAACTTTCCAACACAAAAATGTGTGGAAAAAGTGATTTTTTCAGCTAAAATTGAGGTTTGCAGGGGATTCTGGGTAAGAAAACATTGGGGGATCCACGCAAGCCATACCTTCCTGGAACCACCCAGGTGTCTAGTTTTCAGAAATGTGTGGGTTTGGTAGGTTTCCCTAGCTGGCCACCGAGCACGGGGCCAAAAACCCAGGTGACCCCCCTTGCAAAACCAGGTCGTTTTGTGATAGGCAATTTTGATGTTGCCTCAATATGTTTTGGACCCTTGCCTGTCGTGGGTACTTGGGCCTCCCACACGAGTGAGGCACCATTTTTATCGGGAGACCTGGGGGAACGCTGGGTGGTAGGAAATTTGTGTCAGCCCGGTGATGCCACAACTTTCCCACACAAAAATGTGCGGAAAAAGTGATTTTTTTAAGCTAAAATTGAGGTTTGCAGGGGATTCTGGGTAAGAAAACGTTGGGGGATCCACGCAAGCCATACCTCCCTGGAACCCGCCACTTGTCTAGTTTTCAGAAATGTGTGGGTTTGGTAGGTTTCCCTAGGTGGTCGCCGAGCACGGGGCCAAAAACCCAGGTGACCCCCCTTGCAAAACCAAGTCGTTTTGTGATAGGCAATTTTGATGTCGCCTCAATACGTTTTGGGCCCTTGCCTGTCGCGGGTAGTTGGGCCTCCCACACGAGTGAGGCACCATTTTTATTGGGAGACCTGGGGGAACGCTGGGTGGTAGGAAATTTGTGTCAGCCCGGTGATGCCACAACTTTCCCACACAAAAATGTGCGGAAAAAGTGATTTTTTCAGCTAAAATTGAGGTTTGCAGGGGATTCTGGGTAAGAAAACGTTGGGGGATCCACGCAAGCCATACCTCCCTGGAACCCCCCGGGTGTCTAGTTTTCAGAAATGTGTGGGTTTGGTAGGTTTCCCTAGCTGGCCGCCGAGCACGGGGCCAAAAACCCAGGTGACCCCCCTTGCAAAACCAGGTCGTTTTGTGATAGGCAATTTTGATGTCGCCTCAATATGTTTTGGGCCCTTGCCTGTCGCGGGTACTTGGGCCTCCCACATGAGTGAGGCACCATTTTTATCAGGAGACCTGGGGGAACGCTGGGTGGTAGGAAATTTGTGTCAGCCCGGTGATGCCACAACTTTCCCACACAAAAATGTGCGGAAAAAGTGATTTTTTTAACCTAAAATTGAGGTTTGCAGGGGATTCTGGGTAAGAAAACATTGGGGGATCCACGCAAGCCATACCTCCCTGGAACCCGCCGGGTGTCTAGTTTTCAGAAATGTGTGGGTTTGGTATGTTTTCCTAGGTGGCCGCCGAGCACAGGGCCAAAACCCAGGTGACCCCCTTGCAAGACCAGGTCGTTTTGTGATAGGCAATTTTGATGTCGCCTCAATACGTTTTGGGCCCTTGCCTGTCGCGGGTAGTTGGGCCTCCCACACGAGTGAGGCACCATTTTTATCAGGAGACCTGGGGGAACGCTGGGTGGTAGGAAATTTGTGTCAGCCCGGTGATGCCACAACTTTCCCACACAAAAATGTGCGGAAAAAGTGATTTTTTTCAGCTAAAATTGAGGTTTGCAGGGGATTCTGGGTAAGAAAACGTTGGGGATCCACGCAAGCCATACCTCCGTGGAACACCCCAGGTGTCTAGTTTTCAGAAATATGTGGGTTTGGTAGGTTTCCCTAGCTGGCCGCCGAGCACGGGGCCAAAAACCCAGGTGACCCCCTTTGCAAAACCAGGTCGTTTTGTGAAAGGCAATTTTGATGTTGCCTCAATATGTTTTGGGCCCTTGCCTGTTGTGGGTACTTGGGCCTCCCACACGAGTGAGGCACCATTTTTATCGGGAGACCTGGGGGAACGCTGGGTGGTAGGAAATTTGTGTCAGCCCGGTGATGCCACAACTTTCCCACACAAAAATGTGCGGAAAAAGTGATTTTTTAAGCTAAAATTGAGGTTTGCAGGGGATTCTGGGTAAGAAAACGTTGGGGGATCCACGCAAGCCATACCTCCCTGGAACCCCCCACTTGTCTAGTTTTCAGAAATGTGTGGGTTTGGTAGGTTTCCCTAGGTGGTCGCCGAGCACGGGGCCAAAAACCCAGGTGACCCCCCTTGCAAAACCAAGTCGTTTTGTGATAGGCAATTTTGATGTCGCCTCAATACGTTTTGGGCCCTTGCCTGTCGCGGGTAGTTGGGCCTCCCACACGAGTGAGGCACCATTTTTATCGGGAGACCTGGGGGAACGCTGGGTGGTAGGAAATTTGTGTCAGCCCGGTGATGCCACAACTTTCCCACACAAAAATGTGCGGAAAAAGTGATTTTTTCAGCTAAAATTGAGGTTTGCAGGGGATTCTGGGTAAGAAAACGTTGGGGGATCCACGCAAGCCATACCTCCCTGGAATCCCCCGGGTGTCTAGTTTTCAGAAATGTGTGGGTTTGGTAGGTTTCCCTAGCTGGCCGCCGAGCACGGGGCCAAAAACCCAGGTGACCCCCTTGCAAAACCAGGTCGTTTTGTGATAGGCAATTTTGATGTCGCCTCAATATGTTTTGGACCCTTGCCTGTCGCGGGTACTTGGGCCTCCCACATGAGTGAGGCACCATTTTTATCAGGAGACCTGGGGGAACGCTGGGTGGTAGGAAATTTGTGTCAGCCCGGTGATGCCACAACTTTCCCACACAAAAATGTGCGGAAAAAGTGATTTTTTTAACCTAAAATTGAGGTTTGCAGGGGATTCTGGGTAAGAAAACATTGGGGGATCCACGCAAGCCATACCTCCCTGGAACCCGCCGGGTGTCTAGTTTTCAGAAATGTGTGGGTTTGGTATGTTTTCCTAGGTGGCCGCCGAGCACAGGGCCAAAAACCCAGGTGACCCCCCTTGCAAGACCAGGTCGTTTTGTGATAGGCAATTTTGATGTCGCCTCAATACGTTTTGGGCCCTTGCCTGTCGCGGGTAGTTGGGCCTCCCACACGAGTGAGGCACCATTTTTATCAGGAGACCTGGGGGAACGCTGGGTGGTAGGAAATTTGTGTCAGCCCGGTGATGCCACAACTTTCCCACACAAAAATGTGCGGAAAAAGTGATTTTTTTCAGCTAAAATTGAGGTTTGCAGGGGATTCTGGGTAAGAAAGCGTTGGGGATCCACGCAAGCCATACCTCCGTGGAACACCCCAGGTGTCTAGTTTTCAGAAATATGTGGGTTTGGTAGGTTTCCCTAGCTGGCCGCCGAGCACGGGGCCAAAAGCCCAGGTGACCCCCTTTGCAAAACCAGGTCGTTTTGTGAAAGGCAATTTTGATGTTGCCTCAATATGTTTTGGGCCCTTGCCTGTTGTGGGTACTTGGGCCTCCCACACGAGTGAGGCACCATTTTTATCAGGAGACCTGGGGGAACGCTGGGTGGTAGGAAATTTGTGTCAGCCCGGTGATGCCACAACTTTCCCACACAAAAATGTGCGGAAAAAGTGATTTTTTAAGCTAAAATTGAGGTTTGCAGGGGATTCTGGGTAAGAAAACGTTGGGGGATCCACGCAAGCCATACCTCCCTGGAACCCGCCACTTGTCTAGTTTTCAGAAATGTTTGGGTTTGGTAGGTTTCCCTAGGTGGTCGCCGAGCACGGGGCCAAAAACCCAGGTGACCCCCCTTGCAAAACCAAGTCGTTTTGTGATAGGCAATTTTGATGTCGCCTCAATACGTTTTGGGCCCTTGCCTGTCGCGGGTAGTTGGGCCTCCCACACGAGTGAGGCACCATTTTTATCGGGAGACCTGGGGAACGCTGGGTGGTAGGAAATTTGTGTCAGCCCGGTGATGCCACAACTTTCCCACACAAAAATGTGCGGAAAAAGTGATTTTTTTCAGCTAAAATTGAGGTTTGCAGGGGATTCTGGGTAAGAAAACGTTGGGGGATCCACGCAAGCCATACCTCCCTGGAATCCCCGGGTGTCTAGTTTTCAGAAATGTGTGGGTTTGGTAGGTTTCCCTAGCTGGCCGCCGAGCACGGGGCCAAAAACCCAGGTGACCCCCCCTTGCAAAACCAGGTCGTTTTGTGATAGGCAATTTTGATGTCGCCTCAATATGTTTTGGACCCTTGCCTGTCGCGGGTTCTTGGGCCTCCCACATGAGTGAGGCACCATTTTTATCAGGAGACCTGGGGGAACTCTGGGTGGTAGGAAATTTGTGTCAGCCCGGTGATGCCACAACTTTCCCACACAAAAATGTGCGGAAAAAGTGATTTTTTTAACCTAAAATTGAGGTTTGCAGGGGATTCTGGGTAAGAAAACATTGGGGGATCCACGCAAGCCATACCTCCCTGGAACCCGCCGGGTGTCTAGTTTTCAGAAATGTGTGGGTTTGGTATGTTTTCCTAGGTGGCCGCCGAGCACAGGGCCAAAAACCCAGATGACCCCCCTTGCAAGACCAGGTCGTTTTGTGATAGGCAATTTTGATGTCGCCTCAATACGTTTTGGGCCCCTGCCTGTCGCGGGTAGTTGGGCCTCCCACACGAGTGAGGCACCATTTTTATCAGGAGACCTGGGGGAACGCTGGGTGGTAGGAAATTTGTGTCAGCCCGGTGATGCCACAACTTTCCCACACAAAAATGTGCGGAAAAAGTGATTTTTTTCAGCTAAAATTGAGGTTTGCAGGGGATTCTGGGTAAGAAAACGTTGGGGATCCACGCAAGCCATACCTCCGTGGAACACCCCAGGTGTCTAGTTTTCAGAAATATGTGGGTTTGGTAGGTTTCCTAGCTGGCCGCCGAGCACGGGGCCAAAAACCCAGGTGACCCCCTTTGCAAAACCAGGTCGTTTTGTGAAAGGCAATTTTGATGTTGCCTCAATATGTTTTGGGCCCTTGCCTGTTGTGGGTACTTGGGCCTCCCACACGAGTGAGGCACCATTTTTATCGGGAGACCTGGGGGAACGCTGGGTGGTAGGAAATTTGTGTCAGCCCGGTGATGCCACAACTTTCCCACACATTTGTGGAAAAAGTGATTTTTTCAGCTAAATTTGAGGTTTGCAGGGGATTCTGGGTAAGAAAACGTTGGGGGGTCCACGCAATCCAAAACCTCCCTGGCATCCCCCGGGTGTCTAGTTTTCGAAAATGTATAGGTTTGCTAGGTTTCCCTAGGTGCTGGCAGAGCTAGGGTTCAAAAACTACAGCTAGGCACTTTGCAAAAAAAGGGTCATTTTTCACTGTGAAAATGTGGTGTGTCCATGTTGCGTTTTGGGCCGTTTCCTGTCGCGGGCACTAGCCCTACCCACACAAGTGAGGTACCATTTTTCTCGTAAGACTTTGGGGAACATGGGGTGGGTGGAATTTTGTGGATCCACGCAGATTCCAGAAATTTCCACCACAGAAATGTGAGGAAAATGTGTTTTTTTTGACAATTGTTTAGGTTTGCGAGGGATTCTGGGTAACAGAACCTGGTGAGAGCCAGTCAAGTCACCCCATCCTGGATTTCCCTGGGTGTCTAGTTTTCAAAAATGTATAGGTTTGCTAGGTTTCCCTAGGTGCCAGAAGAGCTAGGGTTCAAAAACTACAGCTAGGCACTTTGTAAAAAAAGGGTCATTTTTCACTGTGAAAATGTGGTGCGTCCACCTTGCGTTTTGGGCCGTTTCCTGTCGCTGGCACTAGGCCTACCCACACAAGTGAGGTACCATTTTTCTTGGAAGACTTTGGGGAAGGCGGGGTGGTGGAATTTTATGGATCCACGCAGATTCCAGAACTTTCCGCCACAGAAATGTGAGGAAAATATGTTTTTTGGGACAATTTTTTAGGTTTGCAAGGGATTCTGGGTAACAGAACCTGGTAAGAGCCAGTCAAGTCACCCCATCCTGGATTCCCCTGGGTGTCTAGTTTTCAAAAATGTATAGGTTTGCTAGGTTTCCCTAGGTGCCGGCAGAGCTAGGGTTCAAAAACTACAGCTAGGCACTTTGTAAAAAAAGGGTCATTTTTCACTGTGAAAATGTGGTGCGTCCACCTTGCGTTTTGGGCCGTTTCCTGTCGCTGGCACTAGGCCTACCCACACAAGTGAGGTACCATTTTTCTCGGAAGACTTTGGGGAAGGCGGGGTGGTGGAATTTTATGGATCCACGCAGATTCCAGAACTTTCCACCACAGAAATGTGAGGAAAATGTGTTTTTTGGGACAATTTCTTAGGTTTGCAAGGGATTCTGGGTAACAGAACCTGGTGAGAGCGCCAGTCAAGTCACCCCATCCTGGATTCCCCTGGGTGTCTAGTTTTAAAAAATGTATAGGTTTGCTAGGTTTCCCAAGGTGCCGTCAGAGCTAGGGTTCAAAAACTACAGTTAGGCACTTTGCAAAAAAAGGGTCATTTTTCACTGTGAAAATGTGGTGTGTCCACCTTGCGTTTTGGGCCATTTCCTGTCACGGGCACTAGGCCTACCCACACAAGTGAGGTACCATTTTTCTTGGAAGACTTTGGGGAACGCGGGGTGGGTGGAATTTTGTGGATGCACGCAGATTCCAGAACTTTCCACCACAGAAATGTGAGGAAAATTTGTTTTTTTTTGTCAAGTTTTTTAGGTTTGCAAGGGATTCTGGGTAACAGAACCTGGTGAAAGCCAGTCAAGTCACCCCATCCTGGATTCCCCTGGGTGTCTAGTTTTCAAAAATGTATAGGTTTGCTAGGTTTCCCTAGGTGCCGGCAGAGCTAGGGTTCAAAAACTACAGCTAGGCACTTTGCAAAAAAAGGGTCATTTTTCACTGTGAAAATGTGGTGTGTCCACCTTGCGTTTTGGGCCGTTTCCTGTCGCGGGCACTAGGCCTACCCACACAAGTGAGGTACCATTTTTCTCGGAAGACTTTGGGAAACGCGGGGTGGGTGGAATTTTATGGATCCACGCATATTCCAGAACTTTCCACCACAGAAATGTGAGGAAAATGTGTTTTTTTTGTCAAGTTTTTTAGGTTTGCAAGGGATTCTGGGTAACAAAACCTTGTGAGAGCCAGTCAAGTCACCCCATCCTGGATTTCCCTGGGTGTCTAGTCTTCAAAAATTTATAGGTTTTCTAGGTTTCCCTAGGTGCCGGCAGAGCTAGGGTTAAAAAACTACAGCTAGGCACTTTGCAGAAAAAGGGTCATTTTTCATTGTGAAAATGTGGTGTTTCCACGTTGCGTTTTGAGCCGTTTCCTGTCGTGGGCACAAGGCCTACCCACACAAGTGAGGTACCATTTTTATCGGGAGCCTTAGGGTAACACAGAATTGTAGAGCAACTGTTATTACCTATTGACTTTCGATGCATTTCTGCCTTCCAAATGAAAGACAATGTGTAAAAAAGAAGTCATTTTGAAAAATGACCTATAATTCTCATGCTAGTATGGGTACTCCCAATTTCAGAAATGTGCAAATATCTACTGTTTCTAAACTCTATATTTTGTTCCCATTTCAGAAATACATAGGTGTCTTTCATACCGATTTTTCCATGTATACATTTTCCCAAATGAATTGCTATATACCCGGTACATAATAAAAAACCATTGCAAGACGCTGCTCAGTTATTGGCTCTGGGTTCGTCGGGTTCTTGGTGAACCTACAAGTCCTATATATCCCCACAACCAGAACGGTCTAGCGGATGTAATGGTATATTGCTTTCAAACAACTGTCATAATTAGAAGAAGTTACAGGTGAAAACGTTGACACAAATGGCTGTTTTTTTCAACTAATTTTCAATTTTTCCTATATTTAACTGTTAGTTTCTATGAACAAACCTTGAAGGATCTACACAAATGACCCCTTGCTGAATTCAGAATTTTGTCTACTTTACTAAAATGTATAGCTTTCCAGGATCCATTATTGCTTTCATACCCATTTCTACCATTAACTGGAAAGAGGTTGAAAGCACAAAAAATAGCATAAATAGGCTATGTCCCAGAAAAATGCCAAAACTGTGTAAAAAATGTTGGTTTTCTGACAAAAGTCTGCTTGTCCCTGAAATCTAGGAAGATGGTGATTTCAGCACCACAACCCTTTTTTTGATACCATTTGCAGGGAATAAACCAGACACTTTCATCTGTAGCCCTTTTTTCCCATTTTTCAAAAAAAAAAAAAAATGTTGCTGTATTTTGGCTAATTTTTGGGTCCCCTCCTGGGCAATCCACAAACCCTGGGTACCTTTAGAATCCCCATGATGTTGGAAAAAAAGGACGCAAATTTGGCGTGGAGACCTTATGTGGTCAAAAAGTTACAGGGGCCTAAGCGCGAACTACCCCAAATAGCCAAAAAAAGGCTTAGCACAGGGGGGGAAAAGGCCTAGCAGCGAAGGGGTTAAGGAAACAATTCTTCATGCTCGTGAAAAATTCACAACGAGTAGCATAACGTTTCATTCATAAGTTTATACTTGCTCTTGCATCACGTATCTTGGTTGTTTAACAGTTTGTTGCTTTGCTTATGAATGAAATGGATCACAACCAACAGATGTTTTGCTCCCTAACAGCTGGTGAGCCTAGGGCTCATTCAAGGCTGTTATCATTAATGGACAAAAAAAGGTGTAAACAGTCATTAGTATGCAATAAAATTGATATTGAAATTATCACTGTCCCTTAAGTCGTACCAATGTGTCCTTTCTTAGTACTGCCCTCCATGCATGAGTGACAGCAAACTGTTTACATGCATGTTTCTCTACTAATTATTGTGCTTGTAAATATATGAGGTAGTGCTTAAGCAGTCATTAGGTTGTTGGTGTCAGAATTAAGGCTGTGATGCCACTGCAAATGGGCAGATACAGGGGTTGGAGAGCTTCAAATAAAGTGTAATTAATTACCTTCTGTCAGAATCAGTCTAATATTTCTAAGTAAAAGATGAACATTGGTAGTCACAGTCCCATTCCAAAAGAGAAGAGTTAATGTGAGAAGAGGTAAAGGGAGAGGATGTGGCCTTATGGCTAGAGCGGTTGACCTCAAAGCTGGGGAACCGGGTTCGAGTCTCAGCAGGGGCGCTCAACATGCTGTGAGTCTAGGCAAATCACTTAATCTCCCTGTGTCCAACAAAAATGAAAGTGCCCATCTGTAACGCAACTGGTGCTCATGTAAAGCGCTCTGATATCTTCAGGTCAAGTTTGCACTATATAAAACTCCAGAAAAAATAAATAAATGTGTTAATGAAAGGGAAGTATCAGGCTAGAGTTCAAAGCTCTCCGTCCTGTTTCTGGTGCAGAAGCCAAATAGTGAGCGAGTTGCCGCTTAGGTAACGTAAAATATGGCGGGCTGGTCGCTGTCAGTGACGGGTTCTTGTTGCGGTCTGGATAGGATCTTTCTCAAGGGCCTCATTCACAATGAGGCTGCGACGCTCCGATGGCGCAGGGGCCTGCTTAATATTTACCAAGCAGCACTAAGCCACATTGCATACACATGGTGTAAGAAAAACTCAATTTCATATAAATATATGAATTTTCCTGAGAAAACATTTAACCAAGTTTGGTAATTAAATATGATACTTTTTCACACTGAAGCCTCCAAATTCCTAGCCAAGGACGGTATTGCCCACGAAGATACCTTTTTTGGCTGCTGCTATGCTTATGCTTAATTTCGGGCATGTGTCTTGACAAACTGAAAAACGTTTGACCATTTCATATGCAAGATGGAGGAAGAGGCCAATGTCATCCAAATTGGGGACAATGTCATGATGTAGAATGTTAACCATAACTGTCACTGAATCTCAATGGGCTTTATATTTTCAGTTTTTCCATTAATAGCATAGGCCAATTTTATGTTGAAATCATTTTGGCTCAGTTATTCGATGTATTGTCATAGAAGTGTCCACGTGCCTTGCCAAATGATAAGACTGTCGTTAATGTATCTTGACCACATAACTAACAAGGGTACGTAGTCCTGGAAACTATCATACCATAGCCAGCATATGTGGGGTGAATTTGGTTCCCATAAAACTCCTCTGTTTTTGTATGTACAGGTCTTTGTTGAAAGAGAGAATTTTATTGTTTAGCCAGAATGTCATAATCTCCAAGACCATGTGATTGGTTTCCCTGTAGTGAGCTGATCTTGTGGCTAAGGACGTTTTTACTGCTTCAGTTTTGTCAATTCCTGGAAGTATATAAGCTCTCCGCTTCAACATTTGCTAAAATATAGTTGGTTTGCCATTCAATAGCCTGAATTTTAGCAATGTGTGCTTGGTATCCCCGATGTATTTAGGTTAGTCCTTCATGAGCTACTGAAGCTGAACATCTATGGGGCATATTCACAAGGAGCTATCGCCGAATTAACGGCACTTTATCGCAGCCAAAGTCGTGATAAATTTACCCCCCCATTCACAAGCCGGTGTTAACAGCCCACAGCACCAGTTTACCCGCGATAGCAGCCGCAAAAAACATCGCAACAGAGGACCCTCGCAAATATCGCTAATGAGATGCAGAGTAGGCATTCCCGTGACTAAAGCAGAGACAACAGCACACCTCAACATTCACAACGACCAGCCACATCCGCGATAAAAACACAAAACAGGCGATAAGGCGCGTTAGCACCAGGAAATCTACACCTGCTCCAACCTGGTGTAAACTCGGACGGCAGCCAGCACCACAAAAGGGAGCACAGCCCAGGGCCACATCCGAAGGGCAAAAGATGACATGGAGACACCCATCATGCGGCCCGGACACCCAAGAGGGCCACAACACCCACCGCCACCACCCCAGGACCACCCCTCCCTGGCACCCCCCCGACCAAAGACATGCCACATCAGCCACACCTAAACATGTACAGAATATTCCGCATGATGCCGCACAATCACAACTGGTGACATGGATGTGTCGTCACAGAAATGACCAGCACACATTCACTTTCGAAGCAACAAATGAAACTTTATTAAAATGAACAACGAAATGAAATGAAGACACATGGCCGCTCCCCTCCGGACAATACGTAGGTCACAACCTGTAAGACAAAAAACATGATGAGAAGGTGTGTTCTGCGCACATCAGAGGACAGAGAGAGAGCGAAGGAGAGAGAGAGGAAGAGATGGAGAGAGAGAGAAGAGGAGAGAGAGAGGAAGAGAGGGAGGGAGAGAGAGAGGAAGAGAGGGAGAGAGAGGAAGAGAGGGAGAGAGAGAGAGAGAGAGAGAAGAGGAGAGAGAGAGGAAGAGAGGGAGGGAGAGAGAGAGGAACAGAGGGAGAGGGAGAGAGAGAGAGAAGAGGAGAGAGAGAGGAAGAGAGGGAGGGAGAGAGAGAGGAAGAGAGGGAGGGAGAGAGAGAGGAAGAGGGAGAGAGAGAGGAAGAGAGGGAGAGAGAGGAAGAGAGGGAGAGAGAGAGTGCCGCCCCTGCGCACCCAGGCCACACTGCTCACCTGCTGCCACCGGTGTGTCTCCAACAACGTGCCGGTATGTAGGGCAGTACACCAGGTCACACATCTGATTCAGAGCCGTCAGCTGAAACAGAGCCCAGATACATGACTGGCACAGTACACACACTTGCACAGTACACACACTTGCACAAGACAACATCGCCTGCCCGCCCATGCACACCCAGGCAGAGGCACCCCAACCTCTCCCGCCGTCCATCGGAGCATGCCCGCCCATGCACACCCAGGCCTCAATGCTCACCTTCCGCCACCGGCGCATAGACAGGAGGTCCCAACACGTGCTTCTGCAAGCCACAAGCCCGGGGCCCGCGGACATGGCACCCTCCACATCATGCAGCCCCGCTCTGCAGGCCACCAGGTCACACGTTCGGTGCTGGGTCTTGATTACTCCATGGCAGAGGACATACCAGTGCACCCGGCACCATCGCAGGCTGCACACCCGCTCAGCCCAATGGGTGCCACCAACTCTGGCATCCCGGAAGCGAGGCCACGTGGCGGTAGGCCCGCGCTGCCCGCTGGCTCTGGCCTACACTGCGGTCCAGCAGGGCACGCAAAACCTGAGCTGTCCGGACCGCCGGGACAGGGCATCATCGCAGGCTGCACACCCGCTCAGCAGCTCAAGGTGCCACTGACTCAGTGCACCCAAAGTCACCGTCCCGTGGCGGGGTGCCTGTGCCGTCCGCAAGGCCTCTGGTGCCACTAACCCTGTGCAACCCCAGTCTGCGCCACGTGGTGGTAGGCCCGTGCCGTACTCAGAGGCCTCGGATGCCACTAACCCTGTGCAACCCCAGTCTGCGCCACGTGGTGGTAGGCCCGTGCCGTACTCAAGGCCTCGGATGCCACTAACCCTGTGCGCAGCAACTCATGGGCCCCATATGAGTGCGAACCGTGGAGCGTCCGTCATCCAGTCACCACCGGAAGAGGGGAATGTGACGTCGTCGGACCCTTATGTTGGTGAAGTCACATGGCCTGTGATGCCTGTGCCGGATGGGTGTGGTGTGTGTGAAAACCTGCCCTCAGGGAGTGGCTGTGACATGCTGACGACTAGACCAGTGACCTGCACACCACCAGCGAGTACGGCTGGGATGGGTAGCAATGAGGGCCCCCCCTCGTGCGTAAGCGGAGTGGACTGGCCTGCCGTACGCCCGACCAGCGCAGTGCTTGCAACAATGACTCGTGGGCTCTGGGCGTGGTCCAGTCCATGTCCGGACAAGGAAGTGACTGATGCGTGTGTCCCTGCTGCAGTGTTCACGGAACCCGCTACACAAGATGCAATGTTGCACCCCCTTACTGGCATCCCACAGGATGAACATCATTGACGCAAGGGAAGGCACTGTCCCCACTTCATCCACACATCCACACAGGAATGACGTAAGACATTACACAGCAGTGCGTCACTGGATGTTTATTTGCACATCCAGTGCAGTCATGCAGCTGGAGCGGTACAGGGCAATGCCGAGCACACCACACAATATGGGCCCGTGGAGGGCCAGCCAGTGTCCATCCCGGGATGACCTGTACTGCAGAAGAGGAAGGGTACAGTCCACAGTCTGTCCGCTGTGTCATTGGTCGTCAATGCTCATGTGGCAGTCCATGTCGCTGTCCAAGGTGAGTGCCTCGGAGTGTATCGGGGGACAGTGGTAGGTCTTGAGGCCATGTGCGGCACCAAGCTGGAACAGGCAAGATTGCGGAAATGGATGCTAGTGCCTGGTCCTCCTGACCACAGTCCCATCCACGTCCTCGTCCCCGGGTGTGTGCCCTGCCCCACCTGTGGGTGTTGCCGTGCCGGCTGCGGCACTGTATGCCACTGACTCATCAGGGGCCGGAGTGGATACGCCTGCCACACTGGGAGGCACTGACACACCAGGGGGCGGAGATGTGGATGGTGTGGGGGCAGCAGCATTCATCATCGCCACGCCTTGTGGCAGCAATGCCATGACGAGGACATGCAGGGCACGGTAGATCCCAGCTACATTTCGCTGATGTACAGCGGCGGCTGCCATCCTTTCCCTCCATCCACACCATGTCCTCCATGAGCCTCCGCATGTGTGCCAGCTCAAGGCTGGCATCGCTGGGGCCACTGTGAGCGGACAGGTATTCTTCCCTCCACGTCATGACTTCAGAGATGTCAGTCAGGGGTCGCTGGAGACCATGGGGCGGACATAGACACCCAAGGATGGCGTCCAGTTTGTTAGCCATGAGCTCGAGCCCCACCCGCACCTGCTCGGCTGTCTCCCTCTGGCCCTCCAGCACACGGCGTTGGAAGGCCATGTGTTGTTCCTGGGGGTCTTGGGAGGGTGCGGGGGCTGTGGGTGCCTCCTGCTGGGTGGTTTGGGTGGTGGGTGGGGTCTCATGGATGTAGCTGGGCTGCCCTGATCCTGGAGGTGAGTTGCGGAGGTGGTCAATGAGGTCTTGGATGGTTTGGATGTCGAGGCTGGTGTTGTCCTCCTCCTCGTCATCAGTGAAGAGTGGCTGTGACTGCTCTGCAGGAGGTGTTGAAGATGCCCCTGCGATGTGAAGGGGAGATGGTGTATTACAATGTGTCCACATGTATGTAGCCGCATGGTACAGGTTGACATTCAGACAGCATGGCATTGTACATTGTGACAGTGTGTGGGTCTGGGCGAGGACCCAGAGTGATTGTGGGTGTGCACTGTGCCCTGCTTGCTTGTGCATGTGTGCCATTGTGGCCATCTCCCCCCGTCCCCCCAGTACCTGGTGGTCACTCACCCTGTTGCGGTTGTGTTGTGTCCTGTCGAGCAGTGTCCGGTCCCCCAACTCCGGCCACAGTCACCACACTGATGACTGTCAACACCAGCTCCTCCATGTCATCCAGCTCCAGCTATGGCGCTGGGCCCCCACCTCCGGTCTGCGTTGCTGCCTTCAGGTTGGCGGAGAGTTTATCCTTGGTCTTCCGCTTGATGTCATTCAATCGCCTCTTGACCTCGTCCATTGTCCGCTTGTGCTCTCTGACGGCATTCACCTTGTCGATGATGTCCCGCCATATTCCATTTTTGGGGCTCAATGACACGTTGGAGGTGATGAAGAGTTGTTGATGATGTTCCATCACCTCCGTGACTATGATCCTGTTTGCCTGCGGACAGAACTTGGTCTTCCTGGTCTTCTTGTCCTTGCCCTTCCCTGTCCCCGAGGTCCCAGGCTGGTGTCCGGGGTGCTTGTGGGATTGTGCTGGTCCTCTGCGCCTGCTCCGGCAGCCTCCATGGTGCTTGTGTGTTGGTCAGTTTGTGTGTGGGGTTTTTTTTCTGCTTTTATGGAGGTTTCTGACGCCTGTCAGGTGTGTGTTGCAGGCCTGGCGCTGCTTGTCGCTGGTTTCCTCATCGCGCTTTGGCCCATCGCGTGTTTTTTGGTGTTGTGGTTTGTGTTTTTATCTCCATCATGGTGATTGTATTGCGGACTTTGTCCGTGGTTTCGGCAGACTATCACATGGTACCGCCTTGTTGTGAATTCCACGTTGACACAGGGTTATTTTCCCACGATGGGCTGCGATAATAAAAGTTGCGTTACGCTACTCTTGCGGTAGTTATCACACGTTCTTGTGAATATACCCCTATGTGTGCTCCTATATGTGAGCAGAGGGAGTCAATTCCTGAGATAACTGGTCTTAAGAGTGGTGGAAACCCTCCCTTGTGTAACTTAGGCAATAAAGGGAAGTATGCAATGGAGTACTAAAATCCATTTGCTTGATGCGCTGGACACGATTCTGCTCCTATTGCAATATAGTTTCACATTTAGATGACTTATCAGTAGTGTGTCAAAAAACGATGGCTTCAAAAATATTAAAAAATTCTGTTGTGAAAAAAAAAACAACAATTGAGGTTGGGTGAACTTAAACATTTTTAAAGTGTAAAGTTTCTTCACAGTTTTACAAATGTCCTATCTAAAATAGCTTGAATACCCCCTCTGATACCGCTGGAGAGAGTACACTTTAGAAGTATGCATTGATAACATATACGACATGCCCATTTCCATATCATGTGCCAAGACAGTATGGTCTACAAAGGAAATATCTCACTTATAAAACTTACATTTTGTAAATATGATATGCAGAGTCTTTTTGCCTTATCAGAGACAATATTTTCCAGCATGTTGAGTATGTTCAGAGTATGTAGCAGAATACGTCAGGGCATTGTCCAAGTAGATCACCATATAAACGTCAATAATATCACAGAAATAACATGGCCAAGAAGAAAAATGGTCTCAGTGATTTTAGAACGGTTGTCTGACATAATATTGACAACAAAAGTATTTTGTAAAAAAAATATTGCGAAACAAATATTGACGATACAATTATTGAGTCTACATATTATGTAAAGTACAAGAATATTGACTACGTGTCTCTCGTATAGGCCGATCTCCCTCTTGAACACGGAGAGCAAGATTCTAGCTAAGGTACTGTCTATCAAATTGGCCGGGGTAATTGCCTCTTTGGTGCATGAGGCCCAGACGGGATTCATACCCAAACGTGCTACCCGCCTCAACCTCCGTAGGCTGCAGGTATGACTAGACAGGATGAAAGGGAGCATGAAGGCCGGATCGATTCTCTACCTGGACACTGAAAAGGTATTTGATTCAATCAATTGGAAGTTTCTCCAAGGGACCCTGAGGAGATTTGGGCCCACATTTTGCAAGTGGGTAGCCTTGCTTTACAAAAACCCCACCGCGGTGGTGAGGGTGAATGGGGTAACTTCCACTGTGTTCAAACTGGGGAGCGGGACAAGGCAGTGGTGTCCACTATCCCCATTACTGTTCGCGTTGTGCCTGGAGCCCCTGGTGAGCTGGGTGCAGTGCAGAGCCAATATTACTGGGTTCCCCGGGCTGACGGGGGAGCCTGAAAATATTTCTCTGTATGTAGACAATTTACTACAATACATTACTGATCCAAGAATGGTAATCCCAGCTGTCCTCTCAATCATCCGGGTGTTTGAAGGATATTCGCAATACTGCATTGACTGGGACAAATGGACTCAATTCCAGGTAGGGGTCTGGGAGAGTCTGGAGGGGTAACTAGGGGATTTAGAAACTCAAGAGTAGGATTCAGGTATCTGGGGATAGAGGTCTCCACGGATGAAGGGAGATTTCTAGTAGAGCATTTGGGCAGAGTGATAGACGAGTTCAGGGTAGATGCAGACCATTGGGGTAAGCTGCCCTTAATGCTTATGGACAGGGCTTCTCTGTGCAAAATGATTACCATGACCAAGCTATTGTATATCCAAAAAAATACCCCATTTGAGACACCATAAAACGTATTTTAATAAGGTCAACAGGGCACTCCGACCACTTCTATGGAATGAGGGGGCCCGAGAATAGCCCTCAGGACACTATATAGATCCTGTTATAATGGGGGTATGGCCCTACCTGACATCAGAATATACTTAATGGTGACACAACTGCAGGTCATTAATGACTCGGAGTTTAAGTCCCATACCGGCCCAGTGACCCGAGTTGAGGGGGTGCAGATGACGCCAGCCACTTACACCCATTACTTATATAGCACACTGGACTAGGGTGACTCTGAAAGCTTGGGATGATACCCACAGGGCTATCAGGTGGCATGAGATGCTTATGGTAGCCACCCTGTTGTGGAAGGGGACAGCTCTGGGGGAGGTCAACAATCTAGCAAGGTTCAAGAAGTGGGAATTGGTGTGTATAAAAACCTAGGAGACATCCTGCAGAAGGGAGAGCAGAAATCCTTTGAAGAATTGCAAAGAGAATTCCAGTTAGCCTCCTCCCAAAGATACAAACATATACAGCTACAGCACGCTCTCCAGAAGGAACAGATAATTGGGTCGACATCCCAAAGCATACGCCCATAGAGGCTTGGGTGCTACAGGAGGAGATAGACCAGAGGCATGTGTCACAACTCTATCATACACTTACGAATCACGTGTCGGATGGTCTCCTCGATCTGAAAGTCAGATGGGGAAAGAGTGTCAGGATGATGGAAGACATAGATTGGAAGTTGGCCTTGATGTACCCCAAGGAAGTGGCCATCAAGGCAAGGCTACGATTTGTGCAACTTAAAATATTGCTCAGGATATATTATAACCAAAGTAAACTCATTAAGATGGGATGTACGGATAGCCTCAATTATCTAAGATGTGCTGCTGAGGAGCGGACTTTCATACATACAATACAAGGATGCCCCAAACTTGGTAACTACTGTAGGGGAGTTTTCCGAGAGGTGAAGGTGGTGCTGGGCCTGGAGATACAGGAAACACCCCAACTTCTAATACTAGGGATCCCTAATGATGTGGACATGCCGCCCAGACCCTTGGAATTTTGCATGTTGGAGTTTATGGTGACCAATAGGGATGTGGCCGAACTGTGGGGAGGGGCACAGATCCCAAATGTCACAATAAGGAAAAAGGAAATGAATATGTGTATGGAAGTGGGAAGAGCGGTGTTTAAAGGTAGGGGATGCCATAATAAATTTGAAAAAGTGTGGTGCCAAGGAGGGAATATTATGGGATGGATGCATTGAAGGAGATTGCAGGAGCTGATGAAGAGTTGAACTGAAAGAATCCAGATGGAGTAAGAGATGGGGGAGTCACCAGGATGGAAGATGGGAGACTAGCCTGCATGAGAGACATTGGGGGCATATGGAGGGGAGAAGCTCTACTGCATATCTGTGATTTTGGGCCTGATTTAGATCTTGGCGGATGGGTACTGCGTCACGATGATGGATATCCTGTCTGCCGAAATATAAATCCCATTATATCCTATGGGATTTATATTTCAGCGGACGGAATATTTGTCACCATTGTGAGTGAGAAACCCATCTGCCAAGATCTAAATCAGGCCCTTAGTCCTTCTACACTGTATGCCCTGTTATGTTCCCTTAAAATCAATAAAAAAGAGTTTAAAAAATAGAATTTTGACTACAAAACTTCATGGACCATAATATCCTCATTAGAGACGTACTTATATTCAGTTTTAAATATTTCGCATTGTATTAACTTTAGAAAATGTATTAACTTTACTAATAATATTGCTTTAAAAACTACGTAAATATAATATAGAAAACATAAATGCATTTTATAAGTTAATAAATGAAAATGTATTCTTGAACATAAATGTAAACAAAATAAAAAATAAAAATAATTATTAAAAAAACCTCAATAATAAAATCAAAAATACCAATTATAATTACAAATACATTTTAGAAGCTATATATTTAAATTTGTAACATAAAACCTATACGGTGAAATTCTAAAAATTAAAACAATGTATTAAAACTTAATGGAGTTAAAAAAGATCATAAAAATATCATTAAAACTGTAATGACTTTTAAAATCAAAACACAAAAATTGAAATAAAAAAATGAAAAAAATAAAAATATATTTTTGGGAGACATTAAACTCACTAGTCCCACTCTAAACTGTACAACAGTAGGCAACTTTGAACTTTGGAGGGGTCAGATTTACTATTCCCACTCCAACCCGTAAGGGAAAGTGTTGGACTTTGAAGGGGCCAAATGTACTATTCCATCCACAATGTAACCAACAGTAAGGTACGTTTTGGACGTTGGAGGGGTCAGATTTAATATTCCCACTCCAATGTAAGCAACAGTAGGGCAATAGGGAAAGTGTTGGAATTCGGATGGATCAAATGTACTATTTTCACTCCAATGTAAGCAACAGCAAAGAAAGTGTTATAATTTGGAAAAGTCAGATCTATCTAATTAATTTCAATAATTATATTAAACAATAATAACTTGAATATAATATTGTCTATGTATAAATTATGTAATAATTAATTAATGTATATATTACAAATATGTTTAATGAATATAATAATTAGACAAAACAATTAATTATTTACATAATATCCTAATTAATCAATTAGCACTTAAAGCACTTAATTAATAAATTAAAAAAATCTCTACTTCAATATTTTATCATAAAATAAACTACATAATTAATTATTAACTACTTTTAGCGAAAACTGCCCTGAAAATTTCAGAGGCTTAAAAAACATATTTCTGCTAAGATGTAGCCAAAAGTGAATGATGTGGGGATCACACACCATGTCGTGTCTGAAATCCAAAAGCATTTATACGACCTCAAGTGCTAGGCTAGTATAAAGTGTGTAACTTCCACAGCGGCTCAGGAGCATAGCAGTGAATGTGTTTAACATACATCAAAGAGTGTCCAGTGTAATTGTATTTAAGTCGTGCTTTTTACGCCTGACAAGGCACGAAGTGCTTTTGGGGACAGATAGTTATGTACTATGCAGGTTTTGGACCTTGAGCCGGAGCTCGCTAGGATGAATATGGCATTTTATTCTTTGCTCCTGTCAGAGAAATAAATGACACTGGAGAGCTATCCTTGCCAAGCATATCATGTTCATTGTCTCATCACGTGAGTGAATACAATGTGTAAAACAGGCACTGAATCAATGATTCAATAGCATTAGATTAATGAAATGTGTGTTATGTGCAACCCCTGTACACCGCCTTACTGAATCTGCAAATAATGTAGACATCATTTTTGACAAAAAACTGTCATTTCAAGTCCAGAACACAAACGGCGGCTGTGTTTTTTCTCTTGACGAAAGTGCTAAAGAGAGTCATTCTACTCATCATGCCGGGGCATAGGGAAACCCTCATTCAAACTACTATTTTGGCAAGACCGGACTACTCCAATTCCATCTTTCTTGGCCTCGCGAAAAATCAGATCAGCCACCTACAATTGGTTCAAAATGCCACATCACGTTTGTGGCTGGGCACTAAAAAATTGAGTCCTTATTGCTTCATTTCATATCATTATACTAATCAGTATACTGATTTCCATTTGAAAGAGTTATCTTTTAAAACCTCTATACCCCTGCCATTGTGCGGTATGTAGTGTTGTGTGATCATGTGCAGTAGGACCCTTGTTGTCCTAGGCAGGCTCCTTACAAAGTCACGTAATCAGTTGGGAGGTATTTTGGGTGTGTCTGTGTGTGGTCAATAAAGTCTATGACGCAGTACGTTCAGTTAACGATTGCATGCCAAAGAATAAAAACCTGTATTATGGAGCTTTGTGTGTGGCATATCATTTGCGTGGTTCAGAGCTGGAGAGGATGCTATAAGGGGCAACAAGTAAGGAATCCATGCCACGAAGCATTGAGACTGCTCTCCCTGAGAGTTTGCTGAGGTCCAGCAAAATGCTTGTGTGTGCGACGTGAGCCCCAAGAAGCAGGCTACGGTTAGTGTATGTGGAGTCCAAGTGCTGCTCTAGCTTGCACAAGGCCCTTGAAGAAGGTAAAGGCCCTACGAAGGAGCACCAACAGAAAGCCTGCCAGAAGCCTGCTGGTGAGGCCGTAAAAAGAGATACTGAGCCACAGAGTAACACTGAGCCATCTTCAATACAAATGAAGTGTTGGCGGCAAAGACCACCAGGTGCAAAGAATCATTGGAGGTAGTAACAACCAGGGATGAAGAAGCGCCAAAGGCAGTGAAAGCCAGGTACAAGAAAGTGCTAGTGGCAGAGAAACCAGGCGTAAAGAAATGCTACAGGCAGCGACAATTAGATACAAGAAGTTAAAGTCTACTCACCAGCAGAAAACAGAGAAAGCGCAGTACAACCTCCAAATCTGGCAAGGCGACTTGTGCGCAAACTTAGGGGTTGCGCTTACAAAGCTGTTGTCCCCTGCAGAAACAACCAAAAAGGCTGCTGGGGGCACTCAGCACAACTCAAAAGGTCTTTAAGATATAGAAGTTCTCCAATGGCTGTGGAAAAGGGTGCCAAATACGGTGCAGCCATGTTCCTGAAGACACCACTGCCATTCAATAGCGTAAAAAAACGGAATATTGGCTCCAGATGGACTGCATGAATCGAAACTTTCGATAACTTAATAGATGCTCTAGAAGAAGTAGATGACAAAAAGATCATCAAATACTTAAAGAACCTTGCAGGTGATGGTGTGAAAGAAGTGATAAAGAAAATATCACAAGCTGATGAAATATCACACCGTAAAATCAAAGAAACATTGGAAGCCAAGTTCAATCCAATGCCAAGTTCAATCCAATGCCGAATGTCAAATATGAAAGATACATTTTTAGCCAGGCAAGACAGCAAGCTGGTGAAACGATGGATGAATTAATTGAAAGACTTGACACCCTCATCAAGCATTGCAAATTCAGTGAATTCAATGACGAAGAAGCCATGCATCTCAGAGTCATCGATGGGTGCCTCTCTGATTCATTCAAACTATGCATGCTGAGGTAGACGCTCAGTCTAGAAAAGGTACTCATGGTTGTGAGAGCTGAGGAACATGCAGATCGACAGGCTGCTGATATGGAAGCTGGAACAACCCAGAATGAATCAGCATTGATCATGAGAGTAAGCAGAAACCCAAAATGGAGGCCCAGAGGGCGATGTCTCCAAAGAAAAAGAAGTTGTGCTTCCTATGTGGATTCTCTTTTCCACACAAAGGTAAATGTCCCGCAATTGGACAGATATGCAAAGGCTGTTTGGAGAGAAAACCATTTCATAACAGTCTGCAAAGCAAAAGAGAAACTAAGTGCATCACGACGAGATGAGAAAATGAGCGCCAGAAAGTTCTAGCAGCATTCTAGCCACGCACACAAGGCCAAAAGGCAACATCAATTGGGCAAGTGGAAACTAAACAAAGTCGATCGTCATCAAAGTCGTCTTCCAAAAGTCCTTCAGTGTCATCGTCGAGCGACAGTGAAGACAATAGGTGTGCAATGTTGATGTTGACTGCAGAAAAGTTTGCACATGCAGTTTTGGCTGCTTGCAAAGAAAAACACAAGCCAAAGAGAGATCACCACTTAAAGCGATCCTACTCATTTGGCCGATGCCCCAAGGTCACGTTAAAGGTAAATGACTACCCTGCAACTTTCATCATAAACAGTGGTGCATCGATCAATATCATGCCGGCAGAAAAATACAAAGAACTTTCTCTGATACCAAGTCTAACACCATCAAAAAAAAAGCTTTACATGTGGGCTGCTTCTACGCCATTGCAAAAGTCAAGGATCATTTGTAGCAACCATGAGCCAAAATAACATGACAGTACATGCACCAAGTCATGTTCTCCAATGTACTTTGTCGAGTGCGTGTTTACTCAGTTTCAGCACTGCTGCTGACACGGAACTGATATCCATCAACTACAACCTCAATGCACATTTTGAAACAGTAAGTAAATCCCCATCGTTATTTAATGGACTAGGGAAACTCAAGACAATGAAGGTGCAACATCACATTAATGAGAACAGCCGTCCTGTTGCTCAGCGACACCATCGGATTGCTTTTCATTTACAGGAGGCCGTTGAGAAAGAACTAGAAGCATTATTAAAGCATGATATCATCAGGCGCTCTACTGGTCCAACACCATGAATTTCACCCATAGTGGTAGTGCCAAAAAAAGACAGTGGAGGTGCACGGTGCATCTGTGTTGATATGCACCAGGCCAGCAAAACATTTGAGAGAGAAAGACAACCAGGTCCACACATAACGGCCATGATTACACAGCTGAATGAAGCCAAAGTCTTCTCCCGTCTTGATTTGAACAAAGGATACCATCAACTCAAGCTGGAAGAGAACTATTGGCACATTACTGCTTTTTCAACTCATGTTGGTTTGTTCATATAAAAAAGTCTTAGTTCTGGTGTGTCGTTGGCTGCAGATATATTCTAGGATATCATTCACAGAGTAATTCAACCTGTCACACATGCTTTTAACTACAATGATGATATATTAGTGTTTGCGGCCACACTTAAGGAACATGACAAAGCTCTGGCTCAAGTATGTTGTTAGCTCACCGAGGAAGGTCTAGCGTTAGATGGAGAAAAGAGTGAGTTTCATAAAACCAAACTCAAGTACTTTGGGCATATTTTCTCTGGAGGGGGATGACTCCTGATCCTGAAACAATGCAAGCATTGTCATCCACCTGTCCCCAGCAAGATGTAAACATGTTGCAATCCTTCTTAGGCATAGCCAGCTATTGCTCCAGATACAGTTGAGATTTTGCCACAGTGAGTCCCCATTAAGGGAGCTGATGAAGAAGAATGTTCCCTTCCATTGGTCCTCTGATTGTGATCGAAGCTTCAAGAAAATCAAACACGCAATTGAAAATGCTACTGAAATGGCTTATTTTGATCCAAAGTTTCATACTGAGATTGTTGTAGATGCAAGCCTGGTGACGTTGGGTACAATCCTTGCTCAACACAATGGACATCCATATGCTCAGAGACACATTGTGGCCTATGCCAGCCGAAGCCTATCTCAGACTGAACATGCCTATACTCAGACAGAAAAAGAGAATCTGGCTGAAGTGTGTGCTTGTGAACATTTTCATGTGTTTCTGGACAGGAAGCATTTAACCCTTGCACTGACCACAAGGAGTTGGTCACTATTTTCGGAAATCTGAAAGCCAAGATGCCCAGTTGCATTGGGAGGTGGGCGTCGAGATTGCAAGAGTATGAATACAGTATTAGGGAAGGATCAAAACCCTTCAGATTACTTCTCACAAGTGCCATTACTGCATCACAGTATAACGTCTAAAGTGCATGAAGCACATATTAACTTCAAAGTAAGGTCCAACCCACATGCAGCTTTATCCATTGACCAGATCCTTTCTGCTACAAATACAGACCAAGACAAGCTTGCACTCAAGGATATAATTGCAGTGCAATCATGGACAAAACATACTTCACCTCTCACAGATGACGTTGAATATCAAGAATTCAAGAGTGTGCAGGAAAAACTTTCTGTCACTCAAGAAGGTATAATGCTAAGAGATTCTAGAATTGTCATACCTGAGAAATTGAGACAACAAGTTCTTGAACTGGGTAGTGTTTTGATGATGGGGAGGCATATAAACAAGGGCGCTGCATGGCCAAAATTGATGCCACTCATTTTATTTTTAAGCCACTGATCACTTTACCTGGTATCTGCTGCGAAACATGAGGCACTTTATAGTATTTGCTGTATGAATTGCTGTATGATTTAACTGTTAAAACCATTAGAATCACTGTGAATGACTTTTGCTGCTAAGTTATCGATCTTGCCACATAGGAAAAGGGGAACAAACATCGAATATTTAACCAATTTTTAATCTTGAACATTGATTTTTTTAAATACTAGTAATATCTGCGCATTTAAGAACATCTCAGACACTTTTAAAAGCAATTGCTGTGATACTAGAACTCGGGCTGGGGACCGCCATTTTGGGGTCAGCGGTCTAGTATTTTGATGAGGGGGAGGCATATAAACGAGAGCACTGCGCAGCCGTGCCGCCAACGCCCCGATGGCATACCAAAGGCAAGTCAGCACCTGGATGACACCAGACACAAAAACCCCTGATGGTTTCAATACAGAAGCTAAGGTAAAGAGATTGAAGGCCCATTTTTTTTGTTGTAACTGTAAATAGGAAGGCTGGCCAATTAAAGAGCCTCCCATTATTTTATCTAGTTTAATTCACTATTCAGTGGAACTTTCCTTAAAATGCCTATATTTTCATGCAAGATCACTATCTAAACATTTTATTGAGATTTGGGACCATATTATGGATTTCACCCCTGATGTAGTCTTCATCACTGAAACATGGCTCATTGAGCATTAACTACCTGATATTGCAATCTTATTGCTCTTAGGATGTAAGATATAAGATACTGAAATGCAATAGAATAGGATGCCAGGAAGGAGGCATGGCCATTATTTTCAAAGACACACATATATGCTCCATTGAACTTAGCTCATCCTCTGCCGCATGCAAACTGTTAGCATTCCAACTGTTTCTCAAAGAGCATAGACTGCTGGCAGGTACTATCCTCTAAAGATCCCTGGGCTATAACCCTCAGTGGGCTGCCAATCAACTTTCATGGCTCTCCTACTTATCTCAAAACATGAACATGATATAGTGATAGGAGACTTTAATTTACACTTTGAGAACCTAGAAAACCCTCTCTGTAAACAACTAGAAAGCATCAGGCAAATTTTACAGCTTGATCTAAAACGTTCTGGCCACACGCATGTAGCCAGCAGTACACTAGAACTATTTATCTCGAATATTGATGCTATTAATAATATTGATATTTTGCCTTTAGTCTGGTCAGATTACTCCAGCACTATCTTTTCAATCTCGCTCCCCTCAAATCAAAAACCTACCTCCAAAATTTCCTTTACTCTGAAAAGGTCCTGGCACAACACCTAAATATGGATATCAAATTACCAAATGTTTGCTTCACCACATTCTTTGTCCTTCTGTGCACCCTGTTGTACCTGTTCCACCTGCCTGTGATGGGATATAAGTAGGTGTGAGTATCCGTCCACATATGCAATAAGCACTATCAACTAAGAGGGAAAATATTATGGTTATATAGTAAGAGATATTGTGCAGACATTTATGGCCACAAAGCCGTCAGCCCTCACAAAGGAGCCATCTATTATGTGGGAGCAAAACAGTACCCAAAATTATGGACACCCTCAAAATGTACCTCATTTGGTTCTCCCGCAGTTTAGTATGCGCATAAAGGCACCTCCTCAAACATATTAGCAGATTAAATCAGTTCAATAAGTAATGGTACCCACTCAATGATTGAGTTCTAGGTCAATGAAAAGTTTTGCATTTTATTATGAAAATTCAAGAATAAGCGGTACAGAGTCAATGCCATGAAAGCTCGCAGATGCAAAATTATACATGTAAAATCAGAAATATTTTAAGTCTCAAATGAGCAGAAAAATAAAAAAGTTATTATGGCAGCATCCCGTCTAAAACAGGAAAGTCTTAAAAAATCTCTGGCTCATCCTCCAAATCAAGGGGTTCTTATACACAATTCTTGCATAGTAAAATGGCAACATCATTGTGGTGTGAGCAAAAGTATCAATTTTTCAGCAATTCAGAACACAAGAGTTATACCCGTCATTACCTTAACACATAAGCACCATCCCAGTTCTCCCCAAAAATTATTCAACACCCTCTACGTTAATGTCATCTAGAGATGTTTGAGCAAATATGACGCTTTAAACAATAAAACTTTGAGCAAATGAATGACAAGTTTTCACGGCGGAAGGACCATGACAAATGTTACAAGCCATATGGACAGGGAAAATTGCATCAAAAGCCATGTAATCATAACAGTGGAAAGAAACTACTACACATCAGCTTGACTGTGCTCTGCGGAGAGAGAATATGCACAGGGGGCGAGAGCAGGAGTGAGTGACAGAAATGGCATCCATCTTGTCTAAAAATGGCGTTTTGCACAGAAATATGGCATAACTAATACATATTATTAAACACATTTTTACACCTCCTAGGAACTTAGTTTCATTTGTAATAATGATAATTAAGTCTAAATATAAAAAGTCATGTATAAAAAGGCATATTAATCATCATTAGCAATGCACAAAATATGAACCTGAAAAAATAATTTCACAGTTACCATGCTCAAAATGTTTCATTATCAGATGCAGTATATAGAGCCAGAATACGTATGCGTTATATGTCATACATGAGTATTTTGTTACCCATTGCCCTCATTACCAATCTTAGGGATTTAGGTGCTGGGATACCAGGGTCCAAAATCCCTGATTCCAATTGGTATCTCCACATATATATCTTGCAATTGCAAGTTAATGAGGCCAGATTGGGGAATATTATGCAGATCCAGTTGCACCAGGACTTTTTTTGTATAGATAGCTGATTCCGCCCACATTAACAGGTCATTACCCCCAGGTCCCTCCTGTCCTTGTCCCATTCATGACATATTGAGATAACCATCTTTAGACAGAAAAAAGAACAAAAGGAATGATGGAACCCTCTATCTCACCCCTCCCACTGGGAGTACTTAACCAGCACTTACCCAGTATTTGTTCTGTTATTTTTTCTGTCTGCCGATAGAATGAGACGGGGTGTGCTGGTAGCTGCTCCTGCTGGGCGGGAGTGGTGGTCTTCCAGGTTTCATCACTGGTGTGCCCGTCGATCTGCTGGGCTCTCCTTGACAGTGCTTTGGTGTGCCTCCGAGCCTGCCGGGCTTGCCGGGAGGCTCTGATGTTGGTGGCTGGCCCTTTGAGGCTGGTGAGCCGTGTCTGCAGGGCAGTTCTGGGTTGCAGGAGCACGTCTTCCTGGTGGCTGGGCCCGGGGGAAGACACATTGAGGAGGCATGTTTTGGCAGTGGGTGCTGAGTCTGGGTGTGCTCCTGCGGTGCCTGGATGTCAGTGAGGATGGAGCTGGGTCCCAGGCACGCTGGCATGGCTTGAGAGAGCATTTTCATGAGCCTCTGACACAGCCCGCCTCTCCCTTACACAGAGACGGCTGGGGCCACCGGAACCAATGTGACTGTGCCTGTCCCCCAGCGAGCTCCCACTCCCAGGCGGATGGGCTTCCTCAGCAGTCTCCCATGGCCCACAACGACCGGTCTAGAGTATGTAGAGGTCTGCTGTATGTGGTTTATGAGTCTGCTGGCCCCAGGGGTAAGTACCGCATAGCGTCTTTCTGGATCTCCCATGGGGGGGCCTCCAATTTGCCTATGTTCCAGGACTGGTGTTTTCTCCTTTCCGGTTCAGTTTGCCAGTTTTGGGCTGAGGGGCCATTCGTTCACTGCCCTGGCTGGCATTCCAGTGGGGCGGGAGTGTCGGCCCGTAGGATACAGGTCGACCTGTCTCTTGTGGGGATGGGACATGGATGGTGACATCTGTATTGTGGCACAGGCTGGGCTGGGGGCTCTTCCTGCTTTGATGACTTTTTTCCCCATTGGGGCTTTGGTTTCCCTGCTGTTGCTGTGACAGCGTGGGTACGGTTCATGGGCTGTCCCTTTTCCAGCCTCTGTTCGCTCAGTGGATTGAGCGGCGCTGTGTCCTGCGGCCTCAGTCTTCCTTGAGCGGGATTCCCGATCTGGTTCAAGGGGCTTTGGCTTCTGCCTCTGTTTTCTGTTGCCTCGCTGTACATGTTAGGGCTCTTTTTGGGTTGCGCTGAGCCATTCATGTTGGCTGTGCATTCTCTGCATGGGTGCTTCCTGGCTGAGGGGGGCTTGCGTCCCGGGGGTACATCCGGTCCTTGCCTTAGTGGGCCTTGGTGCCTTGTGGGTCACCTTTTGTATGTTTGCCATTTGGACGTTCTGGCTTCCCTTCATCTTCTTGGCATCATGGAGCTTCGGCCCTGGCTTCCCGGCCATTATCTGTAGTGTGTTGCCTTTGTGTCCTGGGTTGGGGCTGGTTAGGATTGGCTTTCTCTCTGCCCTTGAGGGGTTGGAGTGTTACTGGGGAGTGGTTGTTTGGTGTCCCTGGTTCGCTCATTTCCAGAACTGTTGGGGCACCGTGTTGGGGGCTTCCTTTCTCCCGTTTTGGGGGCGGTTGTGCCGGCCGTTTGATGAGGGTTCTTATCCTTCCGGCCTTTTGGGCTGAGCCGGGGCCATCTATGTTGGCTCCTTTGCTTCCAGGGCCAGTTGGTTGTAGCCCTGCTGCTGGTCTGAGGGTTGCCTGCTGTGCACCTTCCTGTGGGTCTCTGGTTTTCCGTTTTCTGGTCTTGGGTCATTGACCTGGGTGTTGCATGCTGTTGCTCATACTCCTGGGCTGCATTCGGCCTTCCTGTCTTGGTGCTGGGCATTTTGGTGGCTGGCAGAGGGTCCATCCTCCTGTCTCTGGTGGCTGGTATCTGCTTCCATCAGCTGGATTTTTGGGTGCCTCTGTGGACATCGGCAGTGTTGAGTTGTTCGCCGCCCCACTTGCCTGGTTTGCTTTCTGGATTTCCTGTCCTTGTGGTCGTGGCATGGTGCTTGTATTCCTGCCAGTGTTTGGCCTGGGGCTTTGGGGCTTTTGGCTGGCAGCATCTCCTGTTGCTCTGGGGTGGTCATAGGGCTTTGGGTTGACCCTTCTGTGGCTGGTGCTGGGACTCACTTGGGGTGATTCCTTTGTGTTGTCCTTTGCCCTTTCGGGCTGTTTGGTCAGCTTGTTGTTCGGTTGGGGGTTTCCTCCTCGGTTTGTGCTGGATGGCTCCCTGTCCCATTGCCCTTGTCCCAGCTGTTAAGTCTTGGGTGTGCTGTGGATGGTCACTGTTGGTGTTTTTCAGTGTGTGGCACGTCTCCATCAGCCTTTTGGTTTGTCTTTCTCCGGACGCTGCCGGTCTGCCTTGGTCGACGCCTGGGGTAGCAGATGTGGGTGTCGTCCTTGGAGGGTGTTTGAGGCGGGGTCTTCCCTGGTGATCTTGTTTGGTCTTTGTGGTCCCTTGGTCTCATGGACTTGGGGATCTGCCTTGCTCTGCCCTTAGTCCTCTTTGGTTTTTGGGCCCTGGTCCGGTTTGGGGGCCTGTGGTGTCCATCCCTTGGGGGGTGACCTTACCTAATCTCGGTATGGGCCCTGTTGTTGGCCTCTTTTCCTGGGGGGGTTTAGTGCTTCGCTGGGTTCTGGCGCTCATTGGGCCTGCTTCCTTTCTGGGGCCGTGGAGTTCGGTGGGCGGTGTCTGGTTGTTGGGACCCAGTTTCGCCTGCCTTCTTTGGGAGGGCCTCAGTCTTTGACTGTTGGTCTGTCCCAGTTCCATGGCTCCGGATCTCCTGCTCCAGGTTTGGGTGCATTGGCGATCATCCTGTGTCTGCGCCACTGCTTTAGTTGGCAGTGGAGTCATCTGCGATCTCTTGTGGCCCTGCCCATCAGGTTGGTGGGGGTTGCTCCTTGGTCGATGCTTCCTCCCTTCCTGGTTTTGTCTTTTTCTGACTTGTTTTATTTCCTCCTCATATGCATGTTTCCCGGTTTTCTGCCCTTGGTTCCTGTGTGGGCATCAGGAATGTGGCTGTGTTGTCCATTGCTTGGCTGGTCCTCTTGGTGTGTGCCTTGGCCCCGGCGGCAGGCCCTTCCCACCTTTTTTTGCGCTGGTCTGCTGTGGGACTCCCCAGTGGTGGTGGTGTTGGTGGTCCCGTTGTTTTCCCTGTTGCTCTTCATTTTCTGGTTGGAGCGTGTGGCTTTTGGGTGTTCCCTTGCTTCCCCTCTGCTCTCTTCTGGGTTTTGTTGTGGGGACTTTCGGCGTTGTTGTGAGTTTCTTCAGTTGTCTGGTTTGGAGTGCTCTCTGTCGGTTCTGCTGCAGTGTCTCTGGAACAGGTTGAGGGGCGCGGGGCTATGACGGCCTTTAGGCCCTGTGGGAGCCCTTTCAGGCTTTTCGTGCCCTGTGGGCTACTCGGTCTGTTGTGGTCCTCCTTTGTGTCTGTGGCTCTGATTTAGTTGCTTCGCATTTTCGCTCTTTCCCGTCCTGTGGTGTCGCTGCCATTTCCCTTCTAGGGATTTACCTTTAGCCTTGGAATCTCTGTTGTCTGCCTCCTTTCCAGCCTTTCGTGTTGGTTGTCATTGCTTTGTCGCCTTCGTGGTGGTTTTCTGGGCTAGCTCCCTTCCCCTCGGCGGTTTGGGGGTTGGGGGCTCGAGTGGCCAGGGTGCCCTACTTGTTGTCTTTCTGTGGTTGGATGCCTCCTTTGTGCCTGTGGTGCTTCTCCTTTCCATTTGTCTCGAGGGCTGGTGATACCTGCTGGGGTGTTGGGTCCTGGTTCTTCTAGTGCCTTGGTTTTTGTCCCTAATGGTCTGTCCCAGGCTTTGCTGGCTTTTTTATGGCCGCTCTGGGTCTTTCTTCCGTCTGTGACCTTGTTTATTTCTTTGAGTTCTCTTCCTCTGGGGGTGTGGGCCTCCTTGCTGTCCTTCGATTGATGGCTGTACCTGGTGCTTCCTTTGGCTCATTCCCTGGCTGGTGCTCCTCCTCCGGTGTGGGGGCATTCCCATTGTGGGTTGGCTGCCTCCTGGGCTGTGTGGCTTGGGATGTCCTTCTCTGTGGTTTTGTGCAGCGCCGTGGGCTTGCTGTGCTACTTTTTTGTTTTCCTTTGTCGTCTCCTACTTGTTTTGGATGGTGAGGCCGTTTTTTGGTTGGGAGTGTTGCGTGCTGTGTGCTCCTACCTATTTTTTCCTGTGGTTCTTCCATTTACTTTACTTTGGGTACTGCTTTCGGTGTGGTGTCCTGGGTGTTCTTTGGGAGTTCGAAAGGCCGGGTTTCTGGCTTTGGTATGCTCCATATGTCATGAATGGGACAAGGACAGGAGGAACCTGGGGGTAATGCCCTATTACTTACTGGTAATCTTCATTACTCCTTGTCCTATTGTCCTCGTCCCAATCATGACGCCCCTCCCTCCCGAACAGCCGGCCTTCCTTTTGGTAGCTTGGTAGTTCAGAACGAATGCTGGATAAATGTTGGCTAAGTACTCCCCGTGGGGAGGGGAAGGGGTAGAGGGACCCAGCATTCCTTTTGTTCTTTTTTCTGTCTGGGAGATGGTTATCTCTTTATGTCATGAATGGGACAAGGACAACGGGACCAAGAGTAATGAAGAGTACAGGTAAGTAAACATAGCACCTGTTAGGAGCCTGAAAATAGGAATCTAGGAACGTGTGTGGGTTGAAAGTGGACAGTGGGGGTCAGTGGCCCACGGAGAGTGCGCAGCAAGGAAAACTTAACCTGGGGAGGGCTTTTGTAGCTCTCAAGTAGCATAGGAGGGCAAGGTGGTAGTGACCAACACAGCAATTTCATCCAGCAGCAACAGCTCTGAAAACATGTCTAGGAAAGGTGTCTCTGGGTCCGGGATTATCCTGTCCAGTATTTGTGGTTCCAGTAATTCCAGGCCTGGAAACACAGGTCTTCTCAGAATTGCCTGGAGTGGTATCTGCCCAGGCAGTACTGTTCTGCCTTCTCAAAGTGAGATCCCATTTCTCTTATGATAGAGCTTGCATCACAAATTTCCTGCTCATTCATGTGAGCTCAGGCCCATTCTATTTTTATAATTGGATTTCGTGGTGAGTGGTGGGACAAGCAAAAAAAGTACACTGATATTACATTAGAAAAAGTGATAATATCGTAATACCTTCACCACGCTCTGTAACTCTGCCTAAATCTCTGGGAAGTGAATCTGCATGTTGACGTTTGTGAGCATGTTACTGGAGAATAGATGCAGAGAACGCGTCATAGTACCGAATGGAATTCCACCTACCCCGGTGCCTCTGGCTTGATATGTCCGAGAGACTACAAAATGCAGTACTGTTAGTGCCTGCACTTTTGTTGAAAGTTCTTGAATTTTCTGAGGGTAATGTTTCATAAGTAAATCTAGCCCATGAATTACAGCAAGCATAACCTCCCTTGAAAAACATTTCGTCCAATGTGATTCCTGGCCACTCCTTATGAAATATTGTAATCCTTTGCCCACATATTCCCTCCCTTTCTCTACTAGTGTAATCACTCACAGCGTGTGTAACTACAAAAGTATTATCACCAAGTATGGTGAAGTCATCGTGGGAAGAAAATGATGCATTTTGGAATTTCATTTGTATGTTGCACTTTTTACAGATGGGAGAGGCTAGTGAACTTTTTCCAAGTTTCGTCTTTGTTTTATTTAATTTTCAACTCTTTGCATGTTTATCTATCTCAATAATGACACGTTAAGTTCCTTTCGCAAAGTCGTGCTGCAATTCCCAGTGCTAGAGGTCACTAATGTCTTTACATTTTCAAAGATTTTGTTAGAGCGTTTACTACTCTAATATTTCAAACTGTGCAATACTTTTATTTCAAATATAGGGGCATATTCTCAAGGAGCTATCGCCGAGTTAACAGCACTTTATCGCAACCAAAGTTGCGATAAATACATCGCCCCATTCACAAGCTGGTGTGAACAGCCCATAACACCAGTTTACCCGCGATAGCAGCCGCAAAAAACATCGCCACAGAGGACCCCGGCAACTATCGCTAATGAGATGCAGAGTAGGTGTACCCATGCAAAAAGCAGCGAAAACACCACTCCGCAACATTCTCAATGACCAGCCAGATCGGCGAAAAGACCACGAAACATGCAATAATGCGCGTTAGCAGCAGGAAATTAACACCTGCTCTGACCTGGTGCAAAGTAGGACGGCAGCCTGCACCACAAAAGGGAACCCAGCCCACAGCCACACCTGAAGAACAACAGATGCCATGGAGCCACTCACCATGCACCCCAGAGCCCCGAGAGGGCAACACCCACCGCCACCACCCCCACCCCTCCCCAGACACCCACCGCCCCCCGGACCAACACTGAGGCAGCGCAGACAAAGACAGCGACCCTCCGAAAATGCACCAACCTCACAGACCCAACACCAGAGAATGTCATTGCCCACTATATGCCCAAAGGGACAACCCTCCTCCGCATCCTGACCACCATAGCCCACAGGCTGACGGTACCAACACAGCGGACAACCAACATCCCACCGCAGACAAAGCTGCTGGCCGTGCTGCACGTGTTGGCCTCTGGTACCCTCCAACCAACCTCCTCCTGAGACGGAGGAGTCACACAGCCTGGCCAATCCAAGTCCCCCACAACGGTCATGGATGACACCATCAGCTTGGTACCCCACTATCTATACCTCACACACACTGCGCAGGAACAGCCGGAGACCAAGCAAGGCGTGTACACCACAGCTGGCTTTCCGCACGTGTCAGGGGGCAATTGACTGCACACATGTCCTACTAGTGGCCCCTGGTGACACTGCACACAATAGGCGCAACAGAAAGCGCACGTATCCCACCAATGTGCAGGCAATAGTGGACCACCGTGGAATCCCCGCCAACGCCGCCGCCAACCACCCAGGCAGTGTGCATGATACCTGCACCTCCCGACAGTCCATCATCAACCTGCGCCACCAGGATGGCACCCACGGAAATGCACTGCTCGTTGGCCAATACCAAATGCACACACCACACACCTCAACTTCACAATCATGCAACACACAACACAGGAAATGCACACGTCACAAGCTCACATACAACATGCACACCCACCAGACACGACAGCACAACTCACTGTGGGAACCTGGGCCAGCCATGTACATGAGCCATCAACGGCATGGCACCTCGGACAGACAATAGTAGAATGTCGGAAGAGGTGGGGACCAGGCAAGGGACCGATGAATGAGAATGTACACAATGCGAAGTGTGGCGTGGATGTGCTGGCCAGACTGCAGTATGCAGACCACACACATATCCATGTCGACACACACCGCTGGTGTTTGGAGTGTAGTGGACAGTGGACGCAACCATGTCACCCCAGCCAGTGGGGAAGTCGCGGAAATGTAGCTTGTGACGTCCCCCCCGTAAGCGTGAGCGGAGTGGGCTGGCCCGGCGTACACCAGGCCAGCGTAGGGGTGTGAATGAAAGGCACGTAACCCTGGGCGTGGTCCTCTTCCGGAATGCCCAACATCTCTGCCAGGGCGGCGCCCCTCACCCCGCCACGAGGCCGACGCCATGAGCGGTGTTGCCAGCGATCCTGTGTGCCTGTTGCACCCCGGGACGCTGGTCCCCGAACCAGTCCTGCCCGCCCCTGCGCACCCAGGCCTCAATGCCCACCTTCCGACACCGGCGTGTGTCGATGAGGGCCCACCACGTGCCGGTGCAATCTCCAAGCCCGAGGCCTGAGACCTTGGCAGCCTCCTCAGACCATCACGGCCTCCGCAACACAGGCCCGCAGTACTCCTTTCACGTTGACGTACTCCACCGGCATGCACAGCGGACAAGTAGGTCACACATTTGGAACTGAGTCTTGATTACACCATGGCAGAGCACATAAATCATGGCGGAGTGTATGTCACTATACACCCTTCGATGTGGTGCCAACAGGTCTTAGTGTTACATCACAGCCGCAAGATTCTGTGGGCCCACGCGGACTACTGCTCTCGGCCTATGCTGCGCCCGAGTAGGTCACAGAATTGGAACTGAACATCGATTATTCAAAGGCAGAGTACGAATCATTGCACGCAAGGAGAGGAATAAGAGGATGACACGTTGCATTTGGGAGGAAAAAAGGATCATCATTACGGAGGTGATCGAACACTACCGACAACTGCCCTGATGTCACTAACTCTGTGCATCGCGAGCCTACGACACGTGGCTGTGGCCCACTGCTGACCGCTGCCTCCGGCTACACTGCGGTCCAGTAGGTCACAGAGTCTTGATTCGTCAATGCCGGAGTTCATATCAGTGTACCGGTATCATCGCAGACTGCATCTCCTCTCAGCCCCGGTGCCACTAAGTCTGTTCCCCGACATTCATGGACACTCTCTGGTCGTACATTGGTGGCATCTGAGTCTATGGACTAGGGGGTAGTTTTCATCCTCATGCAGCTGATACCGTATTGGTGGTGGCAACGAGGCAGTCTCTTTCCACTCCTCCATTTGCTGCTTCCAGATAGCTTCTGCACACTGCATCATGCCCTGGAGGACACCTTCCACTGTCCCCCGCAACCCTCCGCAACATTCACCTTCGACATCGACGAGGACCCGCTCAGTCTGCGTGGCCCGACCTCAGTGGACCGCAAGTCACCACCACGTGGCGGTGTGCCTGTGCCTGCTGCTGTGCATCCGGGGCCACTAACTCTGTGCAGCTCAAGTCAGGGACCCTGTCTGAATGAATATTGGATGACCTCTGTGACGGTGGTCTTGGGGTCATCAACGCCATGTGCATGTGGCCCTGTGCTGTCCGCTGCCTCCGGCCTCAACTGCGGACCACCAGGGCTCACACATCAAATCGAGTCCTGACCGGCCGGGACATCGCATCACCGCAGGAGGCACACGCCACCATCGCCAGGGCCAACTCCAACCACCATCTGCCAGAGCGCGAAACAGTGGTACTGGCAGACTAACAGAGTTGCTCAGACCTGTCGTGGATGCCATCATCTGCCTGATCCCCTGCTCAGCACTCCAGGTGCCACTGACTCAGTGCACCGCAACCCATGGACCGTTACAGATTGAGTTTTGTGCTGTGGAGAGGTTGCGCAGCAATGTCACCTCAGGCAGTGTGGGAGACCTGGGACATTGATGAGGAAGTTGATGCAGGTCTAACACACCCCACTGCATCTGCATCAGGAATATCACGAATGGACACAATCCTAGTCATTTTCATCACATGAGCACGCTCAGCTCTGGTGCCCCAACCTCAGTGCACTGCAACTCACGGACACTTCTGTTTGTATGTTGGGTGACCTCTGTACTTGCTCCGGCTCCCTCCATGTTGCTCAGCAGTTGACTCTGTTATGCAGGTGATTTCTGTTTCCATTGCACTGGTGTCCACTGTTCAAGTTGTTGCCAGCACCAAGCACTCCGTGCGGACTGGCTTATGCTCACCCCACACACATCCAGCACAGGCATCACTGTACATGTGGCCCTGCCAATAAATGGGCCGGGCGCACATGCCCGTAGCCAGTTCAACATAATATCTGCGTGTGTCTCTATGGCAGTGTGGGTCTCCTTTGTGGGGTGTAGGTGGTCCCTGAAGGGTAATTGACACCCACGTATGTGATCTAGTTCGCCTTCCATGAGTTCGGACCACACCCGCACCTGTTCGGCCACCTCCTTTTGGCGTTCTGACACCTGGCATTGGGGTGCCATCTGTTGGTTGGTGAAGTGTTTGGGCCAGCCGTGCTTGCGGGTGCTTCATGCTGTGTGGTCTGTTGCAGGGGCTGGGTTCTCCTCTAAGTAGCTTGTCTGCCCTGGTCCTGGTGGTGGGTTGCGTGGGATGTCCATGGGCTGTTGTAGGGTGTTGGTGTCGAAGGTGTGGTGGTCATCTCCGGCATCACTGATGGGTTGTCTGGTCTGACCTGCTAGAGGTGTTGTTTGTCCCTCTGCAATGTGAAGGGGAGATGCATGTTGACATTGTGTTGACATTTATGTTGGCGCATTGTTCTTGTAGACATGCAGACTGTGTGACAATGTACATTGTGACTGTTTGGACGGTGCTGGCAATTTGAGGGGGGACAGTGGACATTTGGACTACATGACTGTTGTGAGGTTGTACCCGTACATATGCATCTCACAGTTCCCTGCTCTGTCAAATGTGATTGGCCTGTTTCTGCGCATGGGCGGACCCAGTTGTGTCCCCTGTTCTGCAGTGTCGGTGTTGCACTTTGTGCCACATTGTCATGGGATGTGCTGTGATTGCTATGTGTGTGTGCTGCAGTGTGCCACAGGGATGGGGGACATGACCCTGGGTTATTGTGGGTGTGCTACACATCGTTGTGCATGTGTGCCATTGTGCCCATCTCCCCCCGTCCCCCCAGGACCTGTTCGTTACTCATCCTGTTGTTGTTGTGTCAGGTCCTCTCGAGCTGTGTCCGTACTCCCACCTCCTTGCACCGTCTCCACACTGATGACTGGCCTCCATTTCCTCCAGCTCCTCCTGTGGCGCAGGACTCCCACCTCCTGTCGCCGTTGCTGCCTTCCTGTTGGCAGCGGCTTGGGCCTGGTTTAGGTTTTCACATCATGCCAGCGCCTCTTGGCCTCCTCCATTGGCCTCCTCAGCACTCCGGCTGCATTCAAGGTAGTCTGAATGTGGGTCAGTTGCTGGTAGTGTTCTGTCACATCCGTGACGCTGGTCTTGTTTTCCTACAGACTGCACCCCGTCTTCCTCTCCCTCTTCTCCTTGGCCTTCCCCGACCCCGTTGGTCCTTGCTGGTGGTCTGTGGGGCTTGTGGGGTTCGCGTTGGCCTCTGCGCTGGGTCAGGGTGCATCCATGTTGCTATGCACATTGGATTGTTTCTGGTGTGTTGTTTTTGTTGCTTCTATGGTGCATTTTCCAGCCAGACGCGTGGGATTTGCAGGCCTGCCGCTGGTTTTCGCTGCTTTTTGTATCGCGATTGGCCTCATCGCAGCTTTTTTTGCGTTCGTGTTTCGCATTTTTGCGGCGTGGCATTGAGTTTTACGCGGTCAGTTGACGCGTTATCTGGAGACTATCGCATGGTACCGCCGTGTTGTGAATACTTGGTTAACACGGCGTAAATTTCCCGCAATAGACTGCGATGTTGACGGTTGCGTTAAGTCACTTTTGCGATGGTTATCACACGTTCTTGAGAATATGCCCCTTAGTTTCCAGTCACTAAAGATTGTTTCTCAAGGCCTTTGTGAATCAGCCTAAAGATGTTATACTTTTGTTAAGTACTTTTCATTTTTTACAGTTTTAATATGTTATGGGAATATATTTATTCATGCAATGCTATTTCACCCTAACCAGGAAATGTTTACTTGAATTCAGCTGTGTCCATTTTGTAAACCATTTGCAATGTTGAGTACAGAAACACAGTGCTTCATTAGTAATAGAATACGTGCCAGTGCCCAAAGCTGTGCTCAGAAGCCTGTAGCCGGCGCTATTAAACATCAGAGCATCGAATACAAAGGCTGTGTAACCTTGTATCCCACCCTGGCGTCTTTAATTACTGCCAGAAACTCCCTGCTCCTTTATCTCTCTCTTCCTGTTTTCTTCTTTCTCCCTTTGTGACGGTTTTGCTACCTTTCATTTCCAACCGTCTTTCTGCTTTGTGTGTGTTTTCCCTCTCTTGCTCGCAGGAAATGTCTAAGGAGGGAAAATAAGCGCCAGTTCCCAAAATGAGTGCCGATGTCCCCCACAGGCAACCACTAGCTCAAATTAAGCACTGCAGAAATGGTCTTGAAATCATTGCAACCTGAAGCTATATGACATACTGCTGATGTGTTTTTGTGACATCAGGCAGTCTTGTATTTCACAGTATGTGCCAGAAACACGAACTGTAAGACCCAAGAGAAACAAGACACAATGGGGCCTATTCACAAAATGCATTTTGTAGTAGTTTAGTAGTGCTACAATAGTACTACTAAAATACAAAACTAAAATACTACAAAATGCTTTTCACAAACTTACGATTGTAAAACTCCACCTCCACCTCTCCCCTCTTTTCTATGGGGAGATCCTCGCTCAGGTAAGTTTACTACTAAGGGCCTCATTACGATATCAGTCAGTAAGCCTCTGACCGCTTGTCGGAGGCTTACCGACCGACATGTTATGTTTACAGTCTGACTGCTGACTGCCGAATTTCAATGTCTGCGGTCGGTGTCTAAACTGGCCGGTCAATCGGACTCGGTTCCGACAGGCTCAAGGAGATCGTCGGCCAGTCGGAGACCTATCATAATCCCTTAAGGACGCTGTTTCCGCTGTCGGGATTATGATGTTGGTTTCCAACAGCCTTTCCGACAGCCTTTCCATTTCGGTCTTTCCGACATGGAAAGGCTGTCGGAAAGCGACTTTGGGGGCCCCTGAAGATCCCTTTACCTTGTGGCAGCCACCGTGAGGTGCCTGCCACACAGTGCAGAGATTTCCTCAAACTCCCATTTCTCAATGGGAGCTTGTGCTGCGGGCGGTTTCCGCCTTAGAGAAATGGGAGTTTGCGACAGCACCATGTGCAGTTGCATCATAATAAGGGGTGCGGAACCACCGACCTATGGTATTGTAATAGGGGCCTTAGTAGTAACTGTAGGACGGACCATGAAGAGTGGCTGGAAAAAGGGACATACTTAATACTAAATGGGAGGGGAATGTGGAGTAGTAAGGAGGGGATTATGGAGTGCTAGGGAGGGATTTGGGGGAGAGACATGCTTTAACCAGCAAACGAGTAAGCCCAATGCTATTCACACACTGCACTTCTAAAGTTACTACAGCCAAAACCTGACTCAAAACAGTAGTAAAATACTATAGTTCAGATCTGCTGTAAGTCCATCACCACTCACAGCCAACCACTGGAACTGCAACACCCTCCCACAGAAAATAACTGACCTAGGGACTTAAATATATATATATATATTTAATAGTTAAAAATATAAATACATATAATTTAATGTTACAAAAATCTAAAAATAAAAGATATTTATTATTTATTTATAATATATTTAAACATCCTTTTTTAGTTTGTAAATTAATGTAACACTATTTTCTATTAAAATATAATAATGTACTTTTAGTTAACTCCATACATCACTTTCAATATTTGATACATAGTAAAACATTTTTTTACTTAATGTGGGAATTTATTTTTTAATTTAAACTTCATAAAAACAATGTTTATTTCACTCAATGTATTTAAATTAATTTAAAATATAATAAAGAATTATGTTAATAGTGCTGTATAGCTTTTGTTATGCTCTCTGTTTCAAATAAATATATAAAATTAATTTACAGGGTAGCAGAGATTGCTCCCACATGGTGGGAGCAGAGGAAATAAAACCTGCTCCCGTCGGGCGGGAGCAAAGCCGACTCCCACTGCACCTAGGATGGGATCATGCAGGGGAACCGGTGCGGCCACAGGTGCCACGGGGCCATGCTGGCTCCCATTGGACACACCCAGGATTGGAAATCCCCCAAAATATATATATGTTTTTAACATGTTTCTCCGAGACTCCCCACAAGGTCCAGGGGGTCAGGATACCCCTACCCTGCCCCTTTATGCCTTTTTTCTTTTTTAATTTTCAGGACACTTGGACTGAGTCCCCGTGTTCTGAAATGGCAGCTGTAATATTTCTCTTCATGTTGCTGCCAGGCAATCAGAGCACAAGCTTCCTGGGAGTTCATGGGAGCCTTTTGCTCCTCTGGGAGCGAGGTAGATGATGGGGTAAACAGTCCCCTCAGCCAATCAAATTGCCCTATTATGTGAAGTTGTGTGATTGCTCTACTCACGCAAGCATCCTCCGAACCCAATCATCCAGTTATACAAAGTTTTGAACCTTAATTTCTCAAAACCTACTAAACAGATTTACACCAAATCAAAAAAGCATGCTTTCCGGACCAATACCTAGCTGTCTGCTAAATTTAGTGTAATTCGGTTCAGATGTTTTTGCTGTATCACTGTTCAATTTCCCTATGGAAAATTGCATGAGTAAATTACATTTTGGAACACCCCTTTTTTCTCGGCCACTGCTTGATGGATCATCCAAAAACTTTCCAGGAAGGAGCTGAGGTGGATTCATTTTTCTTTTTAGAATGTTTCATGAAGATTCGTCAAACGGCTCCAAAGTTATTACCAAACAAATAAACACCCTTCCTATATAGATATATATATCACCTACTAGCAGTCACCAGTTAGAGTAGGTAGTTATAGTTAAGACCTAGTTTCCATAAGAAAAACGTTTTTGATTTGCTAAGAACTTTGGCACCGTTTGCTGAATCTTCATGAAATTTTTAAAACTAGTTTCCCCCTCAGTTTAACTGCTGTTTGGAAAGTTTTGGAGTGATTCATCAAGCGGGGGTTGAGAAAAAGGGGGGTCCCGTGCTGTTTTTCCCCATGCAATTTCGAATAGGGATTTTGAACATGACTACAGCCCGAACCGCTGAATTGATTTTCACCAAATTCTACACAAAGCTAGATCCTGGTCCAGAAAGAGTACTCTTTGTAATCTGATGCAAATCTATTCAATAGTTTTGGAGTTGTTAAAGAAAAAAGATGTCTGCCTATCTAGGGACGCGGATCCTGGTTGATCTGTCAAACCTCATGATGACATCTGCTTGGCTGTTACCACTTCAACCGGGAAGTGGTGGCAGGCATCTTGGGACTTGGGACTCAGCCCGAGTCCCAAAACAACAAAAAAGAATAACAGAAGTGGCCAAAGTAAGAATACCCAGACCCCTATGCCTAGTGGTGAGGTCTGCAAATTTGTGGCAATTTTTTTTAAAAAGAAGCCTCCCGCGTTGTGTTTTTTTTATGCCCCATGGGTGGGCCAGGTCCTGGGAGGATTATAAAACATTTAATTAGGGGAGGGGGGTGCGCTTGGCCTCCATTCCCTGGGCTGATTTTGGCCTCGGGGACCCCATCCCCAGAGACCAGACTTATAATGTGGAAGGGGGCACATGGCGTCACTCCGGGGCTGATTTCAGACCCTGGGGCCCAGCCAAAGTTAAAGAGGGGGGCACGCAGCCCCCCTCCTCTGGCTGATTTTGGCTCCAGGGACTCCATTCCCCCCAGGCCTGGCTGTCTTAATAATGGTGTGGGGACCTGGTTACTATCTATAACTCGCACCCTCACTATACACTGCTAGTTACACTTCTAGTTACCCCAAATATAACATCACTCATGACTTCTTCTATGACATCATTGATAATATCCCTGCAACATTTGGTGTAAAATTATTGATGAGAAAACCCTGCATGGCCGGGGTGCGAGTTATAGTTACCTTAGGGCATGAGTTATAGTTACTTGAGATAACTCTAACTATACTATTCTTACAAAGGGAGAGCGAGAGACTACATGCCCAGTTGCGTTCTCCCAAAATCACTACTTTCACAAATGGGCAACTGGGCAAAATAGGAAAAGAAAGGAGACGGACAAAGTCTGAAGGGGATGCTACTTCCTAGGTTTTCCAAGGTATTCAAAGTTATTGAAATAGACACCTCACTCACTTTATCATGACATGCTTCATCATTGGCCCCTATCCACACCCTGGTCGGGTGGTACCACCAGGGCGGACTCAACCAAAAGGATGAGAGTTCCTAAATAAAGTTTTGCTGGATAAGCAGGGATCCAGATAAAGAGTAGAAAGTTAAAAATACCTCCAGGTATACCCAAAGAATTTCTTTATTTGTAGGGTACCAGGAGTATAGGTAAAAAGTATTTTAGGGTCCTTGTTAAATCCAGTTGTTCAATTAACCCTAATGTGTTAAAGCCAATATGTTTCGGCCTGCACCAAGAGCCTGACTGGGTCTGGGGCCTTCGTCAGAGCTATATAATGTATCCCTGCCTTGCTATTCATGCACCCTAAAATTCAGCAGTTAGAGGGAAATAAGAAGAAACTGACTGGGAGGAAAACCATCCATGTGAAGATAATCACGTAAAGGGTATCCAAGAACTCAATCTAAAAAATTTGGAAAAGTTTCTTGAGTAAAAATGTTTTGGAAACATAGTGAAGGTGTTAGTAAATGCAACCATAGTGACAAATTATGCTAGGGTGAAACCCAGCTTGACTGGAGTAAAACTCCCTGAATAGGGATAACAAGAATGTTTTATCTCAGAGGTGCCGTTATAAGTTTGACCAGGGTGCTTAAAAAATGTGAGGATTGCGTGAAAGAGGGAAATCAAGTTTTAAGGTTGCACAAACCACATATGGTTGAAAAAAGACCTGCAACCATAAGTTGAAGTATGTACTAAATGCAGCAGTTCTGCAAGCTAAATGGGAACGTCCTCAGGAGTCAGAGTCTTGTGACTGTCTTGAAGGATCAGAGATGTGCATAGTACTCGATTGGGTGTCAAAATGACCACCTGAGCACACGTCATTATAAAAATAGAAATAATATTCCTACAACAGTCTGGAGTGTAAGGGAAGAATGACATTTTGAAAAATATAAAATACAGAAGGCGGGGGTTTAAGATTAAGTAACTAAAAAGTGAAAAAAAATGAATTTAAAATATGAATAAAAACTTCCCGGTCTGAAAAAAAGGTTTCATGGTGTCTCTATTTACTCACCGGTCACATTTTATTTTCACAAACTTTATTGATTTTGTAATTTGTTCAGTACATGTGATATCGATGGCATCATTTTTTTCAGTCATATACTTGTTGGCTACATATATTCTATTTCGTATGACTATAGACATTTCCATGAATATATATCGCATCTACATATATTAGCTTTATTATACATTATTCCAGTGCGCCATCTTGTACCCACATTGTATTTGAACTTATGAACTTTCCCTCCTCCCCCTCTCACTTAGTGCTCAATTGTTTACTGTATCCGAGACGCGGACAGTTTTAATTAAAGTGTGATGATTTTCCGTGGATTTGCTAAAGCCTGTATCTTTGTTTCTAATAATTAGGGGGAATTGTCCGGGCACTATTGCTAGTGAAGCATACCCATAGTGTTATTGTTATGTTTCTTCCACATCGTCTAGGTAAGGTGTTACCTAAAAGTGTTGTCTTGGTGTTCGCGATATGCATTATTGGGTTAGGAGCAGAGTGAATATTGTTCAAATTATCAATGTATCTAGGGCTTTAAAGGATTCTATCATTACGCCCAATTCCATTGTTATTGGCATCTTCTGCAATCCCCTGTATTCCTCTCTGTGGAGTGTGTCACTTTCTGCCCTCCCCCATCGAATTACTTCTCCCCGCCAACTCAATACACTTGATGGAGAAGCTGATTTCCATCTCTTAGTTATTAAATGCTTTGCAATGAGTAGTGCCAAATCTACAAATTTCACTTGCACTTTTTTGTTCTTGAGTTGGTGGTGTAAGCCTAATATACAGCTTTCGGCTGTATTCCAGTGTGCTCCTCCTGTTGTTTTATTTATTGTGTCTGTCACTTGTGACCAGAAGGGTGAAAGGACCGGATATACCCATAACGTATGCATCAAGTTTGCATCTGGAGCCACACACCTTGGGCATTTTGCCGGCACTTCCTGGTACAGTTTGTGTAGTCTGTGCGGTGTCAGATATACTCTGTGCAGTATCATGTATTGAATGAATTTGAATCTGGTGTTGCGCAATACTTTCCTGGGGAAAGCGAATAAGGCTTTCCATTCTTTATCTTGAAGTACCTTTCCCAATTCCTGCCCCCACTTTTCTCTCAGTTGTGTAAGGGTCACAGCAGCATGCCTGCGTAAGCCTCTGTATAGCCATCTGATCAGATGCCTGCCATTACCCATCAAGTATAGGGAGAGGACGAGTTTGTGTGTGGGAGGCTCACAGTGCATCTTAACATATTGGGGGATATTCTCAAGAACGTGCGATAATCATCGCCAAAATAGGTTAACGCAATTTTTCATATCGCCGTCTATCGCGGGAAAATAACTCCGTGTTAACGTCGTATTCTCAACACGGCGGTAACATGCGATAGTTTCCCGATAACGCGTCAAATGTCCGCGATAAAATTACCGGGACGGCGATAAAAATCTAAACCCGAACATGAAAAAAGTGGCGATGGGCCCAACTGCAATAAAAAATTCAGCGATAAGCAGCGCCAGGCCTGCAAGTCCCACAAGTCAGGCAGGAAAACCCACTATAAAGGCGGCAACAAAAAACACAAACAAAACACAAACAACTGCGAAGCACCATGGAGGTAGCCGGAGCAAGTACAGAGGACAACCAGAACCCCACAAGCCCCACGGAGGACCAGCCTGGGACCTCGGGGTCAGGGAAGGGCAAGGAGAAGAAGAAGAGGAACCCGCGTTTCAGTACGCAGGAAAACCAGATCCTCATTACGGAGGTGATAGAACACCACCACCAACGGTTCAGAAGCGCTGGACTGATGTGAAGCGCAAAACCAAGCTGAAACTCGCAGCCAACCTGAAAGCAGCAATGCAGACTGGAGGTGGGAGTCCAGCGACACACCAGGAGCTGGATGAGATGGAGGAAATGGTGACCCGAGTCATCATTGGGGAGACGGTGGCAGGAGTTGGGGGACTGGACACTGCACAACATGACCTGAGCCAACAGCAACAGGGTGAGTAATGACCAGGGACTGGGGGGACGGGGGGAGATGGGCACAATGGCACACATGCACAATTAAGTATAGCACATCTGCGGACAAACCATGCCCAAGAGTCACAACTCCGACCAAGAGCCCAATTTACTCAAGTCTGTAATATCTCAGCACTGTATAAGCACAGAAGTGAAAGGCACACTGCCTGAAAGGGATAAGGGCCAGCCAAATCAGAGCTGAAGGGGCAACACACCCACAATGCAGCACACACACATAAGAATCAGAGCACCTCAACATTGACAACAATGTGGTACAAACTGCAACACTTTCAAAAAAGAACAGAGGACACAACTGCTGCCGCTTGTGTGTAGAAAATGGCCATTCGCATTTGGCATAGCAGGAAACTGTGAGATGATAATGTACAAGTACAACCTCACATCCCTGATGGTGTAGAAATGTCAACTGTCCCGCATCAAATAGGCATCTCCTCACAAACAGTCACAATGTACATTATCATGCAGTCTGTTAGTAAACTTGTACAATGCGTGAACATACATGTGAACAGAATGTCAATCTACATCTCCCCTTCACATTGCAGCGGGAGAATCAACACCTCCTGCAGAGCAGACCCAACAACTCAGCACTGATGATGAAGAGGACCTCCCCAACATCGACACCGACGCCCTCCAACAGCTCATGGACAGCTTCGGCACCCCACCTCCAGGAGAAGGGCAGCCCAGCTGCATCGAGGAGACCCCACCCTCTGCACAGACCACACAGCAGGAAGCACCAACCACTAGGGCTGTCTCCCAGGACCCCCACGACCAACACATGGCATTCCAACGGCGTGTGTTGGGGTGCCAGGAGAAGATGGCTGATCAGCTGCGGGTGGGGTTCGACCTCATGGCAGCCAAACTAGATGCCATATGTGGGTGTCTAAGTCCCATCAGGGTCCACTTACAGTCCCTAAAGGACACCCACTGTCCGCTCCATGCTCTCCAACAATACATGGCTGACATCGCTGGAGTCATGACTCGGAGACAAGAACAACTGTCTAGTCAGAGTGGCTCCAGCGATGTCAGCCGGGATTTGGGACACATAAGGAGAATGATGGAGAGCTTGGAGCGGATGCAGGCGGAAAGAATGTTTGCCACGGCTGCCCACCAGCGAGATGTAGCTGTGATATTCCATGCCCTGCAGACCCTCTTCATGGCATTGCCACCACAAGGCCTGGCGCGGATGAATGCTGCTGCTACTACTCCATCCACATCTCCGCTCCCTGAAGTGTCAGTGCCACACAGTGCGGCAGACATTCCACCTCCGGCCCCTGATGTGTCAGTGCCACACAGTGATGCAGACTAAACACCACCACCCACATGTGAGGCACCTGACACATCAGAGGTTGAAGATGATGATGAATCTGGCTTTGTGGTAAGAATGAAGTGGTAGCATTCATCTCCGCCATATGGCCTGTTTCAGCTTGGTTCTGCCCTCTGCATCATGCCCTGGAATAACACCTTCCACTGTCCCCCGATACACTCAGCGACACTCACCTTGGACCTCGACATAGACTGCCAAATTTTGTTTGGTTACCAATGACACAGCAATCTCCGAGCTGCATGATCAGTAGCTCCATGACATGTGTTGGTCTTCAGATGTGGCTCTGGGCTGGGCTCCCTTTCATACTGCAGGTTGTCGTCCTGCTTAACACCAGTAAAAGGCAGGTGTTAAATCCCTGCTGCTAACGCACCTTATCGCCTGTTTTTGGATCGCTTCGTCAATCTCGCTGGTCGTTGAGAATATTGCGAAGTGGTGTTTTCGTGTGTTTTTGCACGGGAACGCCTACTCTGCATATCATTAGCGTTAGTTGTCGCTCTCATCTGTGGCGATGTTTTTGCGGCAGCTATCGCTGGAAAACTGGCGATATCGGCAGTTTGCACCAGCTTGAGAATAGGGCGATAAATCTATCGCCACTTTTGCGGCGCTAAAGTGCCGATAAATCGGCAATAAGTCCTTGAGAATATGCCCCATTGTGTGATATTTCCGTCTATCAGGAACAAAGAGTCTGGGCGACCCTGCTCATGAACAAAGTCAGTGTGGTTAAGTAGCAGCCCATCGCCAGATAATTAAGGGCGGGCAGAGAACTCTGCTCCGCCAGTGGAGTGTGCAGAGTTTTGCCTACTTCGCGCTCCGCCTAGAACGTGGAGTTTAGGCAAAATTCCGAATCCGCAGCGGAGTGGAGTTAGCCAGCCCCCTCCATGACAAAAAAAGGCTCTCTGCCTCCACCCCCTAATAAAAAATATTTTTTTTAAATTAAAAAAGAAAAAAGGCACTTACCTCTACTGTGGCGTCTCTGGGCTGCCCTCCTCCTCCTCGCCGTGGTCTCTCTCCCGGAAACCCCTACGTTGGACGTACGTCTTGGTAGGACTGCACATGCGTGTGCGCATGTGCAGTTCTCGCAAGACGAGTAGGGTGCCTGCTCTGTCAGTTTCCATATGGATTCTCTGGGTGTATGATTTATAGTCCATGCTGCGAAGGCACACTAGTAATTCTGCGTAGTCAATACGTGCCTTTTGTAGTTCAGTTGCTTTTTCAGGGTCATTTATGGCAGCTTCTTCTAGAGCCCCTAGTTTGTCTTCTACCCATTTCAGCTCATTGTGAACTGTTTGGCGTACTCCTACTACTGCACTAATAGATGTGCCTCTAATGACCGTTTTAAATGTTTCCCATTCGATTAGTCAGGAAGAGGCTATATTAGTGTTTTCTGTGAAATAATTACTTATGGCAGTAGCTATAGTGTCCCGAAATACCCAGTCCTCCAAGACTCGAGGGTTTGATCTCCATGTGGGGACTGGCGTAGGCATTTGTCCCCATGTCAGAGTGAGCTCCAGTGGGCTTTGATTCAATAATGTCTTCTGAGATAAGTAGTCTGTGTGACCTGTGTTATGAGGTTATTGGAGCAGAATATGCCGTCTAGTCCAGTATGTAATGAATGTGGCGGTGAGTGATAGGAGTATTCTCGTAGGCACATGTTTTGCTACGCCATGCATCTGAAATTGCCCAGCCCTGTGCCCATATATGGAGGGCTTTGGCTTGCCAAGCAGCCGCCGTGCCCTGTAATGGGGGGTGGGAGCGATCCAGTTCAATATCTAATACTGCGTTGTAATCTCCCCCTCACACCCAAGGGTACTCCGACCAGTCTGCCAGTGTTGAGTTTAGGTGTTCAAGAAATGTATCCTGATAAGTGTTTGGGGCAAATATACTGCCTAGAACCACAAGCATCCCATCTAAGGTACCACGCACTAGAACATACCTGCCATTATTATCAATTAGTTTCTCCAAAACTTCGAAGGGGAGTCTGGTTTTTATCCATATTGCAGCCCCTCGTGCAAATGCTGAGTGCGATGCACTATGTCCTCTCCATTTTTTCTGTAATTTGGAAGCTTCGCAATTGGTGAAGTGCGTTTCTTGGAGGGGTACTATATGTGCTTTTCGCTTACATATTTGAGCATAAACCCTATGCCGTTTGTGCACAGAGCCCAGCCCCCGGACATTCCAAGTGGTTATATTGTATATTCCTGCAGCATCCATGTGTGTATGTACATTGCTGCGGTCACATCTCGTGTACAAGGGAGTAAAGGGGGACGATTGTCCTCCTTAATGATTAGTGGACTGTTAGGTGAGCTAAGAAAGCAAACTATCCCCGTAACTTCCCAATACTAGGTCCAACAATTGAACTGTGTTCGACCAAACTAATAAATAAAACTCCAGTCGTAATAGCTGTAACCAACAACTTGCACTCGCAATTGGGGTCTGTTATGTGACGCGTCGAAAGGCATAATCGGCAAAGTAGTGCCGCTGTTTCGATGATGGGGAGTGATTCCTATGGCATAGGAATAGCCATTTTCTAGTGTATTATGAGGTGGCAGTGGTTAGCCATATGTCACATACGTGAATGGACACCAATCTGTTCATAGGGGCAAAGCACATCTATTATACCTGCATACTTTACTAGCGACAGATCTATGCCGTGAGTTCACATGCTATAACTTATTTTAACTGTTGAGTCTCTTAAGATAGGGAGGTAAAATCATGGAAATTATACATTACCACCCAACGTCTGGTTTATCAATGCATGCAGTGCTCAGTCTCTCATCCTAGAAAATCGTTCAACAGCTGTGGTGTAATGGAGGGGAACAGAGTCAAACTGTTTTCAGAGTCTGGATGCATTGCAGTGTCTTCTGAGGACTCTTCTGCTGAGGGTGATTCTGTATCTTTAAACACCGCAGCCATTTGTAGTGCCTTTCTTCGGTCTTCCAATACCTGTTCTAGAGATGGGGCCTTGCCTGTTCTTTTTCGGGGTGTCTTGTTGCGTCGCTGTTTCCCTTTTGGTGTCTTTTGTGAATTTTGGGGAGTATTTTGTTGCGTCCCCTCAGCACTCAGGTCCGGGAATACCTCTTCCATCCAGGTAAGCCCTACCTCCGGGCTGTCGAAGAAATTACTCTTTTGCTCATTAATTATTTTGAGTCGGGCTGTGTAGGGCAGGGCGTATTTAAGATTTAATGTTCTCAGCATTGATTCACTTCTTGGTAAGAGGCCCTTTTGTGCTGTACCAGCAGCGTGTATTCTGGGAAAAAGGAGATTTGCTTGTTTTCATACAGTAGAGGAGATTTTTCTTTGGCTCTGCGAAGAAGAGTGTTGCGGTCTTTATAGATAAGAATCCGCGCAGTCACTGGGCGAGGCGGTGCGCGCGGGATCGGTCTCCTCGTTGGGACCCTGTGCACCCTCTCCACGCAGAACACCTCCGTCAGGCACTCTGGGCCACCACTTCACGAGCCACCTTTCTACGAACTGCATTGCATTGGGGCCTTCGCTGTTTTCGGACAAACCAATGATGCAGATATTATTGCGTCTCGAACGCCCTTCTGCATCTTCCACTCGATCTTGTAGTGTGGCCACTTGGCGCTGAAGTTGCATGATTTGGTTGGAGTGTTTCCTGTGATGTGGGGCTATTTCCGTTATTATTTTTTGTTGTCTTTGACTGTGTCTGCTAGTTTGTTGTGGTCAGCTTTAAGCAGCATGAGGTCTGTAGTTAGGGCCCCTAGTTGTTGCTCAATTGCTCGCCGTGAATCCCATATTTCCTGCAGTATAACATCAAGTTTATCAGGTGGTGGGTCCGTGATTGTGGGTGGTATGCATTCATCCATTGGTATTGTAGAGGAGCCCTCCATTTCACCTTGTTGTGAGGAGCCATTGTCCGTCGGTTCAGTTGGTTTCCCTCTTGTGCGATCCATGTTCTAGGTTATATTATTATTGAGACTTCTCCTCCTTGTTTGATATAGTCTCTGGTGAGAGGTTGGTTGGGGCGGTCCGGTGCCCTTTAATGTGTCAGTCTCAACTGCTATTCTAACCAGTCTTTTCGTGTTGTAGAGAGCTGATTGCGGTGTCCAAGCCTACCTTTGTATTCAGCCACACTATTAATTACTTGTTCGCAGTGTACAACAAGTCCAGGATGTACCCTCGGATAGTGTACCAAGCCAGCTGGATTTTCCCTACTGTCGCCTCTCGGCCAATCAGGAACCAATCTTCTTTTTTGTGCTGTGGGTTCTAGCCTCCACCATAGGGTACTGGTCTATTGTCAAGGCAAAGGGAGGCCAATTAATCCATTCCTGTCTGTTCCCGTCCTGTGCCAGATTTTGGAAGGTGAAGCTATTCCGTTTGCTTCTATGTGGGCTGCTAGCAGGGATCCCGGTCTGTTATTATGGGGGCACCATGTCTGCGTCCTGTGGCTCAGCCTTCACCATACCAGAGAGTCTTTAGGGGTTAGTTTGTGTTGGTTACTCTCTGTCGGGGCTCTTTGCTTCATATCTGTCAGGGCTCAACTCCCAAGGAACACGTAGCTCGGATATCAGCAGCAAGCCCAGTGTTCGCCCAGCGCGTCCCTAAGGCCCAAGGCCAGTGACCTGCGCTGGGTATAGACTGTGTTCTGGCACTCTGAGTCTCCCAGTATGGCCTGCGGAGATTAGTTGCATCACCCGTTTCTCGTTAATACTGGTGTCTCCTAGTTCCGCTTGTTCGGGGCCCTCTGCCGCAGCATTATGTGGCTGAGTGGTTTGTTGGTGGGGCCTCTCCTCCCTTGGTTCTGTCTGCCGCAACTCCTTTATAGGCCTGGTTCAGGCCCTTTTCCCAGCCTCCCACATTGTCTATGAGAGGGGGGTTAGGCCCCGCCGGTCTTTCCGCCTCCTCCCTCCATTCTCCCGTAATCCAGTGGGGGTTTAACTCCGGCACGGGGACCACTGCCGTCGGCTCTAGTCTTGCCCAGGGGCCGTCCCGTTCTTGTGTTGTCCCTTGTGCCTATCAGTGGCCGGCTTCTTACCGTGTTGGGGTTCTGCCTCGTCTGGTGGCTCGGACCCTCATGTACAATGCTCATCGTTCCAGTTGCCACTTCGAACCGGCAACTTCATCAGGTTATTTAACGCATTGCGATTGCCTTTACGTTGGTAGCACTGCTTCTCGGCAACGCCCAGGGCCCTGCTGCTCACCTCGCCGCTTGCACAGACCTCGCTGTCTCGCTGTCACAGATCTGCCGCAGTGTAATCCAACGGCTCCTTCATCGTATCATTTGATGCGCACAGTTTCTGGGGTGTCCGTTATTGGGTGCGGATGCACCCCGCCTTGTGGAAAAATGTCAGGATTATGTGGCTCAGCCTGGGGCACTCTCACTGTGTGTCCGCCATGCACAAAATCAGATGAATGGAAACATATCAGTTATACAAAGAGCAAAGGTCGCAATATTTCTTATCTTAAATATAGCATATCGCATAGATACATCCCAGGAGGGCCAATAATATGCTTGCAACAGACGTTTGGCTCAACAAGATGAATTATGCGTATGATGAATAAAACACAGACCACAGTATAACTCATGTGGGATATAATGCATTAAGTAAATACATCACAGGATGGAGTGATAATATGATGCAATTACACCAAGGCATGTGACACAGAGGACAGAACAAATACACACAGAGCAATGTAAGTTATCAGCTTCTATGAAACCTTGCTCATTATTTAAATACAATCACTGGAAAGGGGAATTCATTCCATACAGAAAAACGTAAATATATTCAAGCAGACTTATTTATCAAATTACATTGCAATGAATAATGACATGAATAAATGTGCAGTTAAAGTTGGCAATTATAACTAAATTAACAACATATATAATTTAAGACGAAATATACCTAAAAGGTAAAATATATAATAATTATAACAGAAGGTTGCATTCATGTCACAGATATACCATATAATTAGATATCATCTTTCTTGGTGTTCATGATGGGTGCAAAATTAGACAAAACAGCTTTCCTCTATATGGCCTCTGTCACCCTAATTATCAAACTGCAGCCTGTCCCCTGTTTACCTTGAAGGAATCGAAACCTAGTTGCCCTACAGTGTCAAGCAAATCACCTGGGCACCTACTTTCTGGTAGTTGGTAAATGCACAGGAGAATACATGGACGTGGAGCAGTGTTGTTACCCACCAGTCAAAGTAAGAATCCATGATGTACTCTTGGCAGTCAAGACAAGCCCTGAAATCCTGAAGACTCCCAAAAGGGTGGATGCAATTCCATGTTGCACCCACACTTGTAGGTGCCTTCACGGGCCCATCAAGATTCAGCACGCAGGGTTACCCGTTGCAAAGTTTAACCGCAAGGCATCTTCTGTCCAGCCAAAGACTACCAAGGAGAACTCCATCCGTTATTGTGGACCAGCCTGTGACTGGCCCCCGAACGGTAATAGCACAGTCGGACCAAGTACTATCCATCCCCTTATTAGGTCTCGCCTAGCGATGCAGCGCCATGCGCTGCCCGCTAGCCGAGATCTATTGTTGTCGACTTGCTTTCGAAGGGGGACAGGACATGTGCATGCGCACAAAGGACTGCAGTTGTGCACACGTACAGCGGCGTTAGCACAACTCCAAGGACATGAGATGTGCACGCGTACAGGTCGTGGCATTTAAGCAGAATGCGCGCATGGCGCGCTTTCGCTTTCTCTCCCGTCCTTTCTGTTGCCGTCATGTGTTGACGTCCAGTTCTCGCCCTCCTCCCGATGTCCGCGTTCCTTCCGAGCACGACTACACCCCCTGGGGCAGACACATGCTGCACACAGGGTGCATTCACGCTACCCCTTTGCACCCGGCACGTAATGCACTGCACTTACAACAGCGCCTGTGCATACTCACCCCCTCCAGCGCCCCTTAGCACTGTATGCCCAGTAGGCGCTTTACAGCACTGCGCGCTCTATCGCACTTTGCTCCAGCGGCACTACCCATACTGCACCCCCACTGTCACGAGACCATGGATGGACTCACCTAGGGTGTCAGCCAGCAGGCAGTGCAGAGGCAGCACGCCCAGCACCAAGCAGGAGTCCCGGCCGGCTTCCTGGCTACCCGGGAGCAGAAGCATGTTCCTCAAGCGTCGGTCCCTTCCTCCTCTCCCAGGCTCCTCCAGTGCTAACTTTCAGCCGGCCCTCCGCTCCTGCTCCCGTCAGTGTCCACCCTTGCCCGCTGCTGCCTCCTTCCAAGTGAGACTGACGGGTGGCCGAGGTGGCAGCGGGGCAGGCCAGTCCCGCCTCGCACCCGGGTGCTGCGGGAGTTCCTCTCTGGGCTTCCCATTTGCTGTCACCCAGGAGTAGCGCAGACTTCCAGCACTTTCTGTGGCTCCTCCTATCGCACTGTGGGCGGGAAACAGAAACACGGAGGCCGGCTCTTTTCATGGCGCACTCTCCTCGCAGGGATTTTGCGGCCTTGTGTGTGCACCACTTTCTGATGGCGCCCGCTCCTCACAGGCATCTCACGGGCCAGGAGATGTGCACACCCGGACAGGAGATGTGCACGCGTACGGCGTCTAGTGCCAAGCGACAAGCATGCAAGCCACAGCAACAGAGATAGCTCACGGGCACACATACCTGCGGCAGGACTGTGGCCACTCTGGGACATCCGGCGGTGAGTTTGTTTCAATTTTCTTAATTGATTTTTTTTGCGGAGCGTGTGCGCAGTGCGCATCCCCACCCGGCTACCATGGCTTGAAGTCTTGTGTTCAACAGTGCCGGCCGCCACCACCACACAACTCCCGGGACGCTGTCTTTGAGCAATGGCGGCCGCAAAGAGGCACAGGACGCATGTACTCATTGAACCCAGATGCAGCAGATCTTCACGTGTGCGCAGGCTGGTAAGGTCTCTTTATTTCAAAGTACACTCATGGCATGAGTGACTGTACTATGGGCTTGCCCCAGGCTCTTGGAACATGCAATAGGATTGGGAGAGGCTGCACAAATCGCATCTAACGTGTCACGTCTCTGCTGCATGAAGAAATTAGTGTAACACCCCACATGTCTGCGTTATGAGTGAGAATCCTAAAACCCACAGACTGTACCGACCCACACCCAACCCCTGTGCATTGTTTTTGTGCACCTAATAAGTCCTAAAAATAATGGGAAAAGTAACACAAAACGCAGCTAAGTAAAGGGACTTCAACAATACACTTCATTCAGCCACGTCTGCCCCTCCGTCTGCCCCCCTCCCCCTCAAGAAGCATAGTCCCCACGGAAAAAAACGGCTCCAAGGCATCAAACCCAAAACCTTGCACCACTTGCTGCCTTGGCATCCTACAAACCCCAATCCTGCAGCCACCCCCCACCCCACCCCTCCCTCCTAATCACAGGACCACTATCAAGCAGTAAATGATGTACCAGGGAAAGGAGGGACCCCCTGTTATGTTGCAAACCTGATAGGGCCCCTTTTGCATTGCTCCCTAAGGCCACTGTCATTGAAATCCACGCACCAGGCTCAGTGGGGACCTCTGCCACCTTGGTGCAGAAGCACAGCGGCCCCATATGACTCGCCATTTGCTCATCTTTTGCTCCACACAGACACATACCTAAAAGGGAGGGGGGTAACTCTGTTGCTTGCAGCTTTGACTCTCGCAGCAGTGCTAAGCTTCCTCCCCCATGGCGCCGGCCGCCCCTCGGGGGCCAATGCATCGTTGTTCACACACTCTCCACAGCCATCATAGCACAAAGACTGTACTGCCCCCTGGTACATGACACCCACCCCCATGCATGTTGCCCTTTATGCCTAGTACTTTCACAATAAAAGCACTACATCTACCTCACTTGTTCAACATCGCTACCCCAAGGGCCGTCACTCCTCGATATTCACTTCTAATATCTAGTGACCTCAGCACCTCTAACTCCCCCCCACCACCCCATTCTGCCATCTCACCTGAACTTTTTGTTGCAAGTGTTGTTGGGCATCATGGACAGAGTTTAAGTTGAATTGTACACTCCATCAGTCAGCTACCTAAGTGTCATCAGTGGTCCATGGTGGTTGTATCTCATCAAAATAGGAAGAGTTCATCTCTGCACACCACACTTCGAAATTGAGAAGCCATCAAAATTTCCTACTTAAAGCCATTAAAACAAGTATCTGCAATACAATAGGTCTCGCATTTGTGATAATTTAAGCTATTGGCACTATAAATGACAATACCTTTTATTTATGTGTTTAAGTGCATGTTTACGCACTGCTTACAGGTTTTCAAAACACATAAATAAAAGGCATTGTCATTTACCGTGCCAATAGCTCAAACTCTTGCAAATGCGAGACCTATTGCATTGCAAATGCTTGTTAAAGGATAGTAGTGTTAAATGTTCTGATGCACAACATATGCCTCCTGAAGCATATTTTGTGGATTTCTACAGGGTATTGTTGCCTAAGCCTCAGAAACATGAAACATTTGCTAGGCAGAAAAATATTTATTCATTTGCCTTGAGCCATGCCTCAATGGAAATGAGGGAATGCCTTCTTCTGTATGCATGAAAATTACATATCGTCAATAAGGGTATGCTTCTACCGCCGCTGTAGGAGCAGCATCAGAGATCATGGCACTCGTTTCTTGGCACAGAGCATCTTATTCAGAATTAAGTGGTAATGGGAAATCTTCCAATTTATAATGGAGTTGTTAAATTCTCTATTGTAGGATTCTCTGGTGGTGGAGAATCCTCTACAGAATTATCTCTGCCATTGAGTTAGTATAGTGGAGATAATTCTGTCAGAAGATTCACCTCTAATGGACATTCAAACTATCAAAGATTTACTACCTCTTCGACAAATCAATTGACTCTCCATTACCACTGTATTCTAAATCAGGCACTCATTTCCTTCCACATTTAAAATAGTTATTTCTTTTCTGGAAACTTGAACATCATCAGATTTTTTACCTTTCATCCTTAAATGTATCCTTAGAATTCCCACATCTTAGGACCTTTGTCATTCACGACGCCTGAACTGCGCAGGGACAGCGCTTACAGCCTGGTCTCTAGCAAACTCAAATAGGCCAGTGGAAGTATGTGATCCTAGTAGCTAGGTTGCAGAACATGAAATCAGAAGACCAAGGGCAGATTACATACCACAAAACTGGTAAAATGTTACTATAGATTTTTTTCTGACCTTTACCACAACTGGCCTATGCAAAAATGATTGTTGCAAAAAATGAGCATTTCCACTGGGGTCGTAGATCAATATATATTTTGCACTGATGCAACTGTCAGTGTAAAATTGCATGGCACAGGTTTTGAACTATGCAATGCAACCTCAGACTTTTGTTCCAGTTCTCTTTCCTCGACAAATTGTGTTACCTTACAAAAGCCATTTTACCTCGCTCTTTCTCTGTTACCATATGTGCATAAATTGAGAGCTCTCAGCAATGGAGTGAATGTCAGATTACAATTTTCGAGTGATCCTTGCAGCCTCTTATACCACATCCTTTAGGATTACTGAGGTGCAGTGGCACATCTGTAGTTAAGATTGCCACAGCGCTTTAAAGGAATTCCCAATTTTGTAGTCTTAATAACTCTGCCCCCTTGATCAATTTGAATCAAAATTGAAAAAAAACATTATTAAGAATGAAAGTTATGAACTTGATAAGTTTAGTGCAGATTGCTCAAACACGTCAAATGTCGAAAGGAATTCCAAAACATGGCACTTTTTATGGTCTGACTTGGTAGCGCAACAGTCACCAGACAATTATGTGAGCATCACTAGAGAGGTGCTTCAGCTCTGCCCGTATGTTAAGAGCTAGAAGTACAAGTTTTGATTGGGCAGAAGTTGTGTGCTTCCACAAAAATAGTGCTTACCCACCATGTAGTTGTGATCATTTTGTTTATTTAATCAGCTGCCTAAGCTTGAACCTTCAGGGGCACACACATGACATTGACATGCTATTAAAGTTTCTTAGATAACTAGAACATTTATGTTGCTTTTCTCCGGCACTAGCACAGATGGGAGGAGGGCAGTCATTAACCTACATGGATTTTTAGGTCTGGCTTGAAAGTGCAACTGTCATTTGACCTTTTAACCTACATCAATATTATTCGACAGGTCTTTGCTTCAACACAAATACATATTTATTCCCATACTATTTATGTTTAATGCTTCACATTATCATACAACATTCCTTTAAAGCCAGAATGTTAGACCTGTCAGACTTAAGGTGGTCTACCCCCATACGTTTTGCCTTACTCCTTGCTATTTTTCTGATCTCGTTTTTGTTGTCCTTACGACTATGTACACTTTGCCACTGGTAACCAGTGCTAAAGTGCATGTGCTCGCTCCTTAGAACATGGTAACACTGGCTTATCCACAATTGGAATATTTAATTTGCTCACAAGTCCCTCCTGAAGTGGTACTACCTGTACCCAGGGCCTGTTAATTAAATGCCACTAGTGGGTCTGCAGCACTTGTTGAGTCAACCTCTTAAGTAGCCTTGCAAACTTGTCTCAGGCCTGCCATTGCCGCCTGTGTGTGCAGTTTTAACTACCATTTCGACCTAGTAAAATAAAACTTTTGCCAGCCCTAAGCCTTCCTTTTTAATACATATGTCACACATAGGGTAAGCCCTAAACAGCCCACAGGGCAGGGTGTAATGCATTTAGAAAGTAGGGCATATACTTTTAAGTTTTACGTGTCCTGATAGTGAAAAACTTTTAAATTCGTTTTTCACTTTTGCAAGGCCTACCTCTCCCAAAGGATAACATTGGAGTTGCCTTATTATACTTAATAAGGATATCTTCCAAATGGGAAAAGGTAACAGTTCATGTTTGGTGTCTTTGGAATTGTAATGAAAAATTCTCTTTGATAGTAAATTCGGATTTTGAATAAAAAATGTGAAAAGGCCACTTTTAGAAAGTTTGCATTTTGTTGCCTTAGCCATTTAGTGCCCGCCGCCTGTTTCTGGGTCACATGACTAAGTATAGTTGGCAGCTGGTCTTTGTGTATTCCTCCCAGACATCCACACACATCCCAGGTTGGGCCTTCACTGGCAGGATGGGAGAGGGTGCTGGGCACAGCCCCACTTACACCTGAATAGGCTGTGTCCTGCATTCACACAAAGGATTGCATACCCCCTGCAGTTAGTCTGGAACCAGGGCAGAGGAGGCAGGAAACCTCAGCACTTCAAATGGAATCCTCAAGAAGTTTCTCCCACTTCAAAGAAGGCACCAGGTATACATATTGGACCTCAGGCACCAACTCTTCAGTGCACTTCTGGGCCTGTGGAAGACTCTGCCAGGAAGAAGGACTGTGGGCTGCAGACAGGACTGCCACTCTGCTGGACTACTTCCCTGCTGTGCTGTCCTGCTGCCCTCTTGCTTGAGTGAGAAGGACTGGACCTGCAAACTGTACCCAGGACCACCAAAATGACTCCAAGGGCTAGTTTCTTGTAACCAGAACCTGGACTCAGCAACTGTGAGTCCTACCCTGCCAAGTGGTGCTACCCCAGCCCTGGACCCTTGGAAATGGGCCTGAAGGTGCTCTGCCAGCCAATCTGTGGATCCAGCAGAATCAACACATCTCCTCTGCTGTGTGGTACAAGCCGGGGCTGAACCGATGGATTGCCTCTGCTGTGAGAACTCTCCCAATGCAAGGACTTCACAGCACCCTCGCAGCCTCATCAGAACCGCCATTGCGTGGCACATCTTTGGCATAGCCATCGCATTGCAAGCCCCTCATCAATGGCAGCCTTGGCGATGATGCAGGACTCCGCATCGCCACCCCTGGTGCTTCTTCAGAGCCAGCCAGTGCATGACGCATCCTCAGCGTAAAACTTTCCATCGCAAGTCCCCTCGTCAACGGTCTCTTTGACAATGACACAGGACTTCGCATCTCAGCCTGGCAGCTCCCTGGAACCGATGCTGTGCACCACATATCTTCCCTGGACCTCACATCGCCTCAGCTGCGCGACGCATCCTCGATGGGGAACCTTGCAACACTCCAAATCCAGGATTTAAGGAACTCTTGTTTAGTGGGCTTAACTGGGTCTCTGCAGCCGGGCTATGCTCCATTGCGGACGGTTTGAATGTGTGACTTTGTTCCAGTCCGGTAAGACCAGTTAACCACTGTTGGTGCTTTGTGTTCTGTGGCACTATATTCACTGAAATCTTTAAAGTTGCATATCGCTGGTTTTACTGATTAGATTTTTGCCATTTTGGTCTTGTTTTATTCATCAAAATGTACTCTATGTTTCAAATCTGGTATGTAATTCTTCTTCTGTAGTGTTTTCACGTTCTTACTGTTCGAAGTCTCACACAAATACTTTATACATTTTGCCTCTAAGTTAAACCTGACTGCTCTGTGCAATGCTACCAGAGGGTTGAGCACTGGTTAATTTGGGGTTGCTAGTGACTTAACCCTGACAAGGATTGTGGTTTGGTTGCTGCTTGAGAAGATTTTCACCCCCCCAACCAGTAACCCAATTTGTTTCACAGACCGATTGTCATTGCCAATGCTTGTTTTTAATTAACATGGGGTTTCCCACAGGAAAGTTCCACAGCACATGAACAAACACTACCCAATTTTAATGGCATGGCAGCCTTTCCATCATTTAGTGCCATGTCCTGGTGTGCTGAATGTTATCCTTACATTTTAGAAATAGAAGTGAAAATGTTATCGTCCAGTGTGCATCCACCAACAATGTATGTATCCATAAATGCTGTGAATTATTAGAAAATATGGAAAATTAAAAAATTATGAATGCTCCATTTAGTTGCACTTGCACTTAAGACTGGCTAACTCCCATCCTCCCAATGTACACAAACATTCAGAGGGAATAAAAAAAGCAAAAGACAGAATCAATCTTCATATGAGGATGAGGAAATTGCAAACACAGGAATGTGACAGCTGTCAGACATGCCAGCCCTCCTTTACCCTCCTTTAAGTGACATCGGTCATGGCCGCAACAGGTCTAAACCTGGGCGTAGTTCGCGAAGTAACGCTTCGCAGGCTACGCAAAGTGCAGTTTGCACTACGCGAGCTACGCGTAGCACTACGCGAACTGCGTAGTGCGTGTTCGCAATGATTGCACAGTGCCGGATGCTTGTCCGCACTGTGCAATCATTGAAAACGGCATCTTGCACAGTGCGAGCTGTCTTTTACTGCCGCTCGAGTAGATTTTTACTCGAGCGGCAGCTTTCTCAACGCGGACTGGTAGTTTCTCATCGCGAGCGGTCGCGAGCATACGCGACCACTCGCAATGAGAAACCTGACCTCCCCGCGTTGAGAATCTCGCCGGGAGGTTTATTTTCCACGCTCGCGATCGGCAACTTGATGTTGCTGATCGCGAACGAGAAAAAGTCTCGCCGGGATGTCATTTTGCTTGCTTGCGGTCGCCAACTTGACGTTGAGGACCGCGAGCAAGCAAAAAATGACCGCTGCACTACGCTACGCGTGTTTGCACTGTGCTACGTGCAATTCGCGTAGTGCGAAGTAGCGCAAACTTCGCAAACTACGCGAGCGTAGCGTAGTTTTCCGCCCAGGCCTAAACAGGTCACAGTTATTCTTCTGCCATGTTTGCAAATGTGCAATGGGCAGCGAGTGACTTGGTGTACGTCAGTGCTGGTGTTTTACCATGGGAACCCTTCTTATGCCAAGAACTACCTTCAGTATGCCCAGGTCTGCATTTTTCTATGGGTGCCTTTAACCACATATACTATTGCTGCCCTCCCTTATGACAAGAACTATCTCCAAAATGCCAGCTTCTGCATTTTATCTGGGTGCCCCCATATGCCATGGGGCCCTCCCACATAAACCAAGGATTATCTCCAGTGCTCCATCAGCAAAGTCACATGCATAGCACACACTGACATACTCAGACTTCCACACTCACACTAACCTACTCAAACATAAATTCCCACTGTAAGACAAACGTCTGACAAAATCACACACACTCACTTCATGCATACTCTCACATACACCCTTATACAACTTCATGTACTCAAAAACTCTATCATTCACACACACCCTCACTCAGACTCTCACAGAAACGCCCACACGCTCTTACTCTCTCACATAACCTCACTCACAAACGCTCCCACGCACTCTCACACACTCACAACATTGCAAACAATGTCTTTACATAACTTGCTTCATCTGCTGGTGGCTGATTCAAACTAGAAGGGTTTCAGCTCTTCCATTGAGGCATCAGTACTGGAAATAGTAAGGAGGAAACGAAAATTCTCAGGATGCAAACAGAGCCAGACAGATCACCATACAGATCAAAAAGGGCGGGATTAATAATAGGAACAGACAATATAGGTTCTGTCACAGCTTCTGACAGATATCCTTTTCAAAAGCTGGGATAAAGCTTATGATCCCTTCCCTGATGCTCTGATTGAATTGTAATAGGTCTGAGGGACACGTTGATGAATGCCCTGACAGCACCACTGTAGCAAATACATTGCAATAACTGGGGCATGATCTGTGTGTCCTCTAAGTCATATTGATCTTGCCTTTGTGCTGTGTGATATCTGAATCACGCCCTCGAACATGCGGAATCCGGACATCCATGTAGAGTGCCATGTTCTTAAATGACACCCATGCAGATGGGTTGCTCTTTCTGTGCCCCCAGGCCCCACCCTCCTCCTGCCATCATCAGCTGAAGCTGGTGATCTTGAGCAGAGCCTAGTGGGATGGCATGCGCGTTGCAGGGTTCATGAAATGAATGCTCAAAGTAATTGGTTAACAAAGTAAAACGCCAAGGGCCCAAAGATTCACATGCTGCAAAAATTTGCATTAAAAACATATAATAAAATAACAGGGCTTTCTATTCACTTGCCGTTTCTTCAAATTCTATTTAGATTTGAAACAGAAATGTCAAGGGCAGTGTCACAATTAATCACGTAAAATTGTTTCGGATAATTTTCTACACATTTATGCTTCTGGCTAGCAGTTTGTTCCATAACGTAGGCTCGGTCCACTGGAAGAGTATGCTTCCAGTACAAATCCATGCTAGAGACAGCGCTCTCCCACCTCTGCATCATGGTGTGATTCTGTGCGTCGCGCGAGGCAGCCTTGGTTGAGAGCCAGAGCAGGGGAGGCCTGCAGCAACCCAATCGTAGCAGATATATATGGCGGTGCGCTGCGTTTTACCTCTTGCGCAAAGCCGTGCAGCAAATTCGGATGCTGCGTTGCCTTAAAAAATAGCAAATCTGGTGCTACATTTTTCTGGGAATATCCCTGGTTTCCTGGAGCTCTCTGTGACCACTTTGTAAATTCCTGAAATGTGCGAGATATTAAATTGGTGGCTGCATATTTACGAAATTGTTTGTAAAGCGGGTCCATTCCGTTGCAGAAGCAGCCGTTTAGTGCTTCAAAATCAATATTCTTAATGTAAAAGTGAAACAGATGAAGGAGGACAGTAAAGTCTTTTTGATAGGGGCAGGGTCATCGTAAGGTAAGCTATCTACTGCCTGCAGGAAGATTATTAATATAATGAAACATCAATGATAATTAACTTATCCGCCTCTTTTCTGGCTCCTCTGTCCCCATTTCCCTCCATCTCTTTATCACTCAGGCTCACGTGTATAGCTTTGACCTCCAAGAGAGAAATGCACCAGAGCAGAGGTACAACCTGTGAATTATTCATGAGAGGGATTCCTGTGGTCTCCATTTTATGTGATTAAGCAGAACGTATTTCCTGAGAAAAATAATGGAGAGCAGAATTCCCAGCTCCGGCAGCAGATGGAAAAGAGGGTTACTCGGCTCATGCCTGCGGGGGCCTTATGTACCACCATATGCTCTAATTATATTTAATGCTGCATAAAGACAAATTAAGGTCCATTGAAATGTCACAAAAAGTACATTTTATGCCTACGCTGCTGGCTGCACCGCTTGCAAAGGACATCCGCAAAGCAGTCGGGTTGTCTTTTATTGAAGTGCATGTTTTCAAACGAGTTCAGCAGCATGTATGTTAAAGTAGTAAATATGATACATGTTACCTGAGATCACATTTTGCAAACATAGGGGCCGATTCCGATCTCGGTCGGAGGCGCACCCAATACCATTCGGTCGGGAAAAAAGCCATGCGAAAGCCAGTTTCCCGACCGATCCGTACAGCACACCGAACGAGCAAGTACGATGCGCACAACAGCAAAAATTCCGGCCGAGCCGTACTCACCCAAACCAGGTCCTGTTCTCCGACCGAGGCGAATCCGGAAACGCCGAATCGAGTCGCACGGAAGGGAAAATGCAGCCCCGTCCGGCCGGACAAGTACGATGCGCTTTCCGTACGCGCCGAACCCGTCGCTACGCACGGCACGTCAAAGCATCCGGGAGAGGCGCACATAAGCTCCGAATCGCGCCACAACACGATCCACGGCTACGAGACGAACACAGCACAGACGAGGACGACGCGAGCGACGAGGACGAAGCGAAGCGACGAGGACGAAGCCAAGCGACGAGGACGACGCGAAGCAACGAGAAGGACGAACGACACGAACCAACCATGAATCCCTTCGTCCCGATCATACCAATATTCTACATCTACTACCGGAACAGGCACGGACGCGTACGGCGCAGAAGGTAAGTCAGACACCAACCACAAAACACATACAACACGTACACGACACATCACACACATACACTGGGAATCTGAATATACTTGCAACAGCAGCACCATAGGGGCGGGATGCCCATCACCAATGCCACATATGCACACAGGGGCCTGAATGCGCGCCACCACCCCAACCCAGGGGGGCTGGATGCCAACCACCCTCAACCAGGGGGGCAGGATGCCTACCACTACTACCACCCTCACCCAGGGGGGCAGGATGCCTACCACTACTACCACCCTTAGCCAGGGTGGCAGGATGCCTACCACTACTACCACCCTTAGCCAGGGGGCAGGATGCCTACCACTACTACCACCCTTAGCCAGGGGGCAGGATGCCCACCACTACTACCACCCTTAGCCAGGGGGGCTGGATGCCTACCACTACTACCACCCTTAGCCAGGGGGCAGGATGCCCACCACTACTACCACCCTCACCCAGGGGGGCTGGATGCCTACCACTACTACCACCCTCACCCAGGGGTGGCAGGATGCCTACCACTACTACCACCCTTAGCCAGGGTGGCAGGATGCCTACCACTACTACCACCCTTAGCCAGGGGGCAGGATGCCCACCACTACTACCACCCTTAGCCAGGGGGGCTGGATGCCTACCACTACTACCACCCTTAGCCAGGGGGCAGGATGCCCACCACTACTACCACCCTCACCCAGGGGGGCTGGATGCCTACCACCACTACCACCCTCACCCAGGGGTGGCAGGATGCCTACCACTACTACCACCCTTAGCCAGGGTGGCAGGATGCCTACCACTACTACCACCCTTAGCCAGGGGGCAGGATGCCTACCACTACTACCACCCTTAGCCAGGGGGGCTGGATGCCTACCACTACTACCACCCTTAGCCAGGGGGCAGGATGCCCACCACTACTACCACCCTCACCCAGGGGGGCTGGATGCCTACCACTACTACCACCCTTAGCCAGGGTGGCAGGATGCCTACCACTACTACCACCCTCACCCAGGGGTGGCAGGATGCCTACCACTACTACCACCCTCACCCAGGGGGGCAGGATGCCTACCACTACTACCACCCTCACCCAGGGGGCAGGATGCCCACCACTACTACCACCCTTAGCCAGGGTGGCAGGATGCCTACCACTACTACCACCCTTAGCCAGGGGGCAGGATGCCTACCACTACTACCACCCTTAGCCAGGGGGCAGGATGCCTACCACTACTACCACCCCAACCCAGGGGGGCTGGATGCCTACCACTACTACCACCCTTAGCCAGGGGGCAGGATGCCCACCACTACTACCACCCTCACCCACGGGGGGCAGGATGCCTACCACTACTACCACCCTTAGCCAGGGTGGCAGGATGCCTACCACTACTACCACCCTTAGCCAGGGGGCAGGATGCCTACCACTACTACCACCCCAACCCAGGGGCGGCTGGATGCCTACCACTACTACCACCCTTAGCCAGGGGGGCTGGATGCCTACCACTACTACCACCCTTAGCCAGGGGGGCAGGATGCCCACCACTACTACCACCCTCACCCAGGGGGGCTGGATGCCTACCACTACTACCACCCTCACCCAGGGGGGCAGGATGCCTACCACTACTACCACCCTCACCCAGGGGGGCAGGATGCCTACCACTACTACCACCCTTAGCCAGGGGGGCTGGATGCCTACCACTACTACCACCCTCACCCAGGGGGGCAGGATGCCTACCACTACTACCACCCTTAGCCAGGGGGGCTGGATGCCTACCACTACTACCACCCCAACCCAGGGGGGCTGGATGCCTACCACTACTACCACCCTTAGCCAGGGGGCAGGATGCCCACAACTACTACCACCCTCACCCAGGGGGGCAGGATGCCTACCACTACTACCACCCTTAGCCAGGGGGCAGGATGCCTACCACTACTACCACCCTTAGCCAGGGTGGCAGGATGCCTACCACTACTACCACCCTTAGCCAGGGGGCAGGATGCCTACCACTACTACCACCCTTAGCCAGGGGGCAGGATGCCTACCACTACTACCACCCCAACCCAGGGGGCTGGATGCCTACCACTACTACCACCCTTAGCCAGGGGGCAGGATGCCCACCACTACTACCACCCTCACCCACGGGGGGCAGGATGCCTACCACTACTACCACCCTTAGCCAGGGTGGCAGGATGCCTACCACTACTACCACCCTTAGCCAGGGGGCAGGATGCCTACCACTACTACCACCCCAACCCAGGGGCGGCTGGATGCCTACCACTACTACCACCCTCACCCAGGGGGGCAGGATGCCTACCACTACTACCACCCTCACCCAGGGGGGCAGGATGCCTACCACTACTACCACCCTTAGCCAGGGGGGCTGGATGCCTACCACTACTACCACCCTCACCCAGGGGGGCAGGATGCCTACCACTACTACCACCCTTAGCCAGGGGGGCTGGATGCCTACCACTACTACCACCCCAACCCAGGGGGGCTGGATGCCTACCACTACTACCACCCTTAGCCAGGGGGCAGGATGCCCACAACTACTACCACCCTCACCCAGGGGGGCAGGATGCCTACCACTACTACCACCCTTAGCCAGGGGGCAGGATGCCTACCACTACTACCACCCTTAGCCAGGGTGGCAGGATGCCTACCACTACTACCACCCTTAGCCAGGGGGCAGGATGCCTACCACTACTACCACCCTTAGCCAGGGGGCAGGATGCCTACCACTACTACCACCCCAACCCAGGGGGGCTGGATGCCTACCACTACTACCACCCTTAGCCAGGGGGGCAGGATGCCCACCACTACTACCACCCTCACCCACGGGGGGCAGGATGCCTACCACTACTACCACCCTTAGCCAGGGTGGCAGGATGCCTACCACTACTACCACCCTTAGCCAGGGGGCAGGATGCCTACCACTACTACCACCCCAACCCAGGGGCGGCTGGATGCCTACCACTACTACCACCCTTAGCCAGGGGGGCTGGATGCCTACCACTACTACCACCCTTAGCCAGGGGGGCAGGATGCCCACCACTACTACCACCCTCACCCAGGGGGGCTGGATGCCTACCACTACTACCACCCTTAGCCAGGGGGCAGGATGCCTACCACTACTACCACCCTCACCCAGGGGTGGCAGGATGCCTACCACTACTACCACCCTTAGCCAGGGTGGCAGGATGCCTACCACTACTACCACCCTTAGCCAGGGGGCAGGATGCCTACCACTACTACCACCCTTAGCCAGGGGGCAGGATGCCCACCACTACTACCACCCTTAGCCAGGGGGGCTGGATGCCTACCACTACTACCACCCTTAGCCAGGGGGCAGGATGCCCACCACTACTACCACCCTCACCCAGGGGGGCTGGATGCCTACCACTACTACCACCCTCACCCAGGGGTGGCAGGATGCCTACCACTACTACCACCCTTAGCCAGGGTGGCAGGATGCCTACCACTACTACCACCCTTAGCCAGGGGGCAGGATGCCTACCACTACTACCACCCTTAGCCAGGGGGCAGGATGCCCACCACTACTACCACCCTTAGCCAGGGGGGCTGGATGCCTACCACTACTACCACCCTTAGCCAGGGGGGCTGGATGCCTACCACTACTACCACCCCCACTCATAGGATGGACAATGCATGACACAACAAGCACACCACAACCTAGGGAATGCAAGATTAAGACATCCCCCCACCACCATGACAAGCGTGTGTAGGCTGTGTCAAATGCCTACAACACCGAACATGACTTTCAACATACAATGTGACCCCCTAGCACATGTGCCACACATATATGTGTGTGGCACCCACAATGCAAGCAGCCCATGACCATTGTGGCAATGGGGCCTAAACCCCCATCATCACAGTGACCAAAAGGTAAGTGTGGGGTCCATAGCTGAAGCACATTTTGACCATTGTGGCAATGGGGTCCAAACCCCCATCATCACAGTGACCAAAAGGCAAGTGTGGGGTCCATAGCTGAAGCACATTTTGACCATTGTGGCAATGGGGTCTACACCCTCATCATCACAGTGACCAAAAGGTAATTGTTGACAAAGAAAGAGCTGCAACTGCCAAACTGCATGGATCATTCCTGCTCACAGAACCAAAAACTCATCTGTGGCAAAGTAGTGTATGTGTCCCATTGCAACATAAATTGGGGGAGCCAAATACTGCAGTGCAAATGAAACATTCCTTTGGCCATGTGCAGACAAACAACACCCATGGGGGCTGAGACCGTCAACAGTCATCAATGACACAATGACAGAAGTGACCATCAGAATGCAGAACCACATATTTGCACCAATGGGCACACAAATGCAGATACCCTGTGGAGACAGCAGATGTGAGGTGAACAGATACCATACCATGGCAGCAATGGGACACACAAACCATGATCACTGTGCTGACCGATGACCTAGGAGTCCCAGGGACAGCAGGGGAAACACACCAAACAACATACAGCCAATGGCACACCCAAGATATGCCAATGCAGTGGTGCAGATGCACAAACACAAACAGGCAGACCAACACTGTCATCATACACAGCAGGTGAGGGGTGGGGGTGCCAGTGTCCCCAGGCAACCACACAACACATGAGGAGAGCTGAATACCAATCATACAGATGTGCATACACTGCCACACTAAGGTAACTCATGGATCCAAATCCCCTATGTGGGCAAGCAGGCATTGTCAGGTGAGAGGGAGCACAAAACACACATGTCACACAGGCACGTAGGAACAACAACTGACACAGCAAGTCACAGACACACCACAGCACCACCCCCAGGGCCCCCACAATGTGGTGACCCTGGGCTGAATAAAAATACCACTGTGATGACAAAGCTAAATGTCGTTCACACTATGAACCACAGTCAGGTGTCCTGAGCAACAAACTACCATCACACCTACACAAGCACAAATCAATCAGCATGGCCAGTAAGCCAAGGCCAACATGGAGGCAGGGGCCTAGCCGGGCAACAACTCTCATCTGCACACACTCAACACCACACCCCTCGACCTCCAACAATGTGCAGCAGTGAAGTACACATGCACTGGTGACATTGCACATGCACCCATGACTATTCCAGGGTGGTGGGTGGGAACCAAGGTGTAGAAACACATCACACATGGACACTCAACAAGACTCCTGAATGTCTGACACACTGCACACTACGCTGTACATGGACATGACGGCAATACCACACCGACCAATGGGATCCCAGCCACAGTCACACACCAATGAAGAAGCCAAGGTCACCCACAACGAACACACATAGACAACTTCCAACATTGCAGCTCTGACCCTGAGGAGTGGCAGCAGTCACACACACAACATGTCACAATCACTGAAAGATAACACAAACTGGAAATCACATGACAGGGGCAAACAACAAGTGCCAAGGGGAAACCTGACTGTGACCCATCTGCGTCTGCACACAAACTCAGCCCTGACAGCAAACACACCTATGGGTGACACCCTGATGACCAGTAATGTGCCATGCACCCACATCACAGAGAACACAGGGAGAAGACTTTGGGGGAACATAGCTCAAGTCAGCAAGCATCACAAACAGGTACAACACTAGGGATCACAGCATGCGCAGATGAATGGAAGTGAACACACAGACATGCACATACAACACACACCTTGGGTGCAGGCAATGTCACACGTGTACACACTGCCATGAGGGGACTCCACTCCTGTGTGAGGAAAGCTGTGCCATATGTTGCCTCAGTAGGGCCCCATCATGTCAGCTGAGCACTTGGTCACACAATCAACAATTAGCACCAAATGAGGGCTCCCATCACATCAGCCTGGTCATGGATGTGCCAACGGAATCATCAGCACAGATCCAACACACTTGTATAGCAATGTTGCACTGACTACACGGATGAGTCCCTCCCCATTGATGCCCAAACCTGCATGTCCACTGGAGATGGCAACACGGTCAGGGAAGTAGACAAATGCAACGATGGCAGGCACAACAGATGTGCAGGGGTGGAAGCCACAGATATGAAATTGCCAATGTAAGTAGGAAACCCATTGCCAAATACTGAACACATGACACCCTCAGATGCTGCTATTGATGACATGGATACACCACATGATAGGACACATTCCCCCTGGACCACATGGGTTCCTGCACAGTAACACTTCATAATCATGAGACCAGATATCACCATCACTGCAGCAAGGGCATGGTTAGCTGCACCAACAACATGTACATCTGAAGCATGAGCACTAGAGAAAAGAAAGTTGCTTTATTCAGCATATGTGTTGAGGCCAAACGAAGTCCTGAAAAAGAGCAAAGGCCAATGGCCAGTCCATTGTCAAAGTTCAAACAGGGTGACACTGGCAGATGTCACCCTACGCATGCCTGCACAATACCAGGGACAATCCACTAGGAGGGGCAACCGGGGGGCAGGCCAGGCACCGCAGGGACAGGATCAGGGCTCACCAGGGGGAGTCAGGGAAGGGGTGGTGGGTGCAGGAGAGCCACTGACAACTGCAGTGGAGGTGTCTGACATGGTGTGTGCCGGCACAACTGGGGGGCATGACACAGATGTCGTGGGTGCCGGCACAACTGCAGTGGACCCTGCAGATGGGGTGGACAGGTCCGCCACTGCAGTGCCCAAGTCAGACAGGGCGGTAGTGGACTCCACTGCAGTGCCTACCTCCAGGGGAGGAGAATGGGGAACAGGCAAGGTGGGTTGGACAGAGGGGGGGACACCCTCACCACATCAGTGGCACAGACAAGCGCAGCGGGGGTGTGGTGCTGGGAGAGCAAGTGGCAGGGGGAGAAGGCCGGAGCATCTTGGGGATGGTATATCTGTGGGTGGGGGAACCTGGGGCAGGGTGTGGTGGGGGCACCTGTGCAGTGGGGGCCTGAGGGATGGAGGACGGAGACCTTGTGCCTGAGCTGCAGGGTGGTGGCGGGGTCTTGCTCTTAGCACTCCGGGGGGACTTGCGGGTGGGGGCCTCAGTCCGTCTGCGCCTGGGGGAGGGTGTCCGGGGGCGAGGGGCACTCTGCTCCGTGTGGGTGGGCTTCCTCTTCCCCCGGGATGCTGGAGCAGCTTCATCGGTGGGGAAGAGGCCGAGGTCACAGAGGAAGAGCTGCTGTGACTTTGGGGTTGCAGGTGAGGCAAGGGAGGGTGCTTTGGAGGGAGAGGGAACTGAGGACTGCGCAGTGCATGTGGATGCGTGTGTGTGTTCCAGGGCCCCATCCCCTGTGAGTCTGGCTTCAGTCCCCTGAATGTGCGTGCGTGTGCGTTTTGTCATTGGCGTGTGTGTCAGTGTGCTGGATGTGTGTGTGCTGGTGTGTGCCTGTGCCAGTGTGTGTGTGCCTGGGATGGGTAAGGTGCTGGGGAGTGTGGATGGAGCAGAGGCAGGAGGGGTGAGGGACCGTTTGAGGAGGGACACTGCTGCCGTCAGGGAGGAGTCCATGGACCTATTGCCCCTCTGTAGGTCAGACATGCCCGATGAGATGCCCTCCATGAACGACACCAGCTGAGTCAACAGCGCGGTGTGCGCATGGAGGACACTCAGCATGGCTGTCTGCCCTACATGGAGCTGGCGAAGGAGGTACACAGACTCCTCACTCAGGGCAGCAGGGGACACAGGGGCAGGGGTGCGGTGCCTGGCCCAAAGGAGACACGCTCCCGGACATGGGAGCCTCCACGGACCTGGGGAATGGGAGCCGATGGGAGGGCGGTGGTGGTGCTGGTGGTGGCGGGGACAGCAACACTAGCTGGGGTGTGGTGGCTGCTGACACCCGCCTCCACAAGGGAGTCATCCTCCGAGTTGCTCTGGTCCTCAGCTGAGGTGGATGCTGCTGAGGACTCCTCGGTGTGGCTCCCCTCGCCCTCCGTGCCACTGGGTCCCTCCGACCACTCCTCGGCTGCTGACCCAGTCTGGCTCTCCGGCTCCTCCTGGTCCGTGGAGCTGTCCCCTTCCGTGGCCGTGGATGTATCTGCAAACAATGGGGAAACAGACAGACATCAGTCACCTGCACCAAACGCACACACCACTGTGAGCACAGCACATTACAGAGCAAGCCCTGGCATCATTAGTTGTACATTGCTAAAAGTGCCCTAATTGAACAGGAGAAGTCAATTGTCAGTCTGATGCCAAGCATGGCACTCACATCCCACATGGCCTTGCACCCATCTGTCTGGTGTCTGTTGGATTGCAACACCCCAGTGTTGACACATGCACCAAGTACACAGTAGTTGGACAGTGCAGAGGACACGGTGTGGACACATCACAGCTCTTGCCACTGAGTCAGTACAGGTTTACGGATGTAAGGGATGCCCAGAGTCAAATAGGAAATGCATGTGATGCATTCCAGCGACAGACACCATGATGCACCCATGTCCTGATAGCCAGCGCCACTATGGTGTGCATGTAGCACATGTCACTCCCCTGCAGGATCACCAATCAGTAGACACATGCCATGGCGGAGGCATGACTGCAAAGTCATACATCACTGTCTCAGTGATGTATGACTTTGCAGCCAGACAACAACACTCTGCACTGTGTCACAATAGTAGGTCATGGGGAATGCAAGTCCTGGAGCTGCACAAGTGCACATGTACATCCCCCCACAACACATCCTCTTAACCCTCATCTGTCCAGGTCATACCTATTGGACATATGGGAGACCTGTGACACTACCCTCTGAACCTGAGCCCCTCACACTCTGCTGTGCATGGGGAACAGCTGCCTGAACTTCACATTTACATGCCCCAGTCTGCATGGGCAGCTGATCAGACACCTATGTGTCACACAAGTATCGTCTCCTATGGTCACATCTCCAGTGGCATGCTGAGCCCCTACCAAGAAACTCCACAGCAGTCCTGGCGACTAATCCACAGCACACTGACACAGAGGCAGACACCTGAGGGGTCAAAACACTGTGCACAATGTGTCCTCTGATACACGGGAGTGGGAGTACAGAGTGTATTGTATGGCCTGGAGTAGGCATGACTGTCCAGCCCCACATGAATGAGGGATGAGCCCTGGACTGTAGGCAGCTGGCTAAGTATGTGTGACACACGTCATATACATACTCCTGGGGCCCAAACATTGTTCCCACCCGCAGCATGGGTGTGTGCCAGGTACCCCAGCCACATGTGGTGGATCAGCTCAGCAATTGGACCACAGATCAAAGTAACACGCTGAATACATGTCAGAATACAGGCATTGTGTAAGCAATGGACCCACCCATGATGCCCACCACAGAGTCAGGGAAACAGATGCTGTCTCCCACCTTGAGTCAAGCAAACTGCAAGGACACAGTCCTAAGTGACAGAATTCCCTGCATGTAAGGGCCACACCTGGGTATCAGATGAGGAGTGGGCAGTGCACAATAGAGGGACATGGCTCCTGGACAACATGACTGCTGTACTGTGGCAGTTCAACCTGGCCCGAGGAGGGCACATAACATGTTAGACAGAGTACACAGTGCAGTCTTTGACTCACCCCCTCCTTGCTGCTCTCTGGCCTTCAGCTGCCCATCCAGGTCTGGAAAGACCACCGCCAGGATCCTGAGCATGTGGGGGGTCAGGGTCCGTGTTCCGCCCCTCCTGCGAGGAGGCGACAGCTTCAGCTGGACCCGTGCAATCCTCCGGGTCCAGCCCCGAAGGTCCTGCCACCTCTTTTGGCAGTTGCGGATCCGGCGCTTGTAGACCCCCACGGACCGGACAGCCCGGACGATGTCCTTCCATATCTCATGCTTCCGATGGGCAGAAGCCTGTCAGGATGACAAAGTGATAAGGCCATTATTACACATGCAACATATCCGTGCATGACACAGTTGCATATACATGTCGCAATCACAGGGGCACATGGTGTACCCAGGCAGTGCACGGCTGCCCATGGACAGTTTTCCAGAAGTCACTACATGGTATCATAGCATGGGGAGTAAAACCCTGTTCAGAAGCACTGTCACTGCACCATACCTGTCCAGTGCAAGTCACTACACACTATGGGGGGTGACAACTACTCAGTGAGCCTGCTAGCCAGTGGTGTGCTGACTCTCAGCCTTGCTAGTCAGACAAAATGCACATTCAGAAAGGCAGTGCACAGAACACTCACCTGCTCCCCTGGTGTCCCATACAGCTTGCTGTACTGTGGAAGTAGGCTGTCCAGCAGGGCCTGGTTCTCTTCAAGGCTGAAGGCTGGGGCTCTCTCCACAGTACGTGCCATTGCAGGGTCCAGAGGGGCAGAGACAGCAGCAGTGCAGTGGCAGATGTCGTCCTGGAGCATGTAGTGCAGGCAAGTGGGCTCTCAGGGGAACATGCAGCAATATATATGTGCTGGAGAGGCAGATACTGTCCCTTGTGTCCAAAGTGATAGGTCCAAGTCGTTTGCATCTTCTGAATCTGGCCAATCCATGGAATAGCAGCACCAAAACACGCCCACAGCATCCTTCAAAATTTCAACTTCATGACATACATGATTTTGCAACATTGTTGTGGGTGACCAACTGATTTTCCAGCAACCGACTCGTTCGAATATTCGAAAACGCGTCCGTTGCCAGGCAAGCCCATTGTCAATGGGTGCGCACCGATCGGTCCATTGAGGTACAACGCGCACAGGGGTACAACGCGTACCCGCACACATTGAATGCAATGGGCCGGCCGGAGGCACCGATCGGTCCATTGCAGTACAACGCGCACAGGGGTACAACGCGTACCCGCACACATTGAATGCAATGGGCCGGCCGGAGGCACCGATCGGTCCATTGCAGTACAACGCGCACAGGGTACAACGCGTACCCGCACACATTGAATGCAATGGGCCGGCCGGAGGCACCGATCGGTCCATTGCAGTACAACGCGCACAGGGGTACAACGCGTACCCGCACACATTGAATGCAATGGGCCGGCCGGAGGCACCGATCGGTCCATTGCAGTACAACGCGCACAGGGGTACAACGCGTACCCGCACACATTGAATGCAATGGGCCGGCCGGAGGCACCGATCGGTCCATTGCAGTACAACGCGCACAGGGGTACAACGCGTACCCGCACACATTGAATGCAATGGGCCGGCCGGAGGCACCGATCGGTCCATTGCAGTACAACGCGCACAGGGGTACAACGCGTACCCGCACACATTGAATGCAATGGGCCGGCCGGAGGCACCGATCGGTCCATTGCAGTACAACGCGCACAGGGGTACAACGCGTACCCGCACACATTGAATGCAATGGGCCGGCCGGAGGCACCGATCGGTCCATTGCAGTACAACGCGCACAGGGGTACAACGCGTACCCGCACACATTGAAAGCAATGGGCCGGCCGGAGGCACCGATCGGTCCATTGCAGTACAACGCGCACAGGGGTACAACGCGTACCCGCACACATTGAAAGCAATGGGCCGGCCGGAGGCACCGATCGGTCCATTGCTGTTCAACGCATCACTGTACATGTGACTGGCATATGTCAGCATGCCTGTCTCAGATGGACATATGCCAGCCACAGATAGCTCCCAGGGAGTGAGGGGCACACCTACATCACGACAGCCTGTCCAAACCTTATCATAAGGCATGTAAGGCTGCATTTCCTATTGTGTGTATGTTGGTGTACATGTTGTCCTGTGGGTGTCACCTGTGGGCAGCCACCCCCAGGCTGTGCACGTGTTAATGGGGACAGGATCCTGGGTGTTACGTGTACGTGACCACTGTGATGTGCAACTGTTCATATCTGTGCATGTGCCATGGTCACATTTCACAGTGGTGTTTGTGTATGTCATGTCACATACCCCGTGAGTCCCATGTGGGACGGTATGTTTGAGCCAGGGTGTCCCAGTGGCACAATAGTGATGGCCCTCCACAGTCTTTGTGCATGTAGTGTTTACAATGTCTCTGATTTCATGTGCACAATGGGAGACAGTCTCCACATCCACGTTGTGTGTGCATGGACTCTGATGTTGTGCGTGTGTGTCACAGACGTCCATGGCTCTCCTGCCATGGCAAGTGTGGCCACTACCTGTGGGGGTCATGTTTGTTTTGTTGTGGTGTACACATGATACTCCAGGTGATGCCAGTGTCCATGTGGCATTACAGGGTCCCTGGGAATGTGCCTGTCGTTGAGCTGTGGTGCCTGGGGCACATCTGTCCTCACATGTCACTGGGGGGTGACTGTGACACAGCATCATGATATCCAATGGGCCAACCTGGGACAAATTGATGCCACCTGTAGGACCGTGTTGACAGATGTTGGCCATGTATGTACCATACATGTCGTTCCGGTACTGCACACTTCATGTAGTTGTGCCTCATGATGATGTATGTTGGGATCTTGAGTGTGTTCAATGCCGCATATGTGGGGTGACTGACGATCTTGCTTACTTCTCCTCTGCACTGCAGGGCTCCTGCTGTCCATCGGCCATTCCCAGACCTGGCAACGATGGTGGAACGGGACAGCATCCGACGGTACCGCTTCACCAGGCAGCTGATTGAGGATTTGGCAGTGCAGTTGTCCCCACATTTGCAGCCTGGCCGGCCGTATCCTACAGCGCTGACCCCCAAGGTGAAGGTGATGGCAGCCCTACACTTCTTTGCCACCGGTACCTTCCAACATACTGTGGCGTCTGCTGGTGGGATGTCACAGACCATGTTCAGCCGTGTGCTCCGCGATTTCTTGGCGGCAATGTTGCTCTTCCTGAACCGGTACATCTATTTCCCTAGACTGCGACGACTCACTGACGTGAAGAGTGACTTTTATGCCCTGGGGAGGATGCCGCATGTCATTGGCTCCATTGATGGGACACATGTGGCTTTGGTACCACCACAGGCCCAGGAGCAGGCCTACAGGAACCGCAAGCACTACCACTCGGTCAATGCACTGGTGGTGTGTCTTGCAGACATGACCATCACACACGTGTGTGCCCGTTTCCCTGGTTCAGCACACGATGCCTTTGTGATGAGGAGTAGTCGCATCCCCAGGTTGATGGCACAGATGCAGAACCAGCGTGCCTGGCTTGTCGGTGTGTACTGACTTTGTGCCATTGTGTGTGATCTGATCTGTAGTATTCCGCCCACTTTTCCAAGTCAGCTGATGTGCACTTGTCTGTCCGTAGGTGACTCGGGATACCCCAACATGCCGTGGTTGCTGACACCCCTCAGGAACCCTGTGACACCTGCCCAGATGCGCTACAATGAGGCACATGGTCGGACCAGGAGAGTGATTGAGCGGACCTTTGGTCTCCTGAAGAGCCGCTTCCGCTGCCTGGACAAGACCGGAGGGTCCCTCCCATATGCCCCTGCGAAAGTGTGCAAGATTATCATCGTCTGCTGCATGCTCCACAACCTGGCAGTGCGGAAGGAGTTGCCTCTCATCCAGGATGACGATGACCAACATCCGCCACCTGTGGAGGATCCTGGCCTGGACCACGATGCCAGTGACGATGATGATGATGATGGTGATGGTGATGTCCGCACACAGCTCATCACCAACTTCTTTAGCTGAATGTGAGTATCCTGAGGTGTCATGTGAATGATGTGAGTTGGCATGATGTGTGGGTGGTGCTCTGGTGCTGTTGGAGTGTGTCCATGGGCTACTTGACTGGATGTGTGTTGCGATGTGTGGTGACAGGTGGGCTGTACTCCCCAACAGTGTTGACATGCTAACTTGGTTCTGGGTGGGTATCTTGTAACATGTATTGTGCATGAGTTTTGCTGTTCTGTCCTGTACTCCATTGCTTTTGACTGTGTGTCATTTCTGTCCTTCACAGGGTACTTTCAGATTCGTTTGGTCAACTGTGTCCACCGACAACGTGATTGCACATCCAGGCTGGTAGCTGTTGTGTCCCTACAGGTGATGTGCGCCACACCCATGGACTTCCTTCTGTCTACAGTTGTTGACTGTGTGCCCGCTACCAGGTGGGGTTACCTTGCATCTGTAGTGGTTACGGCATGTTGCTACTGTGTAATAAACCTGTGCTTCACTTAGTGATGTGCGTTGTCTGTGGTCACACATTTGACTGCCATTTGCTTACTGCACCTGTGGGCTACTTGACTACAACTGGGAATGGGTGTGGTGTCTGTGCATTGCACCGTCTTCCCTGGCAACATCAGTGTAGGCAATGAGTCAGATGGCCTAGGTGTGTATGTGTTGTGTAGCCCTGGTGGTGTGTCTCCCTCATATGTGTCACGTTGCCTGTACTCACATGCCTGTGTTGTCCTTGCTGTTGCAGTTCGCATACACAGTGTAATTTTGTTGTTCATCATCCCCATAACAGTACCCACGTTGGAATCACGACAGAGGCAAGTATGGTGTATTATTGTGTTTATTGTGATACATCTGTGATAATAGTGCATAGGATGGATTGTGCTGTACATGAATCTTGCAATCCCAAGTTCCTAGATGAATAGAAAGTCCAGGTAGACAGGATCCCCAGTATCGGGGCCACAGTTGTCTGACACATTGTTCCAACTTGTACTCCCCATGCAATGTGTGGGAGTAGTGTTGCCATCAACAGGGTGAACAGTCTGTGCACAAAGGCGAAAATCCAGAACAGGTTCAGGCTTCCTGGGAGTTGCGCTTGGCCATCAGCCTCTCACTTTCCCCTCCTCGGACGACCCCTCTTCTTGGGGGGGGGGCCCTCAAGTGCAGGCTGCTGCGGTGCAGGGGACTCTCCGCCAGAGTCCTCCTCCCTCCCTGTGGCAGTTGCAGTTTGTTCGGTACCAGATGTTGTTGGCACACAGGGAGGTGTGGACTGGTTGCTGTTCATCTGGCGGAGGCATTGTAAAATGTCCCTGTGCACCGCCGTCATCTCATGTAGTACATCCCACTTGGACTCCACGCGGGTCATGTGGGAGTCCACACGTGACATGTGGGAGTCCACACGTGACATGTGTGACTCCACATGGGACATGTGGGAGTCCAAGCGGGCATGATGGGCAGCCTGCTGCTGTTTGATGTCTCTGAGGAGCCCCACTACCTGGCTGAGCTCTCCGGTGCTGGACTGGTACGCATCAGCTATGCGTACCAGTTGTGGGTCTTCATGCACACCAGCAACGTCTGCAAGCAGCGACCTCTGTCTCCCACCCCTCCCACCACCCCTGCTGACATGTGCAGTGTGTGCAGTTGCACGCACAGATAACCCTGGTCCACCTTGGGGGTTGGTGGTGGTGGTGGTGTCCATGGCCCCAGGTTGGTCCAGGGTCACTGCGCTGGTGTTGTTCCTTATTCTGTCCATGTCGGCAGGGATGGTATTCGTGGTGACAGTCGTTGGAGGGGTGGGTGCAGGGGGTGCAGCTGGTGGACCTGCTGGTGCTGCAGCTGGTGGTCCTGCTGGTGCAGCATGTTGACTTGCACCGGATGTGCCAGGTTGTTCTTCATCGTCCGAGGAGGACAGAGGCTGTACGACGCCAGTGAGCTCGGCATCCTCTTGAGCCTGGGACTGGGACTCCTCAGCGTCTGCTGCTGTGTCCCTATCATCACCTGTTTTTGGGAGACACAAACAATGTATGTCATGTTTCTGCAGGCATCAGTGGTTGACACACCTGACAGTTGTGACTGTGCCTCGGGGTGCGGGCCTGTACATTGTATTGTCCTAAGTCGTCACAGTCAGGGGTTGATATTGGTGTGGCACATTGTCCTGCATTATTTGGGCATTTCTATGTATTCTCTGGGGTGTGAACATGGTCTGCATTGATTGTGTTTGGTTGACAGCCAGACCTCCTTCCCACCCACCCACCCACCCAGTCAGTTATCCCACCATGGAACGTGCTTGCATTGCAGGGAGTGTAAGTTGTCTCTCAGGATGTCAGTCAGAGGTGTCCTGCTGTTTGTTGGTGCACAGTTGGCAGCAGGGCCTTGTGCTCCCCGCAGCAGTAGCCAGTGTCAGCCATCTTGTGAGTCCTTCTCCACTCCCTGTGATGTGAGCATGGTTCAGGGTGGTGTTGATGGGCCAGTTGTGAGGCTGAGCAATGTCTGTGACTACGACTCCCATCATGCTATTGCCTCCACCCCCTTCCCAGCATGCCCATGCTTCCTTCCTTTTGACTCTGCTTCCCTGTGGGGTGGGCTGGCTGTGCTGACAGGATGGCTGGGAGTGTTGTCCTGGCAGTTGTTTGGCTAAGAGTCCCAAGAGTGTCCCTGTGCTTCACACAACATAACCCAGGGTGGTGGTGCTTTGTGGGATCTTGTGTTAGGATGGAGGGCATTGCATTCTACCAGGTGGGTACTGTGGAGTTTGTGTTGGGGGGGGGGTGTGAGGGGAGGTGCTGGTGACTATGGTCAGTGCTGCAAGTCCCCCTTCCCACCCAGCCAGCCGGATATCCCACCATGGAACGTGCTTGCATTGCAGGGAGTGTAAGTTGTCTCTCAGGATGTCAGTCAGTGGTGTCCTGCTGTTTGTTGGTGCACAGTTGGCAGCAGGGCCTTGTGCTCCCCACAGCAGTAGCCAGTGTCAGCCATCTTGTGAGTCCTTCTCCACTCCCTGTGATGTGAGCATGGTTCAGGGTGGTGTTGATGGGCCAGTTGTGAGGCTGAGCAATGTCTGTGACTACGACTCCCATCATGCTATTGCCTCCACCCCCTTCCCAGCATGCCCATGCTTCCTTCCTTTTGACTCTGCTTCCCTGTGGGGTGGGCTGGCTGTGCTGACAGGATGGCTGGGAGTGTTGTCCTGGCAGTTGTTTGGCTAAGAGTCCCAAGAGTGTCCCTGTGCTTCACACAACATAACCCAGGGTGGTGGTGCTTTGTGGGATCTTGTGTTAGGATGGAGGGCATTGCATTCTACCAGGTGGGTACTGTGGAGTTTGTGTTGGGGGGGGGGTGTGAGGGGAGGTGCTGGTGACTATGGTCAGTGCTGCAAGTCCCCCTTCCCACCCAGCCAGCCGGATATCCCACCATGGAACGTGCTTGCATTGCAGGGAGTGGAAGTTGTCTCTCAGGATGTCAGTCAGTGGTGTCCTGCTGTTGGTTGATGTGCAGTTCCCAGCATGCCCTTGTGCTCCCCACGACACAGCAACAGTGTCAGACATCTTTGATGGGCCTTTCTACTCTCTGTGGGATGTGCATGCGTGAGTGTGAGCTTGCTGGGCCATGTGGTGGGGGATGTAGAGCTGTGACTACGACTCCCATCATGCTATTGCCTCCACCCCCTTCCCAGCATGCCCATGCTTCCTTCCTTTTGACTCTGCTTCCCTGTGGGGTGGGCTGGCTGTGCTGACAGGATGGCTGGGAGTGTTGTCCTGGCAGTTGTTTGGCTAAGAGTCCCAAGAGTGTCCCTGTGCTTCACACAACATAACCCAGGGTGGTGGTGCTTTGTGGGATCTTGTGTTAGGATGGAGGGCATTGCATTCTACCAGGTGGGTACTGTGGAGTTTGTGTTGGGGGGGGGGGGTGAGGGGAGGTGCTGGTGACTATGGTCAGTGCTGCAAGTCCCCCTTCCCACCCAGCCAGCCGGATATCCCACCATGGAACGTGCTTGCATTGCAGGGAGTGGAAGTTGTCTCTCAGGATGTCAGTCAGTGGTGTCCTGCTGTTTGTTGGTGCACAGTTGGCAGCAGGGCCTTGTGCTCCCCACAGCAGTAGCCAGTGTCAGCCATCTTGTGAGTCCTTCTCCACTCCCTGTGATGTGAGCATGGTTCAGGGTGGTGTTGATGGGCCAGTTGTGAGGCTGAGCAATGTCTGTGACTACGACTCCCATCATGCTATTGCCTCCACCCCCCTTCCCAGCATGCCCATGCTTCCTTCCTTTTGACTCTGCTTCCCTGTGGGGTGGGCTGGCTGTGCTGACAGGATGGCTGGGAGTGTTGTCCTGGCAGTTGTTTGGCTAAGAGTCCCAAGAGTGTCCCTGTGCTTCACACAACATAACCCAGGGTGGTGGTGCTTTGTGGGATCTTGTGTTAGGATGGAGGGCATTGCATTCTACCAGGTGGGTACTGTGGAGTTTGTGTTGGGGGGGGGGTGTGAGGGGAGGTGCTGGTGACTATGGTCAGTGCTGCAAGTCCCCCTTCCCACCCAGCCAGCCAGCCAGATATCCCACCATGGAACGTGCTTGCATTGCAGGGAGTGTAAGTTGTCTCTCAGGATGTCAGTCAGTGGTGTCCTGCTGTTTGTTGGTGCACAGTTGGCAGCAGAGCCTTGTGCTCCCCACAGCAGTAGCCAGTGTCAGCCATCTTGTGAGTCCTTCTCCACTCCCTGTGATGTGAGCATGGTTCAGGGTGGTGTTGATGGGACAGTTGTGGGGGGGGGCAATATGTGTGAGTGCGACTCCCATGATGCTATTGGCTACACTGACTTGGCCAGCATACACAGAATTCCTTCCTTTGAGTGGTCTTCACTGTGTGTTGGTGTTGTTGTGGTGGCTACATGTGTGGATGTGTGTGTTAGTTCTATTTGTGCCACTGCCTAGCTGTAGTTGTGGTTGTGTTTGTACATGTGTTGGCACAGTTGGATGTGACTTTTTTGATGGCATGTGTTGTGTTTATCTGACTGACATACACATTTTGGGATGATTCTGTTCTAGTTGCTGTGTAATTGCTATGAGTGCATGGTTTGACTCTCCCCTTGACAGTGATGTGTGTGTTTTGTGGCAGTTTATTGTGTACATTTGTTGTGTACTCACCAGGCTCTGGGATGTCCTCTAGTCCATATACGCTCACTGGCGGAAGGATGGCCCGCACCTTCTCCTCCCAGGGCCTGAGGTATACTGGCTTGGCAGGAGGGCCACTGCCGGTGTATTGGCTCAGGTGGTAGTCTTTCTTGAGCAGCTCCCGGACCCTCCTGCGCACGTCATACCACCTGTTCTGGATGTCGGTCTTTGTGCGCCGACATGGTGATTGGGCGTTCACCCTGTTGATGATCCTCTCCCACATCTTGGTTTTCTGCGACATGGGGGTCTGTTGGACCAGAGTGCCAAACAGCTGTGGCTCCACCCTGAGGATCTCGTCTACCATGACTTCCAATTCACTATCTAGGAACTTGGGATTCTTCTTGGGGGGCATGGTGATGGGTGGTGATAGTGGGTGCTGTGTGTGTTGGTGTGCAGGTGAGGGTGTGTGGGTGTGTGTTGTGCTGGGTGTATGTGAGGTAGGTATTTGTTGGTGTGCTGCTGGTGTGTGGCTTGTGTGAGGGATGAGCTGTGGGTGTGTGGTTGCTTTCTCTTGGGTGCTGGCAGTGGAATGGCATTTGCAAAGGCTCATGGTAGTGATTTGTGTCCTTTATATAGGTGGAGTTGTTGGTGTGTCTTTGTTCTCTGTCCCCACCCCCCCAGTATTTATTGGCTTGGTAATTGCTTGTTTGGCCTTTTTTTGGTTGATTTTTCCTTTGTGCTGTTTGTGTATGTTGGAAACGTTCTTGTGACCGAGTCGGACCCTGCATTGGTCTCGTACGGTGTTTTCCGTTTCGTTCACGCTGTGTTTGTGCAGTTTTGTATGCTGCGTACGCGTCGGTCGCGGTGTATTGTGTTGCTTCGGCTCGGTTTTGTATGCGTGTCGGTCGTACGGCTTGTCCTCCGTCCGACTCGGTCGTGTTTTCGCGCCTTGCATCGTACTTTGCAGGTTGGAGTTGGCGGGTACGATTCGGTCGGATTTGTTCCGGGTGCGTGTCGGTCGGTTGGATTCGCGTGTTTTTCCGGCCGGATTGCTATTTTCCGAGCGGGTCGGTCGGTCGGCTTGGTTTCCTGACGTGTCGGTCGGATTTATCGCGGCTTGCATCGTACTTGGCGTGTCGGGCGCCACTGGTACGTGTCGGTCGGTATTTTTTCCGGATCCGAGTCGGTCGGTGCTTTTTCCGGCCCGAATCGGAATCGACCCCATAGTCTGACTAGCGAAACCAGCACGTGCTCTCTAGATAACACACTTTAGCTTGGCTGACAAGTATCCACAACTTAATGGGGCATATTCACAAGCCCCTATCGCCACGGGAACGTCACTTTTATTGACGTTCCCGTGGCGATAGGAGTCAGCGCCTATTCTCAAGGCAGCGTTAACCCACTTAACGTGGCTTAAAGCCACGTTAAGTGGCTTAACGCTGCCTTGAGAATAGAGCCCTTTCACGCTAAACTTAGCGTGAAAGGGGGTGTGCAGTGGGTGTTGCGGTGGGCGTACCACCGCAACACCCATTGAGTTTGACGCTACCGCCTATTATCAAGGGCGGCGTTAATAGGTGGCAGCGCCAAACTTAAAACCTAGAAAAATCAGGGGGCATATTAGCAAGACCGGCGATAAAATTATCGCTGTTTTAGCGTCAGGAAACTGCCGCTAAAACGGTGATAATGGGCTTGCTAATATGCGTTATAGAATTCCAATAGAAGCCCAGGTTAGATGTCCTGCACATCTAACCTGGGCTTCTATTGGAATTCCATAACGCATATTAGCAAGCCCATTATCGCCGTTTTAGCGGCAGTTTCCTGCCGCTAAAACGGCGATAATTTTAACGTGGGTCTTGCTAATATGCCCCCAGGTCTTAAGGGGGCTAAAGGAGGAGAAAAGCTTTATTTCTCCTCGTTTTTGCTATTTTCTATGTGTGCTGCATGTAGCAGCACACATGGAAAAAGCAAACTGGCATTTTCGGTTTGTTAATGTACAGGAAGGAACACCTTCATGTGCATTAACAAACCTCCCTGCTCGCAGACACCCTTGCGCTCTGGTGCAAGGGTGCCTGTTTTGGCGTTGAGTCGTGAGACTTAGCGCCGTCGCAGGGGGAAACGCCAGGCTGCACCACATTCTTGAGAATAGGGTGCAGCCTGGCGTTTCCAAAGTGGCGGTGAGAGGCGTTAAGCCAAGGAGGCTAACGCCTCTCACCGCCACTTCTTTGTGAATATCCCCCAATGTGTTTGTCATAATAATAATTCTTGTGCTGACTGGGAGCATTTATATAGCGCTGACAGCATAACTGGATCTCTCGGAGCTGTATGTATGTTATATATATATATATATCAGTTGACACTTGGACTAGTGCTTGTAGTGCCCGTTAGCTGCCTGCTAAAAAGAGAGGCTTTGATTTCGTTAAACTACTATCAGACTCAATTTCCAGTGTTGGACTGGGCACAACATGAAATGCCCCTCGCTGGTGTTCTTACCTGGGCCTCCCCAGTCCTTTCTCCATTGAAAGCTTTCAGTTTAACTGCCAGTCAGAGGGCATATGGCCAGCCCAGTTTCATGCAGTAGCAGAACAGAATAAGGAATTCATTGGCACAGGTGACACTGCTATGGAGCTATAGACTGAGGGTTCTTCCTTATATTGGAATAAAAGCAAGTCTCCCGAGATGCAAGAAATTGTATTATTGATTGGGGGGAGTGAAAACCCTACTCAAGCAACAACTACAATCCTTGTCAGGGGAATCACAACATTCGCTAAATTAACTTGTGCTTATCTCTCTGGTAGCTTGGCACAAGAGCAGTCAGGATTAACTTAGAGGCACTGTGTAAAGTATTTATGCAACACACAAACAGTAACAAAGTAAAAAGACAACACAAGAAAAATCCCAAACCAATTTAGAAAAAAAGAGTAAATGTTTATAAAGAAAATGAGACCACACAATGACAAACATCTAATCAGTAGAACCGGAGATATGCAATTTTAAAGTTTTAGGTAGGCATATCGCTTAAAAGTACACAGCGCCTCTTGCAGTCATCTGGTCGTGCTACACTGGGGAAGCCAACAGTTCAGGTTGACCATGATGGAACACGGGCCGGATATCGGCATCAGGTTAGAGCCGCTGAAAAAGATACCTTCTCAATGTCTGACACAAAGAACCCAGAACTATAGGATTTCTCTTTTTCTTGTAGAGGAGTGCACTCTGATGCCAGGCAAGGGTCCAGGACCTGGAGTGGCACCTCTTGGGGATCAGGAACTCACAGAAGCAGAGGCCAACAGGTCCAGTTGCAGGTCCAGGCAGGTCCATTGTAGCAGGTCAGCTGGGCAGTTGCACTGAGGCCTCTGGCGAATGTTGTGTTCCTGTAGCTCCGAACGGGAGGTCAGCTAAATGACCCCTGGAGTCACTAAGGTAGCCAGGGATGAAGGGGTATGTCCAATCTTCCATCGCAGAGAGCAGGGGAGGGCTCTCGCAGAGAGCAGGGCAGGCTTTAAGCAGCAGGGCAGTCCTATAGGGAACAAGGCAGCCCTCCTTCTGTAACATCACAGGCCAAGGAGTGTACTGAAGAGTTTGTTTGAGAGTGCAATATTTATACCTGGTGCCAGCCTTTGTAGTGAGGGAAATCTGGTTCTATAAAGTTCCTTCTTTCCAATGTCCAGGCTCCAAGTAGTCTAGGGTACCAAAATACTGGTGCCAAGTTCCATTTTGAGTATGCTGGAGGCAGCCCTTTGAAATGTGGTGGGGCAGGTAACAGCTCCGCCCCAACCATCCTGTGCCCCCACCCCCATTGTGTCACTGTCTGGAAGAATTACACAAAGGCCAACTGCCAAGCTATTCATAGTCATGTGACCCAGGACAGAGGCTGCAGGCACCAAATGGTCAGGACAAGAAATTGTCAACTTTATAAAAGTGGCATTTTCTGAATCCTGAGTTAAAATCCGACTTTGCTACTAAATATGATTTTAAATTACATTTTTTTTTAGTTAAACATGACATTTCTACCTGTTCCCAATCAAAATTAGCACTTATTAAACTCAATAAGGTAACCCAATGTTACCCTAAGGAAGACGTAGGCCTTAAAGTAGTGAGAAATGAAGTTACGAAGATGAAGAAGAAGAATTTATTGTTCAGTTAATAAAAAACTTACAATTTAGCACATCTTTCTCACATCGTACATAAAATCACAAAATAACAACATAAAAAACATAATTAAAATATTTGCAAATTGATCCAAAATGTAAAACAATTAATTAATTATCTAAAACCACCTGAGCATGTACTACCTAATTGCGATTATGAGGGACTTATTCCATCTGCTGTTTTCCCTGTATCCCACAATGTATCCAGTTCCGTCTATATGTTGTTAATCATGCTATACTCTATAAGCTATCTCGTTTAAAAGGGGAATAAAATCAATTACAACGGAATGGCCTGCTGGAAAATGTATAGCCCTTTTTATTTTTTTATTTTATTTACCCGCATTAGGTGAAGGGAGATTACGTCATAAGAGAAATCTAAAGTGCAATGTGCTATTTGTAAACTCATCTTGTAACTTTACAGTTACTACAGCCTTATTTTCACTTTATACTAGGTGCTCCTATGTAAATAAGCCAACCCAACTTTTACTTTGATTGGCTCTCCTTCCTAACCAGACGTTCCTAAATTGGTAAGAGGATAAGTGATCAAATGGTGAGGAGTGAAAGTCCCTCAGTGTGCACTTTTAGCTAGCTTACCCACTACTGCATTATCAACAAACTTTAAAATTTTTCCAGTAAAACGTAAATCTTCTCCCAGCAAACCTGCTATTACTGCTTGATGGCATGTATGAACTGCATGTTGGTTGAAATCCAGTTTTAGCAGGCTTTTACGTTCAGCTATTAAAGCTGGGCAGCTAAAAACTATGGGCATCATTACGAATGCGGGCGGACAAAGTCCGCCCGCCACCGTACCGGTAAACGGGACCGACCACCAGAGGTGCGGCGGTCCCGCTGGGCCCATTAGGATGCGACCGCCACCCTGTCAGTCGCATTCCGCATATTCAACATTGTGGCGGGCGGTGCTGTAAGCAGCACCCGCCACAATGTTGGAAATGCATGTTGTGCATTGGCATGTACAACGTGACAGGCACCGCGCGGTGCCTGCCACCTTGTCCATGCCAATGTAGGGGGGTACCATGGGTACCCCCCAAGTGCAGCCCCCCATCCCCCACCCCCCCCCCGGGGGCCCGCAACGGGCCCCCAAAGTGAACTCCGCATGCCTTTCCATGGCGGAGTCTCCGCCATGGAAAGGCATTGAAAATGCCACATGCTAATATAGATGGCGGTGCCTGCAAGGCACCGCCACCATATTATGGGCCTTTTCCGCCTGGTAGGCAATCGGGATGATTGCCTACCGGCGGAAAAGCGGCAGACGGTCTTTCCGTCCGCCACGGTACCCCCCGCCATGCTAATGTGGCGGGGGGTAGCAGTCGTCCGGCGGGGTGTTTAGCGGGCGGATCGCCACCGCCGGTCAGGCGGTGGCGATCCGCCCGCCATGCTAATAGGCCCCTATGTGACAAAAGTCTTCTCTTACGTAATTACAGAGGCGACATGCCGTTGACTTACTCAGATTTTTCCACGCAGGAAGGTGACTACGAAATTGGAGATGGCCAAGTCGAAGTCTTAGGAGCTTTAGCTTCGCATTTAGTCCGTTCAGACCCCCAGATAATTCTGGGGTTTTAATTGGCCATAAGTGGCAATTACCATCCACGCTTGTGACCTTTTCGCTAGTGCCTCTCTGTCCAGCAGTGATGACACTTTTGTACTGCTCCCATTAATCACTATGTTAAAAGCAGATTGTGGAAGAGGTAGGGCCCATAATTTTCCTGCATTAAAATAAACTATGGCCAGTTTAAAATATTCATAAGCAATCGAATTATTCTGGTCGCTTATAGCCTCCCAAACAACAGTCATAAGGGTTGAATTGTTATCATTTCTTAGCTTATGACAACATTTCAAATATGCCCCTAAACTATTTACATGTTGTCTTCTTAGGCCAAACTATAATCGGATTTGTGCCGGCGAAGCCTGCTGTGGGAGATTAAATGGGCGACGATATGCCCCTACCACAAGATTGTCTATAATTTTATCAGCCTTCCCTCTCAAAATCTCCACACCGTATGTCAAGGATGGGACATGTTTAGCTGTCATAAATTGTAATAGTGGCTTGAGTGGCAGGCCCTTTAGGGCATTCCTCAGGGAAGCAAACGCTGTAATTAAAGAGTTATTTCTTCTTTGTAATGCTGCACACTGGTTCTTAAATGAGCCTCTCGCATCAAATATTACCCCCAGGTATTTGTACTCCTGCACTGACTCAAGCCTGATCCCTTCTATACAGAATTTTGGGTGGCAAACTATTCCCTTTGTCACTAGCATAGTTTTTGTTTTACCTAAATTAACTTTTAGCCCGTGAGAGATGCGTACTGAGCAGTTTTACTAACTAACCGCTGAAGCTCCACCTTTGTATAAATAAGTAAGATAATATCGTCAGCAAACATAAGGTGGCAAACCATTAAGCTAGCCACAACCGAGGATTGCGAGTTAATGATATTCAACTCTAGAGAAATATCTGCAAGATACAAATTGAACAAGAGAGGGGCCAAGATACAGCCTTGTTTTAGGCCATTCGCTGTTGGTATTTTTTTCAAAATTGATGTACCTTGACCCAGTCTAACTCTTGTCCATGTATCTGGTATTCAGACAGAATATCGAGTTGGAAATGTCGACTTATACAAATATCGAGTTGGAAATATCGTAACACAGAAAAATCGACAGCAATAATATCGTGGTCAAGAATATCAAATTTTAGGTAAGAAACATTGTTTTTAAAAATAAAGAAGTCATTAATATCGTTTGCAAAAATATAGTTGTTTAAAATATCGATTTTTTAATTAGTGTTACGTATTTTAGTTCACATTTTAAATGTATGTGATGTATGTTTTTTTGTATGAGTGTTGTTTATGTTTTTTATTATATGTGTTAAATTTTTAGTAGTTATCATTTTTTTTTTTATTAAATTTTGCGTTTTTTAGTTCTATAGCGGGTTGTGGGTTATAAGAGAATAGGGTGGGAAGTAATTTAATTATAATAAATTAATGATTATTTTTTATTTAAATAATATTTATTCAATTGAGATTTTATAGTGTTAATTGTGGCAAGTAATTTATTTGTGATTAATTATTAATTGGTTGTTAATTAATATTAATTAATTAATTGATCATTAATTACAGTAATTGTGTAATTTTTTTAGGTGCAGGTTGTGGGGTTTATAGGGGTAAAGGGCGGGAAGTAATTTATTTTTGATTAATTAATAATTAGTTGTTAATTTATATTAATTAATTGATTGAAAAGTAATTATGGAAATTGTGTAATTAATTTCAGGTGCGGGTTGTGGGGTTTATATGGGGAAAAGGCTGGGAAGTAATTTATGTTTAATTAATTATTAATTCGTTGTTAATTTATATTAAATAATTGATTGTAAATTAATTATGGAAATTGTGTAATTAATTTTAGGTGAGGGTTGTGGGGTTTATAATGTTAATTGTGGGAAGTCATTTATGTTTAATTAATTAATAATTAGTTCCTAATTAATATTAATTAATTATTCAAAAATTGAATATGGAAATTTTGTAATTAATTTTAGGTGTGTGTTGTGGGGTTTATAGGGGTAAAGGGTGGGAAGTAATTTATGTTTAATTATTTAATAATTAGTTGATCAATTTTATTAATTAATTAATTGATATTTAATTAGAGTAATTGTTTCTATTTTTTGTGTGTGGGTTTTAATTTTATAGGGGTAAAGGGTGGAGAGTAAAATTTGTTGTTAAATACTATTAGTTTTTTAATTGAAAATAAGTTTAATTCGTGTAATTAATATTTTTACAGTTTAATTTTAGCTGTGGTTTGTGGGAGTTATAGGGGTAAAGTGTGGGAAGTTCATAAATTTGTATGAGTTTTGATTTGCTTTTTAATTAACAATAGTTCTTTAATTTAATTGGTAATTAATTATGTTAATTATGTACGTTCATTTTTTAAATTTAGATGTGGTTTGTAAATTGTGTGGTGTTATAGGGTAGGAAATTAAAAAAAGTAAATTTATGTAATAATTAATGTTTTTGTTTCTAAATAATTTCTAATTCAAAATATTTATTTGTTTGAAAATTATTTTTATTTTATTCAATATAATATTTGTAGGTATTTGTCATATGCATTTAACACTATAATATGTTTTTTAAATTTGTAATATTTAATATATTTGTATTTTAATTTTTAACATATTTATATATTTTTTTATTTATTTTGCTTTTTAAATATTTTTGTTGTTAATATTTTATTTGTTTTTAATTTTGAACTGACTTGAGTGAGAATATTAATTGTTACCCCTCTGCAATCAAACACTTTCCCTACTGTTGCACTCATTTGAGTGGGAATAGTAAATTTTACCCTGCCACTATCCAACACTTTCCCTAGTGTTGCACTCACTGGAGTGGGAATAGTAATTTTTACCCCTCCGCTATCTAAAACTTTCCCTACTGTTGCATTATTGGAGTGGTAATAGTAATTTTTACTCCTTCGCTATCCAACACTTTCCCTACTGTTACACTAACAGGAGTGGTAAATTTAAATTTAAAGATTTTTAAATAGTTTAATGTTTTATTTTATAATAGAATGTTTTTTTAAATAGATTTTATGTTATTGGATTATATATATATATATATATATATATATATATATATATATATATATATTTGTAAAAAATTATATAATTTTATAATTATAAAATAAATTAAAATTAATAGTTTAATAATTGTTTTAAAGTAAATATATATATATATATATATCTATTATTATGTATGTGTGTTTAACTTTTTTAATTAAGTTTATTTTTTATATTTGTTAAAATCTATATTAAATCTACTTTATTTTTTTTAATTAATTTTATTATTTAATATATTTAATATTTATTATTTTATATATATAAATATATATATATATATCCACAACGCTCCACGCCAACAGAAACCTCTCCAAAGACGGGAAAGCAGACCCAAAATTTGTGCAAAACGGGTTTATTTCAGGAATGCCCGCACCTCCACCATTACGCGTTTCAGCCTCCTCCGAGGCCTTGATCACATGACGCGTTTCGAAACCATTTTTCTCTTTTAAAGTGATAGTGCAATTAATCTCACGTGCAGAAAAAGCAACATCATAGACATAGAAGGTACAATTCGGTAACACTGAACCTAGTGCATTAACGCATTTATCCCCACTGTGGGAAATACAATAAATATGTGCAAAATCAGCAAACATAATAAATAGTCATAAAGTCAGATATTTCAGATATATAAAAAATATATATACATGACAAAACTCAATGGACAAATTATTCGGATGTGATATTATGCAGACAGTACTAAAACCACCAATAAAAATTGACATAAAAAAGATCATATATAAATATATAAAAATTTCTTATTATTTAAAGGCAATCAAAACCTATCTAAAAAGAATTTTTTGTCTTAAAACTACGTGATTTAATAATAGTACATCTTTTGTTATTTGCCCCAGTTATGCATGAAAACCTGAGTTGCACATATGCTCTGTTAATTGGAAATCCTAGGGGCCCATTACGATACCCGGCGTAAAAAAATCCGCCAGGCATGGAAGCGGCAAAAATCCGCCCGCACACACCGTCTGAACACCGACCACGCCATTACGATTACACAAACCGAAAACCGCCATCGGCGGAAAATCACACAATATACCGCCCGCCATCGTCCGAGTCGGAGTCAAACCGCCCGCCACGGACGGAAACACGCACGACAACACAAAACCGCCCGCCCTCACGGCCGACACACCGCACGTGAGATTACGATCGCACCGCCATGAGCGCGGGAAAACTACAAATATACCGCCCGCCAGCGCAAACAACGCCGATGAGAATCGACACAGCAGAAGCCATGGCGCCCACGTCCCTGCACAGAAACCATCCGCTGACAAAAACAATCGCACACAACATGGCCAACAAGTCCACACAGCAAGGCACGCACAAATACACAAGCACAGTACACATCCCGAAAACACACCCCCCTGGACAAACAAAAACTACAAAGGCCAGAACCCCAGACACAACACACCTGAAAACAACAGACCATGAGGACACACCCACATAGGTAAGTACAAAAGCAGCACTCCCACAGACCACAACCCCTTGCAACATTGCAAACTAGAGAGGAGAGGAGAGGACACAGTGACACAGCAAGGACAGCAGCACACCACAGAAACGCACACATCACAACCACCACCACCACCACCACCACCAAACACCAGCACCACAAACCCCCTGCACATTACACAACACACACCGCACCAGCACCACAAACACCATGGCACCACAAAGAATGCCCAAGTTCACGCCCATGGAGCTGACGGTCATGGTCGACGAGATTATCAAGGTGCACCCACAAATCTATGGGAACCTGGTCCAGCACACACCACTAGCCACCAGAAACAGAATGTGGAACCGGATCGTAGACCAGGTCAATGCAGTCGGGACCCTGCCCAGGAACAAAGTTGAAATCAACAAACGGTGGAATGACATCAAGAGCCTGGTCAAGAAGAAGGAGAACAAGAACAGAGAGCTGGCTGCCGTCACTGGCGGAGGGAATCCCGTGCTCTTCAAGACCTTCAAAGCGTGGGAGGAGAAGGTGCGAGTCATAATACATCCGGAGATCCTCGCCGGATTAGCAGGGGAGTGGAGGCTGGTAAGTACAAACTAATGTATACCAGCACACCGCTATGTACTCACATGCACTACCACCATGCCACAGCTCCCAGGGACAAACACCCCCATGTCCAGCACACAATACACAACACATCACACACACATGCAACAGACACCATCACACACAGCCCAAACCGAACAACTGTAAGATACGTGGGGACATGTGTACACTCAGCCAGCCACGTAACCACCAACAGGTCCCCAAGTATGCCAGAAGCGCCACAACGAGCACCCACCACACCCATGTGTCCGCCATAGCTGCACTAACCGACAAGTAACAGGTAAGTGGCAGGAACACAAAGTGCAGTGGGTGGGAGGGTGGACAGCCCAAGTACAACACACACCAGGCCCCTAGTCCCACAGCACAGCAAGGAGGAGCATCCCCCACACCCCACAGCCACGTGTCAGCCACCGCAGTGCACACCGACAGCCGAAAGGTAGACATCACGGTCCACAACAATCGGTGTCAGTGGGTGTCCAGCCACCACCACGACCCACAACACCCCCCACCCCCACAGACCTGCAACATGGAGCACCCCCGCTTAGAACCATGTGGCATCCAGTACAGTGCACGCCCGAACAACCTGCAGGTGGGAAACTGGACAGGGCTGGATTACTGGAGGCATGAGGACCGTAACACGACCAACACATGGGACATGTCACGTAGCAGACGAACACGCAGCACCGCCCACCGTCACGAACAAGTGAACAATGTGCACACGGACATGAACCACAGACTCACACCTCACATGACCCATCACAGACACAGCAACACCCAAGGAGCCACGTCTGCATGCACAAGCCACACTGAATATAGTACCACACGGCAGCCACTGTGCAACTCATCACACACAACCGAAACACCATTGAAGTCCTGTCCATGTAGCCCCTACTGCCTGTCAACCACACACCCCACAACTACGCCTATGTAAGACAAACAACACTAGACGCAACAGAGCGGAACAACATAAATGCACACGAACACCACTGAACCCATCAAACACACAGACACACCATGCACATACAACATACCATCCATCCCATCCGTCAGCCCCAGTCTCATGAAAGGCATGTCATCCGCACAGCTGCCACACATACAGCAGTCACGCTAAGATACATGCCCATGACCAACCATGTGCCAGAAGTCAATGAAGCGCACGCCACACTGTGAGCAACAACACACAACATGGGCCACACCCCCCGAGTACTGCAGTGATGCACATGGCACAGGGCAGCACGCACACCAAGGAGATGGGACAACTGCAATACGTTGGCTGGCACACAACCAACACTCACTCATAACGATGCGTCCAATGCCATGTCCAGTAATCACAACAGACAGCAAATATGCAGGCCATGTCAGGCATGCACACACCTCAGACCATGCACTGTCATGCTGCCACAACACATGTCACGTTCGGCACTCATGGCTCACAGCATGTACCCCAAAAGCATATTCCCTCCCAAATGCGAATCTGGGGCATGGCCCCCATGTTGCCATATGTGTTCCTAAGCGTTCCATTTGAACCCCAAAAGCATATTCCCTCCCAAATGCGAATCTGGGGCATGGCCCCCATGTTGCCATATGCGTTCCTAAGCGTTCCATTTGAACCCCAAAAGCATATTCCCTCCCAAATGCGAATCTGGGGCATGGCCCCCATGTTGCCATATGCGTTCCTAAGCGTTCCATTTGAACCCCAAAAGCATATTCCCTCCCAAATGCGAATCTGGGGCATGGCCCCCATGTTGCCATATGCGTTCCTAAGCGTTCCATTTGAACCCCAAAAGCATATTCCCTCCCAAATGCGAATCTGGGGCATGGCCCCCATGTTGCCATATGCGTTCCTAAGCGTTCCATTTGAACCCCAAAAGCAAAGTACAAACCAGACCCAGGATGGGCCAGGAGCCCGCATACACCAGAGTCACAATAAGTAGGGGCACAGCAACACACCCATCGGCATGGCCAATCCGTCCCATGCCACATGTGCACAGCACACAGTCCCATTGCCAAGCACACACAACTACAAATGGTACAGCCACACACACGCCTCCGGGAAACCCATGTACGAGATTGCACGAACTGTTAATGTCAGACGACAAATACATACTTCGCAAGGTGCAACACAATAACAAATCTCATTCTCTCCACAGGTGACGAACTGCTGGATGCTGGGGATGGAGACAGCAGCCAGCACAGCCAGCCTACAAGCCCCCAACGAGGACACACGGATGTGGAGGATCTGTCCTCCTCTTCGGACACGGACCACCAAGCAGGCCCATCTGGTGTGGCAGGGCCCAGCCGCCCCCCAGGACCCCTCCTACCCACCAACCCATCATCCAGGGCTGCTGAACATTCCCAGCCCCCTGCTGCCACTGTCGTTGCGGCCACACCCACGGACATTGCGGCCACACCCACGGTCATTGCGGCCACACCCACGGTCATTGCGGCCACTACCACTGCCGCAACCGCCACCATCGCCGCACCGACCACCACCGCCGCCACCACCACCACGTCTTCGCTGGCACCAGCCCCAGCGCAGGTGGTGGCCCGGCCGACTGGATCCACCCTGGGAGCCACAGGGAGGACCGTGGTGAGCAATGTGGCTAGTGGGCAGGCCGGTGGCAGCAGTACCGGTAGGAGGAGCAGGGTCAGGGAAACGCAAGTCTCCCCTGGGAGCCATGCCCTGCCTCAAATGGCCAGAGTCCTTGGGGCCTATGAAGAGGCCCAAGGACAATGGGCCAGGTCTGCTTCAGACACGCGGGAGGTGCTGGGGGTGCTGAGGTCCATGGACGCCCGTATGGGCCAACTCGTGGACCTCATGGGCCAGCTGGTGGTGAGGTCACAGCCAGGGACAGCAGCTCCACCACCGCCACCACCTGCCGGGGCGCAGGGTCGAGCAGCAGTGTCCAGTTCCCCTGCGTCCACAGCCAGTGAGCACACCTCAACCACCAGCAGGTCGCAAGCAGGCACCCCCCTCGCAAACGTGGAAGGGGCCGTCCGAAGTGGAAACAGATCTCCCGGGAGGACTACGCACGCTCCAAACGCAAGTGAGGCAGCCAGCCAGCCTTCCTTGACCACCCACTGCATTGACTTGGACTACGATCCCACTCCACACAGCCATCTGGATGGCATGTGTGTGTTGGACTATGGACATAGAACCAGTGGGTACACCCTGGGCATCTCGCAGCCATGACCGACAGCTCATTGTCACTGCACGCACCACTTTTGTCATCACCTTACACACAATCACATGTCACAGTTTGAAATAAATGCACCTCTTACACAAACTGCTGTTTGTGCCCTGTGTTTTATTTGTACGGAATACAACGGCCACCTTGGGCGGAAAGGCACCTGATGCGTGGCATGGCAATGGAACCGGAGGGCCTGTAGGGACCTAGGGGTGGGAGACAGAACAGGAGCACATTCAATGAGTGTGTCACACACCCATCACACAGTACATGTCAACAACTACAAGCAATGTACACACATCGCACAGAGCAATAGGGCACAATGCCACAGCCACCAACAGTGGCATACTACCCTGGCCATGGAGCGTTGACACACAGCACGCAGTGAACAAACGGCCACCCTGACACAGCACACACACACCTGCACAGATACAGCCACATCAGCCGGCGTACATGGACACTCACCGTCAAGTGAAGTAGTGGGCGATGAGCTGCTGCCGCACATTCCCAGCTTCCTCCTCTCCGCTGTCCTCCTCACTCGAGCTGTCCTGGTCTGCGGGCTGGGGCCCTGGTTGATCTCCGTCATCCACGATGAGGGGGATCTGCTTCCGAATGGCCAGATTGTGCAGCATGCAGCACGCCACCACTATCTGGCACACCTTCTGTGGGGAGTACGCCAGCGCACCCCCGGTGCGGTCCAGGCACCTGAACCTGGACTTGAGGAGGCCAAAGGTACGCTCGACCACACGTCTGGTCCTCCCATGTGCCTCATTGTAGCGATCGTCTGCTGGGGTGCGAGGATTCCTCAATGGACTGAGCAGCCATGCCCCATTCGGGTACGCAGAGTCACCTGGGTGTGAGGGACACAGAGAACCGTTGCTATTCCAACTGGACAGGGGACAGCATCGCACAGCCAGCACGCTACACCACTCCACATACTCACCGACAATACAGCCACGATCCTGTTGCAGATTGGACATCAGTCGTGGCAAGATGCTGTTGCGCATTATGTGTGCGTCATGGGCCGAGCCTGGGAACTTTGCACACACGTGGGTGATCACCATGTCCGCAAGGCACACCACTTGCACATTCAGGGAGTGCGTGTGCTTCCTGTTGCGGTACAGGTGCTCAGTGGCCTGTGGTGGAACAAGGCCAACATGTGTGCAGTCAATGGCTCCAACGACGTGTGGGATTCTGCCAAGGGCATAGAATGCACCCTTCACTGCCGCCAATTCACGAGCCCTGGGGAAGCGGATGTACCTGTTTCGGTACAGCATCATGGCTGCCAGTACATCCCTCAGCACCTTGCTGAACATGGGCTGGGACATCCCTCCTCCACTGCCCACTGTGTGCTGGAATGACCCAGTGGCGAAGAAATGCATGGCGGCCATCACCTTAGCCGTGGGGGTGACAGCTGTCGGATACACCCTGCGGGGACGGAGATGGGGTTCCAACATGGCACACAGTCGATGCAGGGTTGGCCTGTCCAGCCGAAACTTCCTAATGACCTCTGTATCGTCCATGTCCGCCAGCAATTGGTATGGGCGGTCAATGTTCGGTCTCCGCCTAGGGGAAATGGCAGTGGACACATGTCAAAGCAACACAACACATAGCAATTTCGCATACACATCACTGACATGACTGAGCAGGCACATGAGCCACAGCCCAGCTGTCAAGCTGGGACGGCACGGCCATAATACACTTACACAGGTCTCCCAACAATGGCAATGGCTAGTGATACAAACCACTGCCATGTGCATGCACATGGGGATCTAGGCCCCAATGACTTGCGGGGCGTGCTGATGGGGACTGACTGCATATTCGTCAAGCGGCAACGCCACGGCAACATGAATGTCTGCTGAGCATGGAACTGCTTCCGAGGCTGGATGAGTATGGCACACGACGACGACGATGTGGGCACAGGCTGAGCAGCCAAAACAAGTGGGACCTGTGGCACGAGGGGATATGAGACAGTAGTAGGTGTCAGCACTGCACCCTATGTACAGCACTGTACGGATCACACCTCCCGAAACATTGACAGGTGTCCACATTGACAGCCCCATGCCAAGACGGCTGTGTGCTTGCAGTCACACGTCACAGGTGAGAGGTTACATTGCACGTGCCAGGTGGCAGACGTACATAGTGGGAGCTGGCATGTGTGTGCATGTGTCTCCTGTTCAGGATCCACCAGATGGGCGCTGACTCTGTACTGAGCATTGGACACAGCATGTTCCGTGGAAGGCTTGTGTGTGTGGGATGGTGGCACTGGATGTGCCTCCGTTGGGTGGGGGGCCATGCACAGGGCGGGTACGTCGATGATTGCGCATTGTTGGTCACGGTGGGTGCACCCACTAAGATGTGTTGCCCTGTGTTCAATTCCTATGTCCGCATGATGATGGACTGTAGATGTGGGCAGACTACACATTGGTCGATGTGCTGTCTATATGCATGTGCCTTCACACCAGGCACAGCTGCCCCTGCACATGTGACCCCTGCTGGACTCGCTGCTGGGTCTGTGGAGCTGATGCACCTTCTGTGCGTGGGGCGGACAGCTCTCCTCACTTCCCACATTGCGCATGTCATGACTTTGCTGCAGGTGACATGGATCATGGAGGGCCCACATGTACGCGTGGGTAGGCTACACATGATTGTTCACTGGTCGCCACCCCCACTCAGTGTTTCGAATGGGAAGGTTGTCGTGCTGGTGGTATATTCGATGTGGCGGATGGGCGGGCCTAGGTGCGGGCTTACATTCCGGACATGGGGGTAGTTGGATTGGCGACTAGTTGCAGTACACACGGGACACGTCTCTTCCTTTCCACATCTGGGTCATCCCTTGTACTCACTGACAGTGATACAGTCATCTTCGCCCCAGCCCTCATGTCCTCCCCTCGCTCCCCCAATATGCATGTGCACCTGCGAGGCTAGCGCTTGCACAGGCAGCCCCAAGCTCGCACCAGAGAGGGCAAGGAGTGTATGTGTGGGTCCAGTTGCACAAGTGGGCTGTCTCAGGGTATGATGTGTTACGGGACGCCGTCCACCTGCGTGGTGCCCCAAATGGAGACCCGGCCTGCATGGACTATGCATCACAGTCTTCGCCTTCCGGATCCGCCACCTGCGACACCCAGTGGCTGTGGCTGCCCTTGCGGCCAGGCCGCGTCCGTCTGTGACTGATGGCCCACACATTCACTCTTTGGCCTCTCTGGGGAGGGCTCGGGGGTGGTGGCGCACGCGCTTGCACTTAGTCGCAATGGCATGTGTCGTGGTTGGTATGATGGGCAATGGATGGGATGGTGCGAGCCACCTCCCGTGACGTCAGTGCTGCTCGTGCTGTGGTGCGTCCCCCTACACTTCCATCTGACTTGTGCCATGCTAGACGTTGAGGTTCTATTGCCTGCGTGATATGACCAGGAGGAGCGCGAGGAGACCTCTCACACACCATGCTCCACTGCCATCCCGTGCCCTGTATCGCCTGTGCGGATTGACTATGTTGGGGTTACACCTGGTCGACTGGGGCTGTGTGTGCCTTGTCAAGGGGCATGGCGGGCGCATAACAGGATCCAGCTTGTCCACAGAGGGTGGGCTGAGGTGCGCCTGGTACCGCTTTGTACGTGTGCCCGGCTGCTGTGCACACACGTGTTCACTCCCCCCGACAGGTGTCCTCTCACAATGCCCAGGGAAGCGGTGGTGTACTGTTCATGACCCCTCCCAACACGGCGTGCTCCAACTTGGCATGTGCGCATCTACCCGTCACACCCACCCACCTGAGCACTGCGTCCATACGACTTCACACGACACATGTGTGTCTTCCACAGTTGTGCTACTCATTTGCGTTGACATCCAATACCAGTGGACTACATGGTCATGTCACGACTGCCGTGTACTTCACATACTCTCATCCTCTCTCATTCGTACTTGTGAAATGAGTCAGCGGAGACAGTTTTGGTTTCAAACATTATATTGAGTCTTCTGTCCTCTGTGATGCAGTATAGTGGACACTACTGGCAGCGGAATACATGTTGAGGATATACTGAGCATGATTGCAAATGGGATAGGGTGTGGGGTTACATGTGATTGGCTGTTGCATGTGGGATGTGGGCTTCAGAGTTACATCTGCTTGGCCAAGGCTGTGCTAATGTACATTTACGTATAGCTGCGGAGCTGCGGACTTTGACACAGACGGTATACATGTAGCCTACCAGACCGCTTGGCATCATGGGCACAGTCCATCTCAGTTCCATGTGACAGGTTTGCTGCGGTTGTTCCTCATGCACGCGTGCATGTGAGATGACATCAGGGCATGTGCTTGCGTGCATGCAGCGGCGTGCCACTTGTTGTTGCAATGTGGTGGTTACTGGACATGTCACAGTCACTGGGGTCGTGTTGTAGTTGTATGCACTTGTCGTCCATGCAAAGGTCCTGGTATGGGATTCCCGGGGCGGGGGTGGGAGGGGTGCAGCACCCACAGACTCCAGGCGACCTATTCATGTCCACTGAGCGGTGTGTGTGTCCATGGGCGCTGGATCCATGTCGTGTCCTGGTTGTTCGTGCAGTTCCGTCCATGTGGGTGCGATACACAGACCCCATGCCACTGCCTCCCACGATGCATGCGGTGTTCCTGGATGTGATGGGGAACAGTGTGCATGTCCCGGTCATATCCGATGTCATGGCGATGTCGTTGATGGTGTGGTTACAGTTGCCGGTCGTTTGGTATGGCTGTTGTGGTGGTGACTGGCCAGTCCGTGCGGAAGCTAAGCATGGGTGCGGGGTTGGACATCATAGGTCAATCGGGGAACCTGCGTTGTGGTCCGACGAATTTACAGGTTGTCAGGTATGCGATGCCGTCCAGCAGGGCTTCCATGTCATTGGTGGTGTACATGTTTGCCAGCCAATGTAGCGGATGGTGGCTGTCAAGGTGTTGTTCGTAAGTTGTCCCTTGGAGGACCATGATGGGGCATGCTGGGTGACATTCGATGTAGCTGTTCTCGATGATCCGTCGTGTGGAGGCACAGTGGTCCCATTTCAGTGCGGGTGCGATGTTGGCCACATACGCCATGCCCCCATAGGCAGAGCAGGCCCTGTCGTGTGCGTCCAGAGGGAGGAGTAGTGGTAGCAGGTCCGCCTTTAACATGCCGGGTTGGAGAGGCACATCTCCACGGGATGCTGGTAGGGACACCTCCGACAGTAGAAGACGGGCATGACGCAGCTGAACAATGTGATGCGGTAAGTCAGTCGGTAACTTACGTTCAGCAGGGACAGGAGATCGCATCCCAATGTATGTATCAGGTTGGTTTTGTACAGCTTGAGCTGTCCGGCGTAGTTGGGTAGGTGTGTTGCGGTTGCCATTTCGCAGCGGTGCGTTGTGGTGGCGTGCTCCGGCTGTGTGTGCAGTCTGCAATGTGCACGCTCCGAGGTTGCTGTGAGCTCTGTGTAGTCGTAGGGAGACAGGACTTGTGTTCTGTTGGCTTGTGCGGAGGACACGGGCCCTCATCCCACATGCTTCTCAGACAGTTCAAGGTCAGTGATGTGTGACTCCTTCCAATTAACTTGCATGTGGCCGACATGGGGGAGTGTTATTTTTTTCCTCCCCGTCCGTTGTGTGCTTCTGTGATATGCGCTATCTGCCCTGTGGTCGGTCTCCTCGGCATGCCTGTGTTGGTCTTTTCTTGGACAATGGCTGTATTCACCGGCTTCTGTCGTAGGGCTGTGGTTTCGGAGTTGGAATGGAAGGTCATTCAGTGCTGTCTGCTCTCCCTTGTGTGGGCGGCAGGCTGCCTTTCCGCTCTGCGTTGGGCCTTGTGTGTGAATGTTATTCTTGGGCCACCTGTTGTCGGTCCCCGGGCTCTTTGGTGTTCCGTTTTATATGTCTTGTTCATATGTGGAGGGTGGTATGGGTGTTTCAGTGTGGTACTGGCGTTCCTCTTCCCGAAGGGGCCCTGCTTCTCCTAGTTGGTGTTGCCGCCGCTGTGTGCTACGCCATGTTTGTTACACTGGGGTGTGTCCTGCTGTTGCGTGACTTCACTGACATGTGTGCGTCGGTTGTGTGGCGTTGGGTGTTGTCCGTGAATTGGGCGTTGGGGACATGTCTGTGGCAGGCCTGTCACGTGTCATGTGCGTTCGGGGTGGGGCTGATGTGTGTGCTGCTTGGTTGTGTCCCTGTGTCTGTGTGCGATGCATGCATGGCGCTGCGGTTGGCCTCTGCGTTGTGCGCATGTGTGGTGGCGTCATCGCCGCTTTGGGGCCGTGACGGGGTCGTTGGTTCCTAGTCCCAGGTGGTGTGTACACATGTGTTACGCGATGTTACGATTTGGCCTGTGTGTCATATGTGGATGCAATGGTGGATGTGTAGTGTACACGCGCTGGTGGGGGTTGTCCGCTTTTTCCGCCCTTGCACTGTGTGCGCTGTTTGCGTGCACTTGTTGTGTGTGTGCCTACCTGCGTCTCCGCGGTACGTTGCGTCCTTGGTGGTGCATCAGCAAGAGCATGGGGAGGGCCTGCAGTGCTGGATTCATGCTCGGGGGAGCCGCTTCTTCGTTGTCCGTGCTCGGCGTCCGTGTTACCGCTTCGGTTTGTCGTACGGTATCTCTTAGCCGTGGGAGCCGTTTGTTTGCGGCATCGTAATTTATGCGCCGGGCGGGACGTGATTTCGTCTGGCGGTGTGTGTCAATTGTGCTGCGCCGCTACGTGTACGGACGCACTTTGATGGCGGACGGTGTTGCTGGCTTGCCGGCGGTGTTTGGCCTACTTTTCGCATCGTAATTGGGCGGGCGTGTGGACTGCTGCGTGCCGGCGGTAACTGGTGGTTTTTGCATCCGCCAGCACGGCGGTTGTGCTTCCGCCCGCCATCGTAATGACCCCCCTAGGTTCTAAACTCCTGCCCTAGTGGGCCAATAACCATAAAAGACCTTACAAAAATGCTAAGAAAGTGCTAGTGCTTAAGAAATAAAAGAAAGTGCTCTAACCCTCTTTGAATCACGTCCGTCATTCAAAGAATGTGAAATTATGTTAAAAATTTTTTAAAGTACTATTACAAAATTTTTTTTTGCAATTCTAATGTAAGTGAAGTGGTACTGATGTCGGCTTAAAACATGCTAAGTGTTAGAGTAAAGTTATTCATAGGCAGGTAAAAAAATCCTCACTAATGTTCAGGCCGTACGGTGTTTTGCAATTGAGCTCCAAGATATATTTGGTTTCTAGTTTCCTAAGGAGGTGTTCACGGTTGCCGCCCCTTCTAAGAGGCAAGACAGTGTCCACAGCAAAGTACTTCAAATATTGTATGTTGCTGCCATGATGTTCCTGGAAATGTCTTGCCACTGGGTAAGCGGAGTCATTGTTTTTTATGGCCCTCATGTGCTGGAGTATCCGTTTGTGGACCTGCAGCTTGGTACTTCCCACATAGCGCAGGCCACATGGACACTCCAGCACGTATAATGCAAATTCAGTTTTGCAGTTAAGGGATTTTGTAATGGCAACTGGTTTTGGTTTGAATGGAGTAGTATATGACTTAGTGTTAATGCCATATTTACAGGCTTTACATGTGAAACACTTATAAAAGCCTGTCCTACCACCAAGCCATTTTTTAGTCAAAGAAACCTCCGGACTGCTTTTTACTAGAGCGTTGCTCATAGAACGGGCCTTCCTATAGGAAATGCTTGGGGTAGCTGTCAAACAACTGCCTAGTACTGGGTCATTGAGTACCAGTGGCCAATTTTTGTTCACAATTTTGCGAAGGATTTTGTGTTGACGATTAAATGTCAACACCAACCTAGTTGGCTGTGACACTACTTCATTAGTATCATTCACTTTACTAGCTTTTGATGTTAATGCTGCTGAGCGCTGTAATGTGTTTGCCTTATTTATAGCTGTAGTAATCACTCCCTCTGGGTACCCCCTTGCTAAGAACCTTTCCTTACTTTCTCTCTGTGCCAACCTGCAATCAAGTTCAGTACTACAAATCCTTCTGATCCTCAACATCTCCCCATACGGGATGCTGTTGATCAGATGGCCCGGATGATAGCTGGAAGCATGCAGCACAGTGTTGCCTGCAGATGGCTTCCTGTGGAGTCGAGTTTCTAGTTTGTTGTTTGCAATGTATATCTCTACATCGAGGAAGACTATGCTGGTTTTGCTCATCTGCGCTGAAAACTGCAGATTCAAGTTGTTATTATTGAGATCTGATACAAATGCACACGCATCACATTCACTGCCCCTCCAAATAAAGAACAAGTCATCGATATATCTATGCCAGCAGAGTACATGACTGGCCAGGGTCTCACTGTGTGTTGCCATGAGGACCCGCTCCTCCCACATGCCCATATGCAAACAGGCATAACTGGGAGAAAAGCAAGCCCCCATGGCAACCCCCCTGACTTGCTGAAAAATCTGATTGAGGAAGAGAAAGAAATTATTCTCTAAGCATATGGAAATCATATCTAATAACATTCTGTTATGTGCATAGTATTGCATGGGTCTAGTGTTTAAATAGAATTCAACTGCTTTGATACCATCACAATTATGTATACTGGTGTACAGCGAGGTAACATCAAGCGCTATAAGTACACAGTCATCTTCCCAATTAACATTCTGTATTTTACGTAGGAAGTCCCCAGTGTCCTCAAGATATGATGGGAGATTCCTGACATGTTCCTGTAGGAAGAAGTCCACATATTTGGATGTATTCTCTAATTGACTCCCCTGGGCCAATATAATGGGCCTCCCCGGTGGTTTATCCATATTCTTATGTATTTTGGGGATAAAGTAAATAGCTGGTATGATGGGGTAGTCTACTTTCAAAAATTTGAATTCTTGTGCACTTATCAGACCTGCAGATTTCCATGCATAGAGTTTGTTATTAAATTCTCCCCATGAACATTTGACTGCTTGTGTAGTACTCCTTTTGTAGCAGTCCCTGTCGTTTAATTGAGAGAGCGCTTCATCCATATATAAGTCACGTGGCCACATGACCACATTTCCGCCCTTGTCTGACTGTCTGATAATTATATTATCATCTCCTTGTAATTTCTTGATCAGTTGGGAATAGATGCGATCATGTTTTGTGTACTTCCTTTGGGACCTCATAGTGGAACAATAAAGTTTTTTCAATTCGTAGATTACCTTTTCATGAAAAATATCCACATTATCACGGAGCATGATTGGACAAAACAGTGATTTTGGTTTAAAATTGGTCTGAATTGTGGCCCCAATTTGTAATTGATCAAAACTGCCTTCATTAATAGTTGGGGTTATATCCTGTTCGTCCAATAAATGCTGCAAGTCCCTCAATAAAGCCACATCCCCAGCTACCAATGTTGGACTGACACTAACTGTCTCAGATATGGGTTTCTCTCTATTCTGTGCACCTTGAGTTAAATGATATTTGCGTAAATTGATGTTGCGCACAAATTTGTACATATCTATTCTTGTTTGTGCATAGTCTAAGTCTCTCACAGGGCTGAAAGAAAATGTAATTTCAAACCTGCCATTCTGTTGCCACGGTGTCCGTGAATCCGACACCAACAGTCCATAAAGTTATTTGCATGGCGGTGCCGTCTTCCCGACCAGAGCCGGCCGGTATTAATTCATTCAAAAGTTGCCCACAGTTTGAAGACGCACACAATGGCAGGCAAACAGTGCCTCCATGGCCGGCTCTGGTCGGGAAGACGGCACCGCCATGCAAATAACTTTATGGACTGTTGGTGTCGGATTCACGGACACCGTGGTAACAGAATGGCAGGTTTGAAATTACATTTTTGAATAGCAACGGGACCGGAGGCCCTATGGAGGGTTTGACAGTATTGCTTCAAAGCAGAACCCATACAGGGTATTATTTGAGCACAAGGACTACGAGTCCCAGAAGGCTGATGGTGATGAGAAGCCATAGGAGAGCGATATATAGCCAATCATGGGACTGATTCCTTTTGCATCTGCTCGGAAGCAGCCGACCCGTGATCAAGGAGCAAGGAGCTCCGAAACGCGTTGGGTGAGGCCAAAGAAATATCCATGAGCGCTGCTGTCCTTATTGAATAAAGAACATTGCCACGGAGGCACTGTTTGCCTGCCATTGTGTGCGTCTTCAAACTGTGGGCAACTTTTGAATGAATTAATACCGGCCGGCTCTGGTCGGGAAGACGGCACCGCCATGCAAATAACTTTATGGACTGTTGGTGTCGGATTCACGGACACCGTGGTAACAGAATGGCAGGTTTGAAATTACATTTTTGAACAGCAACGGGACCAGAGGCCCTATGGAGGGTTTGACAGTATTGCTTCAAAGCAGAACCCATACAGGGTATTATTTGAGCACAAGGACTACGAGTCCCAGAAGGCTGATGGTGATGAGAAGCCATAGGAGAGCGATATATAGCCAATCATGGGACTGATTCCTTTTGCATCTGCTCGGAAGCAGCCGACCCGTGATCAAGGAGCAAGGAGCTCCGAAACGCGTTGGGTGAGGCCAAAGAAATATCCATGAGCGCTGCTGTCCTTATTGAATAAAGAACATTGCCACGGAGGCACTGTTTGCCTGCCATTGTGTGCGTCTTCAAACTGTGGGCAACTTTTGAATGAATTAATACCGGCCGGCTCTGGTCGGGAAGACGGCACCGCCATGCAAATAACTTTATGGACTGTTGGTGTCGGATTCACGGACACCGTGGTAACAGAATGGCAGGTTTGAAATTACATTTTTGAACAGCAACGGGACCGGAGGCCCTATGGAGGGTTTGACAGTATTGCTTCAAAGCAGAACCCATACAGGGTATTATTTGAGCACAAGGACTACGAGTCCCAGAAGGCTGATGGTGATGAGAAGCCATAGGAGAGCGATATATAGCCAATCATGGGACTGATTCCTTTTGCATCTGCTCGGAAGCAGCCGACCCGTGATCAAGGAGCTCCGAAACGCGTTGGGTGAGGCCAAAGAAATATCCATGAGCGCTGCTGTCCTTATTGAATAAAGAACATTGCCACGGAGGCACTGTTTGCCTGCCATTGTGTGCGTCTTCAAACTGTGGGCAACTTTTGAATGAATATATGTATATATATATATATATATAAAAACAGTTCAGGTACTGTCAATGACGCCCGTTTCTCACCAGTTCTGAGCCGGTGCCAGCCGTGGCGACAGAAACCACCAGTATACTTGCAGACATCCAATCTTCAACAAGACCGAGGTGATACTTTTTGGGAAGGCACATGAGCACTGGTCAAAAGACTGGTGGCCCCCCAAACTAGGCCCCTGTCCAATTCCTACGCCGGCAGTGCGCAATCTTGGTATCCTAATTGATGAGCAACTATCAATGAAGAACCAGGTAAACCAAACGATAGGCACCTGCTTTGGCATTATGCACAGTTTGCGCAAAATCTTTAAATGGATTCCGATAGAGGCAAGGAAACCTTTGGTACAGGGATTGATCATCAGCCGGATGGACTATGGGAATGCCTTGTTGACACCAATAAATGAAGGTCTGCTGTCTAGATTACAGGTTCTGCAAAACACCGCGGCCAGGCTTGTGCTGAATCTGCCGTCTAGATCACCCTCAGCACCCAGCTTAAAACTCCTTCACTGGCTTCCTGTAAGGAAGAGAACCAGATTCAAAACTCTCTGCCTAGCACATAAGAATATGTACGGTAGGTGCCCCAGCTACTTGGCAAAGAGACTCAGCTGGTACCAGCCTCGCAGACTATTAAGGTCCAGTAACAAATTTCTCCTTACCCCTCTTAGAGTTCGCACTGCTAAAAATGGCGGGAAATCATTTTCCTTCCTGGCGCCCACCCTCTGGAACAAATTACCCCCCCCACCTACGCACTGCAACTGATCACAACTGTTTCCATAGGGAGCTAAAAACATGGCTGTTCGACCATTAAAACTAGTAAGATCTTCTCTCTAGCCGGAACGTCAGAGCTGTCCATCAGCGCCATGAGACCTTTGGGTGATATGTGCGCTCAATAAATATCCCTGATTTGATTTGATTTGATTCAATGAGAAGGAAAGCGGCACACCAAATCCACAACAAGTGATTTATTCACGAGCAGAGAAGAACAAGGAACAACCCGTTTCAGCCGAAACAGCCTTTGTCAAGTTCAACGTAACCTCTAGCGCCCGCACCATTTATACACGTCATCATGTTCATGGCAAACAGACTGCATGACATCATATCATCAAACTTCTACTAATTCATGAATTGAAGTCATCGATGCAAATAGCATAACACATAATGCTCTAGAACTCAGTCGATAACATATGAAACCAAGAAATAAAATAAAATGTAATAGCCGTGATTAATTCATTACCGGCATTGCGTTATCTAGACATAAAAGACATCATGTTTGCAAGATACAATGTTGTAGTTAGACACCAACTGAGTGCAGAAATATACATAAACGTACCAAAATACCGTTTGGTTGTGCAGAGTGCCCCCTTTGAAATTATAGTCCGTGTTTAGTAATCATGTCTGATATCTTCGTATAGCGTGACAGATCCGTGCACCGTGATCACACATATACACAAAACATATTAGAAATAAAAGGGTCTATGTACATACCCCGATTCAAGTAAGCCGGCAATATTTAGTGGTACCGTCCGTGAAGATAAACGGACTACCGGGGACTCAGTATGTCTGCTATGTCGTCATAGACATAGAAAGCAGACTATCGAGAAAAAAGATATTAACACGGCCCGAGAGACACCCACAATAAGATGTTATACAATTTATAAATATATATATATATATATATATATATATATATATATATATATATATATATATATATATATATATATATATATATATATATAGAACTACAAACGGCCTTCCGCTTTCCAAAGCAAACAAACACACGGGCACAAACTCCTCCTAATTTGCAGTGCAAAGATTTATTGAGCCTCACTCCTCCATGTCATTACGCGTTTCGGTCAACACATGACCTTTATCACATAAGGAAACGCCTTGCGGTAAACGTGGTTAAAAAACACCCCAATTATGTCACATGACATCATTTACAAAGGACATGTTAAACAGACTTAGTTACATTGACCTTATTATACATCATTATACTTTCGAACAGTTGTTAATAGACTTTTTTCCATATACATTTCTTTAAATAAGCAACATGTCAAATAGATATCATGTATAAATAAATAAATGAAGAAATAAATAAATAATATATATATGCTTTACCAAAAGAGATGCTGGGAACTCCGGGCTTCATATCCATAGATTTATTTACAATTCATACGTGCAACCCTCTGCTGACAAACGCGTTTCGGCGCCTTGGCCTTCGTCAATGTCAGCTACCCTAAGTGCACAAATCACTTAAATTCATTTGTGATTGGCAGACTTCTTCACACAATAATCAACAAAGAGAGAGGACTTTTAGTGAAAATCATCCAAACATAATTGCAAAGGTGGCGGCCATTTTAAACTTTCAACATAAATACTTATTTAACAGCATTAATCACGTGTCTGAAGTAAAATCTAAACTAAAATAAATGTGTAGATGAAAGAAGGGTTCCGCCACATAGAACCTTTTCCGCCTGCAGGAGCAGCCAGTGCAATGTATTAGTTGAGGGAGGACAGCTTGAGGCAATGATTAGGCTTATTTAAGGCTTAATGTTTTGTATTATCATTGGATGAATGAAATAATGGGGCCGTTTGGAAAGAAGATTATGAGGTCTAACAAGGATTCTCAAGATGGGGACGCTTTGATAATAATTTTTGACTGAAACGTTGAATACATTTTTTACTGTTATTCAAACAGTGCACACGTGATTAATGGTGTTAAATAAGTATTTATGTTGAAAGTTTAAAATGGCCGCCACCTTTGCAATTATGTTTGGATGATTTTCTGCAAAAGTCCTCTCTCTTTGTTGATTATTGTGTGAAGAAGTCTGCCAATCACAAATGAATTTAAGTAATATGCGCACTAAGGGTAGCTGACATTGACGAAGGCCAAGGCGCCAAAACGCGTTTGTCAGCAGAGGGTTGCACGTATGAATTGTAAATAAATCTAAGGAAATGAAGCTCGGAGTTCCCAGCGTCTTTTGGTAACGCATATTTTACGAGTCCGTCCTCGGAAGCTGGTGAACCCACCGTGATGAGAGCGGCGGTCGCTGACGGAAAAAAGTGGACAGAATATATATATATATATATATATATATATATATATATATATATATATATATATCTCGATATTTTGTACAACTATATTTTTAACATCAATACCTTTTTCCGATATTTTTGTACTTACCTGTTTAAGTATAGGGAGTTGATATTTCTGCATTCTATATTTTTTCATCTATTTTTTTACATCTATATTTTTACATCGCTATTCTGTCAGTGAACCGATGTTTCTGTATACAATAATTGTATAGCTCTAAGGAGATTGGGAGAAATTCCCCAATATGATAACTTAACCCAAAGGCTGTTCCTCTGTACTGCATCAAAAGCAGATCAAAAGTCTACAAAACCAAAATGTAAGTTCATTGAGCGTCACTTTGCTTGTTCAATAGTAAGTGCCAGCATTTGAATATTAATTGATGTACCCAGACCCTTGATAAACCCAGTCTGATTTCTAGGTAACAGGTTTTTAGATTCCACCCAATCCATAAGTTTGCCCAGTAGGCATTTGGCGAAAAAAGTAACCTCACAGTCCATAAGAGCTATTAATCGATAATTGGCGGGGTCCGAATTTTGTCCCGCTTTGTAAATGGGGGCCAAAATTGATCCCCTCCAGTTATTAGGAGATTCTTAGTTCACCAGGATGTGATTAAATAGTGTTGTCAATTTCTCTGCCCAGAACTGTGGGTCCTCTTTATAAAGAGCTTGAGGTAGGCCATTCGGCCCCGGAGCCCCATCCCGATGACTTTTACTAATGATTATTTCCACTGTTCTAGGTTGATAAATGAAGTTAGGAGTTTTTCACTACCAGAACATATAAAACATAAAAATACAGGTCCTACATTTTAAATACAATGCAACCTACACTGTGGGCTGTTCAGGGCCTAGCTTAGGGGCGACTAATATGGATTAAAAAGGAAGGTTTAGGCCTGGCAAAAGGGTTATTTTCTGCAACTGCACACACGCTGCAATGGCAGTCCTGAAACAGGTTTAAAGGGTTACTTTAGTGGGTGGCACAATCACTGCTGCAGGCCCACTAGTAGCATTTATTTTACAGGTATTTGGTACATAGTACCACTCTACTATGGGCTTATAAGTAAATTAAATGTGCCAATTGGGTATAATCCAATTTGACCATGTTTTAGAGAGAGATAACAAGCACTTTAGCAGCACTGGTTCGCAGTGGTAACGTGCATAGAGTCCCAATGCCAACAAAGATCAATTTCAGAAAACATGAGGGGTGAAGGCAAAAGGTTTGGGGATGACCCTGCAGAGAGGACCAAGTCTAACACAAGCCAACTAAGAAATTCACACAGCTCCACAGAACAATAATATACAGCGATAACTGCGTGAATGTCACGACTGATGCAAGAAGGGGAAGACAGATTGATTGGTTGACCAGTCTTTTGTCTGTGGTTATTTATCTAAACGTTTTGTCCTGATGGCTGCAACTCAACTGCTGCAACTAAACTAAAGCATTGCATGAGTGATTTGTACAAAATAACATGGTGCTGTGGAGGCCAGCTTGGGCCATTTTTGCATCTCTACCAAGAAATGGCCATTGTGATGTTCTTGAGATTGTATACTTTTATGCAGACCATCCCTTCACACATTGTTTCTAGGTGCTGTTGTGGCAAATTATAGAGATACAATTATATGATGACCGAATGACAGCTACTCCCAATTTTGGGGCATATTATCAATAGACGGCGATAAATATCGCAAAGCGCGCTTAGCGCTTATTTATTTATCGCCGTCTATCGCTGGAATTTATCGCCCGGTTAGCGCGTTATTAACAACGCGTATCACCGAGGCGATAAAAAATCCGGCAAAAGCGGCGAAATGCAGTAATATCGCTGGAAATCCAGCGATAAGACTGCAGGGATAGGGAAATCCTTGTTGATAGGGAGATGTGGACTTAGCCTTATAATCCACCTCCCATTATACAGATAGGCAAGTCTGAAATTTTGCAGACGTTAAACACCGGCGATAACCGCGCTTAGCGCGCCTTTTTAAATCGCTACGCGTGTCCGGGACAGCCTTGTAAATATCGCGAAGACCCGTTAGTGATATTTTACAATGAAGTTTTAAGTGGCACGTCTACTTTGCATCTCATTAGCGAGGCGAGGCGGAAAGAAGCCGGGCGCTAAGGCAAGGAAACACGCGCTAGCGTGTCCTTGTTAATAAAGCGATAAAATTATCGCTGCTTTTCGCCTGAAAACGGACGCTAAAGCGCCGATAATTTTATCGCGGCCCCTTGATGATATGCCCCTTAGATTTGCTGCTGTTTGATGTAAAACAGAATATGGGTCTCTCTCTCAGTACTGTATTGGAGGGTAAATCAACCTGAATTCTTTGGAAAAATGTTAATCCACACATTCATATATACTTTGTCAAATTTAACTAAACCTTCATTTTAACCCAGGACTGTATTTAAATATTTTTTCTTCTAATCCTCATTCACTTTGACTAATTTAAAGCATTTCCCTCCAAATCCATGGGCCAAGGTCATGACTGGCCCACAAAAACTGGGTGCAAATTACTCCTCAACTAATTTGTGATAGCTCTGGGTTCCTAAATTAGTGACTGCAATTTGCACCGGATGATATGTCTATCACATTAGAATAATACATAGCAAGCTAATAGCGCAGGTTAAACTCCCCATTTCATCATAGGCAAACAGTGAGTGGGCTCTATTTGCTGCCAGCCATGTTTGATGTGCCGCAAATTGCAGTAGCAACACCAGTGATTTATGCACCCATCATAATGCCATTTTGGGGCAGAAACGGAAGTTGCGCCCAACACGAGGGTACCGGCCAGTTTGACTATATTGACTCTTACTACAAACCTCATTAAAAGGTATACACTGCTAAAAGGTATACAATGCTGTGGATGTCCTGGTCCCAACTAATTATCCTTTAAATATATTTATACACACATAGAAAAATGCTTCCAAAATGCTGCTAAAACGTGGGTCTTCTATCAGTTTACCTGGGACACTATTCGCCTCACGATTCCTATCTCATGTAGCAGCCATCTTACCTAGGATGGGAGGATATTCACTGAAAGCCATAATGGTCTTGAGACGCCTGAGCTTTCTCTCGAGATAAACCTGAGAGTCTCTGTGTGACTCCAAAGTATGTGCTACACAGGAGCCCACCTTAAGAAGACTTCTATCAGGGTTACATAGAAAACAACTGTAGCTTCTGATCTCTGTCCCTCTGGCTACTCACTCATATGATTCTCACTTCCCTCTGACTCACAATTTTCTTTTTTCTGCGTAGGGTCCAATGTTCAGTTGATGGCATCACAGATGCTTCACCACAGGTTGGCATTGGAACATTATTCGCAACAGTACACTAAGGCCTTCATTACAGATCTGAGGTTAAAGTCTGATCTCTGTGCAAATCTTTGTTTGCACAGGAATCAGAATTACGACCTGTGTGACAATTATCACACCATAATAGTTTCCCCCTGATTAATTCCAATAGGTCAAACCTGCCGAAATTTATTGGGGGAAAAATTTCCGGTATTGACCAGACCATGTGGATTTTGGTGCAGTAAGCATTAAAATCTGCATGTTATTCCCCAAAACCTTGTTATCAAGCGATATTAATTGCATAGGAGACAAAAGAGGTACAGTGTTCCTGGGTGGCAAATTGGCCACCTGGTTAGTACTCAGAGTGGTGGGGAGGTGGGAAATACCTCCTTTCGAACTAGGACCCTCACACACCCAGCAAGCTAGGTGTCATGCTTCATCATATGGGTCTGCTCCTCGTCGAGCCGGCGCTGCAATGCTCGACGGGCACCCATAAAGGGGCTCTTTATCGGAGATCTTTTGTTCCTTGCCGTATAGGTGCCGTGGGTGTGAGGGGCCTGGTAAGATGTAGATGTGGTGTGTGGGTTAAAACAGGTAAGGGAATCCTCTATAATTATTTTTATTCTGGAGAGGTCACAACCTGATTAAAAAGTAAAAAGAAGAAGGAGGGCGACTATTTTGTTTTAATCTGACAAAAATTACGCTCTACCCCTTAGTGGTCAACATGTTTCTCGCCTATAAAATGTCTCTAATAGATCAGTTGGCGATTCCTCAGGACCTAGTGACTAAATAAAAACTATCTACAGTGTGTGGTGTGGTTCTACATACCACTTCTTCTCTCGGTAGGACGTTGCCCCGGAGAAAAGCAGCCAACCTAGAGTACAAATAAAAAGGATCAAAAAACCAAATGGAAATATTGGTACATGGTCCTATTGATTCAAGTGGGTGTGTTTCACCGTACACAACCTCTTTGAATCTATATAGTGATAAAAACAACGTGATTTCATGCATATCACATTCTACGTGTGCCTTCACACCACACACTGTAGATAGTTTTTATTTAGTCACTAGGTCCTGAGGAATCGCCAACTGATCTATTAGAGACATTTTATAGGCAAGAAACATGTTGACCACTAAGGGGTAGAGCGTAATTTTTGTCAGATTAAAACAAAATAGTCGCCCTCCTTCTTCTTTTTACTTTTTAATCAGGTTGTGACCTCTCCAGAATAAAAATAATTATAGAGGATTCCCTTACCTGTTTTAACCCACACACCACATCTACATCTTACCAGGCCCCTCACACCCACGGCACCTATACGGCAAGGAACAAAAGATCTCCGATAAAGAGCCCCTTTATGGGTGCCCGTCGAGCATTGCAGCACCGGCTCGACGAGGAGCAGACCCATATGATGAAGCATGACACCTAGCTTGCTGGGTGTGTGAGGGTCCTAGTTCCGAAAGGAAGTATTTCCCACCTCCCCACCACTCTGAGTACTAACCAGGTGGCCAATTTGCCACCCAGGAACACCGTACCTCTTTTGTCTTCTAGTTCCACCCAGGGCAAGTACGGTGGACCTTTATCAAGCCCTCATTGTCCCCCTTGTTGTTTACTAAGTACTGCACGGGATCTCCCGTGGGACTCTTCAGGTTACCAGAAGGATAATATCCTTCATTGGCCCATTTTCTGGGACTTATTATTTAGTCCCACCCCTTCTATTTTGCCTTCCCCCAAATCCTCTGACATACCAGTCATCATGGATGACAATCCCGGACTTAGCTTTGATGATGCGATGGCTGCAGAAATTCTCAGGAATACACCATCTATCCTGGGAGGTGAAGGTTCATCAGCCTCTGGATCACCATCTGAGGACTGGACCTCCCTTACCAATATGAAAAGAGACTGGGTGAAAATAACGCTCCACGGTGCAATGATGACGGAGTACTTGAGGGCCAATATTGCACCAAACGGCCTAATAGTTAAGAACTTCCCTAGACTTTTCCTGGATGATGCTGTCTTTAAAAAGGAATGGTCCCTGGTAGCATGGAAATGCACCAGGGACTTACTTATCCTCATTATTAATTCAGCAAAGAGGATAGCTGATGCTCTCCTTATTAGAATACAGGTTGCTGAAGGGGCCATAAAGACTACCATACATTGCACTGTATTTAAAACCAAATTGACAGAACTCAATCATGAGATTGCTGAGCACAAGGAATTTCTGATGAAGCAGAAGGTTAGCAAGCTTCAGAAGGATATAAGCAGATTTAACAAAGAAAAAATATACCCCTATCTGAAAGCAGACTATACCAACAGCAAAACTAGCTACTCTTCTGATGAAAATAGTGAATCCGACAGAAGAGACTCAAGCTAGCAGTAACTCCAGCAATGGGAGCTGGAAGGGTTCGAATCAGAGGAGAAAGAATTATCCACAAAACCCCCACTACCCTGTACAGAATTTTCAAGGGCCGCAGCCTCCTTTTTGGCCTTTCCCGATGTATCCCGAGGGCCAATCGCAATACTTCCCTGCCAGCAATCCACCTTTTTTAGGCAGAGGCTGGGGCAGAGGAAGAGGGCGCAAAAGAGGAGGACAAAAACAAGTCCAGTGGCAGGACCAGGAACCGAATATGATGGAAACCAGGAGCAAAACACAGGGCAGGAGAGTCTAGTGGTTAATTTGTCACAAAGACAACTGACACCTACAGAACAAACAGTACTTGAGAAAGGCCTTGGCTATGTCCCCACCCCTAAAGAGGACAGTTTTTGGGAACAATGCGAAATCCAGAACCTGTTTAGAAAAATACGCCTTAAAGCCCACTTCGATGGTACTGAGGAACCAGCCAGACTGGATTCAGGCCTTCGCAATCCTCGACCTTCACACCTACCGTTGGCATGGTACCTGTGGAGGTAGTGACCTTTGAGAAAGCTGTCTTAAAAGAACTGAAGAACCAGGATACCAGAGTTCCTTTCCATAATCTCTCTAATCAAGAACATGCAGCGATTAGATCATTGACTGAGGACAAAAGCATTACAATAAAGCAAGCTGACAAAGGGGGCGCCACGGTCATACAATCCACTTCGGATTACAACACCGAGTGCCAACGCCAACTACGGAATAGTAAATTCTAGACTCCGATAACAACAAACCCCACGACTCGATTAACGACCGAGATAACCACCATGGTCTATGAGGCAGAGAGTAATGGGTGGATCAGTGGTAAAGAAGCTGATTTCTTAATTACCAAACATCCCAAAACACCCTATTTTTACACTCTGCCGAAAATACATAAGGGGACCACCCCTGTTCCGGGCAGACCTATAGTTTCAGGAATTGGCTCACTCTTAGAGCCGCTCTCAAAATTCTGCGACTATTACCTACAACCTTTGGTCAAACAGACACCATCATACATCAGGGACACAACAGATATCCTCTGTGTTATAGGTGAAATAGAAAACACAGGCGATATTGACCTCCTGGTCACCTTGGATGTGGAACAACTGTATACCAATATCCCACAGAGAGAGACATTGGCAGTAATAGAATCTGCACTAAGTGGGAGTGAATGGACAGCAGCAACACCCATTTCGTTCATCATGCAATGTGCCACCCTGGCCTTAACAGAAAACTTTTTTGAGTTTGACAGCCAACTCTTCCACCAGTCCCAGGGTACTTCGATGGGGAGTACCTTTACCCCCAGTGTGGCATGTTTGTATATGGCGGCGTTTGAACGAGAGACCATCCAACATGCGAGTAACCCCTTCGGAGCTAACCTGAGACTGTGGAAGAGGTACATAGATGACATCCTCATCTTTTAGCAGGGTGACATACAGAGATGCGCTGAATTTTGCGAGTGGATTAACACAAAAAACCAGCACTTGAAATTCACCCACACTATATCTGCCACGAACATTGCCTTCCTAGAACTCACCATCAGATTACAAGAGGGTAGAATAACGACATCTCTATACAAAAAGCCTACCGACAGAAACAGTTTGCTACTGTACAGCAGCTATCATCCGGCTACACTGAGAAATAACCTTCCCTTCAGCCAATTTCTAAGAATTAGAAGAAATTGTAGTTCTACAGAGGACTACAAAATTGAAGCAGAGATACTGGCTGACAATCTGCTGAAGAGACAATACCCTAAGAAACAGGTTCACTCTTGCATGAAACGAGCAAGAAACAATAATCGTGAAAGCCTCCTAGATGTACATGAGAAAGAACCCACTGACATTTTGACCTGTGTGACCACGTACACACCTAGATCCAATCTAATAAAGAAGGCAGTGAACAAACACTGGGCAATTCTGAACACGGGTACTCTGTCAATACCCAAACCAAGGTTTGCGTTTAAACGTACCAACAATTTGAAAGATATGTTGGTGCACACTAGACCCACGAAGAGCGACATCCCTAACCAGAGGCAACTTTGGGATCTCCCACCCGTGACAGGACACTATCCCTGCAGCTCCTGTATCGTGTGCCCACAGACCAGACACACCAAACAATTGGTTCTATCAGACACATTTACATGGACGCTAATCAAACACACTAACTGTAACACCCCACGTTGTGTGTACATGCTGACCTGCCCTTGTGACAAGAGGTATGTTGGCATGACCATGAGGCCCGTTAAGGTCAGAATCACTGAGCACAAGAGCAATATTTGTTGCCATAAAACTACCACCAAACTATACACCCACTTCTCTGAACTCGGACACCCCCCGAGAGTCTACGCTGGGTCATCCTAGAATCCCACCAACAAATAACACAGACTGCTTTGTACAGGATTGAACAAAGGTGGGTGTTCCGTCTTGACTTAGCAAATGACGGCCTGAATGACGCCATACCCTGGAGTACCATTAATTAATCTGATATATACAACCATTATCCGCAACTTTAACGAATGAATATATCAGCTGAGGACTCCACGCTAGTCTCTCACCTCTTTATACATCTCTGCCACATGATATCGACATCAGGCTAGTCAGATATGGAGATTAGGCCATGTTAGGACGATATATCTAATAACTAACAATAGAGTACAATACTACACTCTAAGATGGCCGACATACGAATCACCCAATCGGCAGTCGCCAGCAACTTATGCACAAATTTGGCGCAGTGACGCGAGCACTTTTGCACTGTATAAATTCTTGTTCACATTGTTGATAAAACCGTGCCACTCAATGCCAAAATTGAAGCCCTTGATGCGCGTCCACATCAAGGTAATAGCCAGAACTATAGACTTTCACCACATTCAAAGATGGCCTCCATGGTTACACTGTAGATGATGTCATGCCGACACCATCACACCACACACCAGGTGCGGCTGATTTACCATGCTTAATGGCACCAGGAGAGGGTATTTAAGACAGGAACCGACAACCTGTCTTTTCCTTCCTGATGCAGCGGAGCGGGTAGGTGAGCCGGACTGCTCTGAGTGGGAGCAGGTGAGTACGGATTACACGTTGAGACTATGCCTGGTCACAAGCTTTTAAGAGAGGTAAGAGGTGCTGGGAATTGCTGACAAGTTACCGCTGGTCTCTGGGAAGGGTACGCTGACTCTGATGTTCTGTAGAGCTCTGCACTAAGACATAGCTTGGGCGTTGTAGGCGCTCTTAACACATCGCACGACTGGCATAATGTCGGAGCGCATGGTGAAGGCGCCAGCAGCTACGCAGGCAGGTCTGGGGCACTTTTGAGTCTGTTGAATAACCTTGTCAATGATACCAATTTCACGACTTTGGGCTTACTTTAACCTGAACCATGCCCACTTTCACTTTTAATGCTCTAGAGTCATGGCCTTAGCAACTAAACGTTGTGCCTACAAGCCCACACCCAACATATTTTGTTGTTTGTTTTTTTTCCTTTTAATAAACAGCGACACCACGTTGAGTGTCCACATACTCCGCTGCGGTCTGATGAAGCAGCACTTGAATCCTTAAGAGGTGAGCTGATACTCACTCACCATGTTGTCCAATTACTCTAACTGGTTATACAGAGGTTTTATATTCTAAATACAAATGAAGGCACACGTAGAATGTGATATGCATGAAATCACATTGTTTTTATCACTTATATAGATTCAAAGAGGTTGTGTACGGTGAAACACACCCACTTGAATCAATAGGACCATGTACCAATATTTCCATTTGGTTTTTGATCCTTTTTATTTGTACTCTAGGTTGGCTGCTTTTCTCCGGGGCAACGTCCTACCGAGAGAAGAAGTGGTATGTAGAACCACACCACACACTGTAGATAGTTTTTATTTAGTCACTAGGTCCTGAGGAATCGCCAACTGATCTATTAGGGACATTTTATAGGCGAGAAACATGTTGACCACTAAGGGGTAGAGCGTAATTTTTGTCAGATTAAAACAAAATAGTCGCCCTCCTTCTTCTTTTTACTTTTTAATCAGGTTGTGACCTCTCCAGAATAAAAATAATTATAGAGGATTCCCTTACCTGTTTTAACCCACACACCACATCTACATCTTACCAGGCCCCTCACACCCACGGCACCTATACGGCAAGGAACAAAAGATCTCCGATAAAGAGCCCCTTTATGGGTGCCCGTCGAGCATTGCAGCGCTGGCTCGACGAGGAGCAGACCCATATGATGAAGCATGACACCTAGCTTGCTGGGTGTGTGAGGGTCCTAGTTCCGAAAGGAGGTATTTCCCACCTCCCCACCACTCTGAGTACTAACCAGGTGGCCAATTTGCCACCCAGGAACACCGTACCTCTTTTGTCTTCTAGTTCCACCCAGGGCAAGTACGGTGGACCTTTATCAAGCCCTCATTGTCCCCCTTGTTGTTTACTAGATATTAATTGCATCCAATAAATTCCGACCATTTACGGGCAACTTGTAATGAGGGCCATAAACTTCTTTCACACACCGTTAAATAAACAGCAGAACGACCCTGAGATATGCAAATCATAAACAAGCAACTTGATACTGTGATAATTTCAGCCCAGAGCAAATAATACCTACATACTAGGGCCTTGATAACAAATGGCCTCTTAAATCCGATAGGACCAGTGATTGCAGTTAGGGGCCCCATAGGAATTATGAGATCGCAGCAACTCCACAGATTTCCAAACCTTCACCCGGAGATTTCGACTGCTAAAAACAGACAAAACTCCCTTGTAAAAGTACAGGGGATTATGAGGAGTTACAGGGGGAATCAGGCCAAAATTACCGATTCCTCCAGTAATTCCTCATTTCTTAATGGATCTTCAGGGTCCAATTTGTAATGGTCCAGATTGTCCCCTTCCATGGAGCTACAAGTACTCCTTAGTAACTCCAGGGATGGGGAACATCTGATCCCTTTATTAGGCCACAGAGAGTCTAAAGCATGTATCAGCACTTCTGCTACAACAAGCATTCCTATGAAGGCCCTTTTATTGTCATCCTCCTACTGTTCTACATTTTCCTTGTTGCGTCAAAGGTATTATTATCTGTGTGGCTCATGAGCAAATGCTGTTACTTATTAGGAAAACCTGTGTCAGTATCGATTTTCTTGGAACCGTAATCAATTGAGGAGAGGTCACTTGAACAACATGTTGTATGTCTACCTCCTGGCTGGTTATCTCTCTTGGCTTTTGACATAAAGAGTACAGACCAAGTTCTATGTATATAAAGTGCATTAAACTATTTAAATGCATTTGTAGAATAAAAACAAAGTTTACACGATGCATTTCACAATCCTAGGATAATATGTTTTAAGCTAAATGGGAAACTGGGAACGCATGCAACATTTAGATATTCTAACTTAGAGAACTGCGATGCAGGAATGATCCAAATAAGACGATAGACAAATATCTCATTTGAAAATGAAATCTGTGTCTTCAGATCTGCAATTAGCACTCTGCTCTTTTCCTAATGTTTGGACCAGGTACTGAGCATCAATAGGCACATTTATGTAAAGATTTGTGTAAAGATTAAAAAAATTGTTGGAAAAGCCAGCTCACCCTGTCGAAAGCTTTAGAGGCATCAAATGTTGGTATTGGTAATGTAGTTTCCTTTCAGTAGCCATATCTATTGCACCCACCAGGTCAAGTGTCAACTTGTGTAATTGTCTTTCCTTAATGAAGCCCTTTTGATCTTTGTGAACTAGGCCCCCAATCACCCTCTCTAATCTTTTTGCTAACAACATTGTGTAGATTTTGTAGACTTAAAATTCTGAAGGAGGATGCCTGGGATAAATTGCAACATACTGCATCCTCAAAAAACTCAAATGAATTCTGGGATATAATTAATACAACATTTTTGAACCAAGATACAGGGCCAACACTAGGCGTTCATGTGGGAGAGGACGCTTGGGTTGATCATTAATCAAGTACATTTGGCTCAGTCTCAGAAAGGGAAACCTTAGCTGTTGATGCCCTGACTATGGACTTGTACACCCCTATTATTTTTTCTATGGCAGATGTAAAAAGTGGCCTGCTGCAATGTAGCTGCACTAAAGCCCCAGGCCCAAACGGGGCTCCAAATGATTTCTTTTTTGAAAATCCTGACCTCTGGATTCCTTTTTTAACTAATGTTTTTAACACAATCACAGCAGTGGGGCCCCCAGTCGCATGGAAAAAGACAATCATTGTACCAATACACAAGAAAGGGAATAAATCCCTCCCCAAAAACTACAGGCCCATCTCACTTTTGGATGGCACAGTTAAATGAATGGGTTGTCTGTTATTAAACAAACTAGAGGATTGGGCTACCGATAAAAATATATTAATACCGGTCCAATATGGTTTTAAAAAAGGGATGGGGATGTTGGACCAGTGTTTAAACTTGCATTTCATTTCAGCTAAATATACCCAAGCCTGGAAGGAAATATTTTTATGGCTTTTATGGATCTCTCTGCAGCGTTCGACTGTGTCTCCCATAGTTAGTTATGGAGTATCCTGAAGGATGTGGCGTGGACGAAAACATAATAATTTTTATACGCCAACTATATACTCAATCCTCGGCATGCGTCAGATTTGGTAGCCAGGGGGAATGTACCAGGTAATTTCCTATCCTTAGGGATGTCGGGCAGGGTTGTGTCCTGGCTCCCCTTTTGTTCGTACCCCCATACTGCTATACGCAGATGACGCTGTACTAATAGTCAGGACTGGTCTAGCGTTACAAACCCTTATTGATAACTCAGGGGCATATTATCAAGGAGATGCGATAATTATCGCAAATCGCGCTTCGTTCGATTTACTTTATCGCTGGATTACATCGCCGTGTTAGCGACGTATTATCAACGTTTTGCTAACAGGCGATGTAATTCCAGTGATAGAGGCCGATTATCAGGAATAGCGCGTGAAATCCAGCGATGATTTCACAGCGCTAAGGAGAAGCTTGCTGATAGGGGAGTGTGGACCTAACCTGGCAATCCACCTCCCATTATCAGTATGCCTAAGTCCATTTAAAAGCAGGCGTTACATTCCTGCGATAACCGCGGTTAGCGCAGTTATTTTTATCGCTTCGCGGGTCTGCTGCATGGCTTGTAAATATCGTGAAGCCGTGTTATCGAGGATTCCCATGTTGTTGTGCTCAGGAACGCCTACTTTGCATGTCATTAGCGATATTGATCGCTGACATGCAAAGTCGCAAGGTAACACACGCTATTGCTTGTTAGCGTGTCCTTGTGAATAGGGTGATAAAAAAATCGCCGCTTTTTCGGCGCTATGTGCCGAAAAAGCGGCGATGTTTCCCTTGATAATATGCCCCTCAGTGTCTTACATGGCTTCGCTGGACCTTCGGGTTAACGAAACTAAAACCTACATTTTAATTACGGGGAAACAACTCAAAAGATTACCCGTTTTTAATATTGCTTCCCGTACGATTGAAATCACAAAGACTTTTTTATATTTGGGTGTTTTGTTTAATAGTTCGGGCACATGGTCAAATATGATTATGAATAGAGGCAATGCACTAGAAAAGAGCAATATGGCTATATTCTCTTTCACAAAAAAATTAGGTACCAAGCCCCTGGATCCAATAAAAAAGATATATGCTGCAAAAGCTGTTGCATCAGCTACATATGGGGCAAGGATTTGGGGATCAACGAAGGCTGATGTTTTACAAAGGTTAGAAGATGGTTTTTATAAGAAAGTTTTATCCCTCCCTATCAGTTCTTCAAATTTTAACATACATCAAGAACTGAACGTTCCATATATTTCAGATTTGATATCCCTTGCACCGGCATTATTATGGCATTCTATTTGGCGAAGGGAGTTGGTCGGTTTAACCCAAAACATCATCAGGGACTGTCTGACCCTTGAACATGCCCATAAGATATCATGGCTGCAATATGTTAAAGAAACCTTGTCGATATTGGGCTTTGATTCCCTTTTTAGTGAGCCACTCACGTGTCAGTCAACTTCTAAAGTTGAACTTAAATCTCGTCATAGTTTGCACTGGGAAATTAAAAGACATGAGCAAAATTGTGTCAAATCCATGGTAGCCATATATTTGGGGCTACCCATAATTCCCGATGAGGCAAATTCATATTTGTCTTTTGTAACAAATATGTGGCACCGATATGTACTGGTGCGTTTTAGGTTGAGTTTTATTCCGTGTATGCTGGGCTTCCCGGCGGGTGTGTATTTGATAAATGAATTGCCGTTATGTTCATGTGATGCTACTTCCCCACAATCAAATTTGCATTTTATATTTTTCTGTAAATTTTATATGTTGGAACGAAAAATGTATATCTTCCCCCATTTACGGAAATATAGCTTTGAACAATGTCGCCCAGCTTTGACCTTTTTACAAATGCTTCCTGACCCCTACGTGTGCTTTGCTCTTGCATCTTACTTATGTATGGCTTTATCAAATAGGAGATTGTTTGCTTTTTAATTCTGTTTTTAAATGGCTCTGGCGTTTTTGCACATTATACTGTGATCTGGATGAATTTAGTACAGTGTAACAGAGGGTTTCTTAGATTCAGTTTCTATCTATGGTTCTTACTTGTGTTCTCTTTTAAATCTATTGAAACTGTATTGTATGATTGATTATGTATTTTATGATGCATTGTACTCTTATGATCTTATTCTCTAAGATCGAATAAAGTTAAATTGACTGACTGATAGTCACAATTTAGCAACAAGATCGGTCTGAACGATTCACAGAATTCAGGGTCTTTGTTAGGTTTTAAAATTACACTAATTGTTGCTTCAGCTGCAGGTTGTGGCCTTCAGTGAAAATGCCTACTTGTAAACTAGTTAGTATCCAAGTTAATCCAACTTTTAACACCTTATACAGCTCATTCAGTAAGCCATCGGGGCCTGGTGCTTTTCCTTTCTTTAATGCCTTCATTGCCCCTCACACCTCCTCCAGACTTATCTCTTGATTTAAACTCTGCTTTAATACCGATTCAGTGTTGGCAGAGTGTCCACCCTAAGCCAGCTCCCTATCTGAATTTCGGAGGCTTCTAAATCGTCTGTGTTTAATTCCTAAAAAAAAGTTGTGAAAGCCTGCTTTACATTTGAATCATCTATGCACCATTCACCAGATTCTTTAATTTCTATTCCCTTAATATTTTTAGCACCTTCCATTTTCACTTTCCAGGCTAATAATTTTCCACAACCCTCTCCATTTTGGTAGGGAGCAAGCTTGCTAGCCTTCCATTTTCTCCACAGGATTCCTTCCAGATAGTCTGCTAGCTCGCCTCTTGCTTCTTTTTAATTTTACTATTTAACGCAGTCCGATCCTGAGCATTACAATGAGTATTTATATCTCTCTGCATTCCCTCAATTCTCAATTCTTTCCCTTTCAGTCTACACTTAGCTTCTTTGTGTTTATATGCTGCATGGCCTATTATCCTTCCTCTAATGAATGCTTTATAAGTGTCCCAAATTATATGTGGGGAAGATGAATCATTGTTATTTCAAAGAAGTCTACTGTATCTTCTTTCAGCTGGCCAATTACTGCTTCCTCCAGCAGCAATGACCTGTTCAAAGACCATCTAGGGGGAACAGATATCTTAACTAGAAGTAGTTCTAATCTCACTGCAGAGTGATCAGATAGGTGTTCAGGGAGGTGGATTATTACTCAGTCTTGTGTCAATTCTGGAGGCATGGGCATATTTTTTGTTAGGAAAAGTAAAACCTTTATCTCTACTGTCCCTTTGTTTCCAGATATCAAGTAACTCCAGTTCTTTAATCAACAGCACATATACCCTTATCTTAGGGGAATTTACTGTAAGCCCTTGTGGTGGACTTAACGAGGGCAGGGTCCAGTAATACATTAAAGTCTTCTCCTACCACTACGGGAGTTTTTAGCTCCAGTAACTGGCAGTATAAAGCCCGGAGGGGCCCCGGGTCATCAAAATTTGGACCATAGTATCCTACACATGCATACCACGCTCTGTGTATCTGAACATTAGCTATTAGTCATCGCCCTCCTGATTCTGCAAAAAATTCTCCCAAGGTTGCCTGGGCGAACTCTTAATCGGAATGGCCACTCACTTTATGCAGCATGATTCGTTAGTGAAATCAAAGTGGCTAACCCATCTTTATTCTTCAGAATGCCCTCCCATTTTTTGGGAATAGATGTGTCTCCTGTAGTATTATTATACCACTATCTGACTGTCTTAAATATTCCATGATTTTCCTCCTCCTACTTTTCACTCAAAGACCATTCGCATTCCATATTAGGACACTTAGGGCCCATTCCAATGTCGTTCGGAAGGCCTCCGAATCAGATTTGGCTTTCCAGGATCTGATTTGTAGCCTTGTTTATGACCAAATCGTACACAGGTCCAAACGACCAAGTACGATGCGAAGTTCGCATATGCGTCGACTGAATCGTTTCCGGGACCCGAACCTGTCCATACGACTCGTACGTAGACGAAACATGCCGCACAATGGAGCCGGATTCTGACCAAGCGAGTACGATACACAATCCGGACAGCTGCTTTGCCTCGGTCTCAGCGAATCGAAACGGCTGTCAGAAGTGTACTTCAGGGGGGCGTAGCCGGCCCTCTTCACCCGGGGCCCTCCGAATCTGTCATGAGGGGGTGCCCATGGGTCCCCCCGATCCAAGCATGCACAGTATGGCGGTCACTAGGCGGTGTCCGCCACAGGGTGTACGCTTTTCCCCACCCACCCCTTTTTTGCTATGGGAGCCTGTGTATGCGTCTGAACGCAGGCTCCCAAAGAGTTCAATGGAAGTCCGAGCGAATCGAGTCCGTATGTGTACGGACGCATCATACTCGCTTGCTCGGACTCCCGGAGCACATTTCATCCGGAAAGCCCTCCGGATCCGAGCCGTATGGAGGGCCTTTCGGATGGGATCAGAATCGGGCCCTTAGAGGGAAAGTCTTGTTTGTATTTATCATTATATTTCTGGAGATTCCACTTCCCTCAGGTGTGACCCCCTTCACCATCTTTTTGCCACAACTTACTGCAAATGAGGACCATTTTCCTTTTCTCCCACATGCTCCCCAGCCAGTGCCTTCTTCCCCACACATTACCTCGCTGTGTCTGACCCCAAACCAACCCTCCCTGAGGAACCCTTCCTAAATCCATTTGGGTATTTCCGTTGCACCCATTTGAACCCTTTTCCCCGGTGCATAGTCTTTCTTTTGGTGTGCTTTAATCTGTTTCACTAAATTCTCCACCTCCTTTGGCTCTCTCATACTATGAATTTTATTTGTCCACATGATTTTCAGCATTGCGTGGAACTTCACCTGGGTAGTAGCTCCCAGCATTCTAAGTTCTTGAATATACCCCCCCACCTCCAATTGCCTACCCTGGGTTACCCTCAAGATATCTGATCTAACACGGAAAGACCATTCACCTTTCTTAAAACTGTGTGCCTTTAAGGCTTCTGATAGAATCTGCCCTTTTGCAGAATAAGACTTAAAGTTAACCACAATCCGCCTGGGTTTTTTTCTATCTGGATTTTTTGTGAAGGGATCTCGATGAATACTTTGTATGTCTGTCACCAGCTCAGTGAAATCTACTGAAGGAATAACCCCTTGAAGAAATTGATCATAAAACCTGGGAAGTTATCTCCTTCGGTGCCTTCAGGGATATTTAATACTCACATGTTATTCCATCTTGGATTATTCTCTAATGACTCTATCTTTTTGTGGAGGCAACTTCCATTAACAACACTAACATTTGATGATGGTAAGGCTTTCAACAGGGTGTGCTGGCTTTTCCTACATGCCGTGACCAAGAACAATTACCTGGGAGAAGAATTTTCAAGGGCAATTCGATCAATTTATAAAGAGCTGATGGCAAGAATTGTAGTGAATGGGAAATTAACCAAACAGATTCATATTACAAGAGGGACGCGGAAGGGTGCCCGTTGTCACCCCTGCTGTTTAATTTGTATATTTAGCCCTTAGCAAGTAGAAGTAGAAAAAAACAGGATATTATCCCCTTCAAGCATAATGGATGGGTGAAAAAAGTTGCACTATATGAAGATGACTTGATGGTATACACCTGAGATTTTGAAGGCTCTTCCTCGCCCATTCTGCTAACTCTGAAGGATTTTGGAAGGGTCTTCGGATATCTGGTGAACCAGCAAAAAACAAAGCAAATGACATGGAACACCCATTGTGACAGCCACTTTGAAAAAAAGGAAATAATGCATCTAGGGGTTCAGGTAGGACAGGAGCTGGACAAGATGGCCCAAGTGACAGAGACTAAGGAATTACTGAGATCATAGGGAAGGACAAACATAATAAAAATAGGGATACTCGCAAAATTCACTTTCATCTTTAATGCAATCCCATTAACTTTTAGAGCAGAGTGGTTCCGAAAAATACAGGGCGAGATAAGCAGTTTTATTTGGTTGTTTAAGGGAGTGAGATTTGTCTGGAGGGAACTTTGCTGGAATAAACCTGAAGGAGGCATAGCAGTCCCATCCTTTCAGTTTTATTTTCTGGCTTTTTAGTAATCAATATAAGAATACTGTTAACCGGAGGCTTCCTGCAAATCTCCTTCTTATTTTGTGATTTGACAAAAAATCTGCCTCGGGGGGGGTGAACATTTTCTCTTTAACTTTGGCCACCCTTTGTGTGGAGGCAGAACACAACCTATTCAGGTGCAAGAGGGGCTATGCCCAGCTCCTCCCTATGATCCTACCAGTGATGGCCCACACTTAAGACTCCCATTGTGTGTGGCTATCTAGGAGGAATACACAGAGCCTAACTGTCAACAGCATCCAGTCATGTGACCCAGAGACAGGCTGCAGGCACCAAACAGCTATGGCAGGAAAATGCCAACTTTATAAAAGTGGTTTTACAAAATTGTAATTTAAAATACGACTTCACCCTAACCAAGGATTTTTCATTAAAATTCCAAAGACGCCAAACATAAACTGGTCACCTGTTCCCATTTGGGAATGACACTTATAAAATGTAATAAGGCAACTCGAATGTTATGCTATGGGAAAGATAGGACTTGCAGTAGAGAAAAATGAATTTAAGTGTGGTGCAACACATGTATTGGTGGCACCCCAGTGCTTCAGGACCTTCCTACTGGGTCTGGCTCATGATGTGCCACTTGCAGGTTATTTGGGGCAAGACAAGACCTTTGACAGTATTGTCACCCACTTTTATTGACATTCTGTAGGTCCTTTCCTACCTGCCAGGTGAGTGACAAGCAGGGGGGAAGTGCAAAGCTCCCATGCAACATTTTCCTGTTGTTAGCATCGCTTTTGAGTGGGCGGCATCAACATTGTGGTGCCTCTGGACCCTAAGGAAGCCATGGACAACAGATTTTTCTGGTCTTGGTGGACCATGCCAACCGGTACCCGGAAGCTATCCCTCTGAGGACAGTGACTGCACCCTTCGTGGATAGGGCACTAATGGGGATCTTTACCTGTGTGGGTTTTCCCAAGGAGGTGGTATCTGACCGGGGTACCAACTTCATGTCCAACTACATGATGGCCAAGTGGAAGGAGTGTGTGGTAATATACAAGGTCACCACCACTTACCACCCCAAATCAATGCCTTGGTTGAGAGATTCAACTGCATCCTCATAGGCATGATTATGGCTTTACCCGAACTCATGAGCCAAAAGTGGGATGTCATCCTGCCATGCCCTTTGTTCACCTGCAGGTAGGTACCACAGAAGTGTATTGGCTGTAGCTCTTTTGAACTTCTGTATGGGCACCCTGTGGCAGGACCTCTCAGTTTGGTTCAGGAAGGCTGGGAGCAAGTTCCCAAGAAGTCACCCTAGGATGTAGTTAGCTACATTCCAGCGCTCTGCAACCGGGCAGCCCTCTCCATAAAACTTGCTCAGGAGTACATAGAAGCTAGCCAGGAGGACATGAAACACAGGTACGACCAGAATACCACTCTGGTTATGTTTCAACATGGTCAAAAATGTGGATAATGGAGCCAGTGGAGCCCCGGGCCCTGCAAGGCCATTCGTCTGGGCCTTATGAGGAGAAGGAGCACATGAGTGATGTCACCTACCTATGGACCTCAAGACTCTTAGGAATACTCTAAGGGTCCTGCATGTCAGTTGCCTCAAGGCCCACTTTGAGGGGTCTGAGATTACCATGCTCCTGGTTAATGATGATTTGGTGGATGAGGAGAGTGAATCTCTCCCCAACCTCCTTTCTTCCAAGGAGCAGGATGGGTCAATGGAGGGTGTGAGCCTTTCCCCTAACCTGACCCTAGATCAATAGAGGGACTGACACCAGTTGCTGGGACAGTTTGCCTCTCTGTTCTCCCTTATCCCAGGGGTCACTACATGGTGCACCCATGATGATGACACTGGGGACAGCATGCCTGTAAAGAACAACATTTTCAGGTTATCTGATAAGGTGAGAGCCAGCATCAAAGAGGAGGTCTCTAAAAGGCTGGTGTGAGGGGTTATTGAGCCCTCAAACAGCCCTCTGTCCAGTCCAGTGGTTTTGCTTTCCAAGGCATTCCCTCCAGGTGTCACACCTTAACTTAGGTTCTGTGTGGACTACCATGGGCTCAATGTGGTCACTAACACTGACGCACACCCCATCTCCCAAGCTGATGAGCTCATTGATTGGCTTGGAGCTGCCAAGTTCCTCAGCACGTTTGACCTAACTTCTGGGTACTGGCAGATTGCCTTTATCGAGGAGGCTAAAGAGAGGTCAGCGTTCTCATCACCAGAAGGGCACTTCCAGGTCATGCCTTTTTGTTTGAAGAACACCCCTGCCACCTTCCAGAGGCTGGTCAATCAGGTCCTGGCTGTGTAGGAGAACATTTTGTGCTGCCTACCTAAACGAGATTGCAGTCTTCAGCTCCAGTTAGGAGGACCACTTCCACCACCACCACCACCAGGAAGTGCTTCAGGCTCTGGAGAGTGCAAGCCTGACTATCAAGGCCAGCAAGTGCCAGATAGGGCATGGTTCTGTGGTTTACTAGGGACACCAAGTAGGGGGCTGGAAGGTGCAGCCCTTGCAGCCCAAAATTGACACCATTTTGGCTTGGGTACCCCCGAAGACCCAGGCAGAAGCGAGAGCCTTCTAAAGCCTCACTGGATATTACAGGAGATTCATCAAGGGATATGACACCATTGTTGCCCCCTTGACAGAGCTGACTTCCAAGAAGCAGCCACATCAGGTGATCTGGACAGAGGTGTGCCAGAAAGCTTTTGACACCCTGAAGGAAGCCATGTGCATGGCACCCATGCTCAAGGACTCCGATTTCTTCCAAGAGTTTGTTGTGCAGATGAACACTTCAGAGCATGGCATAGGGGCCGTGCTCTCACAGCTTAATGAAGAGGGTGTGGATCAGCCTCTAGCCTTTATCAGTAGGAGGCTACATCCCAGGGAGCAGAGGTGGAGCGCAATTGAAAGGGAAGCCTTTGGTGTGGCCTGGGGGCTGAAGAAGCTAAGGCCATACCTGTTTGGCACTCACTTTGGGTTCAGAAAGACCACAGGCCATTTAGATGGTTAATGCAGATGAGAGGTGAGAATCCCAAACTGTTGAGGTGGTCCATCTCCTTACAGGGAATGAAATTTACAGTAGAACACTGTCCTGGAACCGAAAACTCCAATGCTGATAGTCTCTCCAGGTTCTTCCGTCTTAATGAAGAGAACTCCCAAGGGGTTAGGTAGCTCTCCTCACCTTCAGATGGGGGGGACACGTATTAGATCTGGTGTCCTTGGTGTGGTTTCCCCAGACTTTTTGCTTTCTGACCTCCTGTTTTGCTGACTTCATTTTTGCTGACTTTAGGATTCTTGGCACTTTACCACTTGTATCCAGTGCATGTGCTCTGTACTCTAAATATGGTAACATTGGCTTATCCACATTTGGCCTATTTAATTTGCCTATACGTCCATAATAAATTGCACTGCATGTGTCCAGGGCTTCTAAATTAAATGCTACTAGTGGGCCTGCAGCACAGATTGTGCCACCCATTTAAGTAGCACTTTAAACATGACTCAGGCCTGCAACTGCAGAGCCTATGTGTACAGTTTGAACTGCCATGTCGACCTGGCAAGTTAACCCTCTTGCCAGGCCCAAACCTGCCTTTTCAATTCATATAAGTCACCCCTAAGGTAGGCCCTAGGCATCCCCAAGGACAGGGTGCAGTGTGGTTAAAAAGTTGGACATGTACTTTTAAGTTTTACATGTCTTGGCAGTAAAGTACTCTTATCTTTGTTTTTTACAACTAAAAGGCCTATCTCTCCCATATGTTAGCATGGGCACTGCCTAATAACAATAGTGTAGTTTCCAACTGGGACAAGATAGGAATATCAAAGTTAGTGTCTCTGGGCTCACAATTTAAAAAACACAACTTAGGGTAAAGTTGGATTTTAAATTTCAGTTCTGAATATGCCACTTTTAGAAAGTTGGCATTCCCTTCTAGACAGCCATACACAAAGGCAGAGTAGGTGTGACTGGGCAGCCATCTGCATGTTGTTGGGTCATCTTGAGGCAGGATGAGATGGAGGAGCTGACACTTGCAGCTGAATTGGGTTGCATACCCCCCTTGTGGTGAATCTGGGGCCAGGGCAGGAAAGGCAGGGCCTTGTGCACTTCAAAGCATCTCTTTGAAGTCTCCCTACTTCAAAGGCCAAATGAGGTACAAGTACTGGACCTCTGACACCATGAGTTGAGAACACAACTGGAATCAAGAACATTTTGCCAGGAGGTAGAGCTGCTGTGTTGTAGGAAGGAAGCGCTCTGCTAACTGCTTTGCTGTATTGGCATGCTGCCTGCTGATTGCTGTGCTCCATGAGAGACTGCCACTTTGCTACCTGCTTCGCTGTGTTAGCCTGCTGCTTCCTTCCTGAGAGTGAGAAGGACTGGACCTGCTCTCTACATCCTTGAACCCATGTTCTCCAAGGGATAGCTGGCTTGCATCCAGTTCTGAAGTCTCAAGGCCATCAAAGACTTCCTTTAACTCTGCTTCAGCTACTGGGCTCTGTCAACTGTAGGTACGGCCCTGCCAAGAGGTGCCATTCCAGTCCTGGGCCTTGAAAGTGGGTTCTGCAGCTGTTCTTCCACAAAAAATCGGCACAGTGACAACTTTGCACTGATCGAAACTGATGCAGTGCCTTTCAACACAAAGCTGCTGTAATAATATCCCTGTGTGGCTCGACGACAACGTGGGGCCCGATTGCAACGTTCAACACTGACACTGGAAGATGCGCCTGCATCATTAAGGGTTTTACGAAGATACTGGACTCGACTGCAAGGTTTGATGACAATGCAGCAACTGCATTGTAAAGTGTTCGATGATGACGCAGGACCTGACTGCGAGGCTCGAAGACAACGCTTCCGCCCAACTGTGTGAATCAGAACCAACTCATCAAGACTTGTGCGCTGATGCTTGCTCCATCCAAGGTACTTTTTAAGTAGACCCTGCGTGGGTCCTGTGCTGGCCTGCCCTCCATCACGGTCGGCCTGAACTTTGGATTTACCCCGGTCCAGTGCGACCTCAAGTAACTCCTAAGCACTATCGGCTTTTAAGCACTGTATTGCTGTTTATTCTTTAAAAAATCATATCTCAAGGTCTACTTATTGGATTTTGACATTTTGGTCTTGTTTTACTCAAATATTCTCTATTTGTCTAAATTGGTGTTACTGTAATTAAAATGTGCACAAATACTTTACACATTGCCTCTTAAGTTAAGCCTCACTGCTCTGTTCCAAGCTACCAGAGGGTGAGCACAGGTTAATTTAGGTTGTGTACCTGACTTACCCTGACTAGGATTATAGTGCCTACTTGGACAGGTGCAAATGACTGCCAACTAGAGGCCCAATTTCTAACAGGTACTACGATATTTTCTCCTCTTCCTGAATGACCTTGTGAGAGCTTCAAGCACCTTTTTTTTTAAAATTCCCCCAAATTCTTAAAGAAGTCGGCAGTGTATTTGTTAAAATATGGTGTCTACAAAACACATGGACACTGTCGTGGTTACATGTGATTTCATAGAAAAATTGTGTCATGGAATATTTTGAGAAACCATTTCACCTCAACTGTTTAAATATTTTTAACTGAAAGGCATTGGTAGAAACCAATTCATACAAGGTCTATTTTGGAAATTGCCTTTTGAATGTTTTTAAAGTGTAAATGCCAGATATATTGGCTCTCTCGGTTGGTTTTCTTTTAGGATTGCACAGATCCTTTTTTCCTTGATCCCCTGCCACTCACACATCCTGTTACTTTGCGATGGTTCACTGCTGTTTTTAATTAACATTTCAGGAGGTCGAACCCAAATCATCCACATTCTTTCCATTGCTTTATTCCTGGCCTGTAGTTTTGGCTCTCGTCTCTTTAAGCCTCTCCTCAGTCCTCCCCCCCTTTTTTAGACGGGGGAGTAGCTAACACTTCACAACTACCTCCTTCAACTATCTCTAAAATGAATTGATTTTCTTTTGCACCATTTTTTATGTCTGCCTTTTTCTATCGCCTCATTCCCCCTCTTACCTTTCCAGTCCTCTACCTCCTTCCTAGGTCTGGGTGAAAAATGTGCGAGAAGAAAATTGTGGAAGTCCATCTTTTTCCAAAGTTTGCCAGCAAAGTGAAAACTGGATCTGAATTGATTCCCCCGGTGAATTTCAAGAAAAGGAAGATTTAATATTACACTTCTTGTACCACAAGTTATATTACTTGAACATTAATGACAAATAACTCCACCCTGTACAATCTCCAGTTCCAAAGGAGTCACATGTTAATGAAGGTGCTGTGGGAGCTGAGGTAGTCAGAGAATTTGGCCTTAAGTTTTGTGAAGGACAAGACACTTGTTGTCAATTCCTGTCTCCTCCTACTCCACAGCACTTCAATTAGCAGCTGTCTCAATTGGAACTGAAGATTTTTGCACATACTTCCGCTATTGCTGCATTTGAATGGCAACCACTGGGAAAGAACAGCAGGTCCTTCTGTCCTGAAATTAATATTTGCTTGCCCCCGGTTTGGTGTTGGAAAAATATTATTTGCAGGACAGAAGGTCGTAATCCCGTCTACCCTCTCCATCTTTTTTCCCTCAATGGTTGTAGGCAGATGCAAATTCAGCAGAAAATTTGAAGTTTCTTCTGGATTCACATCCGCCATTCTGTGGATTGAGAAAAAGATTTTCCCAGGCTTATTCAATCTGCCATTGTCTTCTTGTCTCTTTCTTCTATTTTAATATTTTAATTATGTTTTGGATTTTCTGTTGAGGTCCACATTGTTTATATTTTTAATACATTTTAATTCTTTTTTTAGTAAATTAGTAACACTTTTTTTTACTGCTAAAATGTTTTCTATTATTTTTGATGTAACTGTATGTGTATTATTTGTATGTTTCACAAAATGAGGTTTCAGTTATTTGGATTCACAAAAATAGGTGTCTTTTTTTTTTGTTTTACTATACATTTACATATTGCACATCGTCATATTCTCTGGAATACTATAGCTTTGCTTATGAGTCTATGATAATTGCATTGATATTTAATTGCATCTGATAATTAACAATACCCTGGCGCTCTCTATTTATTGAATGTGAAAAATAAATACGTTTTGTACTGAAAAGGGGGCATAACAAGTGGATATTTTTGCTTCCCGCCCCGCTTGACCCGGTATTTCCTGGCCCGTTTTCACCTGCTAAATGTTGTCGGGTTTAATCTGCTGAAATTTATCAGGTGACAAATCCAGCTATCAGAAAAATCCAACATAATCATAATTCCGACACCCATGCAAACAGTGAGCTTGTGCTAAATACTGATTATCTTCACAACATAGTATCAGAATCTTGAAACTAAAATATGAAGGACGGGGCCCTCAAGGGCCACGCAGGTACTTACGACCACTTGCTATGCCTTCCCAAAAATGAAGAGTCAATCAGACAGTAGAGAATGGAAACTCACGTTATTTATTGTATGTTCTCTGCAGAGGAGCCCTGTCAGACCTTCACCCTGAGATGGATGCCAAGGGACTGTCTCCCCAACATTCGCTAATAGATGATAAACCCTTCAGGAGACTTCGGTCACGCCTCTAATGGAAAAGTACTGGCCTGAGCCGGACACGAACAAAGAAGGCACAGAAAGATGGGCTAACACCTGCCAGATGGGTGCACTATCAGCAGCCCAAGGCCACTGTGCCGAGTCTCAGCGTCTCTTAACGTGGGAGCAGAGTTACATGTATACAATGGAATGCAGAGCAAAATAATTATACTGTTAGCAAGTCGAGTTGCAGCCTTGAACATGAACAGAAAATATAACGAAATGCAATGTTCTGCTGAGGCAAGCAATTCTGAACTCTAAGGCCTCACATGACCACAACACAGGCAGTCTAATAAGAATTGCGAAATACAACATGGAATCACACTGGTTAATGAGGCCTGCATACTGCGAGTGATACTTGACGGGCTACTGGATGCAAGCATCAATACATGTAATTTAGCCACACACTGCTAATCTAAAACAGCACGGCAGAAGCATCATAGAAAGGGAATTTTAAATCTAACAAATATCAATTTATTTTCAAAGTTTATATAGCACAAACCTGGCTGAGGGCATTGGGGCACGTTACATGAACATAAGAATGTTTCTCATTTTTTTCCAGCCTTAAAAGATTTGCTCAGAATTACAGGATGTTGCGCTAGTGCCAGGATTTGAACCTGGTTTCCCAGTCTCAAAGTCGGCATCTCTAGTCTCAAGACCACATCTCCTCCCTTAATCAAATGACAGTAATATTGTGCCCTACATTTCTTTTACAAAAATATCGCCCTTTAGAGTAAATAACAGAAAATCTGCACCCAATGGGCAAATATTTTGTAAATGATATTATGGTCACTATTTCTGGCAGGCGATTTTTTTGCTAATGGCATTTGGACATACAACGCCTCACAGATGCGTTCATTTTCTTCAGTTTTCAAGGCCTTCTTTGAGCTAGTCAGGGCACTATCCAAGACCATCTTAGCGACACCAACATCTCCATGATTTCATTGCCTGAACTTGAAGCAACTCCTGCACTGTTGTGTTTAGTTGGAGGAAGGAACATTCAAGTACTTCCTTGAATCCAGGCTAAGCATCCCAAGTGGACAGTATACGGGTCAGTTCTTGTCTTGTTGCTTATGTAGTTGTCAAATCTGAGTCTGGTGGCTCATTGGACTAATAGGCATAAACTCCAGCTCTCTGTGTTTTCACTTACTGTCATAAGTCTGAATCTTGCTGGGTCAACTTAGCTTTTTTCCTTCTGAGGACTATAAAATGAATAGCATTGACTGAGGTAACAATAAATATCTGCTATTGAGCACTAAGGGCCTGATTTGGTGGCTGGGTTACTCCATCACAAACGTGATGAATATTCCTTCACCTTATTACAAGTGCATTGTATCCTGTGGCACTTGTAAAAAGGTGGACGGTATAGCCGTCATATTTGCAATGGAGTAACTCTCTTCCAAATTTTAAAACAGGGCCTAAGATGCCATAGGAGGTGAACGTGTGCTTTGTGAATATCAGCTCAAGACGAGTCATAACTACTTGCTTATAAATTCAGGAAAAATCAATTACTTTGTTAGAAGGAGATTTTCCCCACTTACTGCCTAAATTCATAAACACAGATGTAATAATATACCTTGAATTGTGGCAATTGAGAGTTATTGTATTACCCCTGTTATTCCCATATCGAGATGTAGAGCCCTAGTGTAGTGTAGTTCCTATTTCCCTAATAGGCTCTGCGCATTGGAATAATATACCCTATAGGCTTGGCATAGGACTGAGGTCAGTATGCCCCTATCGAGTATATTAAACTTAATTACTTTTGTGCCAGCTAGCTCAGAGGCCACTAGAAACTCCTTGAAAACAAGAAGGGAGTAGTTTCTGGCAACCGCATAAACATGACCACTTTGTTTCCCTTTAGAATTGGAACACGTCTCAGAATCGTGGAAACAATAGATAACAGTTTCACTCAGCTAATCGTGCATGCTTAGTTTCCTCAGAGTTACACAGAAAGAATAGACGGGCGTTTCAATAAATAGGTTTTATTGAACAGTCTTGTTTCTCGTGTAAGAGATATGCGCAGTTATGATCACAAGACAGTATGCAAGATATATAATGTACAGCGTAAGCAGTAGAAATAAATAATACTGCGCTAGCATTATCTTTTAGCATATATTCACGTACATAAATAACATGAGCTAAAAATGCGAGTACTCATACGATGCTTCTCTAAGCTAGTTTTACCCCAGTGTACCTAACCTAACCTAGGTGTAGGGAAAGATAAGAAGTAGGTGGAGTATTCTCTAGTATAGTATACTAAGAGTATGTTAAGTCTAGTATGCCAAGAGTCCCTCTAGGTTCTAGTCAGCTCCATACCTTGAGAATGAGAGAGGTGGGAATCTCTTTCCGGATCGGGAACTCTAACACCCCGCGAAGGGAGTCAGAACACTGGAAGCTGGATTCTCTGCAAGCAGGGATGACAGCGTCTTCTCAGTGCGTCAGGCCGGGATACGGGCTCCTCTGAAGTCGAGGTCTCCTCTTACTTGCTTGGGCAAGGGAAGGTATATTTATACCTGGTAGGTGCCTTGGAAGGTTAGCATTGACGTGAAGTCGGACAGAGGAAGACGTCAGGAATGAACCCTTAAGGTATAGCGGTTCATGCATAATAGATGAGTTCTTGGAGAAATCAATAATCCTGTGCTAGGGGAACTCCCAAGAGCTTACGGGTCTGGTTTCTAAGAACTCGTTGTGACGTTAGGGTGGACGGATGTCGGTGACCATGCCTGTATTTGGAGTGCACGGCTAATGCCTAAATAAGGACTGGGATTCTATGCCTATATAAGGGCAATGCGAATTGTGCCTATATAAGGACATGTTTCAGGAAAACCTATATACGGACACCTAAAGCGGAATACAACACCCACTCCACTTTCGAATGAACGATAATACTAAATGCTAAACATTAAATGCTAAACATTAAACTGAGTACCACATGTTGCTAAAAACATTTCTAAAAGCATATTAAAAGAAGTTTAAAAGTAAACTGTTGAATGCAATCGGTACTGTACATTTTAAAGCATTTTTTCATCCTAAGCATATATTGGAAATAAATGCAACATGAATGAATAAACAGAAATATATACATATGATGAAATGGTTGACAAGTTTTCAAAAATCAAAGCCATTGCATATCATGGTATTAAATGAAAGTTTAGACAGATAAGGTGACAATGTGTCCCTGGAAGTATTCAAAGAAGTCCGTTTTATAAGAATAGTTCTACTGTAAACAGATTGTTTTGCCAAGTATTTAAAAAAAAAAAAAAAGTTCAATTTTAGGAAGAGTTCCAAGTTTTGAAAATATGAAGGCCAAATTCATTGCGTCCCTGGTACACTGTGAGCCGAATCAAAGTCAGTGTATGGGTCTGGTGTAAACATGAAATCATCTATTTCTGTAGACAAAAGATCGTCTACCGAAGTTGGTGACATTTGTAACACCTCGTTCAGAAGGTTAATTGCCCAGAGATGTGAAGCATCGCCTTCAGCATAGGATGCCGCAGCAATGTTCGCGTCCGTTGTTACCTGGGTGCCTGTTGATCCATCTCGTACCTCAGCAGCAGCAGAAAGCGTCTGTGAGATCTCAATGAATGCCGTCATCAGGATTGGTAGTCTCAGGGGACAACACAGAGCATGGGCCGTTACCGGTTCCAGCAGAGCATCGATATCCATTGGCATGACTGATGGGAGTGTTAGACAGGTGTCTAGCACGCATTCTTCACCGCAAAGCAGGCAGCGTAGAACAGGTAAGATGCAATCTTGCCAGATTGGTCTGAATGACAGGAACCATGTTGTATTAAGTTCCCGTAGACGAGGTATGCCCAAAAGTTGCACTATGCGCTCACAGCACTTCCGTTCTAGGAGAGCTTTCTCCACATCGCTCAGAGTGATGTCGGCGGATAGGCTTGCCATAGCGTAATAATAGGAATAGAAATAGGATTCCTGCAACAAGTGCTAGAATTAATTGCACACCACCAAACACCGAATGTGAGAAGTTTGGGATGATTCCGAGGACTGCTTGAAAAGGTGCTAACAGTCCGAGCAGATGGTCTTAAATACATGTACAATTCCGCTCGTATCAGACATGTTCAAGATACGTCCCATCATTTCTGCGAAATTAATAGGGCAGTTTGTACGAATTAAAGCCTGTATCTCAGCCGAAGTCCTTGTAATTAGTAAATCATAGATTTCTTTGGCCGAGGTCAAAGGCACGGTTTGTTGCAAAAGCATGGCTTTCATTCTGCTTAAAGTATCAAATCGTATAAAAGAAACATTCAATGAAGGCCATAAAGGCGACTCCCTGACTGTGTCTATTGGGGGGAACAATACTTGCATACAGCAAGTGACCCTGGAGTCCACCGTTACTAGATATGGGATGCCTGGCAACATGCCACAGCAACTCTGATCATTCAACATGAAGTAACTCCCGTTAGAAAGTTGGCCAAACGTTGGATTAATCACAGTAGCTGGTGTACCCTGCTGGTGGCAGGACAAATTTGCCACAGAACCATTACAAGCCCCGTGTAAAGAAATGTCCTGACATATGAGTGAACCGCTTAGTGCATTTTCACAGTGTGTACCGCTTAGAAACACTTCACGATCCCCACTCCAACATCTGTATTCGTAAGGTAAATCCCAGGATGTCTTAATGTATTCTTTACCCAACCTTTCATATTTGCCTGCTTGCATTTGTTTGAGGCAATACTGAAACTGAAAAGTAGTGACAGGCAGAGTGATTTTGCCATGAATAAGCCATTCTGTAGCTGGTTTTTCTGCCACTGTGAATGGTAATTTTTCCAGTTTTTCAATGCTCAGCACTGTATACTTTGCTCCCCTTTGTGCCAGTTCGATTTGTTTATCAGTCAGATTGTATTCTGCAAACAGAGCCGACGTGTTGATAAATCGCCAAGGCACATAGCCCGCTCGCAAAGATTGCAGTGTCCAGCTTAATAACATAATAGAACGTAACTGAGACTGGCCTTGTTGTAACATGGCTAAATCTTGTTCCAGTATGTCAATAGCAGAGGATACAATGTTGTCCAATGAATAAATTCTGGATGACAAAGTTGTTAACCCATTGTCGACCACAGAGAGAGTTTTCTCTAAGTTAATACGATCAAGTTCACGTATTCGTTCTGCGGCCTCTGCCTGTGAAACCTTCCATACTTCATTATAAGCAGCATAGATGCCGGCATATATGAAACGTTTTTGACGCGGTTTTCTCGGTCCTAGCAAGAATTCCCTAAGGTCTGTGTCTTCTTGAAGTAAAGATAAGTGTTGTTTCACATCCTCAAGTGTAGATTTTTGTAGCCAGTCGAGGCACAATTTTCCTACACTGTATGTTGTTACTACCCCGGATGTTGTCTTTGAACGTATCGTGGGTCTGGCCTATGGATAGTAAAGCCCTGTCTTCTATTCAGGAATCTTTCTTGACAGATGTTTGTGTCTGTAGGCCAGAGTAACCAGTTTTTCCAATCAGGATCTGTTCTGTTGGTTTGTAGTATTGTGTCAACTGTAACCGCTGCCTGTGTAGTGTTATTACTTGCAGGTGTTGGTACAGAAGGTGTTTTCATGTCTTTGATCTTGGCTAAACCAAGGCAAGACGTTTGTTGCACAGTGTCATTCAAAAACATTATTTGCTGAGGGATGATACATGCTCTAAACAAAGCTTCTATCCCCTGTACTTGCCAATCTTTAGAACCCCAGACAGATTTTGTGTCTATTTTGTCTTTCCACAAGTCGAATCCATGTATAGAAAGTTGGGTAATAAATGCTGCAGAGTAAATCTGTTTTGTATTTGTTAACATAATTTTCTGTCCTGTTTTGTTTACATTTTTATAGTAAAATGTTTCTGGATCAGATGTATTGTACCCTGAAAAATAGGGAAACTTTTTAGCAAACGTTTTTGAACTACCTTTTGGTGGTGTAGGACAATGCTCCCATTGGTTAAACATAAGCACATTTCTAGGTGTTGCAGATTTATGCAAGAAATGATGACCATAGTGATTGTAACAATATAGCTGTTCATAGTCTGATGAACCCTCTAAGTATTCATTGTTAGAGAATGCAGCAGACCTTTCTAGATCAGACATCATATCATTTACAGTCTCAAAGTCCCAATCATCAGAATAGGTACTGGACGAAATAAAGTCACTTAGTGAAATTTTAAATAAATGTGGAATGTTCTAAAGTTCCGTAGGGCCGAAGATATCGAAATCTGTTTTGTCCCACACTATACCATCCTGTATAGGAACGGCTGTGATGTTCACTGCTGACAAGTCTCTTGCTTCACGATGGGATGATTTGTGTGGTTTTAAAAGTAAGTTCACATTTTTACTTTCAATGTCCAAACGGATGTATCTGCCATTTATAAGTACGCTGATAGTCATAACCAAAGCTAGCCAAAGCAGAAAGAAAAATATTCCAGAAATAATCCATAGTTCAATCCATGGTGAAACCAGATAAGTCTTTTTCAGAAAATGAAAAAGTCTTGTACTTGCTGTTTGAAAGTTTTTGATGCTGGCGTCGCTTCAGGTTCACTCGGATCCTCAGAAAACGTATCAAAGTTAATGAAATAGCCAGAAGCAGTTCTGTCAATTGTTGGAATTGCATCAGGATTTGTTGAAATCGCTGGAACCAGTTGATCACTTGTTACGTTGGTGTAGACAGGTGTATTTGGACGAACTGTTACTTGAGTTTCAAGAGGGATGAGTTCCATAGCATTGTTGCTTAGTCCTTCATCTGTTACTGCTGAATTCTCGATGGTTATCAGTCTTTCAGTCTGAACCTCTTGGATAGTAGCGAGAGGAGTGCGTCTGCTACTAGGTCGGAGTCCACAAGGCCTACTATTTAGTATTGGCCACATAATGTGGTTTGATGAGGTCGATTGACACAAATCTTTTCTCCTTTTTTCCAGCAAGGGGCGGCAGAAGTACTGTTCTTGTTCCGTGAATGGCTAGGACAGGTACTGGTTGTCTGTAAGAAGGTCCAAATTCCTTCTTGTCCGCAATCTTCTCTCTGACTAGATCCCCAACTTTTGGAATCCAGACAGGCCTTGCTTGGACTGCCGGTTTTCCCCAGTGGTGGTTGGCTTCAGGAACACGTTGCTTTGTTTCGATCTTAGTTCATTTAGATCCTGTAAAACAGCCAAACGATCTTTGATATCAAAGGGTTTATTTTCCACCACTGTGCCTTTACATTCGAGATCAGGAACCCACATTCTTGTCCCAAATAGGACCTCATTTGGAGTGACCCCCTAGAGAACTTCTTGGCAAATTATTTAATGAGTGTTGGACCCCATAAAGATGTTTGACCCACCCATCACCCGAACCTAATACCCTAGCTGTTATAGACTGCTTTATGTCCCGGTTTTTCCTTTCCACAACAGAATTTCCCTCAGGATGAAATGGAGAGGAGTACCGCAATGCAACGCCCAAACTGGCCATGGCTTCTTTGTAAGCCCGAGAGCTAAACGCAGGGCCCTGGTCAGAATGTAGTGTGCCTATTGCGTATGTGCCGATAAAGACTTGCAAATCTTTTATAACAGTTCGACCGTCAGCCGAGCGCTGAGGCCATATCCATAGGAACCTAGAGCATGAATCCACTGCGACCATTATATATTTATAGTTACCGTCCCGTTGCAAGGGACCGCAGTGGTCCAGGTAAACACAAGCTAATGGTTTGTCTGAAATCAACAGGGGTGACTGCGCAGGACGTTTTACTGTGGAGACTTTCATCTGTTGGCATATATCACATTCCAGAACATAGTTCTTGGTCTGTTTCCTAATGCCAGGCCACCAATATCTTTGTTTTAGTAAAGATACTGTTGCGGAAACACCTGCATGGGCAGAGGCTATCCCCTCATGTGCTGCTAGGATTAGTCCTAATCTACGTTCCATGTTTGGAATTACCCTATCCCCCACTCCAGGGATTCGAGCAAAAGGAACGTTGTTCGCATCAATTACATAAGAGTACTTGAGTGGAAACATTTTTGGTAACGCTGCACCACTGCCTTTGCTTGTAGCATTGACAGCCAACAATATCTCACTGTCTATTCTCGTTTTTGAACGAGTGATCGCAGCTACGGAAGCCGTCTGAACAGCCCCCTTTGCAGCTTTGTCAGCCAATGAATTCCCTGCAACGTGAACGCCATCACGTTGATGACTCAGCGTGTGTATCACGTGAGCCTTTGGTAGTTCGTTTTTAACTGAACTACTTGTTCCCAAAGCGTTTTATGCTTTATTGTGCCACCTTTTGCATCTTTGAACCCATTTTCAAGCCAATTTTGTATATATTCATTATACGACTGAACACAGTAGAAAGAATCGCACACTATTAGTGTGGGGAATTCGCGATCTGTACTTTCAAGTGCCAGTTTGAATGCTTGTAGTTCAGCTCGCTGAGCTGTACAATCTCCTAGAGATTGAGTTTTAGTGACCATTGGTCTGAAGTTACTATCTTGCATGCGACCTTTAACGATTGTGCATGCTGCACTGTAAGCTTGCTTACTCCCTGTAGCGGGTTGTGCGGATCCGTCAGTGTAAATTATAAATTCGTACTGATCGAGAGGCAGAATTTCAGTGGGCAGAGAACATTCATGTTCATATTGCAGGAATGCTTGTGTTTTTAAATAAGGATCAAAAACATATTCAACATCTGTTGCAGCAAGAGAATTAACCCATTGTATCCATCTAGGATGTAAAGCTTTTGCATTCGGAATGCTCGCCTTAGTAACCGCCTCTAAGGCTGGTACCGGAGTTACGACAATAATGCGTTTCCCTTGGGCTAGAGCTCTTTCTTTTGCTACAGCGGTTTGAACTGCTGTCAGTATTTTTTCTGTTGAACTGAAACGCATTTCTGCTTGTGTATACAAATGTGATTTGTATGCTATTGGTACTTTTTCACCCTCATTAAATGTTAAGTAGGTGAATCCGCATTGACCGAAATTATTTGGATCACTAAATTGCGTTGACTTACGCGTGTTTGTAAGTGATTTGTTGCTAACATGTTAGCTTGGAGTGAACGCAAGATTTCTGTGTGTTCCTGTGTCCAATGTTTGATTGAAAAATCAGGTTTGATTAATTCGTAGAGAGGTTTAACCCTTTCTGCGTAATTTAGAATGTAAGTTCTTCCAAAATTTAGGAAACCCAAGATGGATTGTAAGTTTTTCAGCGTTTTTGGAGGTTGGAGCAGCGCACACTTTTCTAAAAAGTTAGCTGCCAAGCTCTTGCCTTCACTTGAAAGCTCATATCCTAGGAAAAGGACATTGAGATGGGCAATTCTGGATTTTTAAAGTTGAATTTATAGCCCTCAGAGGCGAAGCCCAATATAATGGTACTCACCCTGATCAAGTGCCTATCTAGGTCATCGTCTGTCAGATAGATGTCATCGACATATGACAATGCCTCATTATCATAAATTTGTAGTAACTCTGTTACCCTCGCTGAGAATAACCCCGGGCTGCAGGCGCGGTCGGTGGTAGGAGTGCCGGTCGGGCGGTGATGTGGGGCGGGGAGGGGCAGGGTGAGGGTAGTAAACTACGGATTAAGGCCTAATACAGGTAAGTAAACATTTAAATAAATAAAACGAATTTCGTTGCGCGCACTGCATCGCATTTGGCAATGCAGCGCTCACACCGAAATTCGTTTTATTTATTTAAATGTTTACTTACCTGTATTAGGCCTTAATCCGTAGTTTACTACCCCCCACCCTGCCCCTCCCCCGCCCCACGTCACCGCCCGACCGGCACTCCTACCACCGACCGCGCCTGCCGGGCTGTTCTTGAACCCTTGTGGGAGTCGACAAAGTTGACGCTGGGTCCCCATTATTGAGAAAGCTGTTAAGTACCTGCTTTCAGGTGCTATGTTTTGACAAAAGAAACCATTTGAAATGTCTAATGTGGTTTTGTATTTTTACGCACAATGTTATTCATCAATGCTGTACTATGTGCATTTTGCACTGCAAATGTTTTAGAACAAGTGTTTGTGTCTTGGATACAGGAAACAAAGGATTGTTCATTGAGGAGGTGCATGTTTCAATCACCCCTTGGTATTCAAGTTGATCTAAGATCTCCCTGACCTGTTTTTTAGCTTCTTGCTTTATTGGGTACTGCCTTTGTGCATTACATTTTTTAGATGTATTTTATGGTGAGGTGAGTCCTCATCCCATCCTGCATGATTTTTATATAATGCTGGGGCCTGGGCAACTGCCCATTTCCTGGCATAAGTATATTTTAGGTGAATTGGAATATGGTTGGAGAAGGCTGGCATAATGATGTCCTCGCCATGTGGGCACTCCCTGACAAATTGTGGTGGCCAGTCTTTTTCTGCAAGAAGTATATCATAACCCCTTGAAAGTTTCTCCCAAAAGAGCGTTTTCACCTTTCTTGGTATGTCTCCCTCCATTCGCAGTGTTATTTCATATAACTTTTGTGGAGTACTAACCCTGGTGTCTACAGTTTCTACTGTGATGTACTCATTCAAGTCCACTATCTCCAGAAGTTCCTTCAGGTTCTGGCGAGCTATTGTGACTTCTGCTGCACTGTCCAGCATTGTCTGAGCCCATTCTCCGTTCTTGAGCTGTGTTCTCAGTATTCTCGGCATGTCTGATCTTCAGACCTGCTACCTTCTTTTTTGAGAATTGAGGTTTTGATTTATTTTTCTGAACGTGTTTGTCTTCTTTAAGGATTTCACACGTTCTTCTCTATGTTCTGACCGTCCTCTTCTTTCCGATGTCTGTGATGATATCTGAAAGGTATGAGAGGAACGTGTATCAGTATCTTGATACCTGTCAGGTTTTCTTAAATTATCCCTATTCCTGAGGTTATACCTCCTTTCAGAGGGCTCCTTTTGAGGAGACCTACCTCGAGATTGAGAACGTTTCTCGTTTGAGTTTTGTTTATTAGTTTCCCACTTCATTTTAGAAGATGTAGGAGTTTGTTTAATAGAGTCCTTCTCAGGACTTTCAGATAGTTTTGGCTTCAAGGTTTTCCACCCAAACTATCTCTGCCTAATTCTGCATAAGATTGTTCTATTATTCTGGGTAGTTCAGTTTGATGTTCTGTAACATCAAATTCCCTTAAGCGTTGGCGGATCGCCACTGATGCTGCCTCCCCTTTAATATTAGATAATATTATTGTTGAGACCTGGTTGAAGTTTTTCAGTAAATTCATACCTAAATTCAGAGCAGGTTCTGCCCCATATTCGTTTTGAATTTGTTTCAGGACATCTGGCATTACTGCAATTGACGGAACAACATGTGTTTTAGTATAGATGGCAGCAAAGACTGCGCCCCAAGTGGTGCAATCTTCCAGTTGTGGTGTGATCCCCATTGGTAAACAGATTGTTAGAATTCTGTGTTTCTCATAAGGGCTAGTATTAGGAAATACTGCTTCGATTTGAGTAATTGTTTGAGCTATCCAGAATGGAATTTGCTCACGTTTTGTGGGCATTTACCCATGACTGCGTATAAAGTCTGTGGAGTAATTTTTAGTGTATTCCCTGTTGAGGGGTTTGATTTGGAATGGTCAATGGTGGTTGGACTGTGAAAGTCTGCATGACATATTGGACTAATTGTCTGTAAATTTTTATTAACTCTGTAAGTTGAGTAAGTAATTCCTCGTCTGACATTACTTCGATGTCAGGATGAGGTGTGTAGCCGGCTAGAATCGGCCATGTTGCTCCTGGTCTACCTAGTGGACCGAGCCAGGTAATGTTTTTGTGATGTTTTAGGGCGCCTTTAAACCAGAGCTGATGCTCTTGGTATGTTAGTGGAATTTCAATATCCTCGAAAGGAATATATTCCTCTGGTGGTTCATCTTCTTTGTAGAAGTGAAACACTCTTGTTACTGGATTTGATTCTGGGAATACTATCCATGAATAGAATACCTCTGTCTGAAAGGATTCATGTGCCTCTATCACGAAAACTGCTCTATCCCCTCTTGGTGGTAGGCCGTGTTTTATAAGTTTTAGAGTGATGGCTCTTCTTAAGTTTGGAGCGATGTCTATAACACCCTCCTCGGTTTCATTTAAACCTGTAAAATTAAAAGCTGTTACGACTGGGTCAGCCGCAGCTACACCATTCTCGGTGTCATTGTCCCCGCGTGTGGACATTTGTTTTTTGAAAAATGTAGTACAAGTTTCAAGGAAACAAAAGATAAGGTGCACAATATTTTGGAACACTGTATCCTTCAACGTTGAACAAACCAAGCAACTAATATATAAGGTTTTTTGTCCTATTTAGTTTTGGCGGATATTTAACCCTACCCACTCCAGACGTCTTATGGAGTATGTGAGTAGGGGTCTCTGAGAGAAAAGCACGACTGAGTTACTCAGTATTTAGCGTTACATTACTGCCTTACCAAACCATTGGGCGCCATGTAGTGTAGTTCCTATTTCCATAATAGGCTCTGCGCATTGGAATAATATACCCTATAGGCTTGGCATAGGACTGAGGTCAGTATGCCCCTATCGAGTATATTAAACTTAATTACTTTTGTGCCAGCTAGCTCAGAGGCCACTAGAAACTCCTTGAAAACAAGAAGGGAGTAGTTTCTGGCAACCGCATAAACATGACCACTTTGTTTCCCTTTAGAATCGGAACACGTCTCAGAATCGTGGAAACAATAGATAACAGTTTCACTCAGCTAATCGTGCATGTTTAGTTTCCTCAGAGTTACACAGAAAGAATAGACGGGCGTTTCAATAAAAAGGTTTTATTGAACAGTCTTGTTTCTCGTGTAAGAGATATGCGCTGTTATGATCACAAGACAGTATGCAAGATATATAATGTACAGCGTAAGCAGTAGAAATAAATAATACTGCGCTAGCATTATCTCTTAGCATATATTCACGTACATAAATAACATGAGCTAAAAATGCGAGTACTCATACGATGCTTCTCTAAGCTAGTTCTACCCCAGTGTACCTAACCTAATCTAGGTGTAGGGAAAGATAAGAAGTAGGTGGAGTATTCTCTAGTGTAGTATACTAAGAGTATTTTAAGTCTAGTATGCCAAGAGTCCCTCTAGGTTCTAGTCAGCTCCATACCTTGAGAATGAGAGAGGTGGGAATCTCTTTCCGGATCGGGAACTCTAACACCCCGCGAAGGGAGTCAGAACACTGGAAGCTGGATTCTCTGCGAGCAGGGATGACAGCGTCTTCTCAGTGCGTCAGGCCGGGATACGGGCTCCTCTGAAGTCGAGGTCTCCTCTTACTTGCTTGGGCAAGGGAAGGTATATTTATACCTGGTAGGTGCCTTGGAAGGTTAGCATTGACGTGAAGTCGGACAGAGGAAGACGTCAGGAATGAACCCTTAAGGTATAGCGGTTCATGCATAATAGATGAGTTCTTGGAGAAATCAATAATCCTGTGCTAGGGGAACTCCCAAGAGCTTAAGGGTCTGGTTTCTAAGAACTCGTTGTGACGTTAGGGTGGATGGATGTCGGTGACCATGTCTGTATTTGGAGTGCATGGCTAATGCCTAAATAAGGACTGGGATTCTATGCCTATATAAGGGCAATGCAAATTGTGCCTATATAAGGACATGTTTCAGGAAAACCTATATACGGACACCTAAAGCGGAATACAACACTAGACTGACGAGGTTCTCTAGGGGCCACATGTATCAAATAAGCATTTGGAGATTACCAATTAGCAATCTTTACTGAATCGCTATTTGGTAATCGCAAAATGCTATGTATTTAAGGAATCGCCAAAGATTTTGCAATTCCTTAATATTACCTAATAGCGATTTGGCAAATATAGAATCACTATTAGGTACTAAGGTGCGAATGGTTTTGCATTAGCTAATTCGCGATTACCTTATTGGTAATCGCAAATTAGGTAATGTAAAGCCAAGGGTGTCCGAGGGCCTAAGGCCCCCCTGAAGCATCCCCCAAAAAATAAATGTGCACATGTAAAGTGTACACGTGCCCTACGGGCATGTGTGCACTACATGACACTTTGAAAAAGTGCATTTTTCTAAGTTTGCATATGGTTACCATTGTCTTGCATTTCCCTAAATGCACAGTTTGCATTTCGAAAATGCTCCATACATGTGATAAGGGAATCGCAATTTGTGATTCCCTATTTGCAGTCGCAATTTTAGGTAATCGCAATTTTTGCGATCACCTAAAATTGCGACTACAAAGCCTTTCATACATCATGTAAGGCTATTTTGCATTCGCAAACGGCTGAGTTTACCGAATCGTACTGATTGCGAATGCAGAAAACTTTCATACATGGGGCCCTATAAGAGGATCTTAGAAGAAAGTATGAGGAGAAGTTGAGAGAGCGGAGGTCATGTCAGTGAGAGAAGAAATAACTAATTCATAGTTCAGTGAACAAAAAAGATCTCAAAGCAGAAAATAACAATATATTTAAATTTCACTTTATTCTGAGGCTCACACAATTTTGACTATATAAATTCTGTGGATTTTGTAACACTTTGCTTTCACATAAACATCATTTTCTGACACCATCCTTTGATAAAGATCAGAGTATGAGCTTCTTCCATCCCTTCTGCAAGCATGGGAACAGTTACATTATATAGTAAATGCAGATTTAGAGTATGGGGCATTTATTGTGCACCCATGCAACAATCTACAATGTATAGAGATTTCCAGCCGTACTCCTGAGGACTCTCAAAAAAGTCGTAAACCAAGCAAATCGTAGGTAGATATCTACGATGCATACTTTCCCAATTTTCCCAAAAATGTTTTTAAATCGGACCATGACCAATATCTCTTTTAGAAAATATAAATTGAGCCAGCGGCTCACTGTACATTGTATCTTATCCCTAACAGGAAAACATACCACAAAACATGCATGCTAAATATAGCTATACATATATTACATATAATTGCCTGCAAAAAATACATTTAATAGGTAACGTCTTTTGCTGGAGTGTGAACTGCACGAAATCTGACGCAAATGTATTCCTAGGACTGTACATAAGGCCATGAATATTTCAGCATCTTGTCTTTTGTAATACCTTGCATGAATATAATTGTTTTAATAATTAATGAACACCGTGATAAAAGCTTTTCAAATGTGTTCTTCCAGTGCAAAATGCAAATTAAACTGGAACTATATTTTAATTTGCATTTTACAGGCACGGCATTCCAAGAAAAGGAAGGGGCCTGCTGACAATAAGTTAGAGAAATATATGATTATGGGTAGATTATGATTTCAGGCACTTATTCAGAAAAGTATAAATTATTCAAGAATAATGTTGGCAACTACCTCTAACCCTAAGACAATGCATCATGATGGAGTTGAATTTTTCTATCAGGCAAAAATATCTGAGAAACATGATCTCTCTCTTCTCATTTCGCAATTGACATATGCAGTTCCAACTGTGAGATAGCGACATGTTTAAGAGACACTTTAAGAGGCACGTAGGGCTGGATCAGAAAACATATTCGACAGCCCCTATATCATGTCCTTGGTGGTGAGTAAAGGCAATGCTTGGTGCAAACACGTTTTACCTCAATCTTTTATGCTGTTTATGCTGTTTGTTATCACTGTTCTAGTTGTTCTCTGTGCCATCCACTCCCGGAGGGCTGGCTTACACCCCACCCCACACCCATCCAACACAGGCGTCACAGGACATGTGACACTGAGAATAAAATTGGCCGGGCGCACGTGCCCTGGGCCAGTTCTACCCACCAGCTACTAGTATCTGTGTCCTTATTACTTATGCATGGGGGCCTAGGGCCCCACAGCATTACATCGGCGATGAGCGGGCGAATCCGCGTGTGTAGCCGCCTTGAAGGTGGTAGAGGAGGGAGTACAGCCCAAGGAGAGGGCAACCCCCACCAGCGGCGGTAACACAGCGGAGACCAGAAGGTATTCCCCAGAGCCAAACTGGGACGAGCGAGCCGAGTCCTACCGGCCGTGACCCCGAGAGACCATCAAGGATATGGGGAAGTGAAGCCCATATCGAGGTCACTACTGCAGCGGCCGCCAGCACAAGGGCAGTAGAGAGTGGCCGGTCTGGGCAAAAGGATAGAACCATCACCGCAGCACCGTAAGGCACAGGGGTGAGAGGGGAACAGATTGTCGCTGCCGTTTCCTGCATGAGGGACGTCCCCGGTAGTGTAAAGAGATGGAGGCTGCCCCAGCGGGGATGGAGCTGCCGAGGCTCTAGGGGTAAAAGTAACTGCATCCCTGCCTGCCGTTTCACCCCCGTGTGGCCAGTGAGTGCTGCAAGATTGCCGCCACCGGTTTTGAATGAAGGTTTGCAGAGCAAATGCCCTAAAGAACTGAATAAAATAAAGACACTGTACCTGAGGCAGGTCCGGTGGGGCGAGTAAGTGGTGCCTCTGGGATCCTTGCACTGTTGTGCTGCACAGTGAGAGGGGACTGCGACAGGTAAGGAGTACAGCGGCACCGCAGCATCAGGAAAAGCTGCAGTGGCGTGAGTGAGGGGCCAGCAGCGGAAGGGATAGAGGAGGCACCTGTGAGCGTCCCGCTGCCGGCCGCTGGCATGCAGGGTGTGTAGGACGGAGGAAGTAGCCCTGGACCGGCCCTGCTCTTGGCCGTTAATGGATCCGACCGGCGAGAGAGAGGCCTGGAGGTGCCCATGCTGCCGGTGGATGTTTGTTCTGCAGGGGAGCGGTGCCGAGCTGGATGAGGCCACACGAGCACAGGGCGAGGCTCCGCACGGCCCGTAACTGAGAGAGACTGCTGCTGCCTGAAGAGAGGAGGCCACTACCTGCCCTGACTGAAGTCGCCTGCATCTGCAGCCCCCGGGGCTGGGAGCTGTATGATACCGTGGGTGTGGAAACAAGGCGGCCCACGGGACGCTGCCGAGCAGTGAACAATAAACTAAATGTAAGGTTAATATGCAAGGGAGGCGGCCTCACCTGGAAATCGGTGAGTGCTGCACTCTTGCTAGGAGACTGGGCCCGTGCAGGCAATGAATATTCCGGACATGCCAGAGTGGTAGGCCCACAGCATTCAGAAAGCAGCGCCGAGCCACAGGAAAGGCTGCAGAGCCACCTACGTTGCAACGCTCCTGAAAAAGAAATATATTAAATTAGACATTTTAAAGTGACAGGGCAAGGCGCATGACTGACAGCAGCTTAGGTACAGCTGCTGTGGTTTAAAGCTGATGGGGGAAGATGAACAATAAACCCAAACTGAAGTGGCAGACCCCCTAAGACTCTGTTTTGCTGTGGTAGAAGAAAGGTCTACAGCCTCAGTCAGCAAGTGAGCACGGAAAGAACCCTAAGCGGAAAGGCTGCCAGGGCCTGTGAAGGAGAATGCAGTGACGCCTTGTGGACTTAGGTGGTCACCGCAGCAGCAAGGACACAGGAGGTTATGCCACCAGGAGAGAAGGTGTGGTACGCATTTGCTCATGAACTATTTTATGCAGGATAATTGGTGCTATCAACATATTTCTTTAAGCAAGGGAAACTTCATATGTACACCAATGTGATCTGATTTCGATTTTAAACTTTTAAGCAGCTGTTCTTTTTTGTGATTTAAGGGACCTTCGTATGTTGAACAGGAAACTCCAACTTGCATGCTTCACATTTATAACATATACTGAAACCTCGAGGATATCTCAGCCACATAGAAGTATCTTTTTTGGCTGAAAATTAACAAGAGGTTAATCTGTCCCTATGGATCCTGATTTTATAGGATATCATTGATGGTCTATTGTCTAACTGATTGCCAACTACTTGATCCAGTTCAAAATGTTGCAGTGTTTGCCTGAAATCCTGCACATTGAAATATGTTTTCTACTGTAAGTAGGAATGAATTGATGTACATTGCTTTGTTACAATTTGATTTTGGTACCAAATAACAGATCAGCTCTTGTTTTTAGAAAGGGCATTCTCTTATGCCTGACTAAGAGTTTGATTGCGAGTTTGGCGGTCTTACCGCCATACCGTCGCAGTGGCAGTCCCAAGTGCACAGCTGAGTCGGTGGTCTCTCACCTGCCGTATTATGATGTTCCCGCTGGCTCAGCGGCGATGTTTCTGTTCTGCGGGGAATATTTTTCGATATGTGTTGATGCAGGTGTGAACATTTTGACGACAAAAGTATTAATTGTACACATATGCATGACACGTGTAAAAATACCTAGTTTGGGTTCTTTGCCATTGCTGGGTTCTGGACCATATGTGCGAAACGGACTTACCTGGATTTCAGCACCAACAGGGTCGGTTTCTTCGGGTTCAAGTTGCTGCTCTGTAGGGTGGGGCCTGGAGGAAGAGATTCACAGTAAAGAATGAAGGGAAAAGAAGGAAATAGGTGAGTTTGCACCCCATTTCCTTCGATTCCACCGACTCAAAGCAGGCGGTCACACCGTTATTTCTCAACATCGAAATCTCAACCTATTTAGTTTAAAGTGTGCACTGCATCATATATAAATAACAACACCTGAAAAGCTGACCAAATATATATCAAAACATATCAAAATGTATTAGAATTTACATAATGGGCATGATAGATTTCAATAAAAAACAACAAAAAATGATATACGTCCCATAAAGAAAACAAACAAACATACCTTAACTCTGATTCATACTGGAACTCATTCGTACCTCACACAATCCAAAAAAGCACATCATACATACTCTTCATTAACAAACAACATAAAATGTGGACACAAAATATACCAAATTCATTAATAAAGTGCGTTGTGCATCATAGATACAGTTATATCAATTAAATCAAGCAAACAATGATGATACATTTTTATATACGATTCAAGTCTATAATACACAAATTGGTTTTGTAAAATGAAAAGAAGCACATCCAGAAGCAAAATTGCAGGTTAATATAGGATTCGCTACATAAATATAGGTCCACAGGGATGAATCAGCGCCGGCCGCGTTTCGGTGACAGACCCGATAGGGTCTCACCTTCCTCAGGGCGGTGGTTTGAAGTACAAATATCAGAGGACGTATCTGAACGCTGAGATAAGCAAGACAAAATGTTTAGAGCAGGAACTCCTGCCAGCAGACGGCAACTAAGTTGGCGAGCATAAGGATAGTCCGAGGAGAGACGAAGATGAATCTCAAAGGCAACTGATCGGCGTCTCCTTCCTGAGCGACATCCATCTATCTCTGGAGCCCCAATCTCTTGGGCTGCTTTCGTCTCCCTGCCAGCGTTGTTCGCGGCTCCGTGAGGTGAATCTAATCACACCGGGGACATTCGTTTCCCTGCTTTGAAGGAACTTGATACCGCTCTCCCCTGAATTAAGAGTTTTTCAACCTTTGAGATTCATCTTCGTATATATTTATGTAGCGAATCCTATATTAACCTGCAATTTTGCTTCTGGATGTGCTTCTTTTCATTTTACAAAACCAATTTGTGTATTATAGACTTGAATCGTATATAAAAATGTATCATCATTGTTTGCTTGATTTAATTGATATAACTGTATCTATGATGCACATACGCACTTTATTAATGAATTTGGTATATTTTGTGTCCACATTTTATGTTGTTTGTTAATGAAGAGTATGTATGATGTGCTTTTTGGATTGTGTGAGGTACGAATGAGTTCCAGTATGAATCAGAGTTAAGGTATGTTTGTTTGTTTTCTTTATGGGACGTATATCATTTTTGTTGTTTTTTTTTTTTTTTTAAATCTATCATGCCCATTATGTAAATTCTAATACATTTTGATATGTTTTGATATATATTTGGTCAGCTTTTCAGGTGTTGTTATTTATATATGATGCAGTGCACACTTTAAACTAAATAGGTTTAGATTTCGATGTTGAGATTAAACTGTCTATTTCCCCTGCTCATCTCTTCCTCTTATTTACCTCAGGGGCCCCCTTCTTTCTAGTGGTCACACCGTTATGGTCAGCTCGACGGAAAGGCAACTCTTAATCTGCACAACGGTAACCTTGTCTGTACCGCCCTCTGACAGCTGCTTTCCCCCTGCCACCGTAGCGGCAGTCTGCGAATGACTGGCAGCGTAGGCAGAATTCTGGTGCTCTTCCCTCCAGCAACCCACCAACATCATAATTGGGCGGGCGGACTGCTAGCTAGTCGGGTGGGGAGTCCGACACTGCCACGAAAGCAGGACCATTACCGCCAAACTTGTAATCAGGCCCTAAGTATTTATCATTGTAGTCGCTTTCACTCAATCTAGACACAATATTGGCCTGTTCTTATTTCTCAGAGGATTGTTTTGTACCAGAGATGCCTTTAATGTGTCAAATATCCCTATTTGGAATACTCTTTTGAGGGGAATTAGATGGAAACTGCAAAAACGCAGTACACTGTTTCCTGCAGATTTCCCACAAAACAGTGGGGTATGAATACTATTATCAACTGCAGTGACCCTTACATCCAAATACAATTTTGATGTCCCTGATTGTACTGTTAGATTTAAATTATTCAGGTTGAAAGTGCTAGTAAATTTCTTGGCATTGACTTCACTAACTTTCTATATAAGGAAAAGGTTATCAATTTACCTTAACCAAACGACAATATGTTTTGTGAATTCTGCTATGTCAGATCCCCAGACCACCCATTCTTCCCACCAACTCATGAATAAATTTGGAAACCTGAGGGCAAAGCGGGTATCTACAGAAGTTCCTTTCAGTTGCCCATACAAACAATTATCAAACAGGAAAACATTTTGTTTTATGTAAGATATATATAGGTAACACTGGGAAATGCTATTCATTCACGAATCAAGTGAGGGGCTAAGGTCAACTTTGGCTAGACAGATATTTAGGTTTAGAAGAATCAATATGATCTGGTTTAGCATTGTACCTGATAATAGCAGGACGGCTGTTATTAGGATGATCTAGAATAAATTTACAAAACAGTCGCAGTCTGGCCACTAAAGATCAGTACATTTAAAATCAGCTTTAACAAAGACTATGAAGTGTCCTATTAAATGCGATATTACATATCCACAAGAGAGACACAGGCCAACTACAAATAGCCATGCATTTAACTGAGACAGTTGAGGCAGTCCAAGGAGTTTTTGAGAAAGTAAGAAATAAAATGCAGGTTGTATCTACGGACACTGTAAAGGCATACAAATTCCTGCAGTATACAAGGCATGTCTGAATGATATCTAATGAGGTTTAGGTGTCAGGAGGTTGCTCTTAAGGATTAGGGTTCATAGTGGTGTAAGGTACTGAATGAATAGTATTTTCACACGATTGTTAAAATTATATTGCTATTTTTTAATATGCGTATAAATAATTTACAGATAAAAAAACAATAAGCAATGTGTCCATCTTCACTGATTTCAATAGTGAAGGTGGAGCAAATCCACACAAAGTAGTGCACAGGAAACCTGGGGATCCCACTGGTAATGCAAGCGATCAATTAACTGATGGATCACAGTTTTATAATGCACATTACAAATATTGTCTCTTTGCACTAGAATGCTTATTTCTGGTACCTAGCCTGAAGGACAGAGTTAAGAAAACAAGTAGATCTTAGATGTAGACTGAAACCATCAGTGGTCCATTTCCATTTTCAATGGATCTAGTTATAAATATTGGAATTAAGTGGCCAGGAAAAAAGAACTCCTGCCTCCCCATTTCTAATGACTGCACATGTGGATCAACATGTGGCAGTGCAGGTAGAATAATTGTACTACTGAAGTTAAGTAGAGACAAATGAGGGATCTTGAAAAGTGCAATCTAATGAAGTTATCTGCAAGTGCCCAGAGGAAATAAGCTAAACTCGAATAGACAAATTCATTGTGTGACATGCAAAGGCAAAACATGTATTATGAAGAAATATAGGAGGCCCGGAACAAAGGGATATAAAAGTACTTTGATGTTTAAAGTTGATAGTCAATTTAAAGTCATTCTAAGGCATTGAATTTAATATTTGGAACAGATATTAAAAAAGGTCAATGCTGCAAAAGATAATTTATTAAAGGCATGAGTGATAATATTTTTAACCAGTTAGTATTACCTTACTAAAAATGCAAAATTGCACTTTAATAGCACACAGATGAACTCATTTCTGATAGATACTTGCCATGTGGGTTTGGAGATATGTGGCTTGTGTCCTTAGGTGAAAAAGGGTATAGAAATAAAGCAGTACGATTTTTAAATAGTTTAAGGAAATATGAACGGACCAATTTACAAAAACACTTAAAGTTAATCTCATAGGTTTTCTCTTTTTGGAGTAAATGTATGTTCTTTTGTAATTCATAAAAAAAATCCAGGAGTACTCATGGAATGCTGATTAGTTTTTAAGCTGTAGTGGGCGACTCCAAATTGGACGTCAATGCAATCAGTGTGTCTTCAAACTTAGAGTGCGGTCCACATATTGCTTGTTGAAGCTTGCAATAAATTTAGCGATAGCTACTTATATGTTTTTGTGGATAATTAGGAGACAGAATTGGGAAGTGCTTCACGATCTCAATAGCGAGCAATACACAAGTGCTTACTAATTCATATGACTTGCTCATTTTCTACTTTCCCTCTAGAATGAAAAGATTTTACTCTATACTGACATTCAGCAAAACGTATAGCACATGGCAGAAGACATGTCATTCAGATACTCTATCCTCTAAATGTCACGCCAAAGATTCCAGTTTCATTGAGGGATATCGAAGCGGCAGACCCATCTCGCCTAGCGGACATTGTTCCAGTGCCGGAGCACCATTCACCACAAGACCCAAGGTGGTCCTCCACCTTCCTAATCATGCTTTTCAACCCATCTTATGATTTCTGTGAATGTGCATACTTGCACATGCTTTGATCAACTACAACTGTGTGTTACTTTAATCTTTTGCACATGGGTGATATAGTCCACAAAATATGCATATATCATTGTGACAGAAGATGTATTTTTTCATGCCTCTCTCCCTTTCTTGCAAAGGTTGTCTATTTACCTAAAGGATTTGCAAGAAACCATGTCCAAAATAACCATTTACAAGTGCAATCGATTCGGCCTGGAAGGGAAAATGACTGATCACCATGCACCACCAACTCCCCTCCACCAAGCAACTAGGATACCTCGCACCCTTCTTTCACACCTGAGAAACCAATTGCATCTCCCAGAGAGTGGCACCAGAAGCGAGGTACTTGGGGGCATATTATCAAGGGGCCGCGATAAGATTATCGCCGCTTTAGCGTCCGTTTTCGGGCGAAAAGCGGCGATAATTTTATCGCTTTATCAACAAGGACACGCTAGCGCGTGTTTCCCTGCCTTAGCGCCCGGTTTCCTATTGCCTCGCCTCGCATCGCTAATGAGATGCAAGGTAGGCGTGCCCCTTACAAATACATTGGAAAATATCGCTAACGGTGCTTCGCTGTATTAACAACGAAGCCCCGTCCGGTTTAGCGCTGACTTTTTTCGCGCTAACTGTGCCTTAACGCTGGAATTTAACGTCTGTTAAATTCCAGACTAAGGCATACCTAACATGGGGGGTGGATTGTGTGGCTAAGACCACAGGCCCTATCATCAAGATTATTGCCGTTTTCCATGGAACATCGCTGGAAAACCAGCGATGTTCCATGGAAAACGCCGCTATCGCTTGAAAATTATCGCCATTGCGCTAAGCGTTGTTAATACAGCGCTAGCATGGCGATAATTTCCAGCGATAGCCGGCGATAAAAAATATCACGCTAAGCGCGGCCAGCGATAATTATCGCTGCCGCTTGATAATATGCCCCCAAGTAGGGCCATGAATGGGTAAGGAGAGAGGACAGCCACAGGTGCAAATGCAAGCACAGTTTTTGGACATGCACAGATTCAACTGCAGACGGCGTAGCTCTTACCACGTCCACTGGAATAGCAGCAGCGCTGTGCTGTCTTGAGTTGCTGCATGTCAGTGGTCACTTTCAGGGTTGGGAGAAGCAGGGTGCTGGTGTGTGCTCTGGGGCTCTGAGAGGGGCAGCCAAGTCAATCGTGTGTGGGTGTTATCCATGGTCAAGGCTGGGTGAGAGTATAGGTGCACCATAGTTTTGGCAGGTGCTCATGGGGCGTGGGGGCAACCAGGCCAGGTGTGCCCTTGAGGGCTCCTCTGGCTGTAGACCAGTATTCAGAGGCTACATTCATGAGTCTCAGGAAGAGGGATCTTTTTTTTTTTACTCCCAATGCTGTAACGCTCCTTGAGGAGCTGTTTTTAACCCTTGCAATGCAGGTGGAAAGTTTGTTCTGTTCCCATGCATTGCAGTGGTGATTTATTTTCCAATTTTCCATAGCAATACACCATTTGAACCATTTCATGGAACATCTACATAACCTTTAGCCTCATGGCACTGCCACACAAAGCTATTAGGTCCAAGCTTAAAAAGATTATCAGTGTGATTCAGAACCAATAATCTAAAGGATAAACATGGACCTTGCAGCTAAAGCTGATCACCAGATCCAGCACTTCATTCTGAGGCAAATACGAGCAGTGTGTAGGAAACATAGTTTAGGCAAATCAAAGAAAAGCAATTTCTTAGATCTGAAATGTATGAAATCTCCAACTTTCTTACTGTAACGCGCCCAATCCCTCATTACGAGTGCCCTGGTAAGGTAGCTGATATTATTCCTCCTTACTTTCTACTAATACCCAGGGCACCAGTAGCTACAGGGGGGTCGAATTACTGGCCGATCACAGGTTGGATTATGAGTGTCCCTTTAGAAATGAGGAATTACTAGGGCAATCAGTAATTCCATCTGCCTAATCCCCTGGATATTATTTATTTCCTCCTGATATTTCACCTCCACATTTTATGGAGTGAAGTATCTTGGTGAAAGACAGAAGATCCATGGAATTACTCAGGGTCTAATAAATCCAAGGAAGTCATTATCTCTTTTTACTGGCCCCAATAGAACTGAAAGGCCATTTGGAATGAGGATCCTAGTCTTAAGGTATAAAGTAAGGTACATTTTAAGAGTCAGTGAGTGAGAGCATGTGAGTGTGAATGAGTAACCTAGCAAGTGCCTCTGAGGAAACCACCAATCAACTCAGCTGTAATTGTTGTAATTGCATTGAGGCAGAAAAAGCAAAATAAAACAGTATTTAAATGACTAGAAATAGGTTATGGTAAAAAATGATTTTAACAACAGCACATGTGTACACTTGAAAGAGGTCTGGTAGAGTATAACATTACAGGAAAGGTCACATTATTATTATTAACTGAAATACTTTTAAATTACTGAATGTAGAGTATGCATCTTACCAGGTGGCAGATGAAAAACTATTTCTTCTACTGTTTGCCGCGGGTTTAACGTTCCAAATCATTCTTACAACTATGTGGTGTCTTAATACTTTTAATAACCTCTAGCAGCACAGTTAATCTTCAAACAGAATTGCTTATTTGGGAAATAATATCTACTGTAAGTAAAGACTAAAAAAGATGCACTTTTCTGACTATTAATAATCTTAGAGCCCAAAAACAGCAAAAAGAGAATAGAAGTACAGACATGGTGTAGGTTACTTTTTCTCCTTTTTATTGAAGCAGAATTCAACCAAGCAAGGCAGTAGCATCCTTGTTTTTGTCTCGGTGTTAACTTTACTTGGGCACAAAAGGGGCAGAGGTGAACAATGTAGATTGTCAACAATGTAGATTACATACATTTATTTGCACTCTCACAGTCCAGGCTTTCAATACTAGGACACACAAATAGAGGCTTGAGTATTGTATTGTATTGTTTTGTACTGCAGCATTTATATTGCGTCTACTACCCCTATGTGGGGCACTGAATTGCTTGAGTGGTAATAAGTGTAGCAAATGAGGTCTTTCTGGCGGTTGGCACTGCTCTCTGTGGTTAATAAATTGGTATCACTGTCAGAGTTATTATAGTGCAAAACAAATATATTAGGGACGCTGTTTCTCATTTGCAATTCTGGAATAAGAAGAGAAGCTGTTTTTCTGCAAGTCATTATATTTCCAATCCAGGTTGGGTGAGAGGCGCTGTTTTAATTAGTAAACCGTTCTGGAACAAACAGAAGGAGGATGACGACAGAAAAACAATACTACTGGTAAGAAGAATGCTACATTATGTACTTTTTCTAAAAAAAAAGTGAGCTAAGTAGTAAAAAAGGTAAGTGTGAAGTAATTGGCACACTAAATCACCAGTCACAGATAGCTATTCAAAGCAAATATTTGCTGCCCCTTCAAGCAAAGAATACACTTTCACAAGAATTTGAACGATAACTGCGAAGCATTATAAAACTCATGTCCTCAAAAATCGGCTTCAAGCACTTCCTTTCATAAGGAAAAAGGCGGACAAACTGACAAAAAAACTATATGTTGAACATACTGCGGACAAAGCATTTGTTGTCAAAAGGAAACTCATAAAGAATTGCATGGAAACCCTGGACCATTTGATTTCAACCTATAATAGAAATAAATTACTTGAAAACAACTAAGTGAGCAAAACTTCTGCAACATTTTCTACGCCACTTGGAGCCATACCTCAAGCACAGCACCTTTCTTGTATGAAAAGAGTTACCACCCACAGAATAATTCTGTCCTTTCAGTCAGAGATCAAAGTCTGTGTTATGAAGTCTTACATGAGAATATAGTAGGTAAAGAATAAAAAACTAAAACTATTTTTTTTTTCTGATGATGATTTCTAGGAGGGGCGAAAACATGTATATTAATGGAATTGCACCATCTATATGTAATATTCGAAATACATCTTTTCTCAAGCTGAGTGTATTTTTAATGACATTTAAAATCTTATCAGTACTTAAAAAAATTAAACTACTCCAAACCTTAGATATTTTTTTATTACTACAAGGATGATCTTCAGGTTGCATAAGAAATAACATTTGTGATAGCTCATTCCATCACTTCAAGATGCTCTCCAGATATCATTCAACAATAAGAAAACTTGTGCGCACACTGTACTTCATCAAAACACCATAATTGCAATTGTAGTAACTCAATTATGTAGTACTTCACTCTAATCAAGCACAAGTTAACAGTATTCTGGAGGACATACAATGTACATGCCTTGATGCACTCTCTGAGAACAATAACTATCCAGAGGTTGCCATCACTCACAATCAGGCCAAAAATCCACTAATGGACTTTGACAATAACAAAATGGCTATTCTTGAATTTCAAGAAACAATTTCAGAAATGCCAAATGTGATTTGCATTTGTTGCCAAAGAGCACATTATAAGAAGCACATTAGAATTATTGATCCCCTTGGAAAAAATTGAAAATGAAGAAAAAATAGCATGGAGAAATTTGATTCTTTATACTTGTGGAATAAAGATACAATGTCTGTGAGTATCAGTTCATCTGCAATTACTGCCATGGAAAACTATACCATAACTTGATGCCTTTGCATGGGATTCATAACAATTTAGAAGTTTATTTAATAGCATTAGAACTACTCCAATCTAATTTATACGAAAGCATTTTAATTCAAACAGTATATCTGTTTCAAACCATTGTTAGAATGCAATCAAAGGGCCCGATTCACAGAACTAACTTAAGACAAAATCCTAAACTTACTACCATTTTGGTATTCACAGAAGGCACTTACTCATTTTGGTATTCACAGAAGGCACTTACTTACTCATTTTGAGTAACTTACTCATTTTGTGTAACTTACCCATTTTGGTAGTTCACAGAAGGCACTTACTCATTGATGAGTAAGTGCCTTCTGTGAATACCAAAATGAGTAAGTTACACAAAATGAGTAAGTTACTCAAAATGAGTAAGTTACTTATTTTGGTATTCACAGAAGGCATTTACTCATCAATGAGTAAGTGCCTTCTGTGAATACCAAAATGAGTAAGTTACACAAAATGAGTAAGTTACTCAAAATGAGTAAGTTACTTATTTTGAGTATTCACAGAAGGCACTTACTCATCAATGAGTAAGTGCCTTCTGTGAATACCAAAATGAGTAAGTTACACAAAATGAGTAAGTTACTCAAAATGAGTAAGTTACTCAAAATGAGTAAGTAAGTGCCTTCTGTGAATACCAAAATGAGTAAGTGCCTTCTGTGAATACCAAAATGGTAGTAAGTTTAGGATTTTGTCTTAAGTTAGTTCTGTGAATCGGGCCCAAAGTTAGGAAAGTTTCAGCTACATGAGTTAGTATGGGCACTCAAAGAAAAATGTATTTTCTTTCCATTAGATTTCACAAAAAACATCACCACTCTTGGGATACAACGCAACATACTGCTAGATTCTTATTGATCAAAGATTTGTATGTTAGACAAGAACAGTTTACTCTTTATTTGACTTATGTGGTAACAGTAAATAAATCACAAGGATTAAGCTTGGACTATGCACTAATTAACATTGGCTCTACAGTATTCAAAGAGGAAATGACGCACGTTGCTCTGTCTCATGTTAAAAAATTACAGAACTGTATATTTTTGATTTTGATGACACAAGAATTCATGCAGATTGTAACTGTGTGAGAGAATACAATCATTTCTTAAAGACAAAAACTCCTCATCTTGGGGAATATCCCATTTTCATAAAACCTAAACCATCCCTCAAAAGAAAAATTACATCAAACTGCAATTTGGAAGAAGAATTGGAACAACTGAAAAAAAACCACACCGAAATTACAACACATCAGTTTCGAAATCAGAATGGCAGTAATTGCTAAAACAATGTATTGTAAATCTGCTTTCATACTTACCGTCAGTCAAGAAGAATTAAAGCAACATGTAGATCAACCTTTCTGCAAGACTTTGACACATCTTCATCAACAAATTGTGTCAGACAACCACATATGCCACTCATCAAGTAACATTAGAGATATGGTAGATATATGTAGAGGTACTGTTCAGTTTTCTATCAAGGAACAGCACAGTGATCAGCAATTCTGAATGACTTTTCTAGAAATAATAGCTAATAAGACTCACCCAAATTGTGACCTCTTTAGAGCAAGCTACTCTTGGAAACATTACTGCTTCCATTTCTTACATGCAGGCTCCACTGTTACACATTTTGAAAGATTTGTATATGTACCAATCCCTGACTGCAAATCAATTCCCTTTCAAAATGTAATATTAAGGCTGTCTAATCAAAATTTTGTCCAAAGTGTAATTCTGAACTTCTTTCAACCCTTAATTTAACAATGGTAACAAATTATCTGATTTTGATTTTTCAAAGATGCAGTCTGTATTTCAAACCTTGAACTTTATTGCTTCACAAATTTCCATTTCAGGGATGACTTATAGTACTATTTGTGCTATAATTTTCCATCAGCGAGAGAGTGCAGTATTGGGACACTATACCATCTACTTAAAAAACAACACCCGTCGGACAGAATGTGATGATAACACTCTTACTTTTAAGCACAGGCTGCCAAGATAATTACAAGACAGTTGCCTGTTAATTTTACATCCTAAATTCTGAGTCTTAATTTACTATTCAAATAAAGCTATGAATGTATTTTTGAGTTGGATGTATGTAATTCAGTAGATATGTCATTATGTGGCATAGTATGTTTGATGACATTAGACAAAATCTACTGTCGTTATTGTTGTGTTCTAGTGTTTTGAATATATTACATTAGTTAGACAGAAATGTGAACACTTGGACATGCACAGCATCTATGGGGATTTTTCAGAATCCAATTGATCTGTTTTTCCCCAGTGTTTCATGATGAATAACACAATATAATCATCTTGACCTGTAAAGGCTCTAAATGATGACATAGTTGTGTAACAGTAATGTAACTTATATCTGAGAAACACATAAAGGAAAAGCATTTTGGATTTCCCTATAGTTCTGTCAATCACTTGCATTCAGATATTACTGTATTAGTGTATAACATTATGCTCCACTCTACACCACTCTGCTCTAACTCCCTTCACTGTGACATACTATACGACACATCACCTGACTTTATATCACTGTACTCTCTAACACTATACTTGCTGTATTACACTTCTTGACTGTATACCAAAACATACTTGACTGAAGAACAGTTCACTCAATGACACACAATGTAAAATCACTCAACTGAAGATCATTTATAAGTATAAAACTCCACTCAACTATACGGCTCACAACTCAACTCAACCCCAAGTCTCACTTACCTTACCGTTACTGTTCATTACTATCTAACGATCAATTATATTTTGATGTGACCTGTAAACGTTGTGGTTAATATTAACACCAGCTCTTTATTGTTGGAAATATTTGAGTTGTTCTAAAAAGAACAGTTTTTCTTCTTTTCATGTTTTTAAACTTTTATCTGTCATTTCTTTCTTTTTTTATAAACAGGTCAAGAAGACCCACAAAAGAAAAGAAAGGTGGAGAGGACACAGGAGGGAAAGGAAGGGAAGGGGGGAAACTAGGGATATTGGGTAGGACATTGGGGAGCAATAACTAGTTGCCTGAGAATATTTAAGTCCTTCTCTCTAGCAGCTATCACTGTGTGACTCACCCGGCAGTAGATAGCTGTACTGCCATTGTGGTAAACAATGTTCTGATCCTGCCTCAGCAGGTACACAGGAACCGTGCTACCAGAAGCATGTAGAGAAGGGTGAACCATTGCAATTGTTAGCGGTGGAGCTAATGCTCTAGAGGTGGAATGTCTGGCAGAGTGAGATGGTCTCTGTGCTGATGATGTGGCAGAGGCAGCCTCCTCCAAATCCTGCTACCATCTCCTTTCCACATGCACCAATCTTAGAGAGTGGATGGATGCCAGGTGTTTTCATAGCCCAGATGTCTGGCAATAATGCCACCACCGTGTGCCACAAGAAATGACTGGGCAGAGGTTGCAGGTCACATGTAAAGCATTCACTTTTTTCCTCCCCTGGTGGCAGGGTGAAGAATTGCAACACCACAGATTGCTTCAGTCACCTCCTCTCTTTCTCTTATTCCTCCTACACCAGGACTTGCTTCTCTTCCTCCTCCTCATGCTGGTCAGAAAGATCTTGTTCAACCATTCTACAGAAGAATTCCAGCAAGAACTGTGAATATTGCAGCACAACAATACCACCACCTTGCCCTTCAAGGTGGTAAGTGGAAATGATGATAAAGGGTTGTAAACCTCCTCTTTCCTCTAATTTGCAGTGTTTGTAGATAATCAAATTTTCTTTTTACAAGTGCCACGGCACTAGCGCAATCATATCTAGAAAGTACCACAGTACCGGCAATATGCAGAAATCTTAAATAATATTCATACCACAAAGATACACATGGCATTGGCACACTATTACACCAGCCTATATGTATTTGTCCTACCTATTTAGATGGTAAACTAAAAATATTAAAGTTTAACCATTGTTTCCCTAGGGTATACACACATAGCCCACGAATAGCTCAAACACAGCAACTTAGACTACAACCATGACGACTATAATTTGTAGCACAAACCAAAAAAGTGGTCTATAACCATAGCTCAATAGTATTAGTTTAAAGCAAAAACCGTAGGCATTGTGGTGACAGCAGGAAAGTAATATTATTTTATTGGCTAATCACAAAAAATAACATTAATAACTTTGTGTACCTTGGCAAGTACATGTATATATATGCATATGTTACAGTCTTACTTTAAGATTGCAATCAATAGCACTATTTTTATACAAATATGCCTTTCGTTTCTATCATGATTATATTTATTTATGTATTAAAACATAGGTTAAAAGTTAGTTATAGTTGGGACACAATTATTTATTTATTCTATGCAAACTAAAATTAAACTACACAAACATTTTAATTTCTACAGTTATGCCTTTCATTTATAATTTATGCACCACATTCACATTATTATAACTACCACATCTCCATATATGCTGTTATTCAGCTCACATCATTGTCCCTGTAAAAACCTCCGCACTATGGGATAGTCAAGGCTCCCCTCCCCTCACCTTCAGCAAAAGTGACATTAACAGCAAGAGAAATAATTTCAAAATCATTGTGTAAGAAAAAAGCCCTGATGACCCAAACTTAATTGCCCATAGCAAGATCCTTACAGAGGCCTAGTTACATATCACCAAGACACCAAATGCAAAGCCACCAAATGCACAGGGTAATCTTTAAGGTCATAATTAACCCTGGGCAAAGCACTACGCTACGCTCGCGTAGTTTGCGAAGTTTGTGCTACTTCGCACAACGCGAATTGCACGTAGCACAGTGCAAACACGCGTAGCGTAGCGTAGCGTAGCGTAGTGCAGCGGTCATTTTTGCTTGCTCGCGGTCCTCAACGTCAAGTTGGCGACCGCGAGCAAACAATGACATCCCGGCGAGACTTTTCCTCGTTCGCGATCAGCAACATCAGGTTGCCGATCGCGGCGTGGAAAATAAACCTCCCGGAGAGATTCTCAATGCGGGGAGGTCAGGTTTCTCATTGCGAGTGGTCGCGTATGCTCGCCGGACCGCTCGCGATGAGAAACTACCAGTCCGCGTTGAGAAAGCTGCTGCTCGAGTAAAAATCTACTCGAGCGGCAGTAAAAGACAGCTCGCACTGTGCAAGATGCCGTTTCAATGATTGCACAGTGCGGACAAGCATCCGGCACTGTGCAATCATTGCGAACAGTGCACTACGCAGTTCGCGTAGTGGTACGCGTAGCTCGCGTAGTGCGAACTGCACTTTGCGTAGCTTCGCGTAGCGCTACTTCGCGAACTACGCCCAGGCTTAGTCATAATGCACAGTGTAAATCTCTGGCAAAATCCACCATTCATCCATTCCACGTAGAATTGCATAATAATAAATACCTTTTTCAAAACCGAACACAACACAGTCCTCCAGCATATAGATTAAAAAGAAGCACTGGAAATCAACATGGGGATCCCACCATGCAACACATCTGACATGGGTTGTCTTAACCACCATTTCTGCTGATGACTGGCCTAATTCCTCAATGCACCAAGGGCCACCTCATAGGAAAATAATAATATCCAATTGGCTATATTGAATGACACCCCTAGTTTAGCTCTCATGCTACTGCTCATCATCATTAATGATGGAGCCCTTTCCCCGGCCCCAAAAATGATCCTCTGCCTCCAGAAGAAGCCCAATATGGATGCTGGTGACCTCCTGGATTACCATATGATCACTCACCTGCCATTACTGGGGGAGATCTTGTTGTACACTAGTGACAACCAGCTGAAACGTTCAAGAGAAACAAACTCTTTTAGGACTATATGTCCATGTATTAGTGAATAAAAGAGATGACAACAGTTCCAGTGGTCCAGCGAATATTTCAACACGGATACTGTTGACCCCCTGCTCCTCAAACTCCCTGACCCTTCTGCAGTCTTCAACATTATCGACCATCAGTCCCTCTTCAACACCCTCAGCTCAGAATGGGCTCTGAAATTACTGTCCTGCAATGATTTACACACTTACTGAAGAACAGAGCTCAACTTGTCTAGATGAATCTACCCAGATCTCACCTAATGTCTAAAGTCTGTGACATTCTTCAACGCTCCATCCTCTAACCAGCGATGTTTAAATTCTATATGTAGGCCATTAGAGTTCTGCACAATGACAAGATCATTATTGTGCCATATTATGGGGATGACAGCTAGTTCTGCCTGAAGCTATCTTTTTTTAAAAGACATTGTCATTGAAGGATTGCTTCACCACAATTTAACTGTGGAATTACAAGGCTTACCCTAAGTTCAAGATTACAAACATAGGCTGTGTGCCCATCACAGTGACAGCAATCAACAACAAGTGCACCATTGGCTCCTAGCAATGACTTTAGTGGCTTCACTTCACAACTTGCTTGCAATGCTAAATTCATGGGTTTCTACACAGAGAGCAAACTCAGCTTCAGGACTCAGATGGCAAACAAGTCACAAGTCCTTGCACCAACTCCACAATGTAAATACCTTTCAATAAGAAGTGCACTTCAAATCTCTGGTTCTGCTCCATCTTGATGGCTGCTTTGCCCGCTACGCAGAGTTTCAGAGGCAAACTTGATCCCCATGAAGAGCATCTTGCACCGAGGAGCTCATTCCACTCTCAAGGTCTTTGGAAGTATGACAGAATCACTCCTACCCTTAGATACCCGCCTGGTTCCATCAGATAAAATGCAGCGACACATGTTTCAGTGCAGTGGATTCCCCTTTGCAAAGGTTGACTGGTCACCTTTAAGGTCCTTATTTCTGTGTTTGGGTGTTACACCGGTACTAATGAGGTGACACCTTTGTCCAGACCGTGTTAACATGTGTGCAGATATCAAAATAAATAGGTAATACTATTCCAAAATGTTTTGAATTATGCTGCATAATATGCCTTTTCTTGCTGTATAATTTAGTCAACCCTTCCGCATGATATTTGGTCTTTCCCTGATGTGTAATTCCAATGACCCTGGTTTTAAAACATGAAACAAGAGAGCTTCCCCTCGATTACTATGGGGATTGGGTAAATTATCACGCTACTACAATATTGTTCCACACCAGGAACTCAAGAAAAGTAACATGGGTTGAAATATTTACAATTCACAATGTACAATTCACCCACATTTTGAAAGATGTTTATTACTAAAAGGGATTTATATACCAAAAAAAAATTGCATTAAATCTCAAAATTGTCCCTCTGTATAACTGATTGTCATATATCTTTACAAATACTGAACCATAGATTTTGTTACAAATACATTAATGCATACTAGTGAGCATCATAGTCACCAATTTGAAACTCTGCAATGTGTAAACAGTGATCTTGAGAAAATGTGCCTACTCACTGTTTCAGTAGTGTTGATTTATATCTGACACCTTCTTCAGGACTAACAATTTCATGGACTAATGAGGTCAAAATTCCAGTGGTATTTCTCAAGCAAGATTTACAACAGCTGAAAGGGATAAGTTTGCCACTCTTGGCAGAATGTGCATTAAATTAGGTGCATCACCTCCCCTGAAAATATTTCACAGATGCCAGCCTAAACCGCAATGCATTAAAAGACCATTGTAAAACACAACAACTCCAGGAGTAGTGGAAAGCCCACAATGTATAATCAATTCTTTGGGCTGTTTTCAAGTTATCTACTTTAAATCTTGAGCCCCGCCCCCTTATATTGGTCAAACCAGGAACCGCACATATTACCTTGCAGTATGTTTGAATGTATTATAAAAACACCTTTTAGAAATAAATTACAGCAAACATTTTAAATTAAGAGCCTGATTACGAATACGGCAGTCCCAAAACCACCGTACCCGTGGTGATGGTTCGATCACCGCAACCTCGGCGGTCCGACTGTCTGATTACGAGTTTGGCAGTTGAACCGCCACCAGCCCGACACATGACCGCCACCACCACCAGGATCCTGGATCCTGACGGGGCAGTGGTGGGGGAAGCGGTGGTCTGAGGCGGTGGTGCCGATGCCGGCACTGTCGTGCAGATTCCGACCTGCCTTTCTGACAAGCTGTGCATGGCGGGGACCCTGCCCACGAACAAGCCAGCAGAAAGGCAGAGAAAGTGGCCCCAAACAGGGCCCCAGAGCATTTTAGCCAATGGGGTGTGTGCATGGGGGCACATGTTGTGCCCCTATTTGCTTGCACTGTTGTGCGTGCACTGTATGCTCTGTACAACATGGTGCATGGCACACAGCATATGCTTCAGGTTCTCTAGGAGTCTAAGCATGCCGCAAACGTTGCAGCATGACATAAACACAGCCAGCCCGGCGGTGTTTTCGTAATACGGCAGTTGAGAAGCCTCCGGCTTGGCAGCGTTCTTCCGACCGCCGCAACGGCGGTCTAGCGGTCGGACCGCGAGACTCAAAATCAGCCCCTAAGTTAGGTTATTTGCACAATGTGCACTGTATATTTTTTTCAAATCATTGTACTCCTCTGGTGTGGAGACAACATTTCAGTGGTTTACAGGATATTAGATTAGTCAGATTAAATCACTCTCCTGTGTAGTTCCTGATGAGTAGTTCAATAGTGGATGTGGAAGAGGCTAATTAGTATGGACTGTGACAGATGGGATGGGAACATACAGTTTACAGATGGCAGTTAGATACTGCACAGGTATAAGGTTAGTATGTTGGCCTTTGTCAAATGCTGCTTTTTCTTGAAGTTGGAGTTTGTATTGATGTTCTCTGTATTAAGACATAGCCAGGAAATCCATTTGGGAATGAAGGCCAGTTCTTGTGTATAGGGAAGATAAAATTTGTACTTCAATCTGTAAAATTGCTTTAGTCTACCTTTACAACTAGATCAAGTATGTCTATACACAAAGCAAGAAAACTGTGCCTTTTATGGATATCCACCAGCCTTTTACCTAGGTGGTATAGTGTCATGTCATTAGGCAGATGTCCTTCAAATCTGATGGGGTCAGGTACTCTCTGTATGTCTACACATGATGATCGTTGGCTCTCTGACCGGATACATTCATGCACCAGGAAGCAATAAAAGTAAGTACATTTATAAAAAACAAACTATGCTCCCTGTACCTACATGTGATGTTTAAACTTGTCAGCATAGCAGTGTGAATTTATTTACATTGGCAATTCATAAAAATACTCTTTATCAGGTAGGGCAGATCGCAAAAGCCAGTATCCCACCTTTCAGTGGGATTATTATACTGGCAGTGCACTCCGATTGCTATTTCTTTTTTACAAATTACAGAGTTCAAAGAGCACCAGCACCAATATGAAAAGGGGGATCATGGCAAAGCTTTGCAATGAGCTGGGAATACATAAACAAATGAAGATTGTCATGTTCGTCTTCACATTTCAATTGCTCAATAGTTTAAAGGCCATCAGTAATAAACAAAACTATGCATATGCTCTTTTGATTTATAGTCAAAATAAAAACATCTTTATCGATCACATCAGCACTAAATGTACATTGTGATTACAGATTTAATTAACTCACGGTATGGTGTAATGTTGAAGCGAAAAGATGGGACTACGTGCGATAAGCAAATACATCTAAAACACTTGCTGTTAACAACCTGGCAGGCCAAACCTTATTGATAAAAACACTAATGCCTGGCATGATTAAGCTATGCCAATCCAATCACATATTTCCAAGAAAGTGAAGAAATATATTCCTCCTTTCCTTAACCAAGGGCACCATTAATACATTTTTGAAGGAGACATTGCGGACAATATGCATATCAAGCACAATTCGCATTAACTAATCATTGGCTAAGCCAATAAATCTGGCTCTTTAAGAAGTGAATTTTCTTCTTCATTGATTGGTGAGTGTGTGGATGGTTGAGTGCATGAACGCAGTAAAGCATGCATGGTTGAATAGATTAATGAATGTTTCGATTAGCATATAAGTGCATGAGTGTATGTACCAATAATTATTATGTACATGAGTGTATGGAGGGAAGGATGAATTGATGGGTGCATAGACCAATGGCTAACTAAATGAGTGCAATTGTGGATGGTTGGATGAATGTACTACTGCATGAAAGGATGAACCTCTGAATGGCTGCACGAGTGCATGGGTGGATGCAGGCAGGTTACTCCAATCTTACTTGCTGATGCCTCAAACAACAGTGGTGCTAATGGTATAAAATGCGAATATTTATAAATACTGTGCGAATACAAGCATAGCACCAAGTCTGGGAACCATTGTGTTAGAAATTAAAATACCTCAATATGTCACACATTACCACCAGATGCCAATGCAGATATTACACCTCTTTAGCCATACCTTTTTCACTTTGAATGTCATATATAGTTCCTTATAACTGTAATGAAATTATAAATGAAAGCACAGACTCGTGTCTCTTGGAGACCCTCCTCTAGCTTTTTCTTACACTTATATTGCACCTGGAAATTCATTAATACTTCTCCAGACAAACGAGGGAATGACTCCCTTCTCTCAGTGCTGCTTATTGGATGAAGTCCTGTCACTCCATCTGATATCATGGTTAACTCTGGGCTCTCTGTCATCTAGAGATACTGAGGACGAAAGGTATGTTCACTCCCTCTGTAACCTTGAACTTGCCTCAGGATACGGACCTCTGGTAAATAAAGATAAAAATGTGGCTCCTGGCTTTACGGCATTCGTAGTTTTGACATTTCTGGCTGTATTTATCCCTATGAATGTTTTGCTTATTTTATCTGTGGTATATTTGGCTGAATAAATGAAGATACAATAATTATATTTCCTCATTCACTTAACCAGTAGATGATGAGGTATCAGAATATCGTCTGACATAATATTGTGTTCTGACTCTGAGTATCGTCCACATAAATATCACTCATTAAACTTAATAATAAATCGTAACCTAGTGGGATAATATTTTGGTGAACAATATTTAGGACACAATATTCATGTCAAAAGATATATCTGACATACAGTCCCATTAATTGTTTGCACAGATGTGGTTTTAATAGGTAAGTTCCCATGTCTGATACAACAATACAGACATATGAAAACATGAACATTGTAGAGCAAACACACATGTGCGTCTGCAGCTATTTAAGCTTTTTAATGAACCCTTGCCTGCTTTTTTCTCAGATCTGCACTCTGTCAATGCAAAAGAGGCAAAATATGATTTTCTTTATGAATTTATATGTGAAGATGGGGAACTGGGGGCCTTGTGTTTGTTACCACAAGAAGCTTGGCCTGCTTTAAGGCAGTGCGACTGGTGCGGCTGCACTGGGTGCTGACCTGTGGAGGGGGTGCTGACCTCAGAGGGAGGGTGGGGGGGGCTCTGTGTTTATCAATAACTTATGATTGGAGAGATATGGGGCACTTATGCCTGGTGGAAGTGAGAGAATCAGAGGAGGAGGTCATGGGGGTGGGGGCGCCAAAAATGATTGTCGCACTGGGCGCCACCAGTGCTATAGCCGGCCCTGACAAGAAGTATCTGAAGGAAAGATTCTATCTGGGTTAACTGTAAAATTGTGTGGTTACTGGCTTCTGACCTCTCTCTGATTCGATTCCTAATTCATATCTCCTCAACCTCTTACGCACACATGCATTGCATTCTTTTCACAGCACAACATCCTATCAATGACATCATAGGTGCTCTGCAGTGGCACAGTCTACAATTATTTAACTAGAATTATTTTCACCCCAGCACTCCCATGAGAATCTGTTACACAAAAATGTGCACGAAGAAACAAAGGGGCATATGTACAAGCCCCTATCGCCACCGGAACGTCACTTTTTGTGACGTTCCCGTGGTGATAGGGGCCTTGTTTTATGCACAAGGCAGCGTTAAGCCACTTAATGTGGCTTAACACTGCCTTGTACATAAGGTACCCTTGCACGCTATGTTTAGCGTGAAAGGGGCGTGCAGTGGGTGTTTTGGTGGGCGTTCCACCACAACACCCATTGTATTTGACGCTGCCCCCTATGTACAAGGGTAGCGTACATAGGAGGCAGCGCCAAAATTAAGACCAGGAAAATCCTGGTCTTAAGTTGGCGAAACGAGGAGAAATGCTTTATTTCTCCTCGTTTTTGCTTTTTTCCATGTGTGCTGCCTTATGCAGCACACATGGAAAAACCAAATGCCATGGTTTGTTTATGTACAGGAAGGTGTCCCTTCCTGTACATAAACAAACCTTTTAAAGTGCCATTTGTAACTTTCATGTGTGCTGCATGAAGCAGCACACATGAAAGTTACAAAATAGCATTTTAGGATTGTTTATGTGCAGGAAGGAACACTTTCCTACACATAACCAATCCTCCCTGCACACAGACACCCTTGCACTCTGGTGCAGGGGTGCCCTGCGTTGGCGCTAAGTTGTTAAACTTAGCGCCATCGCAGGGGAAACACAAGGCTGCACCACATTCTTGTAAATATGGTGCAGCCTTGCGTTCGAGTGGCAGAGCGTGTCGTTAAGCCCAGGAGGCTAACGTCACGCTCCGCCACTTCATTGTACATATCCCCCAAAATACCCAAAAATATGCAACTCTTTTTCAAAAATAACCCACTGCCGCGATAAATAGCGCATAGAAGCAACCGTTGTATCTGCATTACGCATGCTGTGACAGTTGCTTACTCACTTGCAAATACTAGAATTATTACCTTCACGTGGGTTACATATGAGGTCTGATCCAAAATTTGCCTGGCACTCCCAGTTGTTTTAATTTCTGCATTTTATTTCGTTAAATCATTTCAGTCAAAGCAGTTAAAGTTGCCTTTTACTCCAGACTGAGGAAAATGACCTAGACTGACACGTTTTATTCCCACTGGCTTCTGTAAGTTGCTTTTGCCCAATGCAAGTTTATGAGCAGTGGCGGCTCCTCTCTGGCGGCGTGGGGGCATCGCCCCACTGCTTCTAACAGTGCGAGAAGCAGAAACATGAAATGGTAAAACTACCATTTTATGTTTCTGCTTCTCTCACTGCGAGAAAGCAGAAGTGCCTGGAGTGCGTGGTTGTGGGCGGGCGGGTGGGCGGTCCTGCTCGAGGGCAGGGGGGGAGTGGCTTGCCCATTGTTGTGGGTACTGACTGTTTGGTCGGCCACCCAGTCATGCGCACTCTCCCGTTTTCTCTATGTAGGCTGCTGCATGCAGCCTACATAGAGAAAATGGCCCGGCTGGGGCGCTCTCCGCTGCGCCTCACCAATCACAATGCTGCCATTGCAGCACTGTGATTGGCTTAGGGTAGCAGAGGGAGGCTGCCTGCTGGCTGCTTCCTGTTCCTGCAGGAACACGCGGGATCCGAATCCGGCTGCACCATTAGTTACACCGGCCAGGCGGCCAGGAGCGGAGGCGGTGCGGTAAGTAACTTTTAATTTTTATTCCCCACCCGCGCTCCCCTCCCTCCCCGCGAGGAAGAATCTCTGTTGTCAGCTTTAGCTCGAGTTTGGGGTGTCCCCGCGTTGCCTCATTATTTTAAAGTGAGCAGCGGAGACGCCTGGTTCAAGGCAAAGGAGGACAAAACTGGTAGTCTGCGGCGCGCTGTAATTTTCAGGGCAGAGCTGCCTTGCCCGGGCTTGGTCGAGCTGTCACCTGCCCCTTGGGGCAGATCCTCCTGCAGGTGGGCACTTCCGGTGCAGGCCTGAGTTTATTACTCACTGTAGGTAGATATAAGCGTCCTGCCCCATCCCTGCCACCTCCCCCCGTCAGCTGCCGGCGGGGGTGCCGGGGGGCCACTTAAATGTTAATAATCGCCTCATTTGTCTCTGCCTCTTTTCCCAGGTGCCGGAGAAGTAATATCCATAAAAGCGCCTGCCCCCGGATTTACTGTTATTTAATTGCGACCTTTGAAGTGGGCCCGGAGAGCGGGGTCCCCGGGGGGTGAAGGGTCGGGGGTTGCACGTCCGGCGTGCTTTCATTTTTCAAGTAATATATAACCCGGCACTGAGGGAGATGTCCAGAGTCTGCACCCTCCACCCCCCCTCCTTTACATCACTCAGCTGTAAATGTACCCGGACTACAGAACACGGCATGTATTTGACTTTTATATTGACAGAATTACGCCTCAGTGAGGCAAACATGGTGCACATAGAGAGAAGTGCAATAGAGAGTGACTTGGGGTATAGATCTAGGTAAAGAGAGGGGTGAGACTGAGATATAACAAATGAGAGGTGTAGAGAGATGAGATGCAAAGAGGTGAGGAAGCCAGTGAATGAGGCAGTAGAGCTCTAAGTGTGAGTGCTTCACAGAGAGGTGATGTAGAGATGTGAGGTAGAGGTAGCTGTGGTATGAAGAAAGAGGTCAGGTCAAGAGAGGAGAAGGCGAGGTAGACCGAGGTCAACAGCTTTATTATAGCACAACGCCTGACAGTTCCAGTCACTTTACTAGGGGCCCCTGGAAGGAGGGAGCTCTGGGCTTGCCCACTTTGTCCATGCATCAGCATCTCTGATTGGAAGGATGCCACGTGGACAGTCTGTAGAGTGTGTCAGGTTGCAAATTACATGCAATATGCGGTGTGTCTGCTGTATACAGAGGTGTAGCTTTGGGTGGGCGCGGGTGTTTGAGGTGTGACACCTCCCAAATAATTGCTTTATTAAACTTCCTGCTTCCTCAAATTTGCTTGAAAATGCACCGTTTGTCCACTCTTTTTTCAAAATGTTCTGGGGGGGAGAACCCCCCCAAAACCCCCGTAGGTTGTGCGACATTAATGTTACGGCTCACCACTTTCAAATGTCAGCAGCCGCAACTGTTTATGAGGCTCACACTGTGAAAACAAGTCCAACCAATTTAAGCTCACTGACATCAGTGGGCAATACCTTGAGATTATTTGCAACATAATTCGCTTGGTGATTATTAATGGGGTGCACAGCCTGATCTTTATTCAACATGGAAGCAGGGTTAGATGGACTAAGCCACAGCTGTGGAGAAACTGCATATAATTTTAGTAGAGACTTTCCAGTGCTTGAAAGCTAACGCAAGATTGAGACTGACAGAACTTCTGGGATCTAGTCCTCTCGCTAAAGTGAAACTGTTTCATCAAATGTAAGCAGATGGGCTTTGTGGAAAGAGTTGAAGAAATTTATAGCAAATGAGTTTAGGTATCTTTGTTTGTTGGCAAATTGCCGTAGAGCAGCTCTGAGAGCAAGATACTACAAACTGGGGCATATTATCAAGCCCCTATCGCCACCACAATGTCACTTTTTGTGACGTTGTGGTGGCGATAGGGTCAGCTCCCTATTATCAAGGCAGCGATAAGCCACTTAACGTGGCTTAAAGCCACGTTAAGTGGCTTAAATCTGCCTTGATAATAGTGCCCCTTTCACGCTAAATTTAGCGTGAAAGGAGCGTGCAGTGGGTGTTGCGGTGGGCGTTCCACCGCAACACTCATTGAATTCGACGCTGCCACCTATTATCAAGGGTGGCGATAATAGGTGGCAGCGCTCGAACTGAAAACCAGGAAAATCCTGGTCTTAAGATGGCGAAAAGAGGAGAAATGCTTTATTTCTCCTCTTTTGCTTTTTCCATGTGTGCTGCCTTGTGCAGCACAGATGGAAAAAGCAAATGCCATGAGTTTGCTCATGTACAGGAAGGTGTCCCTTCCTGTACATAAACAAACCTTTTTTTAAATGCCATTTTGTAACTTACATGTGTGCTGCATGAAGCAGCACACACGTAAGTTACAAACTGGCATTTTAGGTTTGTTTATGTGCAGGAAGGGACACCTTCCTGTACATAAACAAACCTCCCTGCTAGCAGACATCCTTGCACTCTGGTGCAAGGGTGCCTGCGTTGGCGCTAAGTTGTAAAACTTAGCGCCATCGCAGGGGGATACGGGAGGCTGCACCATATCCTTGATAATATGGTGCAGCCTCGCGTTTCCGAAGTGGCGGAGAGAGGCGCTAAGCCAAGAAGGCTAACGCCTCTCTCCCCCACTTCCTTGCTAATATGCCCCTACAAACTGTTTTTAATGCTAAAGCACTTTGGCTCGGTTTCAGGGAGGAACACCTTTGGATTAGTTATTGGGAGAAAATAGTTTGATAATGTTTTGATATGAAAGCTCTTTGGAGGTGTTTAAAGGTGAAAGGGCGTTGGGTCATTTCTGTGGAAAAAACACAAATTACAAACTTTGTAACTGTACTCAGCATCTGTAATGAGAGAGCTTCTGCCCGCCCTTGACTCCTCCAAATGAATCATGTTTATTGTGCTCAATGTTCTTCAAAGAGTCCTTGCAATGCACAGCTAATGATGCAGGAAACACTAGAGACATAGAGCTAGTGAAGACTCATATATGGATGTAGTGATGTGGGGGGAAATGTTGGTCATACAACTGGTGCATGCAATCACGCTGGGGTGTCAAGTAACCCTGGAGCAAAGCACTCACGCTACGCTCGCGTAGTTTGCGAAGTTTGCGCTAATTCGCACAACGCGAGTTGCACGTAGCACAGTGCAAACACGCGTAGCGCTAGCGTAGCGTAGTGCAGCGGTCATTTTTGCTTGCTCGCGGTCCTCAACGCCAAGTTGCCGCACCGCGAGCAAGCAAAATGACATCTCGGCGAGACTTTTTCCTGCTCGCGATCAGCAACATCAAGTTGCCGATCGCGAGCGTGGAAAATAAACCTCCCGGCGAGATTCTCAATGCGGGGAGGTCAGGTTTCTCATTGCGAGTGGTCGCGTATGCTCGCGACCGCTCGCGATGAGAAACTACCAGTCCGCGTTGAGAAAGCTGCCGCTCGAGTAAAAATCTACTCGAGCGGCAGTAAAGACAGCTCGCACTGTGCAAGATGCTGTTTTCAATGATTGCACAGTGCGGACAAGCATCCGGCACTGTGCAATCATTGCGAACAGTGCACTACGCAGTTCGCGTAGTGCTACGCGTAGCTTGCGTAGTGCGAACTGCACTTTGCGTAGCTTCGCGTAGCGCTACTTCGCGAACTACGCCCAGGCTTAGTGTCAAGATTCTTGGCTGGATTAGTGAAGGAGGACTCACTGGCTCTCAAAGGTACTTCTTGTCAGTCATGACTGGTTCTGATGACGCGGTACAGGTGGATAATATAGATAGAGTAGCTAAGCTATAATATGTTGAATTGAGGTCAGCTCTCCCAGCAAAACTATTGTTTAATACATCTTATATTGTTGTTAACTTTATAACTCACAAGACACTGCCGTTACATCAAAAGTAACTTAGTTTTTTCTTCCTATGTAAATCCCTGTTTCTGTTTTTAGATTTTTGCAGGGCTGTCCACTCTGGGATGCAATCTCTAGAGGAGAATAGTTTTGGAACATTATTAGACTTTTCTCCATTTATGTATCCACAGAGTAGTGATGGGTTAGTGAGAAAACTCATAGTTTACCACATATCCCTCCTCTTCCCTGGAAATGTAGTGCTATAGAAGCAGCCAGTGGAACCCCTGCGTCCTTCATTCCACCTTTAGCCACTGGAGAGTAGGTCTGGGGCAGTACGTTGAGCAACCAACTTCATCTTTTTTTCTAGAGGGTTGTCAGGACCCTCCAATGAGTACAGACTTCACAGAGTAGTCTATTTCTCCATCTGAGCACAGAACTGACAACCTCTCCCAACTCTCCCCCCACTGGGGAAGCATGGCAGTGAATGGGATACCCTGCTTCACAATCAGGGACTGTAGGTGAATCAAATCATTCTCTCTTTAGTGAATTCAGGGGCCTTCACTATACCCCTGATAAATGCCAGGAACGACATATCAACCTGGCCTTGCTGATTCCATATTCCATTGTCCATTGTGATGCCCAGTCACTCTGATCAGTAAATTACAAAACAGACTTCATTTTTTCAGACAATTTTCTTCAGTAGTGATTCAAGGATATAGAATAATATTTGGGTTTTTTTCGTGCCTCCTTTTTCCTTATTGAGGAACAACAGATGTGTAATGCTTTATGTATGTTTCTTGATTAAGATCTAATCAAAAGCAAGACAGTCAAAGAGATGAGAAAGAGGAGGAAATGGAGAACATCTTCACACAAAGAAAGAGGAAGGAGAAGCTCTTTTCTGGCCTTTTCGATTGTGCATTTCTGAATGTGATTGGTCGTCTGATCTTCTTTTTAGTGTTCTAATTTCCATGACGTCTGGGAAATGTAGTTTATTGGTTCATGTTAAGCTCCTGAATGGGTGCAGGGCCTTGTAATGATGAAAGAAATACATAATACTCACATCTCTGTGCCCTTAATATAATTGAAAGCTTCATTTACAAAACTTGACATCATCTGGATCATGATCAAAGCATCTGCATTCGTTAGATGTCATTTTTGCACACCAAAATTCCACCTAGGTACACACAAATGTTGTGATTAGCTTTACAAGCTGATCTGGTGGCAGTGCAGTGCTGTGTTCACCTGTGCTAGACTGAGGATGGATAGTTCTAAGCCTGCATCTCTAATATTTTTGAGGTGGTGGTGGTAGGACAACATATCTTGGAAAACATGGAGCATACTTTAGTACCTGCTGTTGCTCTGGGTCTCTACTGAAACTCCTGTTGATTAAAAAGGATCAGTGACCTTCAAGCATACTGAAGCAACTGCTGCAGGAGCCATCAGACGTCTGAGAGGAGTGGACACTCACTGCCTCCTCATTGGAATCAATCTGAGTCGGCAACGGGAAGTGGTCCACCATGAACCACTGCCACTGTGGAAACATTTACACCTGAAATGGGATGAAGGTACACTTCAAGTCTTTTCGGACCTGTGAACTGCCACAAATCATCTCCTTGCATGTTGCAACAATGACCTATTTGACTTGTCTGGAATTTCAATGTGCTAGTTTACAATGGCCATTTTTAAAAAAAAAATCCCTGTTATAGATTGGGCCCAATATACATAAGAGAAAAAAACAATTTTCTCTGCAAAATCCACAAATCCTGATTCACAGAGTTAGAAGAAACTGGAATTTTGAAACACAAAATGCACTTACAGTGGTGTAAAATCTGATGTCCTTCACACCAGAACCTGGGCTTCTATTGGAATTCTATAGGGCATATTATCAAGCCCCTTATCGCCGCTTTAGCTGCAGTTTCCTGCCGCTAAAGCGGCGATAATGTTATCGCCGTTCTTGATAATATGGCCCCGAGTCTAAATAAAAGAAGTGTATTTTATTTTGTTCTATATTCGTGAATTGCTTCCAGATTCTTTGTTCTAGACCCACTAGGTGCTTGACACAGTTTGCTGTGCCCAATAGTTCTTCCCTCAACATTTTCAGAAAGAAGAGAGAGAAATGTTTGATTAATTGCTAGGTCACCAGTGAGTTACCGTCACAGACAGGGCACATGTAAGAATTGTCTGAGAAACAGAGGTAATGAAAGACATGAACATAACAAAGTGCGTTGAACAGGGGACTTTTAGTTTACAAAGAAAGGACTAGAGGACGGAAATAATGTTCTTTTATGCAAAACAATGTATTCTGAGATTATTAATAAACTGGGAAAACATTCGCTTGTTGAGCATTCAAACAATTGAATTAGCAGGTGGCCCCTCAAATCCCTCAAAGAGAGGTCCGGCTTTTTTTATTTCTTCTACGAAAACTGCTAATTGTAGGATTCTTCGCCGAGGCTGCTTAGGAGAAAGGAAGCTAAAACTACGACCCCCAAATTGTTGGGGGACTGTGATGAAACCACAACCTGAGAAGCGCTGAGAAGAGCCAAAATCTTATTTTAAATCCGGGAACTAGAGCAAAAGCTGTGCAGAATTTTAGTAATTAATAAACTCATGAGAACTTTACAAAGTACGTAAACCACGTATATGGTAACACATTGCATTCAAGTTCATCTTTGCAACTGACACTCCCTGCTTCTCTGGATTAATCCTGACTTTCAATCAGGATGGTACAGAGGATTTGGCCTAATGGGAATGAGAAACCACTAATACAACAGGTATTGACGTCACTGATTGGGTGAGGGCCGAAGGGTGGTGACAGGGCTACAACCAATGATGAGAAGAATGAGGGGACTGGCCCCCCAGACTCTGTAGGACGACTGGTCTGTAGGCTTGGGTGCGGACTGGCCCGGCCTGGACTGGCAGATAATGTTAGAGTACTTCGTGACAGTATTCCGAAATTCAATCTTCAAATTAATATGGTTCACTATAGCGCTCCACACATACTTGACACCCAATCAGTTGCACAAAATCTACCCTACTCATTGGTATCTGATGAGCACCCAGTTGGCGCTCTGGTAATTCTCACTGAATGCATATTTTCTGGAGCTGCAATGCCATCCATTGTTACTGGACTGAAGCAATGCGAGTGTAGAGCAGGTGAATGGTTCCATTATTACTGCTGCCCCAGGGTATGCCTACTATGTTTACAAAAATGCACAAAGAGGATCAAAATTGAATGTAAATATCAGCAGCGGCGGGGGATTTCTGACAGACGAAGACGAGGGAAAATTCTTTATTTATTTAATTTTCCTCACTCCCCAGAACTGTCCGGGGAATAACCAGTGCTTAATATGAGTCGGTGGTTTTACTTAGTTGGTTTATGGTGCTCAGCACCGGCACTTAATTGTCAACAAGACAGGTATGACAGTCTGCCACATGGTGGCGCTGCTCATCTAATTTGGAGATGAGCAGAACAATGGTTGTTTATGAATACAATATACATTAAAAATTACTAATACCTACCTCCCAAGCAATTCCTTTAATTTTGGGGACCTCGAATAATCTGAACTGTTGCACTTATAGGCGAAAGAGTTGTTTTGGTACCGTCATTGACAGCGATAACGGGCACTGGGTGGTGCAAGCTGCAGTGGCCTCCTGGCCAGGGCCCTGGCACTTATTATTTTACAAATTAAGCACTGCTAATAATGACAGTGACATGTAACCCAAAACAACACAATGCTTAAGCTAACACAGGACCCAGAAGCCTAGTGACCACAGCACACAGGCAGAGAGCTAAAAAAAACATGACAGATGCATTCTATCCTGTGTACAGATAAGTACGGGTTCCTGTTGCAACCACTGACAGCACAATACAGCGTGAAAAGACCCTCAAACGTTGATTTACTGTTTTGGTTTTGATTTTATTGGAAAATAAAACACAAATTGTACGTTGTGACGTTCATATTTCCCAGAAATGTCAATAAACATATAAAAACCTGTAGTACCAAGCACTTTATGTTAATGCGCTTTGAACATGCTAGAGTAAAGAGAACAATACACCCCCACACACACACACATACTACTGATCTTGCTTCTATAGAGCATCATACAACTGCCAAGTACAACTTACCACTTGTGGATTTTCGTTTTTTCAGGCTGAGCGTCTTGAACACATCTCAACAGGCTCGTCCTCAGATTCAGTTCGTATCATATGTCATCCAACCTGGACTTGCTCGTTTGGTGGTTTACCAGATGTCAATGCTAGGGAGGGAGCTGTTAGGCCCAGCATCTTATTCAAGTGCCAGTATAGACATACCAGATGAGGAAGTCAAAGAAATGTGCTTGCTAAGAATTGCCAGTGTATCCCAAAATGGAAAAAGGAAACAAGAAACAATAAGAAAAGACATTTGGGCACACCGGCAAGGCGGTTCAGGGCCTCCAGGTTAACCAGGATGAGATCACATCCTCAGGGTCTGGCGCGGACTGGTGGTGATCTGTTTCACATTAGGTAGAGTGAGTGGGTCCACCATTTAACGGAAGCAGGTCAGATCAGGCGCAGCTCTCCCTGGTGAGTGCGCTTCACGTTAGTATGCAACAGGTTGCCTGCATAAAAGTCTGCACAGGTGACATCATACAGTGTGCAGGAAACTCCACCTTACAAGTACTTTGTGGATGGATTTTAGAAATATTCGTGGGAGCAAATAAATTGGAAATCGGAATTTACAGAGAAAAATTCACTTGCAGACCCAAACTTCAGGTGCCCCGAGTTGTCCGGCTAAATGCATTTTTTCACCTTCAAAACTAACTTCGTAAAGTTTGCAAAGTTTCTTCTAAATCTTTACAAAGATTTCAGAAGCAAAGTTCCATAATTTTGCAAAAATGCGTTTAATGTTTTTTTAGAAAGTATTCCTAGGTGGATTTATTGCAATTGAACAACATCTGGAATTGTTCTTTCGCTTATTTCCCCTTTGTACATAGCAAGAAAATGTCATCCATGTACTGCAATTATTTAGTGATTTAGGGGCCTGTTAGAAAGTCATCCTTTTGCCCTGTTCACCCCCATTTTTTGCTGAATGATATTGGTGGTAACTGACTCTGACTGTAGCCTGGGCTCTGCTAGCCAGGCCCAGGGCCAGTCCTATGTTTAAAAAGGTACATGTAATTAGAGACACTTACAATTGGTAATGATAGACCCTATAAGTCCCTAGTAGATAATAGGGCCAGGGGGTGCAATCTACCTATAAGTCCCTAGTATATAATAAGGTGATAGAGCTAGATTTCTCAAATTAAGCATTGCTTTATTTTTATGTTTCAGACAGATTGCATTTAAAATGGCACGCAGATTTTGGTGCAAGTGAAAAACACATGGCACATGAGACATGAAATGAGGCCTGGTAAATGCTTTCAGTCTGAAATGCTTGTGCTGAATTAACATGTGTTTTTGCAGTGTAGAGAAAACTCGTGATTTCAGTGGCCTCTTTAGCGTTGAAGATAATCATAGAATGTGTGTTCTCTCCTCCCAGCTTCTTTTCCCTGTAAATTACACTCCCTGTACCTGTCTCAAGAGACTTTGGCTTTGTTGCATATTTAGACAATGCATATTCAGTTCATAACACATCTTTTATAATGTGTATTAATTAATCAACCATGCACCAACACTACACATGGGGCAAACGCATTTTGCATGAAAAGCTATCTAAAACATTAGAGCATGTTGCTATGAGTATGTATTAACTGTGTGCGCTTTCAAAATTTACACTAGTGCATGTTTTATGCTATGTTGTACATTGCACATTTTTGCATGTTGTGCACAAATAATAAGAAAAGCTGCTTTAAACTAATAGCTTTTGCTAGGTAATCATTTATACAGGGTATTAGTATGGGGAAGGTAAAACATAATGGGTTTTATTTAGTAAATTAATACTATTTTTGTGTTTGTTTTGTTTATGGGCCTACCATTAAATGGCTGCCTAAGAATCCAGCATGGCTGAGAATCATGAATGAGAGACGCATGCGCAGAACCAGCTACATACTGCCAAGTGCCTCAAGTGAAGACCTGGTTCAAGGACACCATGAACTGTACATTCTTGTTACCCTGCCAATGTATCAGTGTTTGTGGAATGTGTCCTTCCTGCGTGCGATATGATAAGAAGGAGGAAATAGACTGAAAAATTTTTCCTATTAAATGTTGCTAAAACATATAATTGTATTAATCATTAACGCTTCTTTTGTTAAAACTGGTGTGGGTTGGATTTGCCAATGAGAACAGGATGGTGAGACCCTCGTCATCGAAGCTATCCAATCAGGGTACAAGCTTTACTGAAAATTTGCAACATTATTAGAATAGTCAGCCAAGAATTAGAGTATAAATAATGACCTCTTAGGGGGCGTGGGGGCTCACTTTTTAAGCCTTAAGCTTTAGGGCCTTAGTCTGAGAGACAGGAGAGGAGAAGAAGCAGATGAGATCAGACATATGGGTTAAGTACGCGAACGTCACGGGTGCAGTCTGAGAGCAGATTGCGTCCGAGGAGAGATAGAGAAAGGTGGGGGGCATAGGCTAGCCTTGCACGTCATATTTTTGGCAAGGCAGATCACATTCCTCTGTGGTCTGTGAAGGAGGGGCCTTTTCAGGAGCAGCGTCTCTCTGTGAACACAGAGAGGACAGATTGAACAGACCAGGGCAGAGAGTGGAGCTGGATAGAACAGGTAGATTTAGATGCTAAAACTATAAGTTTATGCTTTGATTAATTAATTAGTTTTGAAAAGATTTATTTGTCTTATGCATTTATTTCTCTTTATGGGAGATTTTTGCCAATTATTAATTATTGATTAGCCTTGCAAAAACTCACTCTTGAATCATATTTTCCTGAACTTTTTTGAGAATTCTGATTGACATTTGATTGCCTCATTCCCTTCCTTTATGGAATGTTTTTGTATGCAACCTATAATATGTTTTGTATTAATTCTATTTTTCCTATTTTCAATTCTGTAACCTGATTGATATTTGACTAATGAATAAAGGGTCAGAGAACCTTAACTTTTAACTAGAAAATAAAAACCCTTTAAAATACTCACAACTCTCTTTATTGGCTTAAATATTAATTGCATTTTTGATTTTTCATGTTTATATAAAGTCTCCTGAAGGTAATACATGGTGTCAAGGGCCCAACATCTCTACAGCGGTAAATAGAGGTAAATGAGGTTTTGCATTGAGAAATTACCGTGAAATTACCGCTACATCAAAGGCATAGAGGTTTAGAGGCCCAGCAGATTTCCTACACTTGCATGTGTGCACTGCTGAGTGCCTGCTGTCATTTGAAAGGCAGCCTTGCTTTGCTGACTGTCTTCAAAAGTAAATTGTATACAAATTCGACTTCAGTGGTATGGGCACTTTAAAAGTGATAATCTACCATATTGTTACATATTAGGCACCCCCAAGGTCTCCCCTAGGTGTCCCAGGGGTGGGGGGCATGTACCCATAGGCAGGGACCTCATAAAATATATTTTATATGCCCAGGTGAGGGAAAAACTGCCCATTTAATTATTTTTCCCTATTGTAGATACTTAGCTTCATAGGATAAATTTGCAATATTTTATTTAAGTATAACAATTGCTTGGAAAGGAGTGAAATATCATTAAAAAACGTAAAAGATTGGAAATGATAAATCCAACAACTTGCCACTGTTGAATTTATCATAACTGGTACAGAAAAAAAGTTATATATCTTTCTTATCTGTGAGCCAAAATTCAGCCTTTAAGTAGTCTCTGCTGATTGGTCAGCATTAACAGACTTAACCAGGCTACCTTGATGAGGCGATAAGTGGCCGCATAGAGCAGGGGTTATCTGATAGAGAGAGCTCTAAAGCTGTGGAGGATAGATCACGAAGAGGGGGCTGGGTAAATCAAACTGAGCTTAAAGAGATAGCAGATCAGTAAGGAATGCCAGGTGTACCTACCCCCACATCCTGTGCCCCAGTCAGATGGCAGACTTAGGACAAGAATTTGCAGAGGTCAGGGGGAGGAGAGGTAAAGGAAATGAGCCACACTGTAGGTTGGTTTAGCCAGCTCCTACTCCTCTGGAGAGAAATCATCCATGTTGTATTTTGGAAGTGCAGTGCTTTGAGGGACAAGAAGATGCCACACTTTGGAGGAAGATGTCATGCTTTTGGGTGTCACCCAGCGTCTCATTGGACAGAGATGCCTCCCTGCTTGTCGCCCCTGAATAAATATGTGAGAGCTGCATAGTCTCTCAGATCTGCTGCCTGAAACTACAAGGAGAAGAAGGGGTGGCCTGCTGGAGTCTGGATTTGCACCCAAAGGCCTGCACTCTGACTGACTGAGCCTGCCTCACAATTTGTTACCACAGCCCTGCGGACTGTACTTTGCCTGAAGAAGGATTAGTGAGTGGATGCCCTGCAACCTAAAGGTTAACAGAGCCCTCTTGCAACATCTCCACCAAGAGACCCCATCCTGGAGTGCGTCCAGTGGACTTTTAAGAATTTGGCCATGTGCATTGTGGGAATTGCAGTTCGGACATCCCAGAAACCATCTAGGGGATTCAAGACCTTTAGACTGCTGTTTTTGCCACTTTGAACCTACAAGGTTATCTTCAGGAAGCACCTCCTGATTTTTGGAGAACTTTGGAGGACTTTTGTAAAAACGCTCCATTAGGTGACCGACCCGATGTCGACAATCAAGCTGACTACCTTCAACCGCAACCCGGCCTGGATTTCAGGTTGGTCCCGCTGAAAGCTCCGGAGCTCCAGACTTCCTGGATTTGACCTGGGCCTCGCAAAAATTCAAGCTACTGAACCCTCACCGGATCCGACCTGCTTTGGAGAGTCAATTGACACCGGAATAAGAAGCTCCAGAAACGTATCTAAGTGTGAAGGTAGGATATTGACCAGGGCATCCTGCTTAGTGTATCCGACCAGGGCTCCTTCGCGGTCAGCCTCAAACTTTGACTTTGTCCCAGTCAAGCGCAACCAGATGTCCCAGAGTGCCGCTATTTGTTTTTAAGCACTATAAAGTGATTTAAAAAATCATATCTCTGGTTCCCTACATTGGGTTTTTGTTGTTTTTGTGTCATTTTAAAGATAAAAATATTTTCATTTTTTTAAATTGGTGTGGGATTTTTATTGTGTGTTGTGTCTTACTTATTTGATGTATTGGTGTTTTTAAATGCTTTACATACCTCTCTCCTAAGTTAGGCCAGGCTGCTCATTGTCAGCTACCAAGACTTGAACAAGGGACTATTTTACTGAGACCTTTACTGGACCTTATACTAGGTTGGTGGCCTTATTGGCATTGGTAAGTGCATACTTAACACTACCAATAACCCACTTTCCAACAGGGCCTATTATCAGAACTCTTCCCCAGATAAGTAGATGGGGTCTAAGTGATTTGGAAAGCTTATGATTTGTAAAATCCAAAAAATATATATCATCAGTTTGTTCAATGACAATTGAGCATTTAGATCTTTGCACTTGACATAGAAAATGACAATCCACTCATTCAATAAAGTATACTTCTGTGGCATTCTTAATAGACCAGTGAGAAATTGTGAATGAATCCTACTGCTCAAAATTATCTTAACCTTGTAGTTACTCAGATGATACTTAGATTAACAGGATTGAGTGTGCACACTGCAATGTTCTAAAGAAGCAATGAACCAGCAAATATGTCTTCGAGATGAGGTAAATGCATGTAAGATTGAAGGCTCCAAACAGCAAAGGCTACTGTAAGATGATGTGTGCCTCATACTTCAGATGAACTATGAAATCTAGGAGGACATTAAGATCAATAAGTTCTTACCTGAATGACAGGGCAAGAGAATGGTCTTCTCAGCTTGACAAATTTAGGAGGAAATCATCAACATAGAAAACAACTGGAGGAGAGAACCTCAAATATTTTTAGAAGTCTACCTCAAAATGCTGAGAAGAACAGCAATATCTGAGTACAGCTTAAATACCTGGTTACGTAAAATAAAGAAGGAGTGCTAGCTACCTTTGAACCAATTTTAATGATGTTGCAAATGTTTTAAGACCACATTGAGTGGGCAGGCATCCTTTTTTCTGGTATTGGATGTGTTGAGCATCCGAAGCTTAATAGTGCCACACATAAGGGACTCTTTACTTGTTGCCTGGAGTGGAATCCCCATACGAAATAACACTCTGGGTAACTCCAATTTCCCAAGGTTGGTATTATCAGGTCTACAAATGCTGGCTGTGATAACTCTGGTTCAGGAAACATCAGAACCTGTTTTGCCGGTGTAGCTCAGCACCCGGAGAAACTGCGGCAGGGGATGTGGGCAGGGACGCAGCCTAGTACACCCAGCCCTGCATCTCTACCAGAGGGCAAACTGACCTAACCCTGATCACCTTCCTCAAAATAGATGATAGAGGTCAGTATAGACCCATTATTCCTACCACCAGGCAAAATGACATGCAAATAAATTGTGATGCCTGTTATTTGGTTTGGGAAAACCAAGTGGAATCATAGACTGGCTCCCGGCAAATCGCAGAGAGGTCCAAAGTTTGGGTCTTCTGAGCTTCTTGACATTGTGTTCATCACATAACCACTGCCTGGTGACATATTTCTCCTTTAACTTTTTGGCTAAGGCATACAGCACAGAATTTAAGATCTCCCCAGGCAGCTTCTTAAAATGTGCTTTTTGTCATGGATTGTGCTAAGGCCCTTTCCAACCCGATAATTGATGGAAGGGACCATTGACCTTACACTTTTAATGATAGCTTCCGAGCACCATGGGCCTGTGGGCATTCCCTACAGGGTGAAAGCAGAAGCTGTGCCTGTGACAGAGTGTCACACAAGCATGTGGCACAATTTAGAAGAGTTCAGCCTGTTCTATGATTTTTGGAACAGGCATTTTTACCACTGATTGCTCATGCTACCTTTAAATTTTTAGAGCTATGTCAAATATATTTTAAGCCATGTCACAGAATATTTACAGCACATGAATTCAACAGAAACTATCTTGTAAAACCCATATGGGGCTAAGTACAAGTGGGTCCCTTGCTCACTTTGCCACTGGATTCAAGCTAACCTGGCTGATGAGGGCTGTTAGCCCGAAACCGGTCCCAGGATGCTTGATTCCGGTCCAGGGAAGACATGGCTTGGCAGTTCGGTCTGGACTGTTCCCATGAGGCACAGGGTCAGGACTGATTTGCATATAGCTATGTCTGAACTGGGGTGGCAAAGTGAGCTAAAGAATGATGATGGATTCAACCTAGATCTGTGACTGGGGGTGAGTGTTTGAAAAGTTTCAGCACTCCGTCCATCATCTCCTTGTGTTTGCTAAGTACAAGTGACCTGTTAAGCCAGATGGGGCATAAAAATGAAGTTATTGGCTTCATTAGGATTACAAGTAAAGCAAGAATACGCCCTTTCAGAGTTTTTCACCAGGACACTTAAACTGCTCAAAGCAGGCAAAATGTCTCAGCGAAACTCCACATGGGAATAGGAGATTATATGGAGGGATCTGCATGTAAACACTGATTCCTGTATGTTATCCCGTTCTTTTCCATACCTGGGAGTAATTCACTTCTCCTTCCCCACAAGCTCTAAATTTCAAATGCTGGCGGTATCGTTAATTTTGAGGGGATGGGTAGCTTGGCTGAATACCGGGCCATATGTGATGGGTCCCTAAATATTAGCAATTACCTCCTTAGAGAAAATGCATATTCGCTGCAAAATAAATGCATAAATTTGACGATATAGAAGGAGCAGGCTAAAGCTTGGACCAGCGTAATTTTGGCTCCACCTTTGCAGGTCACAAATATGCAATATAAATGTGCACTTAGCACCTGTTTCCTGTGCAGCCTAATGATATTATTGTAAAGTGTTACGTTTGACATCACTATTAAAGTGCATTCACAGTAGAATTAGAGAATTTATATATATTGTGTGCCTTATTTCATTAAATGACATTTACTGACTAGGTGATTGAATAGAAACCATCCTCACAATATTAAAATGTATTTACTTTAGAAATGACAATGGATTTATGTAATGTGTGCACTAATGTCTTCTATTTGCATTTAAATGTAGTTTGTAGTCGGGGGGCGGAGCTAGCCACGCTGAGAGATGGCCGCAGCTTGAGCGAGCTCCTCTCGGACGCCACAACATTATCCAGTATCCTGCACATCCAGAGCCACAAGCGCCCTGAAATTATGCAAATATAAACTCTGAAGGCACAGACGTATGCAACAACCCGTTTATGAAACCCCAGCAAGTCCCGATGCAGCCGGACAAAGATAGACGCAACTGCGGCCTGGCAGACGAAATCGAAACTTAAGCGGCGGGCTTGCGTGAAGAGAAGACCGCGACGTACAACACGCAGACCGCGACAGCAGTGAGACCACTAGAGGCGAGATCGGAGATCGAAACTTGAAAGCGGGTGCCTCACACCAGTAACAGCGAAACACCTGCGGAGCTCACCGAGGCCCAGATAAACCGGCGCAAACGCTAAGGGACATATGTAAATGCACTCCTAAGCGGTAAGGAGCATACGCCGCTATAACGACAAAACACCAGGCACTGGGCCCGCGGCTCAATCGGGCCAGACTCGCGACACGGGGGTGAACCGAACCCACTGCACCACACACCAGCCGCACGGAAGCGCGCAACAAGGTGCTTTAATAGGCGCAACGGGACATATAGGGGTCCTCCACATCGGGACTGCCCTGCACACATCAGGCAATTCTAACAACCCCAAACAAATATAAGAGATACTCCCCTGACCAGGACATAACATAACACAAACTGTACAGTGAAGCTTCCAGAGATAAATGAACAGCACAGTGCGCAGTGAAACACCAGACTGCACAGTTTCCTTTTTGCAAAGCCCTGCAGACATCCGTGAATAAAAAACAGGTCGAGAACCAATAGAAACCTCACTACAATTAAAGGGCACTTCCATACAATATTACTGAAACAACGGGCTGCACTGCATACAAGGCTACTCAGACTGCAAAGAGCCTACGAAATAATTACCCAGCACGATCCATGGTGCATGACGATAGATTGTGGAGATGATACATTGCCGCTGCTGAGAGAGGCGTGGAAGTACTGACAGTGCGATCACACAAATTTAAACCCACGTTCCACGGACGTATCCCAACAAAGTACCACACCTCACTCGGTGTACCAGCCGCAGCACTACCCAGCCCTACACAGGTACTATAAATTGTCCACAAAGCCCAAGGACTTCGCAAGAACGGGCAAGCCAAAATAACTAAATAAGAGGTGTCAATCCATCACAGCCTCCATTTCGTGCTATATATCCCCTACTTCGATATACCCAGGTAATCGACACTGGGAACAGGACACCACTGGCGTCATGGGAAAGACGCACAGAAACCAACCCAAAATCAACTTCTAACAGGCCAAAAAAACGACCGGAACACAGCGTAGATGACCAACAGGCTACACAACCAGCGACCACGGACAACTAGCGGAGTCACCAATGATGACGTACAAGCCATGTTCACTACGATACAAGCAGCTTTAACCAATATTGATGGCAAGATTGACTCACTTACCTACCGTGTCGACCGCATGTCCGAACGCCTGGACCGACACACGGAGAGGATCGACATGGCCGAGCGTCGCATATCCGAAGCCGAAGACTCTCATCACCAAATGGAAGTCAAACAAGGGAAGATAGACAAACAACTAGCAGCGCTAACGGCAAAAGCAGATGATTTGGAAGCGAGATCCAGCAGAAATAACATCTGCCTGATGGGCATACCGGAAACGACAAACACAGGTCCTATGGAACGCTATGTGGAACAGTTACTCATCTCTCTAATGGGCCGTGCAACATTCTCTGAAATCTTCATTGTCGAGAGGGCGCATAGATCATTAGCCCCGCCACCACCAGCTGGATCCAGACCGAGGCCAATAATAGCTAAAATTTTAAATTACAGAGATCGCGATGCGGCCCTCCGCAAAGCCCGGGAGCTGGGCAACCTCAGACACGAAGGTATGGACATATCCTTATATCCTGACTTCACACCAACTGTCCAAGAGGCTAGAATGAAATTTGGGCCTGCAAAACAGAAGCTTCGAGACCTCAATATTAAATACGCAATGCTATACCCTGCCAGACTTCGTGTGATAGATGAAGGGAAGACAAGGGTATACAATGAACCCAAAGAGATAATGAAGTACTTACAACAGAAAGGTTCCCAGAGCACGCGCAGGCGATCCCCAAGAGGAGAATTGGAGGAACAAACAAACACCTCAGACGTGGAGTAAAGACCTTTAATCCACAAATAGTACCCTTAAAGACCAGAACTTGTAAGGGGTAAACAGACACCCTTCCAGAGAATACACAGAAGGAGCCTGCGATACGAGACGCCACGCCATATCATGACATAGCACACTGAAAAAGCACAATAACTTCCTACTGCAGAAATCAAGTGTGCAAGTCACAGATAGCGCTTGCTGACGCTGGCAACACCCTGATGGACAATGCGGGGAGAGAAAGCTGTCGAGCACAGATAAGTAAATCTCAGAGACCTGAGCAACAGTCATAATTACAATGTTTGGATCATACATAGTAGCATATTGCACGTTTCAGCTTAGCTAACCGAGCCACTAAGATAAGTGATATCTTTGCTGCGGGCTGGCAGCACAGACGGCTCAGATGTGCATTAAATTTACATGTATACGGCGACCACCCATGTGGGATATCCACAGGGAATTGTGGTTGCAGCTCCCGCCCACTCGTGTACACCACACTAGTTTAATCTTTAGTTTTTTGGGTGCGGGAGGGAGGGAAGGGGTATGTTACATTTATTAGGGACTGTCTCCGCTGCAAAGGCACAGGCGGAGTGGGAGGGGGGAGGTGGGAAGCAAAACACTGAAAACCTGGTCAGCTTTGAGATAGTAGACATCAAATTCCATGACAATACACCGCTCATGAGACAGCAGCCACTTCAACTCGTAGGAGACGGCACGCATGGCTAACACTCCACAGCTCACCCGAAAACTGACGTTCATGACCTGGAATATAAGAGGACTCCACAATCCTCAGAAAATACGTAAAGTATTGGCATATCTAGACCGACATGAGATAGACGTTGCTTGCCTACAAGAAACACATCTTACAGAACTAAGTGAAGGGCGAATAGGTACACGGTGGGCGACTTACCGAATGGCATCTTCCTACTCTACATACGCTAGAGGAGTAATGCTTCTGGTCAAACGCAGTATCCCATTTCAGCTCATTAAAGCTATTAAAGACGACCAAGGACGATACGTTATAGTTCAAGGAAATTTTAGAGGCACTGTGTTAACAATAATCACAACATATGGCCCGAATACTGACGATCCAAGCTTTTATGCACGCATATGGTCTACATTACGGGACCTACAAACCACAGCAATAATATGGGGTGGAGACTTTAATACATGTCTGGACCCAGCTCTTGACAGGTCCACTGGCAATGAAAGATATGGTAAACAATCAGCTAAGGTGCTTAGAGAGGGTATGGAAATATGGACGATGACTGATATATGGAGACTGCGACACCCAGGCCGTAAAGAAGGCACTTGCACGTCAACAACACATAACACATGGTCAAGAATAGATTATTGGTTGGTCACACAAGATGTGTGTACATGGACAACTAAGGTGGAACACTTGCCCAAGACACTGTCAGACCATGCCCCAGTCCGCCTCTCACTAGCTATCCCCACACATACCCCACGCCAGTTCACATGGAGACTACAAGGGAGTGCTCTCTTAGACCAAGTATTCCGTAGCGAATTACATCAGGCGATAGTGGATTACTTTAACCTCAATACAGGATCAGTCAATAGCGCACAAACACTATGGGAGGCCTTTAAGGTCACAATCAGGGGACACTGTATCAGTAAGCATGCAGGTATACTAAAGGACATTCAACAGCAATTAACAATGATAGAAAGAGACATTAAATGGCTCGAAGCAGAATATACAGAAACACAAAATCCCATAATACTAGCGGACATCAGGGGGAAAGTAGATACTTATCATGAATATGCAGATGATGAGATAAAATACAGATCGCGTAGATATACAGCACGGAACTACGGCGACGGAGGAAGGCCGTGACGAGCACTATCACATAAACTCAGACCTGCACCAACGGTAGCTTATATAACACAGATAACAAACACACAAGATCAACCAATGTATGACACCCCATCGATTCTAGATTGCTTTACGGACTATTACCTGCAACTCTATTCCACACACTCATCTGCGAACCCGCCTGATGTTTGCCACTACTTGGAAGATATTTCCCTAGCCTGGCTATCTGACGAACATCGCGAATACTTTTGTCACCATATTACGGAGGATGAAATTAAAGAAGCGATCAACTCCCTACCCAACTATAAAGCCCCTGGCCTTGACGGACTCCCCGGAGAGATTTACAAAGAATTTCGAGATCTATTGACACCGCATTTAGCCGAGATGTACGAAGAGGCCTATGAGGAGGGTAAACTCCCGGCCTCGCTGAGAGAGGCACTTTTAATAGCCCTCCACAAACCAGACAAGGACCTCACTAAATGTGAGTCCTACCGGCCACTATCATTAATAAATATTGATGCCAAAATATTAGCTAAAATTATAGCGGCGCGAATACAACCTTTGCTAGGTAATTTAGTTCTACCTGACCAAGCCGGTTTTATACCGACAAGATCTACTACACAAAATATACGCACTATCTTTGCAATGTACCATCACCTAATCCCTGACTTACCGGCAGCCGCAGGCCTACTGGACGCGGCGAAGGCCTTTGATTCCGTGGAATGGGTATTTATGTTCACGATATTACGCAGAATGGGCTTCCCGGAACCATTCCTGCGCTGGATAGAGCTCCTATACACGGACCCTAGTGCGCGTGTCAGAATTAATGGGAATACGTCCAATTCAATTAGTATAAGTCGAGGGACGAGACAGGGCTGTCCGTTTTCGACAATACTATTTGCGTTAATTCTAGAACCACTAGCTTGTAAAATCCGCCAGAAATACTCAGAGTCTGCTTTACAATTTCATCTCCGACCTATTGGCATCTCACTATATGCAGATGATATGGTGCTTTACACACGCTACCCAGACACACATTTATACTCACTCATCAGGGAATATATACGTTTCGAATAATATTCGGGACTCCGCATAAACTGGGATAAATCAGTAGTCATACCTCTTACACCAGCTACAACACAACCAAATCTAGAATATCCTCTGAAATGGCAAACTGAACCGGTTAAATACCTTGGTATATGGATACATCGCAACCCAGAAACGGTGATAAGGGAAAATTATGGCAGAGCAATAACAAAACTCGAAGAACAGATAAATCGATGGATAAAGATGCCTCTATCTCTAGCTGATAGAATCTCTTTACAAAAGATGGTAATATTGCCCAGATTTTTATATTTATTTATGAATATCCCAATCTGGCTCACACAGACGCTATTCTCTAAACTAAGATCAGCCATGCAGGGCTTAACATGGGCAGGAAAACAGGCTAGAGTAGGATGGAAAATTTTAACAAAACCGTACCACCAAGGGGGCTTTGGAGCACCAGATCTTCAATTATATTTTTACTGCGCCCAAGCGCAACATGCACACTATTGGCTACATCCGCACGCACATGTACCACACATTGCAGTCGAACACGACAGCATACAGCCGTCCCCACTGATAACTTACATATCGGATCCAAAGACATTTACCTCGAGGGAAACAATACAAACAGTACACTGCACTTCAAGAGCATGGCATATACTAGCACACCGTGCGCAGAAACTTCCAATATACGCTTCGTCTCTGCCTATAGCCCATCACCCACGACTATCAGTTACGCAGGAGAAAAAAATGTTAACACTACTGAAGGAAATGAGACTGACTACCATGAGTGATATATTCCCGCATAATAGATTTATCTCACAGGAAGACCCATCACTTAGTGCACACCGCACACCGTTAAAGCTGTTTGCATACCTGAGACTGCGCATGGCAATCAGGGAACTATACACATCATTCCCAGATGAACCAGCACAACTGAAAGCATTACAAATTTTACTAACGGCACCTACCCGTCAAAATCTAGTAACACGATTATATAATGCATCACAAGAAGAACAGAATAGAGCCGCAAATAAATCGATCCAAAGGTGGGAAACATTACTAGGGGATACCATAGATGAAAGAGATTGGGACTACAGTTGTACACAGCTGCAACTACTAACATCAAACTGTAACTTACGTATCATCCACTTTAAATTTCTACACCAAATGTACTATACTCCGGTCAAACTATATAAAAACGGATTTAGAACACATGATAAATGCCAAAGATGTGACGCACCAAACGCAGACTTTCTGCACATGTCCTGGGCATGCCCTCAGCTCCATATATATTGGCAGGAAATTACAAGCGTACTCACGTCTATGTTGACTGAACAGATACCGAACACACCGCTAATTTGCCTATTGGGAACTTACAAACTCAGACTAGCCAGGAGACGGAAATTTCTAGCTGTAGCACTGTTACTTGCCAAGCGTCGCATTGCAATTCGGTGGGGCAGCAAACGCCCCCCCAGACTTAAAGACTGGCTTACCGATATGTCATACTGTAAAGAGACATTGGAGGTTTATGCAGAAGAATTACCGCAGGCATCCAGACCCAGAGACTTTTGGGAACCTCTAGTACAATACCTCCAAATAACACAAGCGGACACTTGAACTACAATATAGCATTTTAACTGCATATGATAACCTGGACTACCCTCCCAAATAAATGTAATAGAAAGATAGTACAACGGATGGTAAAGACTGAAAACTGTGTACAATATGCTATATGATAACGAGTTGCGGATAAATATCACTGTCAGATGATCGGGATAAGACATCAATACTGAATAGCTTATAAATGTATAAGATTATGGGTGCCTCTGCTGTGAAATTGTATACATGATAAGGAAATACGCTGTATGTATTGTGTTTGTTTTCTTTGCTGATCGGGAAAAATAAATAAATAAATAAATGTAGTTTGTAGTCACATTTAGAGACGTATATTCAAAATTATTTTACCTTTATGAACTTAACATGAATCTAATGTACTGACAGTTTATTCATTTGTGTTTGAATGTGCACACACATATTAAATGTGCACCATTGATTTAATACTTTAAGTTGTCCTAGTGAGGCCTGTATTTCTTTCTGCATGAAATGCTGCTTTCGATTTTGTGCTTGCATGTCTTTTCCTTGGAGATGTGATTCACATAGTTTGTTAGTTTGAGAATGGATACAACAATGTACTAGTGATAGAGAGAGCCTGAGAAGAAGTCCTTGACAAGGAACATGGAGAGCCAGAGCGTCAACTGAAAGTTTCCATTTATTAGTGTTGCATTGGCTCATAGGTGACAATGGACAACACCATTCCCATGTCTGGCCTGGGAGAAAATGTTGATGTTACAGCTTACAATGTGAGAATGGAAAGGACAATGGAGACCCTGATGATGCGAACAGAGGGGTGACACCTGGGAGATTCTGGTGCAAATAACTGGCGTTCACACTGTCTGAGGTTACAGCCACTTTCTTTTGGACCTTCAGAGGTTTAGACGTCTATGCTTCCCCTTTGACTCTTGCAGAGTGTGGCTTAGGCTCACATTCATTTCCCTGACCCAAGGAGACTCTTGACCGAGCTAATGAAATGCTGACACCTTCCTATACCTTCCCGCACTTCACCGCATTTTCCTATTTTTCTGCATTTCCCTGATTTTTGAGATCCTGTTAGGTCTAAAACCATCCTCTTAGTTTGGACTTTAACTTAGACGATCTTGGACTTCACTCATGTATAGAAGAGAGACTCAGAAACTGTCTCTGAGCACCAAATTCTGTTTTTGATCTTATGTACTGCTGTGGCAAAACTTCTTGTTTGCCTCTTATTGTTACGCCTAAACTTCTTTAGGAGGTTGGGTTTTCCAGTGATTATTCTGTATCTTTATAGCATGGTACTGAGATGTGTTTACCTTAACCTGATTGCTAACTTGTAATGAACCTTCTAAACTATAGTCACTGACTCCTGGTCCCTATAGTGTAGCCAGATGGGCTGCACTGTTAATTGAAACTGATTGATTAAATGCTAACTCTCTTCAGTGAGTCGGTTAAGAAAAGATCCACCAGATAACCCTAAATATTAACATTTATTGCACACTTCCTTGCAGTAACATGGAAACCACATTAGCAGAGCGGAGAACATTTCTTTGCATTATTAATGTTAGAAATAAGTAGGTGCATCGTGCCTTGCTCATGAATCGCGGTGACCTTCAGACAACTTGCTCCAGAGATTTAATACCTCCTTAGAGAAAATGCATATTCACTGCAAAATAAATGCGTAACTTCGACAATATAGAAGGCGCGGGCTTGCCGCGTGCTGTGAGGAAACCGTTCTCACGTCTCGTTTGGAGTTATTCATACTGCTAACAGGCTTCCAAGTAAATACCCTGGTGGTTGTGATTTATTTATCACACTCTTTCTGTACGGGCAACCTGGGGCCTATTCACAGGCTTGTGGCACTAATTAATTCTATGCATGGCTTCACAGAAGAGCTGAATGTGTGGAGTTTTAAGTTGTCAAGAAAATGAAGGCAGAGGTTCAGAGATTTGTGAGATTATTGGTAATTTGTAGTTGTGATGGTCTGTCATGTTCATTAACAGCTTTTTAAAAATTCTTTGCTTTCCAAGACTGAACTCTGTGGCCTCCATTACAGGTTGCGCGGAGCAGTATCCCGAAGTGGCATACTCTCGCTTCACTCAACTATAACGGCCCAGTGACTCGGCACCTGTACTTCCTGGGGGGGGGGCGGTGATTACCGGTAAAATCTCACTGGGAATGGACTGCAAGTGCAGCCTGACTCTGGTCTCTTGCCCCCACAGAACCTCTTCTAACAAGTAACGTTCCCCCCGTCAGACCACATTCCTGCTTTCCTCTCCCGTGTTTCTCATCTTCCTCCAGCACCCTGCCATACACCGACACCCTCTGGTCTCATTTACCACCTGCTCACAGCAGCTACCAAATGAGAGCGATGATCACCACAGAAAAGGGATACCATGCAGAATTTCACCCAGAGAAACAAGGTCCAAATAGTTATCCCTTATTCCAGAGGATTAACTCATAATAAGTGCATTTAGGTGCTGGGATATCAGCCGGAATTTGAATTTTTTTTCAACCTTCATACCCGCACTTTATTTCGTTTTACTCTTATTTGGGGCCTATGAAAGGCTTTCAACATAGCCAAGGTGACGTTATACAAGGAGGCCATGTTGTCTCACGAAAATTCACATTGAGGTATACCAGTGCACTTTTGTCTATTTTCGTCTAACTTGCATTGTGAGGGCTAGGCAACCATGACAAAGCACGTTGTTGTGAAAAGTGTCAGTGTAAAGTAAGAACAAAGGAATGTTATGGAACACTGAACTAAACTGAACAAAAATGATGCTCATACTTTCCAAAAAATAGATTAACGTCACAATCTGTATTACCTCTATGCTCATCCATTTTTTATTTGGCCTGACAGATGAGTGTAATTGAGATACTAGCATCTTACAAACACCCCATCTCTTTCCCAATGGTGCAAGGCACTACTCAGATGGGATGAAGCAGAAAGCTCTGCACTACATTGGGAGGAGGCCCTTTGTATATGCCGGGGCCCCCTAGGATAACATGCTCATAAAGTACAAGGAACTGATTGAAGAGGACCCCCAAAAGGATCCCCCTCCCTCACCATCCCATATTTAAAGGCCTTTGGTTACTGATTACCCTCCCCCTCATCATAATATGCCAAAGTTCATACCCGCTCTACAAACCCCCATACCATTATCGCTTTTGCTGTCCCTGGTTTCTTCTTCCAAGATCTGTAGCCCATCCCCCATTATTCATTTGCTTCCCCTTATCCTTATAGGACACATAAGGAGACAAGGCAGCACGTAGCTGTAGGATTCCAACATATTACGAACTATTGCATTTCATCCCTAGCCTGCGAAGTGTTGCACAAACTGAAATTCACATTCTATTGTTACTTGCTATTTGTTTTACATAATATTTGCGCTGGTACTGTTGAAATGTACCGGTAGAATGCTACCCATTTTTATTATTATCCGGCTATAACTATTAATGTCTATAGTTGACAAAACCCAATAAAAATTGTTTAACAATTGAGATACTAACATCTTACAAATGGTGGCAGAATGGCACAGTGCCATCTAATCAATCCCTGCACACTCACACCAAAATTCCCCACATGTAAATCTCTCCATATTTTTGCAGGACCTTTCACTCAGCTGCTTTACAGGCATTATTAGTAGGAGCCTTATAGCCAATGCAAAATTGGGTTGAATTTACTGCTCCAATGCAAGTTATAGTATTTTTGTGGGCAAATACTCAATTGTGGAATTAGTTACATATGAATATTTTTTTAGATATTTTAAAGTTCAGTAGAGATTTTTGCAGCCTATGGCCAATATTTAGAAAAGACTGGTAATGGAAAATCCAGCAAATTCTGAGGTCAAAAGCAACAGAAGGCAGTAGCATCTGATACCGATTGGGAGTCGGGGGCGCGGCGGGGAGCAAGTAAATGAAAAAAAACACTTACCTGGGCCGTCCGGCTGCCCCCTGTCCTCCGTCCTCTTCTTCCTGTCTCCGCCGGCAGCAGGAAGCACCTGGGCTCCCAAGCTCCCCATAGCCAAAAACAACGCTGGAATCTAGCATTGTGATTTGTCTGAGCACCGAACCACAGCGCTCAGACGGGGACTGGGAGGCTTTGCATGTTGCCCACCAGGCTGTGTAAAGCAAGCCTTGTGGGGAAGATGCAAAGTGCGCAGGACTGTTTGGCAGGCTCGAGAGGGCCGGCCAAGCAGTCAGGCGCACTTAAAGAGTGCGAACCACTCCCCTCCCTGCTCTGGCCAGCCCCACCCGAGAGCCACTGACTTCAATAGGAAAAATAAAATGATAATAACAATACTTTATTATCATTGTATTTTTCCTTTTGAGCAGTGGGGCGACGCTCTTCCACCTTAGAGGAGGAGCCGCCACTGCCAGAAGGTGAAACCACCATCTACCTTTCCACTCTATGTCGGTGAGAGTTTATCCGGTGTAATCTCCTCCCAATTAATCATGTTCTCTAAAAAAGTTATGATTTTCCATTACAATTGAAACTGAATCATGTTGTTTATTGTTTTCACAACCTGTCATTTTTTTGTCCGTGACTCCAATGACATCCTGTCTTCCCTGGACTGAGTAGAGACTGGACGCAATGAAGGCATTATCCAGGTTACAAGAATGACACCTAGCACCATTCTGCCGTTCAAAGGTAACTCAAGACTGATATGTATGGGAGGTTGGCATGTGATGCATGTTGTGATACCTCTACTCAATTTTATTGAATTTGCCTCTTCCTTGATGTATTAGGCTAATTTCCACAGGTGATAGGAAATACTTTTTGAGGCAAGATCTGATACCTTTATTATGGAACCCTGTTCGCAATACTGTCACAATTATGCACTTGCCAAGACATGAAATACCATTGAACACAAATGTTTTGAATTCTGAAGCTCAGGATTTAATTTGTTTAGTCTACCATGGTTCTGCTGTCCATGGGCTAATGTATATGGGAGTGACTACAATGAATGAACGGATGTTGAGGTACATTACCTAATGTCCCAGTTTACGACGAAAAGATGCATACTTGGCAGCCACCTTAGGTATGGTTTTGCATGAGGACTAACAGTGCCTGGTGAACGATTGCATCTAGCACCATTGTGGAGAGTCATGTTATAGTACTATAGGTCAAACTCCGATGGAAATAAGTACTATATTGATTAGGGAGAAATCGACTGCACATCCCAGAAACATTTGAGATCAAGGAGGAGGCCTGTATCATTGCCTACACCTGCTGCCACTGGAGCACTATATAGCGCATTGATTTCGCGCCGCGTGGGAGGAATCGTGGCCGACTGCAGGGGACTATGCATCCCAGAAATGCTTGAGGGCAAGGAGGAGGCCCTCATCATTGCCCGCGCCTGCTGCCACTGGAGTGCTATATAGCGCACTGTTGCTTCTCACAGAGCAGAAGAAATCAAGGCCAACTACAGGGGACTATGCCTCCCAGAAATGCTTGAGGGCAAGGAGGAGGCCCACATCATTGCCCGCGTCTGCTGTCACTGGAGCGCAATATACACATTGTTGTTTCCTGCTGCACCCAGGCCAAGCCTGGCCCAAGGACGGGCTCGTCCATGCCCATTGGAGCCCGGAAGAGGGTGGGCCATCCCCCTTTGTTTTGCGACTGGACGTTGCTGGGACTTTCTAGTCAGCATCTTTCTACACCCAGGTTCTCTTGCCCTCCACACATTTGTCTTATTGGACCTTCGCAGGCGTGGACTTCCCTTTTCCTATTACCTTGGCCTTAGAGCCAGTACTGTGGGGCGTGTGTAAGACATTTGAACTCTTGCTGCTTGATTCATTTTGCATTTTCCACCAGCTTCTGGAGGACTTTTTGTTACTTTTTTTTTTTAAAGCATCAAGTCCCAGTATTCTAGTAGGGTTCTGGGATGGGGGCTGTAGTCATTTCTGGTACTTTCTTGTTTCCTTTTTTCTGATTCTCCATTTTCCTATATGGGGAAGAGGAAGGTGGACTCCCATAACCTAGTCGATAAACAGCCAAGGACTAGTAAAACCATCTTATCAACACTGCCACATGTGCCCTCACTGAGGAGATTTCCTGCATGGAAGATAGGCTGGCCACAATCCAATCTCGCTCAGGGAGTTGTGCCACTCACCACCGTGGGACTCTGCTAATACCGTTTTACAGCACAGTCCTTTGATAGGTCCCTCTGACAAATCCCCATCCGGGGCCTTTCTATCCAATCCCTCTCATGATTCGGCTAGTCCTACTCACACCTCACAAGCTAGAGTTCTGAAGGAGGGTACCAGACTGAAAAAAAAAATCCCAGGTTTATCTAGTAAGTCTGCTGTGGGGAGTAAACCACATATGGGTACCAAAAAGGGGACTTTGTCCCTAGACCCAGTCTGAGATTCAGCACTGTGTTCACATTTTGACTCCTTTCAGAGTTTAGAGTGGTTTATTTCTTTGGCATTCAATAAACTGGTGCATCTTATCTCAAATCTGGAACAGTCTCTGGGCAAACTGTGAGACTCGGTGGCCGCAGCTCATTCATTCTTGGTAAATAACCCCAATAGACATGGAGACTTGTCAGACATGACCCAGGTCAATCCAGGTGCTCCCAACCATGACCAAGGTAGAGTGCTCCTCCCCTCACAATTTGGGGTTGGGGGTTGGGCGCCTAAGCGCGCTGGCCCTGCAACTGATTTTTCAGTCAGCACTTTTCCTCTGCCTCCCGCCTCAGAGTGGTCATCAGGCCAGTGGAGTCCTGATCCCATTAGTCGGCGTAACCCTCTGAATTATAGCCATTGGTCCTTACCACGACAGATGGGAAGGGGACACCACACATCCACATCATTTGATTGAGGGACTTATCCCTTTAATGTTGTTATACAACTTCCTGATGCTTCTACCCTCTATGTTCTGGTCATGGCCAATGTTCCTTCCCTTAAGCAGATGGAATCTGAGAGCTACCACCTGCTCAATAATAAAATGATACAATGGCTATCAAGTAGGGCCAACTCAGAATATTTCTTTGTTAATTAAATCATTATGTCCCGCAGAGTGGGGTGGATTGGCAACTCAAACAAAACATTTGATGGGGATTGTATTGTTATTAAGTTTTCTAACAGGAGGCATATTTTCTATATAGGGTCACTTAAGGTTCAAATCCCAGCAGTAAAATATCCTTACTTCCCCTGGGTTTTTTCTACAAGCCCTTAGATTTGGGGATAGAAAGATGGGGCGGGGCAGGAGAACTGATTTCTGGTGAAGGTGTGGGCGTTAATCATTGTTGTCAGCAGGAGAAGGCCGCTAGCCTATCATTGTCTAATCACTTTGATATTTTAAGCAAGCTAGATACTCAGGATTGATTAACCCCTGGGCTTTGTTTGTCTCTAATGTCACACCCTCTATGCATGGCAGAGCTAAAGGAGGGTTAGCCACTTTTATCAATTTGAGTCTCAGAAGTAAAATGGAGGGGGTATCAAACTCATCCCACATTCTGGGCACACCCTTGGTCTATTCAAACTCGCACAGGGATTTGTTTGTGAATGTTTATAATTCTATTTTAGCCAGGAAGGAACATAATGTGATGTGTCATCTTGGGAACTTTCTGAATGATTTTATTTCCAGCTCATCAAGCTTTACAGTTTTGATGTTGATGGGTTATTTTAACGTGTATCCTTATATAGATTGCTATCTGTATGGTGATACTGCTGATGCTCCTTATGGTATGGACCAAGCTCACCTCAAACACTCACGACAGAGGGATATGTTAAACAATCTGATGTTAGAACATAACCTAGTGAACCTGTTAAACAAGAATGATGTCAATGACCCTGATCGAATCCCAACTTACAAGGGAGCAGGCTCCAGTTCAATAATTGACTATATGTTTGCTCCTATTTGCCTTTTTTCCACCCTTATTGACTTTCATGTAGTCTGGCACCGCAAATCGATCATAACCCATTTTCCTGTGGTCTCTAATACTGGCCAAGGCTGATTGTTTATATAAGGAATCAGTCAGCTTAAAATATCAGGGGAGAAGGCTTAAATGAGAGAGGGTAGTTCCATCCGATTTTAATTTATACCTGCTTTCCTGCTCGCTATCTGATTTTAATATTTGCTTAGATGAGGAAGCCTCTAATGTCAACATTATGGCTGCTTCTCCAGTCTCACTGGGTGTATTAAGGCTGCCCTTTCTGTGCCTAGTGCCGTGCATTCAGTAGTGCCAAACAAATGGTTTGACAAGAAATGTTTGCAGGCTCAAAGAGTGCTTATGGCTTCCCTGCACAAGCAACTCCAGTATTTCAAATAAGTCAAGGAAGCTATGGCCCCTTATCACCTGGCACATAATGAGAGAAAGAAAGCCCTAAAAAACAGAGCTATGGGACAATCTTCTGGGAGCTTGAGCCTTGACGGACAGTGTGTCCTTCTCAGGTGTAGTGAACCACCCTCTGCTCCATTTGGAGCAAACATCAGCGCAAACTCTCACTATTATCCCAGAGGCTTGGGTCGATCATTTTGTGGCTATTTATGGCCTTGAGAAGAGTGAGGATTCACTGTATAGTGGCTGTGAGGACTGTAGGCTCATTTTTCATTGGGAGGAAGTTAGAAAAATCATCTTCCCCCTCTCTGATGGTAAGGCCCCTGGGCCAGATGGGGTACTGGGGGACGTGTTTAAATCTGCCATTGACCTGTGGACCCTATAGTGACTCAACATCTTAATGTAGCTACTCACAGTTTGCTTCTGACTAGTTGGCGCCATTTGGTGTTTGTGCCCATTTTTTTAAAGGGCAATAGAATGGACCCTGCATGCTATTCCCTGATTTCTTTGGTGGATAGTGAAGTGAAAATAATAGGCCAGGTCCTCTTAAACCGTATACTCTGTGGGCTAAAAATAACAATGTACTATCAGAGACCCAGTACGGGTTCAGGTCAGTATGGGGGATTTTAGAGCAAAATGTAAGTCTCTAATAGAGTTGGTGCTGGAGTCAGTGGTCACATTACTGTTACGCATTTCTTTAACCCAATGGGAAGTATGTTCAATACTTTCCACGATTGCAATTGCCTCTTTAAGATTTGGATTCTTGGACAACAACTTCTCCTGGATTTTCGGGTCGTTCGTGCATCGCACGAGTTGATCTCGAATAAGAGAGTCAGTTAACTGTTCGAATTCACATGTCTGAGCAAGTGACTTTAGTGCAGCCACATAGTTGCCAACCCTTTCACCCTTAGCTTGGATGCGCATGAAAAATTTGTGTCGTTCCATTACGACATTAAGTCGTGGCCCAAATTGTGTTTGTAGAAGTAAAACACTCATTTCGTATACATCATTAGGTTCCCCTGCTTCTCTACCTATTGGTATGGGATCTAAACTATCATAAATATTTCTGCCTTCAATGCCAAGGTTGTGGAGTAACACAGCCTGTTTCCTTGCTGCTGAAAATCTTTCGCCACCAATGGCTATAAGACATGAGTCAAAAAGAGGTTTCCATTTTTTCCATGGCAGGATTGGTTCGCCCCGTTCAGACAAAAACTGAGGTGGCTGGCTCATACCACTTGAGGTTGACATCCTAGAAGAAAAGCAACGTAACAAACCAAAACAATAGACTAATATAATAATCTAAAATAAGAATTTAAAATAACAAGGCAACATAATAGGTTAACCAAAATTTCAAGTGCTAGCTTGTTTCGCCTCAAAAGTAAGACTGTAAAAGAAAAAGAAAATTGTTGCTGCTGGTAAGGCACCAAATAATAATGAATCAAAACATGACTTATCTCACAGAATAGTCCTCCATTGGAACAGCATAAGCAGAACTCTCCAAATCCGGTGAAGAACGGTGTGAAATGTGGCTTGTTGCACCACACGCTGTATAAGAAATACAGAAAAACGAAGGATGGATTCAGCTTACAGGGCAGCTGCGCAAATGCGGAAGCGAACGTAGAGAAGTTGTTTCAGCCTTTCTATGACGCAGGTGCAGCTACGTGGAGACGCCCACGTCAATGCGTCAACTCTGTCGAATCTGTGGGGTTATGAACAAGCACAGAGAAACACGCGCATCTTCAATTACGTGCTGAACAATGCCGCTGGAACAGAGGAGGACACACGTCGTCACTCGCGCGTGAGAACAATGCCGATGGCCTCGTGGTGAGTTGTCATCTTTTAAATTACCGCTTGAGGGCCCAACGGTAAACAGCCAATGACTCGTTGTTGTAATCTGTAAAATCTGGCAAAATGTCCAAAAGTGATCTCGATGACACCTGAAACACAGAACAAGGCTCCGACAGTTCCAATAGTACACTTGTATAAGCCAAACGAATACAAGGCAAGCAATTGAAGATAAAATGTAAATAGACTTGATAACTTGATAAACTCAAGCGGGGTTCTTCTTTGGTGGGTGTAAATTCTTCATTAAATCGTCGCCAGTAATGAAACGAGGTCAGTCTGTGAAACTTCAAGTTAGGTTTAATATACAACCACCAGATAAACCAGTCCAGCAACCGGACGCTACAGCTGACTCTCAACTACTGAGGTCAACGCGTTCCGATGCTGACATGGTAGCATTCCTAAAAGAGAACATTACATTTAAAGTGCAAGTTACAACACTATTCCTGACAGAACTCTAAGGGGCATATTACCAAGCCCCTATCGCCATCACAACATCACTTTTTGTGACGTTGTGGTGGCGATAGGGTCAGCGCCCTATTACCAAGGCAGCGTTAAACCACATAACGTGGCTAAAAGCCACATTAAGTGGCTTAACGCTGCCTTGGTAATAGTGCCCCTTTCACGCTAAACTTAGCGTGAAAGGGGCGTGCAGTGGGTGTTGCAGTGGGCGTTTCACAGGAACACCCATTCCCTTCGACGCTGCCACCTATTATCAAGAGACGCGATAATAGGTGGCAGCGATTGAATCCTAAGACCAGGAAAATCCTGGTCTTAAGGTGGCGATACAAGGAGAAATGCTTCCTTTCTCCTCGTTTTTGCTTTTTCCATGTGTGCTGCCTTGTGCAGCACACATGGAAAAAGCAAAATGCCAAGGTTTGTTTATGTACAGGACGGTGTCCCTTCCTGTACATAAACAAACCTTTTTAAAGGTCATTTTGTAACTTACATGTGTGCTGCATGAAGCAGCACACATGTAAGTTACAAAATGGCATTTTAGGTTTGTTTATGTACAGGAAGGGACACCTTCCTGTACATAAACAAACCTCCCTGCTCGCAGACACCCTTGCACTCTGGTGCAAGGGTGCCTGCATTGGCGTTAAGTTGTGAGACTTAGCGCCATCGCAGGGGGAAACGCCAGGCTGCACCATATCCTTGGTAATATGGTGCAGCCTTGCGTTTCCGAAGTGGCGATGAGAGGCGTTAAGCCAAGGAGGCTAACGCCTCTCACCGCCACTTCCTAGATAATATGCCCCTAAGTTTTATTCTTCTGGGTTGGAAGCCTATCGGAAACAAGCACACCCTCCTTTCTGTTTAGCAATCTGTGCGGACTTTCCAATCGACATCAATGTCCCAAACACATTGATACACATTTTACATTGTTCATATTTATTTGCTATTTATTTAGTTGATTTGTAATATGTTATGATACGACCAAATACACTTTGACATGCAAGTAACAAATTAAAGTTTCAGTAATCAATATGACAAGAGTAAAAGAAATAAAAGTTTCAGTAATCGCATTCGACAAGAGATAAAAAGTAAAAATGGTGTCATGCAAATTGTTGGTGAAAAAACGACAAGAAAAAGTCTCAGTTGCCTAAAGGGGCTTGAAACATTCAAATAACAAACATTGAAAAAGAAATAGATCTGTTCGTGGCAAGATAGTGCAATAGTTAATGTTTTTTAATTTTATATTTGAAAGAGTAGTCCACAAAAATAAAAGATGAGAAACGAAAGCTATAATGTTGCTGCCATATGTATTACCCCCACTAGAGAATTTTCGTATATAATTCTAGGCTCCCTAGACCCTCAAATACAAAATGAAAATGACCATTGCTTGCTAGATCTCATGCTTACACTAGCCTGCAAGCTGGTACTAAACAACTGGAAAAACTCAAAGACTGTCTTGTTTCGTATGTGGGAAGAATGGCTTACCTTCCTGAGAGATGCTGATAATATTGCACTCCAGACCTCCCCATGGTGCTCTCCTTCTAGACCGATGTGGGACTTACTTAATTTCACTTCTTTCAATTTTGAACCCCCATGATTAGATTAGATGGATAAAGCGAACATGCAATGTTACAGTTTTAACAATACCCGGATAGAGCACAACGTTACACCCACCCTACCTCCCATACATACTGCTGACATTTTGCTCCGCTGCTGTGCAGGACACACAATGTCACGAACACCCCTTTTGCAACCACACGCTACGCAACCAACAAGCAACACATGCATACTTTCTACGAACAGACTTTGACCATGTATATTGATTACCAGACTCCACTGAGGTACTGTCTCACATAAACTGCTCAGCATATGCACAACCAAACAAACACCAAGTCTATCTAAGCTTGCATCTGAACGTAACTATGATTGCTTTTGCTAGAATAGTATTGTTGCCTTGTATCACTCACTTTGTGATTGCACAGCCTGTCACCCCCTCCCCTCTCGCTGTAACCCTACATCCTGGTGTATGCACTACACCCCTTTGTATTTATTTCTTTTACCATTGTACTTGTGTTCTTTTTGTTGCTTTCTAACCTGAAAATGTAATAAAGATTTTGAAATAAAAAAAATGTTAATGATGTCATATGCTTACATTAAAAATGTTAATTTTAAAAAATCCCCTATGACTTTAAGAGAACAATATTGGTGCTTTCTTGCACGCAGCTGTACTAAAACAGGTGTAGTAACTGTTAGACCTGCCATCCTTGGCATGGTTTATCCTGACTTTTTGCCTTCAGACCTCCTGTTTTTGGTGACTCATTTTTGCTGACTTTAGGACTCTCTGCATGTGCTCTCTGCTTAAAACATGGCAACATTGCCTTATCCACAATTGGCATATTTAATTTACTTATAGGTCCTTAGTAACATGCACTACATGTGCCCAGGGCCTGTAAATTAAATGCTACTAGTGGGCCTGCAGCACTGATTGTGCCATCCACTTAAGTAGCCCTGTAAATATATTTTAAGGCCTACAACTGCAGAGCCTGTGTGTGCAGTTTAAACTGCCATGTCAGCCTGGCAAGTTAACCCTCTTGCCAGGCCCAAACCTTCTTTATTAACACATATAAGTCACCCCTAAGGTAGGTACTGGACAGTCCAAGGGCAGGGTGCAGTGTATTTACAAAGCAGGACAGGTGCTTTTAAGGTTTACATGTCCTGGTAGTGAAAAACTCTTACATTCATTTTCCACCACTGCAAAGCCTAGCTCTCCTATAGGATAACATTGGGATTACCTCATTACATTTTATAATTGTAATTTCCAATAAGGAAGACATGGGACCTCCAAGTTTGGTGTCTCTGGAATTATAATTCAAAATCACAACTTATGATGAGGTTGGATTTTAAATTGTAATTCTGAAAATGCCACTTTTAAAAAGTTGCTATTTTCTTACTTTAGCAACTTGATGCCTTCTGCCTGGCTCTGAATACACGTCTGGGATTGGTGACAGATGAGCTTTGTGCATTCAATTTAGACAGTCACACACAAAGGTAGCTTAGGAGTGACCGACAGGCCATCCACATCCTGATGGACCATCCTGGGCATGATGGGAAGGAGAAGCTAACACACCTGAATTGGCTGTGTCCTGTCCCCACACAAAGAGCTGCATACTGCCCTGTAGCGAGTCTGGAGCCAGGGCAGGGATGATGTGCACTTCAAAGGTATCTCTTTGAAGTCTCCCCCACTTCAAAGGCACAACTTGGTATAAGTACTGGACCTCAGACACCACCTCTTCAGTACACTTCTGGACCTGTGGATACTCTGCCAGGAAGAAGGCCTGCTGTGCTGCTGAAAGGACTGCCACTCTGCTGAATTTCTTCTCTGCTGTACTTCTGCTCTGCTGTGCTGACCTGCTGCCTTCCTTATCTGGGAGTGAAAAGGACTGGACCTGCATCTCTCAACCCAGAACCAAAGTGACTCTAAGGGCTGGCTGGATTGCCTCCTTTTTTGAAATCTCAGGAACACCAAAGACTTCAAACCACTCTGCTACAGCACCTAGACTCTGCCATCTGAGAGTCTTGCCCTGCTAAGTGGTGCCAACCCAGTCCTGGGCCCTTGGAAGTGGGTATAAATTGCTGCTCCAGCAGGAATCCATACATTGACGTTGTTGCGCCGCTCGGAACCAGCACATCAACATCAACACATCTCCGCTGCCATAAGGATCTGGTCACTCGCATCATCGACTGCATGGTGCATCATCTCCATTCCCAATGCATCTTCCACATTGTGCAGCTCGGAGCTGACGCATTATCTTCATCCTGTGGTTCGACAACAGCGCATCTCCTCTTTGCTTTGCGCATCTCAGCTCTGTTGACGACGCAACTAAGGCACTTTGCAGCAGGCCAGGGCTGGTCCCTGTATCCGACCCGCGCTCCATCATGGTCAGCCTGAACTTTTAGATTTGAGCCACCCTAGCGTGACTCGATAGCCCCGGTTGGCACTTTATGCTTTTCACCAATACATTTCAGCTTATTTTTTTTTAATTCATATATCTGGTTATACTTATTGGATTTTTGTCAATTTGGCCTTGTTTTGTTCATTAAAATAAGTTCTATTTTTCTAACCTGATGTTGAGTCTTTTTGTGGTATTTTCACTGTGTTACTGTTTGAAGTGTTGCACAAATGCTTTACACATTGCCTCTTAAGTTAAGCCTGACTGCTTGCGTGCCAAGCTACCAGAGGGCGAGGACAGGTTAATTTCAGATGTGTTGGTGACTTACCTGGACTAGGATTGTGGTTCCTGCTTGGACAGGGTGCAGACATCTGCCAACCCGAAACCCGATTTCTAACAGTAACTCTTTTAATTTTTACTACACATCAAATGTAAATACTTTATTCGCATCAGTGCTAAGAAAAGGTACTATTGGCTTCGGATTATTTTAAACTGAGGACATCATTTAAACACACTATGATGAGTAAAAAAATAAGAAATTAAAAAGCATGGAAAATAAAACTACTGGCAAAGTAAAGTATTTCCCTGCCAGTCCGGGCTCTGAAGTGACTTCTTTTTAGGTGGAAGTGCATATTTGATCAGGCAAAATTCCGTCATTCACTGTGCAAGACAGCCAAGGGAATAAGTGGGCTGATCCATTGCCCCATGCAGTATGCTGGGTGGGCAGAAGCGAAATGTGGAATAAAAGGTCAAGTTACAAGCTTCTGCATGGGAAGTGATGTTTGCTGGAGAGTGAGCAGTAGCTGCATGTAGCATAGATGTCTTTAGAACACTTGGAAGCTCTATTTTATTTCCTATCTAAGTTATTTGCTTTTCTTTTAAATGCAAAACATTCCAATAGCAGCCACTGCAGAACTCCTTCGCTCTGCCAAGCAAACAAACAATGAAGGCGAGAAAAACTGTGTCTCTTTCCACTCAAATGCACTGAACAATGAGTTACCTGTGAACAATTCTTATAATTCATCATTGTAGTCCTCTATCTGTAAAGTTGTTCAGTCCGGCCCAGTATTGATTAAAAGGCCAAATAAAATCTGTGGGCTTGTTGCAAGGTGGAAATATTATGGGATATGGCTGGGAGGCCTTATCATGTAAAACTAACACAATAAACAGAGATGGACCTCAGATTTGTCCTTAGCAGCCTTAGCTCAGTCCTGGTAGTGTGGCACAGAGCAGTCAGGCGTATTCTGAGGCAGCGCATTCTGAGGAAAATGTGTTAAGCATTTCACAGTACCAGCATTGACAATAAGTAAGTAACACGACTTGAAAGAAACCTTGAAACCAATATATAAAATATAGAGTATATATTTTTTTATAAATATTGGCACCGAAGTGAACTTTGTATCATTCATGCAACCGGAGTTGTGGTTTTTCAAAGCATGCAAAAATAGATGCAGTAAATCTGTCCAAGTGGTACCATTGAAATGAATGGGGAAAACGCAAGTGACACTTGGTCACTTGCAGGGTGAGTTCAAATGAACCCGCTTAAGAATAAGGTCATGCAGGTCCCTAGACCAAGTTCCAACAGTCGGTACTTCATTACCTTACTGGGGTCATCCAGGTGCAGAGGCAACTTAGCTGTCCTTGGTACTGAACAGGATCCGCGAGAACTGTCAAACTTGCAGCACTTGACAAACCCACACTTGGAGATGGAGTTCCACTCTACCCACGGAGAGTAGAGGCCTTTGGAGCCCTAGGATCAGGGTTCAACAGCTGGGTTTCTTCTACCTTGCTCAGTGGCTCTGGGTGCTGAGGTAGCTGGCAGCTGTCAATCACGGGGGCAGGTCGCACCAAAGATGCTTTACCACACACTCGACGACTCCAACTTCAGGATGCGGAAAAAGAGCAGTGGGGTCATTGCCGACGCCGGTCGCTGTGAGGTGCTCTCGGGCTGGAGATGTCATTCAAGGGGTCGATCACTCGACCGGCGATCACCAAGCCTTGGCTGCAGCAAATGTAGTCCATGGTTACTTTGGCGGCTGGAGGTCGAAAAGAGTGGAGTAGCGGATTGAAACTTGGTGAAAGCTTAGCTACCACTCCAGGCTTACAGATCACCACTTCTCTTTGGGCTCACTCTCAACTGGTCCAGCGGGTCCTAATTCTTGTCACGCAACATGTTGATTTTCCAGAAAATTACAGGAGATTCATCCCACAAATCCAAGGGAGTCTGCTTTGATTTCTGGTGCCCACTGGAGTCCCTCTTGCTGGGAGCAACGAGGTTTTGCCACAGACACATGTCGAACCCTCGGTTCCAATATATGGTCTCTTCAGGGCACTAGAGTGTCCTATCTTCGCACTGTGGCAGAGTCCAAGGTCCTGTTGTCAGTGACAGCATCTTCTTTGTGCCTCTTCTCAGATTCAAAGTCAGAACTGAGGTTCTGGTTCCAGGGGAGCCCCTTAAATCCTAGTTTAGGGGGCGTTGAAGACATGAGGGCCAATGGCCAATGGACTACTGGTCCCTGCGGCTAACCAGACTTGAGGTGTCAACATCCTGTGGGTGTACATCACCTTTCTACCCAGAGTCCTCTATTTTAGGGTCTGCCAACATGGCAGAACCCTTCCATGGCTGTATAGACCTCCTAGCCCACCCTAAAGGTGTGGCTAGCCTTTTAGAGATGTACACTTCCTGAATAACTAATTTTCCCAAGTTGGACAGAATGGGAAGCGCTTTGCCCTCGAGTGGGGGACAAGAAATTAAAAAGCAAGGGTGGTGAAAGCCTTTGAGAGTCACCACATTGATGAATGTAAACACTAGCCATCTTGGAAGGGAGGAGGTGTGACCTACTTCCTGCCCAGGCCTTTGTCTCCATCCTGGCTCAGGGAAGCCCGCCAAGGCACTGGGTCACTGCATCCTAGGGGGGCACCCACTCAGGGTGGCACCCCTGTGCATGCCGGCTCACCCTCGACATGAGAATCGTGTTGGGGTGAAAAAGCACAGTGTTTGACACCAAACACGGCACAATTCAGTCATTCCATAATGGAGCTGGCTTCCTCGAGTTTTCTCAGTAGCCAACCGATTTTACTCTATGAACTGACAGTCACTAACAGTAAAACCTTGCTTTACAGGGTTACTGTAGGGATATATATGTATAAACATATATACACACACCTTTAATGTAATGCACTCCATCTCCTGGGCTTAGGAGGACAACCTTAAGAGTGTCTTACTTATATTAAGTGGTGTGGCTCTGCCGCACATGGGGAGTAGAGAGTCACTCTCAGGCAGACAGGCTGCTCGTGCAGGGCTGCAATGGCAGACCTGCAGACACACATTTTTATTTGGGTCACACAGGGTGGCATAATACAGTGCTGCAGCCCTAGTGACCCCTTTCCAACCCTTGTATTTGGTACCATTGGTACCATATACTAGGGACCTATACAGGGGCAAAGTATCTTGCCTATTGGGTGTACCAATTCACATTACTTTTAGGGTAAAGAGCACGGGCACTGGGGCCTGATTAGCAGGTCCCAGTGCACTATCAGAGTCAAAAACAAGCATCTAGCAATCTAACATGGGGCAAAAAGTGGGGGGGCATCAGCAAAGAAGCCCAGATTCCAACAGGGCTTGATTCACAAACTGCACTTCGTACAACCCCAAAAAATGGGGTGAAGCCAAAGTTACAAGTGTAAAGTTGCCGCTAGTAACTTTCCACACGTAGGTGGAAATCTCCCCCTAGTAAAGTATAGGGAAAATTGAGAAAGTTTATTTTTAAAAATAGTAAGCATATTTTTATGTTAAACATTAATGTACGTTAATTTTATATACTAAAAGTTATGCATGGATTTGATCAACTTAATTTACATTCATTTATTTATTTAAAAAAAACTATTAATTGCATTTATTTTCAAATATTTATATTTATATATATAAAAGATATTTATTTTTTATTTTTATACTTATTAAACATTATATATATATATATATTTTCCAAGTTTGCCTTTTAATTGAAGACGCACTCCACAGCAGGTGATTGGCAAAATCATTTATTTCAACAAGAACTTGTGTTTTATTCCAAATCGATGTCTCCTTTCGCCGACGCGTTTCGGAGCCTCGCGCTCCTTCTTCATAGGCATTCAGAATTCACAGGTAATTGCTGGCTGACCACAATCCTTTGCGTTGCTAATCCTTTATTAGGTCTCCGGTGTGACTCCCCGATGGGTTTATGTTGCAATGCACACTGGGATCTGTAGTCCGTTTCACGCCCAATTTCACCCTCCAGTGGGTCCATGTGAATTCTGAAAAATTAAAAGGATAATTAATGTACAAGCCCTCCAGTGAGCCTTAGAATAAAAACAAGTTCCTCAATAATTTGCCTACTGTGCCGCTAACGGAATTCGAACAGTTCATATTCCAGCGGCCCCACCTCAGTTCTCCGGGCGGTGCAGTCCTCCACAGCCGAGACCGCCGTGAGTTATATTTTCCAAGTTTGCCCTGTAATTGAAGACGCACTCCACAGCAGGTGATAGGCAAAATCATTTATTTCAACAAGAACTTGTGTTTTATTCCAAATCGATGTCTCCTTTCGCTGACGCGTTTTGGAGCCTCGCACTCCTTCTTCATAGGCATTCAGAATTCCCAGGTAATTGCAGGCTGACCACAATCCTTCGCATTGCTAATCCTTTATTAGGCCTCCGGTGTGCCTCCCCGATGGGTTTATGTTGCAATGCACGCTGGGATCTGTAGTCCGTTTCACGCCCAATTTCACCCTCCAGTGGGTCCATGTGAATTCTGAAAAATTAAAGGGATAAGTAATGTACAAGCCCTCCAGTGAGCCTTAGAATAAAAACAAGTTCCTCAATAATTTGCCTCCTGTGCCGCTAACGGAATTCGAACAGTTCATATTCCAGCGGCCCCACCTCAGTTCTCCGGGCGGTGCAGTCCTCCACAGCCGAGACCGCCTTGAGTTATATTTTCCAAGTTTGCCCTGTAATTGAAGACGCACTCCACAGCAGGTGATTGGCAAAATCATTTATTTCAACAAGAACTTGTGTTTTATTCCAAATCGATGTCTCCTTTCGCCGACGCGTTTCGGAGCCTCCCGCTCCTTCTTCATAGGCATTCAGAATTCACAGGTAATTGCTGACTGACCACAATCCTTCACGTTGCTAATCCTTTATTAGGCCTCCAGTGTGCCTCCCCGATGGGTTTATGTTGCAATGCACGCTGAGATCTGTAGTCCGTTTCACGCCCAATTTCACCCTCCAGTGGGTCCATGTGAATTCTGAAAACTTAAAAGGATAAGTAATGTACAAGCCCTCCAGTGAGCCTTAGAATAACAACAAGTTCCTCAATAATTTGTTTACTGTGCCACTAACGGAATTCGAACAGTTCATATTCCAGCGGCCCCACCTCAGTTCTCCGGGCGGTGCAGTCCTCCACAGCCGAGACCGCCGTGAGTTATATTTTCCAAGTTTGCCCTGTAATTGAAGATGCACTCCACAGCAGGTGGCAAAATCATTTATTTCAACAAGAACTTGTGTTTTATTCCAAATCGATGTCTCCTTTCGCCGACGCGTTTCGGAGCCTCGCGCTCCTTCTTCATAGGCATTCAGAATTCACAGGTAATTGCTGGCTGACCACAATCCTTCGCGTTGCTAATCCCCACCAATATTTGACATGAGTATCCCAAGTTGTTTTATGCAATGTCCTGAGGACATGCTCCTCCCACCAGCCCACATGAAGACAAGCGTAACTGGGGGAGAAGCATGCCCCCATAGCCACACCCCTTAATTGTTGGTACACATCCCTGTTGAAAAGGAAAAAATTGTTGTTAAGGCACTGTTCAATCATAGTGATAATCATACGGTTATACTCATATAAATAAATGGATCTTTGATTGAGGTAATATTTGGGAGCAGCGATCCCATCTTTGTGGTTAATACTGGTGTAAAGAGATGTTATGTCCATCACCAAAAAGAGATAGTCTTGATCCCATTCTATTACTTTTATCTTCCTTATGAAATCACTGGTGTCTTTAATAAATGAAGGTAACTGAACTACAAACTCCTGCAGGAAATAATCTACGTATTTCTACATGGATTCCAGTAGACTTTTTCTGGCCGGAATAATAGGCCTACCCGGAATAGGTGCAGTGTTTTTATGGACTTTCGGTAGAAAGTATAGAACTGGTGTTATAGGGTGTTCATTCTTTAAAAAATTCACTTCATTCTTTGTTAGTAGCCCTGTTCGTATCCACTAGGTTAGATATTGAAACACCGTCTCTTTTACTGACCAATATTGCAAACCTGCACCGGAGTGCCGTGGAGCCCTTGGGGAGTGGGGGAATCTGTATAACTATATATTTATATATATTACCGACTGGCGGTCGCCAGTAGGTAGCTATAGTTAGAACCTAGGGGCCCATTAGGATAACGGGCGGATCCCCACTGCCGGGCCGGCGGTGGCCACCGCCGTCCCGGCCGTGGCGATCCGCCCGCCACATGTCCCTGGGTCTCCCCCCGCCATATTAGTATTGCGGGGGCACCGCGGTGGAGGGAAAGACCGCCCACCGCTTTTCCGCTGGTCGAACTGTCGACCGTGCGGAAAAGGGTCACAATATGGTGGCGGTGTCTGCAAGACACCGCCATTCATATTATGATGTATGCGGTCATTGACCTTTCCATGGCGGCGATGCCGCCATGGAAAGGCATGCGGTCATTGACATTGGGGGCCTGTTGCGGGCCCTCAGGGTGTTGGGGGGTGCACATGGGGGGTACCTATGGTACCCCCCCTCATTACAATGCACTACGTGGCAGGCACCACGTGGTGCCTGCCATGTTGTGCATGGCAATGCTGTGCACAATCCTTTTACATTGCGAGCTGGGCTGCAGCCAGCAGATCCACCCGCAATGTAAAAGGCCCAGGATGCGCCCGCCAGTGTGGCGGGCGCATCCTAATTTGCATGGCGGGACCGCCTCAACATCGGTGGTCGGTCCCGTGCTCCATTGCGGTGGCAGGCGGACAAAGTCCGCCCACCATCGTAATAGGCCCCTAGTTTCCATAGGAAGAGCGTTTTTTGTTTTGCCAATAACTTTGGCGCCGTTTGACGAATCTTCATGAAATTTTCAAAACAAATTGTTCATTCAGGTCAGCTCCTGTCTTGAAAGTGTGGGGGTGATTCGTGAAGGGGGGACCGAGAAAACAGGGGGGTCCCAAAACGCATTTTCTCCATGGTAATTTCCATAGGAAACTTTAGACACAGCTACAGCCGAACTGCTGAACGGAATTACACCACATTTGGCAGAGAGATAGCTCTTGGTCCAGAAAGCACGCTTTTGTTCAAATGGTGTAAATCCGTGCAGTAGTTTTTGAGATATTTAAAGATTTACAGATAGCGATATTTCAGAATTGTGAGATCTGATTGGCTGAGGCGTTCCGAGCACGAGTATATATATATATATATTCACTGAAAAAACCATAGGTTTCAGACACGTTATAGTTAGAAATTAGCATTTAAAAAACCTTTGAAATTCACTGAAAAAACCATAGGTTTTAGGGACAGTTATAGTTAGTTGGACATTTCACTCGTACAAAACCATAGAAATTCCCCCGTTATAGTTAGTTCAGCTAACTATAACTCGCGCCCCGCAATGCACTGCTGATGACGTCACATATTACATCACTCATGACATGGTCAGTGACATCACTGATGACATCACTGATGACATCTCAAATGACATCACTGATGACATCACTGATGGCATCATCCAGTGACTGTGTGTTTCTGTAAAGTTTAAATATGTTTAATATATATAGGGAAAGGCGTATTGAAGAATGAGTGGGTGTATAAGTGTCTGAATGGATGATTTAGTACGTGAGTGACTGACTCTACAAGTGAGTGATTAAATGTATCTTACTGAATGCATGGGTTAGTGACTAAACTGTGTGAATGTCTGTATCCGTCTGTCTGTTGGTTTGTAAGCGGCTGCATGGCTTTCTGAATAGCTACATGAGTGTCTACATGGGTTATTGATTGATTGTCTGAGTATCTGTATGGGTGCCTGAGTGTTTGTGTGGGTGGGGTGTGTGTGACTCTGTGCATAGATGTGTGAGTTGGTGATTCACTGGGTGCATGGTTTCAAGAGTGCATCTGTGATGGACTGTATGGGTGGGTGAGTGTGTGTATGGGTGTGTTAGTGATTGAATGTATATCTCAGTGGTACATGTGTGAGTAACTACATATGTGAAAGGCAGTATATATGTGTGTTGGAGTATATAAATGGCTATAAGTGAGAGTGTGTGATTGTGAGAGTGGCTGTATGGATGAGTGTGTACTTGTATCAGTGATTGTATAAGAGCGTAAGAATGTGCTAGTATTTGTATGAGTAAGTGAGCTGGTGTGTGTATAACTGTATAGGTGAGTAAATGGGTGTGTGATTAAGTTTTTGCATGACTGACTAGGTGTGTGAGTACCTCTATGGATGAGTGGCGGTGTGTGAGTGTTTATATAGGTGTATGAGTGCATATGATAGTCCTGTACTGAGTGACTAAGTATGAGTGACTGTACGGGTGAGTGAGTGGATGTGTGTGTAGACCTAAGAATCAGTGAATGGGTATGTAGTTTTTGGTGTTGGAGTGTCTATGGTTTTGAGAATGGCAGTCTGTAATTTAGAGTGGGTGTATCAAAAGTTATATTAGGGTGTGAGAAGATGCATGAAATTATCACATGGATGATGTCATCAGTGATGTCATTTGAGATGTCATCAGTGATGTCACTGACCATGTCATGAGTGATGTAATATGTGACGTCATCAGCAGTGCATTGCGGAGCGCGAGTTATAGTTAGCTGAACTAACTATAACGGGGAATTTCTATGGTTTTGTATGAGTGAAATGTCCAACTATCTATAACTGTCCCTAAAACCTATGGTTTTTTCAGTGAATTTCAAAGGTTTTTTAAATGCTAATTTCTAACTATAACGTGTCTGAAACCTATGGTTTTTTCTGTGAATTTCAAAGGTTTTTTAAATGCTAATTTCTAACTATAATGTGTCTGAAACCTATGGTTTTTTCAGTGAATTTCAAAGGTTTTTTTAAATGCTAGTTTCTAACTATGTCTACAGAGGTAGGACATGTGAAGAAAGAAGAAAAAACGCACAGAAAGAAGCAAAAGATGTGCAGAAAGAACCAACAGAGGAGCAGAAAGAGGCCTTGTTGCAAAATCATCCTGTGCCCACAACTTTTTCAGACGGGTACTGGTGGTAACTGACTCTGACTAACCAGAGCCAGTGCTATGCTAAAAGACACTTAGAATACAGTGAAAACACCTAGATACACTAGGGAACACTATGCGTTGGGGTACCCCTGTGATTAGCATGACCTCCTCTGCAAGTCCCTAGTACATAATAGGGCAGGGGATTAAAACTACCTCTTAAAACGCGCTACAGGGCGCGTTTGCACAGTGGTGAAGGGATGGGGGCCTGAGGAGACATGTGTGCAAACGCACCCCGTGGCGCGTTTTAAGTTGCGGGATTAAGTCCTCTGAATTCTGAGGGTCCCTGGGGCCCAACTAGCCCCCAGGTACCTACAGTTAGGACCACAGAGCTGAGTTGCAGAGAGGCGTTCCGAGGCCACGCACCTTTTTCACCTCTCTGCAACGCAACTCTGTTGTGCTTACTGAAGGTACCTGGTGGGCTAGTTGGCCTCCAGGGTCCCTCAGGATTCAAAGGGAATTAATTCCCCAACTTAAAACGCACCACAGGGCGTGTTTGCGCACATGTCACCTGAGGCCCCGCCCCTCCCTTCACCACTGTGCAAACGCGCCCGTGGTGCGTTTTAAGTTGGGGGATTAGGTCACCTTGAATCCTGAGGGTCCCTGGGGCCCAACTAGCCCACTAGGTACTTCCAGTAAGCACCACAGGCCTGCGTTGCAACGCCTGTAACAAATTGTGCAGTTGTGTTTAGGTAGTGAAGAGGGTCGTGCTGGGGGTAGTGTTTTAGGGTTTAGGGTAGTGCAGTGGTGTTTGTGTAGTGTAGGGGGTCATGCTGGGGGTAGATTTAGGGTTTAGGGTAGTGCCGTGGTGTTTGGGTAGTGTAGGGAGTCGTGCTGGGGGAGTGTTTTAGGGTTTAGGGTAGTGCAGTGGTGTTTGGGTAGTGTAGGGGGTCGTGCTGGGGGTAGTGTTTTAGGGTTTAGGGTAGTGCAGTGGTGTTTGGGTAGTGTAGGGGGTCGTGCTGGGGGTAGTGATTTAGGGTAGTGCAGTGGTGTTTGGGTAGTGTAGGGGGTACTGTTGGGGGTAGTGTTTTAGGGTTTAGGGTTTAGGGTAGTGCAGTGGTGTTTGGGTAGTGTAGGGATACTGCTGGGGGTAGTTTTTTAGGGTTTAGGGTAGTGCAGTGGTGTTTGGGTAGTGTAGTGGTTCATGCTGGGGGTAGTTGTTTAGGGTAGTGCAGTGGTGTTTGTGTAGTGTAGGGGGTAGTGTTTTAGGGTTTAGGGTAGTGCAGTGGTGTTTGTGTAGTGTAGGAGGTCGTGTTTTAGGGTTTAGGGTAGTGCAGTGGTCTTTGGGTAGTGTAGGGAGTCGTGCGGGGGTAGTGTTTTAGGGTTTAGGGTAGTGTAGGGGGTCATGCGGGGGTAGTGTTTTAGGGATTAGGGTAGTGCATTGGTGTTTGGGTAGTGTAGGGGGTCATGCGGGGTAGTGTTTTAGGGTTTAGGGCAGTGCAGTGGTGTTTGAGTAGTGTAGGGGTCGTGCTGGGGGAGTGTTTTAGGGTTTAGGGCAGTGCAGTGGTGTTCGGGTAGTGTAGGGGGTCATGCTGGGGGAGTGTTTTAGGGTTTAGGGCAGTGCAGTGGTGTTCGGGTAGTGTAGGGGGTCGTGCTGGGGGAGTGTTTGAGGGTTTAGGGCAGTGCAGTCGTGTTCAGGTAGTGTAGGGGGTTGTGCTGGGGGTAGTATTTTAGGGTTTAGGGTAGTGCAGTGGTGTTCGGGTAGTGTAGGGGTTGTGCTGGGGGTAGTGTTCTAGGGTTTAGGGCAGTGCAGTGGTGTTTGGGCAGTGTAGGGGGTAATGCTGGGGGTGGTGTTTTAGGGTTTAGGGCAGTGCAGTGGTGTTCGGGCAGTGTAGGGGGTCGTGCTGGGGGTGGTGTTTCAGAGTTTAGGGCAGTGCAGTGGTGTTCGGGCAGTGTAGGGGGTGGTGTTTCAGGGTTTAGGGCAGTGCAGTGGTGTTCGGGCAGTGTAGGGGGTCGTGCAGGGGTGGTGTTTCAGGGTTTAGGGCAGTGGTGTTCGGGCAGTGTAGGGGGTCGTGCTGGGGGTGGAGTTTCAGGGTTTGGGGCAGTGCAGTGGTGTTCGAGCAGTAAAGGGGTCGTGCTGGGGGTGGTGTTTCAGGGTTTAGGGCAGTGCAGTGGTGTTCGGGCAGTGTAGGGGGTGGTGCAGGGGGTGGTGTTTCAGGGTTTAGGGCAGTGCAGTGGTGTTCGGGCAGTGTAGGGGGTGCTGCAGGGGGTGGTGTTTCAGGGTTTAGGGCAGTGCAGTGGTGTTCGGGCAGTGTAGGGGTCATGCAGGGGTGGTGTTTCAGGGTTTAGGGCAGTGCAGTGGTGTTCGGGCAGTGTAGGGGGTCGTGCTGGGGCTGGTGTTTCAGGGTTTAGGGCAGTACAGTGGTGTTCGGGCAGTGTAGGGGGTCGTGCTGGGGCTGGTGTTTCAGGGTTTAGGGCAGTGCAGTGGTGTTTGGGCAGTGTAGGGGGTCGTGCTGGGGCTAGTGTTTCAGGATTTAGGGCAGAGCAATGGTGTTCAGGCAGTGTAGGGGTTTTGCTGGAGGTGGTGTTTCAGGGTTTAGGGCAGTGCAGTGGTGTTCGGGCAGTGTAGGGGGTGGTGTTTCAGGGTTTAGGGCAGTGGTGTTCAGGCAGTGTAGGGGGTCTTGCTGGGGTTTATGTTTCAGGGTTTAGGGAAGTGCAGTGGTGTTCGGGCAGTGTAGGGGGTCGCGCTGGGGGTGGTGTTTCAGGGTTTAGGGCAGTGCAGTGGTGTTCCGGCAGTGTAGGAGGTCGTGCAGGGGTGGTGTTTCAGGGTTTAGGGCAGTGCAGTGGTGTTCGGGCAGTGTAGGGGGTCGTGCTGGGGTGGTGTTTCAGGGTTTAGGGCAGTGCAGTGGTGTTCGGGCAGTGTAGGGTGTCGTGCTGAGGGGTGGTGTTTCAGGGTTTAGGGCATTGCAGTGGTGTTCGGGCAGTGTAGGGGTCATGCAGTGGGTGGTGTTTCAGGGTTTAGGGCAGTGCAGTGGTGTTTGGGCAGTGTAGGGGGTCAAGCAGGGGGTGGTGTTTCAGGGTTTAGGGCAGTGCAGTGGTGTTCGGCCAGTGTAGGTGGTCTTGATGGGGGGGTGTTTCAGGCTTTAGTGCAGTGGTGTTCGGGCAGTGTAGGGGGTCTTGTTGGGGGTGGTGTTTCAGGGTTTAGGGCAGTGCAGTGGTGTTCGGGCAGTGTAGGGGTCTTGCTGGGGCTGGTGTTTCAGGGTTTAGGGCAGTGCAGTGGTGTTCGGGCAGTGTAGGGGTCGTGCTGGGGCTGGTGTTTGAGGGTTTAGGGTAGTGCAGTGGTGTTCGGGCAGTGTAGGGGTTGTGCTGGGGCTGGTGTTTCAGGGTTTAGGGCAGTGCAGTGGTTTTCGGGCAGTGTAGGCGGTCGTGCTGGGGCTGGTGTTTCAGGGTTTAGGGCAGTGCAGTGGTGTTCGGACAGTGTACGGGGTTGTGCTGGGGCTGGTGTTTCAGGGTTTAGGGCAGTGCAGTGGTGTTCGGGCAGTGTAGGGGGTCGTGCTGGAGCTGGTGTTTCATGGTTTAGGGCAGTGCAGTGGTGTTCGGGCAGTGTAGGGGGTCGCCTGGGGGTGGTGTTTCAGGGTTTATGGCAGTGCAGTGGTGTTCGGGCAGTGTAGGGGGTCATGCTGGGGGTGGTGTTTCAGGGTTTAGGGCAGTGCAGTGGTGTACGGGCAGTGTAGGGGGTCTTGCTGGGGGTGGTGTTTCAGGGTTTAGGGCAGTGGTGTTCGGGCAGTGTAGGGGGTCTTGCTGGGGGTAGTGTTTCGGGGTTTAGGGCAGTGCAGTGGTGTTCGGTGCAGTGTAGGGGTCGTGCTGGGGGTGGTGTTTCAGGGTTTAGGGCAGTGCAGTAGTGTTCGGGCAGTGTAGGGGATCGTGCAGGGGTGGGGTTTCAGGGTTTAGGGCAGTGCAGTGGTGTTCGGGCAGTGTAGGGGTCGTGCTGGGGCTGGTGTTTCAGGGTTTAGGGCAGTGCAGTGGTGTTCGGGCAGTGTAGGGGTCATGCAGGGGTGGTGTTTCAGGGTTTAGGGCAGTGCAGTGGTGTTCGGGCAGTGTAGGGGGTCATGCAGGGGGTGGTGTTTCAGGGTTTAGGGCAGTGCAGTGGTGTTCGGGCAGTGTAGGGGGTCGTGCTGGGGGTGGTGTTTCAGGGTTTAGGGCAGTGCAGTGGTGTTCGGGCAGTGTAGGGGGTCATGCAGGGGTGGTGTTTCAGGGTTTAGGGCAGTGCAGTGGTGTTTGGGCAGTGTAGGGGTCGTGCTGGGGCTGGTGTTTCAGGGTTTAGGGCAGTGCAGTGGTGTTCGGGCAGTGTAGGGGTCGTGCTGGGGCTGGTGTTTCAGGGTTTAGGGCAGTGCAGTGGTGTTCGGGCAGTGTAGGGAGTCTTGCTGGGGGTGGTGTTTCAGGGTTTAGGGCAGTGGTGTTCGGGCAGTGTAGGGGGTCTAGCTGGGGGTGATGTTTCAGGGTTTAGGGCAGTGGTGTTCGGGCAGTGTAGGGGGTCTTGCTGGGGGTAGTGTTTCAGGGTTTAGGGCAGTGCAGTGGTGTTCGTGCAGTGTAGGGGTCGTGCTGGGGATGGTGTTTCAGGGTTTAGGGCAGTGCAGTAGTGTTCGGGCAGTGTAGGGGTCGTACAGGGGTGGTGTTTCAGGGATTAGGGCAGTGCAGTGGTGTTCGGGCAGTGTAGGGGGTCGTGCTGGGGGTGGTGTTTCAGGGTTTAGGGCAGTGCAGTGGTGTTCGGGCAGTGTAGGGGGTCGTGCTGGGGGAGTGTTTTAGTGTTTAGGGCAGTGCAGTGGTGTTCGGGTAGTGTAGGGGGTCGTGCTGGGGGGTGTGTTTTAGGGTTTTGGGCAGAGCAGTGGTGTTCGGGTAGTGTAGGGGGTCGTGCTGGGGGAGTGTTTGAGGGTTTAGGGCAGTGCAGTCGTGTTCGGGTAGTGTAGGGGTTGTGCTGGGGTAGTATTTTAGGGTTTAGGGTAGTGCAGTGGTGTTCGGGTAGTGTAGGGGTCGTGCTGGGGGTAGTGTTCTAGGGTTTAGGGCAGTGCAGTGGTGTTTGGGCAGTGTAGGGGGTAATGCTGGGGGTGGTGTTTTAGGGTTTAGGGCAGTGCAGTGGTGTTCGGGCAGTGTAGGGGTCGTGCTGGAGGTGGTGTTTCAGGGTTTAGGGCAGTGCAGTGGTGTTCGGGCAGTGTAGGGGGTGGTGTTTCAGGGTTTAGGGCAGTGCAGTGGTGTTCGGGCAGTGTAGGGGTCGTGCAGGGGTGGTGTTTCAGGGTTGAGGGCAGTGGTGTTCGGGCAGTGTAGGGGGTCGTGCTGGGGGTGGTGTTTCAGGGTTTGGGGCAGTGCAGTGGTGTTCGAGCAGTAAGGGGGTCATGCTGGGGGTGGTGTTTCAGGGTTTAGGGCAGTGCAGTGGTGTTCGGGCAGTGTAGGGGGCGGTGCAGGGGGTGGTGTTTCAGGGTTTAGGGCAGTGCAGTGGTGTTCAGGCAGTGTAGGGGGTGCTGCAGGGGGTGGTGTTTCAGGGTTTAGGGCAGTGCAGTGGTGTTCGGGCAGTGTAGGGGTCATGCAGGGGTGGTGTTTCAGGGTTTAGGGCAGTGCAGTGGTGTTCGGGCAGTGTAGGGGGTCATGCTGGGGCTGGTGTTTCAGGGTTTAGGGCAGTACAGTGGTGTTCGGGCAGTGTAGGGGGTCGTGCTGGGGCTGGTGTTTCAGGGTTTAGGGCAGTGCAGTGGTGTTCGGGCAGTGTAGGGGGTCGTGCTGGGGCTGGTGTTTCAGGGTTTAGGGCAGTGCAGTGGTGTTCGGGCAGTGTAGGTGGTCGTGCTGGGGCTGGTGTTTCAGGGTTTAGGGCAGTGCAGTGGTGTTCGGGCAGTGTAGGTGGTCGTGCTGGGGCTGGTGTTTCAGGGTTTAGGGCAGTGCAGTGGTGTTCGGGCAGTGTAGGTGGTCGTGCTGGGGCTGGTGTTTCAGGGTTTAGGGCAGTGCAGTGGTGTTCGGGCAGTGTAGGGGATCTTGCTGGGGCTGGTGTTTCAGAGTCTAGGGCAGTGCAGTGGTGTTCGGGCAGTGTAGGGGTCTTGCTGGGGCTCGTGTTTCAGGGTTTAGGGCAGTGCAGTGGTGTTCGGGCAGTGTAGGGGGTCGTGCTGGGGGTGGTGTTTCAGGGTTTAGGGCAGTGCAGTGGTGTTTGGGCAGTGTAGGGGTCGTGCTGGGGCTAGTGTTTCAGGATTTAGGGTAGAGCAATGGTGTTCAGGCAGTGTAGGGGTTTTGCTGGAGGTGGTGTTTCAGGGTTTAGGGCAATGCAGTGGTGTTCGTGCAGTGTAGGGGGTGGTGTTTCAGGGTTTAGGGCAGTGGTGTTCAGGCAGTGTAGGGGGTCTTGCTGGTGTTGATGTTTCAGGGTTTAGGGCAGTGCAGTGGTGTTCGGGCAGTGTAGGGGGTCGCGCTGGGGGTGGTGTTTCAGGGTTTAGGGCAGTGCAGTGGTGTTCCGGCAGTGTAGGAGGTCGTGCAGGGGGTGGTGTTTCAGGGTTTAGGGCAATGCAGTGGTGTTCGGGCAGTGTAGGGGGTCGTGCTGGGGTATGTGTTTCAGGGTTTAGGGCAGTGCAGTGGTGTTCGGGCAGTGTAGGGGGTCGTGCTGGGGCTGGTGTTTCAGGGTTTAGGGCAGTGCAGTGGTGTTCGGGCAGTGTAGGGAGTCTTGCTGGGGTGGTGTTTCAGGGTTTAGGGCAGTGGTGTTCGGGCAGTGTAGGGGGTCTAGCTGGGGGTGATGTTTCAGGGTTTAGGGCAGTGGTGTTCGGGCAGTGTAGGGGGTCTTGCTGGGGGTAGTGTTTCAGGGTTTAGGGCAGTGCAGTGGTGTTCAGTGCAGTGTAGGGGTCGTGCTGGGGATGGTGTTTCAGGGTTTAGGGCAGTGCAGTAGTGTTCGGGCAGTGTAGGGGGTCGTGCAGGGGTGGTGTTTCAGGGATTAGGGCATTGCAGTGGTGTTCGGGCAGTGTAGGGGGTCATGCTGGGGGTGGTGTTTCAGGGTTTAGGGCAGTGCAGTGGTGTTCGGGCAGTGTAGGGGTCGTGCTGGGGGAGTGTTTTAGTGTTTAGGTCAGTGCAGTGGTGTTCGGGTAGTGTAGGGGGTCGTGCTGGGGGTGTGTTTTAGGGTTTAGGGCAGAGCAGTGGTGTTCGGGTAGTGTAGGGGGTCGTGCTGGGGGAGTGTTTGAGGGTTTAGGGCAGTGCAGTCGTGTTCGGGTAGTGTAGGGGTTGTGCTGGGGGTAGTATTTTAGGGTTTAGGGTAGTGCAGTGGTGTTCGGGTAGTGTAGGGGTCGTGCTGGGGGTAGTGTTCTAGGGTTTAGGGCAGTGCAGTGGTGTTTGGGCAGTGTAGGGGGTAATGCTGGGGGTGGTGTTTTAGGGTTTAGGGCAGTGCAGTGGTGTTCGGGCAGTGTAGGGGGTCGTGCTGGGGGTGGTGTTTCAGGGTTTAGGGCAGTGCAGTGGTGTTTGGGCAGTGTAGGGGGTCATGCAGGGGTGGTGTTTCAGGGTTTAGGGCAGTGCAGTGGTGTTTGGGCAGTGTAGGGGTCGTGCTGGGGCTGGTGTTTCAGGGTTTAGGGCAGTGCAGTGGTGTTCGGGCAGTGTAGGGGTCGTGCTGGGGCTGGTGTTTCAGGGTTTAGGGCAGTGCAGTGGTGTTCGGGCAGTGTAGGGAGTCTTGCTGGGGGTGGTGTTTCAGGGTTTAGGGGCAGTGGTGTTCGGGCAGTGTAGGGGGTCTAGCTGGGGTGATGTTTCAGGGTTTAGGGCAGTGGTGTTCGGGCAGTGTAGGGGTCTTCCTGGGGGTAGTGTTTCAGGGTTTAGGGCAGTGCAGTGGTGTTCGGGCAGTGTAGGGGTCGTGCTGGGGATGGTGTTTCAGGGTTTAGGGCAGTGCAGTAGTGTTCGGGCAGTGTAGGGGGTCGTGCAGGGGTGGTGTTTCAGGGATTAGGGCAGTGCAGTGGTGTTCGGGCAGTGTAGGGGGTCGTGCTGGGGCTGGTGTTTCAGGGTTTAGGGCAGTGCAGTGGTGTTCGGGCAGTGTAGGGGGTCGTGCTGGGGGAGTGTTTTAGTGTTTAGGGCAGTGCAGTGGTGTTCGGGCAGTGTAGGGGGTCGTGCTGGGGCTGGTGTTTTAGGGTTTAGGGCAGAGCAGTGGTGTTCGGGCAGTGTAGGGGGTCGTGCTGGGGGAGTGTTTGAGGGTTTAGGGCAGTGCAGTCGTGTTCGGGTAGTGTAGGGGGTTGTGCTGGGGGTAGTATTTTAGGGTTTAGGGTAGTGCAGTGGTGTTCGGGTAGTGTAGGGGGTCGTGCTGGGGGTAGTGTTCTCAGGGTTTAGGGCAGTGCAGTGGTGTTTGGGCAGTGTAGGGGGTAATGCTGGGGGTGGTGTTTTAGGGTTTAGGGCAGTGCAGTGGTGTTCGGGCAGTGTAGGGGGTCGTGCTGGAGGTGGTGTTTCAGGGTTTAGGGCAGTGCAGTGGTGTTCGGGCAGTGTAGGGGGTGGTGTTTCAGGGTTTAGGGCAGTGCAGTGGTGTTCGGGCAGTGTAGGGGGTCGTGCAGGGGTGGTGTTTCAGGGTTGAGGGGGCAGTGGTGTTCGGGCAGTGTAGGGGTCGTGCTGGGGGTGGTGTTTCAGGGTTTGGGGCAGTGCAGTGGTGTTCGAGCAGTAAAGGGGGTCATGCTGGGGGTGGTGTTTCAGGGTTTAGGGCAGTGCAGTGGTGTTCGGGCAGTGTAGGGGGCGGTGCAGGGGTGGTGTTTCAGGGTTTAGGGCAGTGCAGTGGTGTTCAGGCAGTGTAGGGGGTGCTGCAGGGGGTGGTGTTTCAGGGTTTAGGGCAGTGCAGTGGTGTTCGGGCAGTGTAGGGGGTCATGCAGGGGTGGTGTTTCAGGGTTTAGGGCAGTGCAGTGGTGTTCGGGCAGTGTAGGGGGTCATGCTGGGGCTGGTGTTTCAGGGTTTAGGGCAGTACAGTGGTGTTCGGGCAGTGTAGGGGGTCGTGCTGGGGCTGGTGTTTCAGGGTTTAGGGCAGTGCAGTGGTGTTCGGGCAGTGTAGGGGGTCGCGCTGGGGCTGGTGTTTCAGGGTTTTGGGCAGTGCAGTGGTGTTCGGGCAGTGTAGGTGGTCGTGCTGGGGCTGGTGTTTCAGGGTTTAGGGCAGTGCAGTGGTGTTCGGGCAGTGTAGGTGGTCGTGCTGGGGCTGGTGTTTCAGGGTTTAGGGCAGTGCAGTGGTGTTCGGGCAGTGTAGGTGGTCGTGCTGGGGCTGGTGTTTCAGGGTTTAGGGCAGTGCAGTGGTGTTCGGGCAGTGTAGGGGATCTTGCTGGGGCTGGTGTTTCAGAGTCTAGGGCAGTGCAGTGGTGTTCGGGCAGTGTAGGGGGTCTTGCTGGGGCTCGTGTTTCAGGGTTTAGGGCAGTGCAGTGGTGTTCGGGCAGTGTAGGGGGTCGTGCTGGTGGTGGTGTTTCAGGGTTTAGGGCAGTGCAGTGGTGTTTGGGCAGTGTAGGGGGTCGTGCTGGGGCTAGTGTTTCAGGATTTAGGGTAGAGCAATGGTGTCTTGAAAGTGTGTAGCAATACGTAACTGGAACGAAGCACAC